>JAOTQJ010000102.1:9999908-10016203 GCA_025642045.1 Solanum sejunctum
GGTTCGCTGTTTGCAGGTGGGTTAGCCAATAAAACAGAGGAAACTCTGTCGAAATTTTTGTGAAATTCCTTAGCTGTTGTAAGTAAAGATTCAGTGTAAGTGGTTGTCGCGGTGCCCTATCGGCACCATTCATGGCCCCTGGGTTGGGTCGTGACACTTGAGGAAGACCAATGCTTGTTATGGATGTAATGAAGTGGGTCACAAGCTAGTGGATTGTCCATGTGTCCAACAGAAGTGTTAGGGTGGTCAACTTTTGGATCAAGGTGGTCATCTTGATCAAGTGACTCAAGGAGGGGATGATGTGTCCGATGCTATTACTGGTAAGTTGAAGTTTCCTCGACTTTGATGTGTGTGTACTATTGGGGTTGTGTGTCATTGTTTATTTCTTCATTCTTTTGGTTGCTAGTGGGGCTTCTTGTGTTCCCAAGTTATTGTGTGGACCTTGGTTTCTATCCTTTTATTGAGTATATCATTTCTAGGAGGTTCATAGGTGTTGATTTGAGTTCGTATTGCATTAGGTCGTGCTTGCGGCTTGTTAGAGTTGGTATGGTGGATTTTGATATCATACTAGGGATGGATTGGTTGTTAAATGTTAGCAAGGAGGTAGGTCCATTTCTTGTCATAAGGTACAACTTGTCTCTAAGGGGTTGTATTTATCATCTTATGAGAATTGGAGGTGTTGAACCTAAGTTGCTTTGTTTATAGAATTGTTGTTGGTGGTATATAAGGCCTTAAATGTCCCTTTATGATATTTTGGTTTAAGGTAGTGTCTTTTAGTTTGACTAGTGCGCCGCTTATGCCTACAAGTCTCATGAATAGGATCTTTTAGCCCCTACTTTAATAGGCTTATGGTGTTTTTGGTGATGATATAATGGTTTGTATTCCCTAATGATGTAATGCACGTGAGTCTTTTGAGGGTAGTACAATAGAGTTTAAGGAAGAAGGTTGGATGCCAAATAGGAAGAATGGGGATTTTGGTTGTAAGAGGTTGCCTTCCTATGTCGTGTGATGTCGGGTGATGTTTTTAAGATTAACCCTAGTAAGACAATGGTGATTAAAGATTAGCCTAGACCTTGATTTATTTGGGTTAGGAGCTTCTTGGGGCTTAGTGGGCTATTATCGAAGTTTGTGAATAAGTTCTCTTCTATTGTTTATCCTAGGACTTAGTTGAGCCTATGTAAGGCCAATGTTATGAACGACATTTTAAGTGGGGTGATTTGATAGGTCCAGGAGTTGATATTTCTTGTGCTATTCCTTGGTGTTAGTAGGATTCATGTGTATAAGGGTTGATCCTTGATTCCTTCCTATCGAGGAGACCCAAAACTATTTTCAAGAAAACCTACATAGATTATTTGCTTACTTTAATTTGGAGTTTTGAATATTATGATTCCTAAAACTCTATTAATGCATGTGTAGTGTTTATTTGATGATTTTAACTTGATTTAAACCATTATAGGAGGATTTACTTTGGTTTTATGAAATTATAAGCATGCATGTCCCCTTTTTGAATTATTTATGCATGAGAGATTACACTATGAATTTAAATGTGAAATTAATTATGTTTTCAATTTAATTTCATATTATAAATATTGATTTAGCTTGAATCTTAATGACCCATGTCATTCCCTCATTGATCATAGCATATGCATTTGTGTACATGAATTATTTTGAGAAATTATGTTATGGGCTAAACCCAATTTTATTTTATAGTAGGAATTTGACAAAATGTTGGTTTTGACAATAATGTGATCACAATTATGTCTTTGGTTTTTGGCTCATTAGGCATTTGGGGTGCTTGCACCATTTTGTGTATGAATGGGCTATTCCTATGCATAGATATTATGACTAAGAAATTATGATTTTGGCATTTGAGCATAAGTATGAATTATTATGAATGACGTTTGGATTTTAAGCCAATTGTGCATTGAAATGATTTGGAAAGAAAAATAACTATTATCTCTTTAAAAGTATGTATATGTATGTTATAAGTATTCTTGTGAGATTATGACTTAATACTGATGGATTGAGGGGGGGTCTATGAGGGTTGCCCCATGTTCTTGTTACATAGAACCTTTTCTTGTGATCTTGGTTGAACTTAGCTTGATAGGTTGGTATGGTAGTTTAGGCTGCTTACATAGCATGCTTTCAATGAGTGTAAAACCCATAAGGTTGTAATATAATGGTTAAGGATGGTTGATCTATTTGGACAACTACAATGGGTTAGTCACTTCTCTATAGTTAATTTGAGGTTCTAATTTTGTTCCCAAGTGTGGATGAGCATAGGTGATATCCCTATGTGTCCTCTCGGATTAGGAAGCAGCATTTGAATATTGGTGGAGTTGTTAGTTAACTTATGCACTGGTTGTATTTATGAGTCTCACGAATAGTGTCTTAAAAGCCTACCTTGGCATGTTTGTGGTAGTTTCTAGTGGTGGAGCATTGATTTAGTTAGAGCTTGTAAACCATTTGGGGTAGTGTTGCAAGTCTTAGGAGATGAGAGGTTGTTTGTTAATTATGATAGATATGAGTAGAGGGTAATAAGAAGGTGGTTAGAACTCCTTAAGAATTATGATATGAGTGTGCATCATTTTCCATGGTAAGGCTAATGTTGCGGTCGGTGCTCTAGGTAGCCTAGCATGTGTTGTTGATGGTGGCAAAGAAGAGACTAGTAGGGTCCATCTATTGGTTAGATTGGAAGTTAGGTTGAGGGAAGTTGAGCATGGTGGTGTAGCATTCTTGATGGTTTCAAATCTCCTTGGGTTAAGAGGTCTAGATTAAGCAAGGCCTTTATTTCACTTTATTAGAGTTGGAAGTTTGGGTGAGAAGATTATATAGTAGAGGTTGTTTCCCAAGGGAGAGATGGTGGTTATGGTACCAAGTGTGTTAGGTGTATTTAAGGTTGACAATTGAGTTGTGGATTGTGAATTTATAGTGTAAAGGGAGGTTGGTTAGGTTGCATAAGTTTGGAAATTGTCTATGGTATGGTTATGGTTTGTCCAATTTTCATGGTTTTAGGTTGAAGGGATATGATGGTGACTTTAGTGCTATAGAACTTGTAAGATTATGGGTTATGTGGAAGATAAGTTCCATTATAAATAGGTCTCGGTGGAGGTATTGGATAGAAGTGTTGAAGAAGTTGATTGATAAGGGGTAGTGCTCGTCAAGGCCCTTCGGAAGAATCGTCAAGTCAAAAGTATCTCTCAGGGAGCCAGAGCAGGCATGGAAAAGCAATATTCATACATCTTTCATTAAATTCAAGCTTATGATAACATGTTGAACCCCTTCATGTGATTTCAAGTCTTATGTTTCAGGCCCTATGTCATTGCACGCATTCATGTTTATTTTGACAAGCTCCTGATGATTTAAACACTTGTGTTGAGATTTCCAAAAAGGTGTTTAAGTGCATTGTTGCATACTTGTTGGGGCTGATTCCTTCATGATTATTCTTCTTATATACGTCTGTTTGACATTCGGGGATGAATGTTCCCAAGGGGGAGATATTGAAACACCCCACACTTACCTAGGAATTCCCCCCCATAATCGTAATTCCCTTATATCTCAAATCAAGGATATTTCAACACCCCTCCATGTATCTCAAAAAGACTTTGATGTATTTTTTCAATATCTCAAAATCTATGCAGAATTCTGCAAATCCAACTTTATATTCTTGTTTAGTGGGCAAAATTGAGTGGGAAAATGAGTACCTATAAGGTATACTTTGTCTATGCCAAGAAAAATAATTTTTGGTGAAACTTCACAAAAACAGTAGTCATCCGCGATGGGTCCGCGACATGGACTTGATGCAGACTAGTTCAAAAATTTCAAAAAATTTTCTTTTTACTCTAAGGCAATTGGGTAATAACCCTATACATAAATGAAAATCCCTCATTTTTAGCTGTTTTTAGCCCTAAAAACTCACCAAAAACTCTCAAATTCCTCTCTAATCTTCATTAAATTCTCCATCCATTCTCAAGGTTTTCAAGAAGTCTTGTTGGAATTTAAGGAAACCAAGCCAAGTACTAGGTCTTCCTCAAGATTCAAGAGTCCCAAAACTCATCCGGATCTAAGGATTTCATTCAAGCTTCAAGCCTTCATTCAAATCTTCTAGAAACTCCCCAAAGTCAAGGTATATAGGTTTTTGTCATTAGATTTTTCCACCCATAGTTCCCTAATCCCCTTTTTACTCGATTTGCATGATTTAAAGTTGATTTTACATATGGGTTAACTAGTATGAGCATGTCTATGAACTATGTTAAAGCTATGTAAAGTTGTGATTATTTTGCTATGTTTTGAGCTATAAATCTTGAATCTATTGTAAGATTTGATGAGGGGGTTTTAGTATATATTGCTTAAGGGTGTTGCAAACTATTGATTGATATTTTACTATAGATTTTCTTGAATGACTTCATCTCTAAATTGCATGGTCTTGTACCCCTATTATACACCCACCAAGTGTTTGCTAAATGTCCGGCTATGGTTTCTTAAGGAGTTGAAGGTCTAAAGCATGAGATATGATATGATTGAATTTATGATGATGAAATGACCTTATGTATATGATATAATCTATATAAAGTGTTGCATTAGACTATACCTGACCCAGGGGGATAAGATCCTTGGTAACCATGTTCGAGGTTTATACTCCTCAACTATGTGAGGGGTTTATACTTTGCCACCGTTTTGATAAGGTGTGATTATCATCAACCATGTGAGGGGTTTGTACTTCGCTACCATATTGATAAGGTATGATTATCCTCAACCATGTGAGAGGTTTATACTACACAACCACCAAGGGGTTTGTACCGAGAATAGTTAGCTTGGTCTCATCTATACATATGATATCCTATATGAGCATGAGTTACTTAAGCATGATTTACTTAAGCATTGATCATACATGTCATATTATTATATTATGCCTATTGCCTATTATTATGCATTTTTATTATGATACCTATCTCTTGTTGCATTGCATCCTACATACTTAGTACATTCAAACGTACTAACGCATACTCTTGCCTACATGATATCACCATGCAGAGATCGAAGCCCAAGTTGATAATCCTCTATGTGCTAGTTCAGTTCTACTCAAGCTAGTTGGTGATTCCTCCACTTCAGAAACCTTAGTCTATGTTACTCTTATTATGTATGGAGACATTCTTCTTTATGTTCTACTTTGGCTATAAAGGTGAGCCCGATTGCTAGTCTTGGCCACTGCTAAGTTCTATGTAGTAGAGGTGTTATTGGACAAGATATGTATCTATGTTATGAGCCTTGTCTCTTTTGTCTCATGACTATGATGTTATGCAAGCTTTCCCATAGTCCCTTGCTCTTGTTTTCCAAACTTTTGCATGATTACATAAGTATTAGTCTCTCTCCCATAGTCCTAATTTCCCTCTGTTTATGTTTCTTGTGTTGTTTCACATTATTTCCGTGACCAAGGATGTGTAATGATTGCTAAGACGCATATTTGGGGTTCTTTCAGGTTTTCCATTCACCGATCACACCTATACCCTAGGCTTGGGTCGTGACAATATGAAATAATAATAATTGTCGCGACCCAATACTAGGGCCTAGACATGACACGATGCATAGGGAACCCGAAGGGACCCCAAACAAGCCTCTTAACATATCATTATACATTCTTGGTCGTAGAAGCAAGAAAATATGATAATAGATAGTAAATAGGGATAACGGGGCTAAGGGAAAACTTTCATATTATAAATATCAAGAGTCAAGAGAGAGTCAAATCTCATAGCATTATACATAGCACGTCCAACAACACCTCTAACTATAGAACTTAGCCGGGGCCAAGACAAGCAACTGGGCTCACCCTCAGAGTCAAACTATATAATAAAGAAAGACAGTAGTAATACATATCGTAAGAGTATAAACATTGTCCCCGAAATAGAGGACTCACTAACTAGCTTTAGAGAGAGATCGTACTAGCCACATGGAGGAGAATGATCAAGTAGGGCTCTGGTTCCTACATGATAACATCATGTATGCATAGAGTATGCGTTAGTACATTTGAATGTACTAAGTATGTTAGATGCAATGCAACAAGAGATAAGCATCATAACCAAAAATATATAACAGTAGGCAATAGATAACATATTAACAATATGATATGTATGATCAATGCTTAAGTAAAACATGCTTATATAGAATATAATATAAGGTGTAAAAAGAGACCAACATTACAAAACCTGCAGGTTACCAAGGTTCAACACCTTAGGTTGGTTGGTGGATCATCGTACTCAACCACCCCTGATTATTAAGGAACTAATCCCTCAATCTGGTTACCAAGGTATGAACCCCTTGATTAGTTGGTGGATAGTTGCACCCTACCACCCCTGGTGATTGAGGTATTAACCCCTTAACTCAATTATGAATGCACAACCCCTTGATTAGTATCAAGGTATAAACCCATCGACATGGTTACCCGAGCCCTTAGCCCCCCAAGCAAGGCGTGGTCACATTCCAACACTATATAAGATAATATCATATACATATATTTCTTTCATCATCATAAAGTCATTCAACTCATAAGAAATGCATTGGATCTTCAATTCCTCTCAAATACATTAACCAGACATTTTATCAAATACTTGACGGGTGTGGAGTGCTAGTGTAAAACCATGCAATTCAAGAGTGTAATCATGCTAGAATCAATGTAAAACCATCAATAGATACCTGATAAAACCCTCAAGCAATATATATCAAAACCTTTCATCATATCTCACAATAAATCTAGATTCATAGCTCAAAAGTTGCTAAAACAATCATAATTTCATGAAACTCTAACATAGTGTGCAGTGAAATTCATAATTATTAAGACTCATGAGTAAATCAACTTTAAATCATGCAATTTTAGGTAAAAGAAAGTAGGGTGAAAGGAATACGTGAAAGAAACCCATATACCTTGCCTTTAGATAATCCTTGAAGAATATTGGAGATGGAAACTTGAAGTTTGAAGCAGAACCTTAAGATCCTGATGAGTTTTGGGACTTGAAATTTGGACATGAAATATTGTATAAGTGTTTGAGAGAGTATTTGGAAATGTCTTGAATGATAAGAGGGTGAAATAAGGCTAAGTATATGTATTTTTACACATGGGAACCCTTAGGCCCAAGACCCAAAAGTCTTGGATCGGACAATAAAACTGCACACAAAATGAACTGAGGCATGCCCTTGGCATGTTGTGCCAGGGGCGCAGCAACCTCACAGGAAATTGCATTTTTGCAATTTTCAAATTTTATTACGATTACTCTTAAATCGGGGTTAGAACCATTTGTCACTCAATTTGACCTATTAAACAAGAATATAAAGTCGGATTTTTGATATTGCATATAGATTTTGAGATATATGGAAATTACAATTTTGAGCACTTCCGAGGCACATTTTTGGGCACTTTTTAGGGTCATTTCAATATCTCCCCCTTGGGAACATTCGTCCCCTAATATAAAATAAACATATATGTGAAGGGTAATCATGAAGAAATTAGTCCCAAAAAGAATGCAACAACACACTTGAAACACCATTTTCAAAATTTCAACATAAGTGTAAAATCACCATGAACTTTGTCAATATAAACATGAATGCATGTAAATGACTTAGGGGCTGAACCATGAGACTTGAAATCACATAAAAGACTTAGAATTAGTACCTTAGGCTTGATCAGGATGGAAGAGATAAGGATATCATTATTGCATGTCCGCTTTAGCCTCTCATGTAGCACTTTTAACTTGTTGATTCCTCCGAAGGACCTTAACAGAAGCAATATCCTTGTTCCTTAACCTATTCACTTTTCTATCCAATATCTCTACTGGAACCTCTTCATATGCCAAGTTATCTTCAACTAGCCCCACAATATCGAGAGGCACAATAGCAATAGGATCACCCACACAGTTTCTCAACATAGACACATGAA
This sequence comes from Solanum sejunctum, assembly GCA_025642045.1. Classification (NCBI taxonomy): domain Eukaryota; kingdom Viridiplantae; phylum Streptophyta; class Magnoliopsida; order Solanales; family Solanaceae; genus Solanum; species Solanum sejunctum. The sequence goes on from JAOTQJ010000102.1 coordinate 10,007,836, forward strand.
AGACCAGATAAACCAATTTCATTTCACTAGGTAAATTGAACTCATAGTCCACCTTACCATTCCTCCTCATTACCCTATAAGGACCCATGTATCTAGGGCTTAACTTTCCTTTCTTACCAAAATGAACCACAATTTTCATAGGTGACACCTTCAAATAGATCCAATCACCAATCTTAAACTCAAACTCCCTCTTTCTCCCATCGGCATAAGACTTTTTGTGACTTTGGGCCGTCTTCAACCTTTCTTTAATCATCCTAACTTTAACAAGTGCCTCCATTACCAGATCCGTACCTAACAAGGCCATCTCTCTAACTTCAAACCACCCAATTGGTGACCTACAACGTCTACCATAGAGGTCCTCAAAAGGAGCTATTCTAATGCTAGAATGATAGCTATTGTTATAGGCAAACTCAACCAGTGGAAGATGATCATCCCAACTACCCTTGAGCCCCAATACACAATCTCTAAGCATATCCTCAAGTGTTTGGACAGTTCTTTCAACTTGGCTATCCGTTTGAGGATGAAAGGTCGTACTAAGCTTTACCTTGGTTCCAAGACCTCTTTGGAAGGACCTCCAAAAGTGTGAAGTGAATTATGCACCATGATATAATATGATGGACAAAGAAACCCCATGTGACCTCACCAAGTCATGAATGTACAACCTAGAATAATCTTTAGCCCTATCTATAGTCTTAACCGGTAGAAAGTGAGTTGATTTTGTCATCCTATCAACCACAATCCATATGGAATCAAAACTCTTTCTAGTCTTGGGTAACCCAACCACAAAATCCATACTAATCTCTTCTGACTTCCAAGTAATAATCTTTATGTCTTGGGTTAGGCCACCCGACCTTCGATGTTTAGCTTTGACTTGTTGCCAACTATGGCTACTGGATATAAATTTGGCAATGTCCCTCTTCATGCCTCCCCACCAATGTACCTCTCTCAAATCCCTATATATCTTAGTAGACCTAGGGTGAATAAAGTAAGAAGAACCATGAGCCTCATCAAGAATCTTTTCTCTTAAGCCATCAACACAAGGCACACACAAACTATCTTGGTATCTAAAGGCACCATCTCCCCCTTGGGAGAAACCTCTACCTTAACATCTTTTACCAATGCCTTTAATTCGAATAAAGTGGAGTCAAGATCTTGCTTAGCTATCACCTCATCAACCAATGAAGATATGGAGCCATCAACAATAACAACACCATTATCAACCTCTTCCAACCAAACTCCCAAGCTAGCCAACCGATGGACCTCCCTAGCCACCCCTTTGTCACCATCATCAGCATGAACTAGGTTACCCATAGACACCCTACTCAAAGCATCACCACTACATTAGCCTTACTAGGATGATAATGCACACTCATATCATAGTTCTTAAGAAGTTCTAACCCTCTTATTTGCCTCAAGTGTAGATCCTTTTGTGTGAACACATATTGGAGACTCTTATGATTGGTAAACATATCAACGTGAACTCCATACAAATAGTGACGCTAAATCTTCAATGCAAAAACCACGATGTCCAATTTAAGATCATGGGTAGAATAATTCCTTTTATGCACTTTGAGTTGTCTAGAAGCATAGGCTATCACCTTACCATTTTACATCAACACACAACCTAAACCAACTTAGGAAACATAACAATACACAATAAATCCCTCTAGCCCTTCTGGTAGTGATAATATAGGAGCGGACACAAGCCTATCTTTCAATATTTGGAAACTCTTTTCATACTCATTGGACCAGATAAATTTGGCTTTATTTTGTGTCAATTTAGTCATGGGAGAAACAATAGAAGAAAACCATTCACAAACCTCCAATAGTAACTCGCTAAGCCCAAGATGCTCCTTATATCCAACGGTGTCAATGGTCTAGGCCAATTCCTAATCACATTCATATTTTTAGGATCCATCTTAATACCATCCGCCGAAACCACATGACCAAGGAAGGCGACCTCTTTCAACCAAAATTCACACTTCTCATATTTAGCGTACAATTTCTCTTCCCTCAATTTTGTAACACTACCCTCAAATGGCCCACATGCTCCTCTTTACTATGTGAATAAATCAAAATGTCATCAATAAAGACCACAACAAATGAATCAAGGTAGGGTTTGAAGACCCTATTCATAAGACCCGTGGAGACCGTTGGTGCGTTAGTCAACCCAAAGGACATCACAACAAACTCATTATGCCCACACCTAGTTCGAAAGGCCATCTTGGGAATATCACACTGCCTCACCTTCACTTGATGATACCCAGATCGAAGATCAATCTTAGAGAAGTAGCTAGCATCTTGCAATTTGTCAAACAAATCATCAATTCTTAGAAGAGGATACCTATTCTTGATGGTGACCCTATTATATGGCCAGTAGTCAATACACATTCTAAGTTACCTATCCTTCTTCTGTATGAACAACACTGGTGCACCCCACGGTGATTGGGTAGGCCTAATGAAACCCTTCTCCAACAAGTCCCTCAATTGCTCCTTCAACACCTTTAACTTTGTCAGGGCCATACAGTAAGGGAGGTTAGAAATGTGTTGAGTATCAGGGAGGAGGTCTATACAAAAATCTATTTCCCTTTTAGGAGGACTGGGAAGGTCATTTGAAAAGATATCAAGAAACTCATTCGGAACCTGAACTGACTCTATGAGAAGGGCTTTAGAATCCGCATCCCTAACCCTCAAATGATGATAACGATACCCCTTAGAGATCAACTTACGAGCTTTAATACAAGAGATGAACGTACCCTTGACCACCACATCATGACTCTCCCACTCATGAATGGGTTCATTTTGGAATTAGAATTTGACCCTATGGGTTCTACAATAAATAAAGACATAGCATGCATGCAACCAATCCATCCCAAGAATGACATCAAAATCAACTATATCCAACTCAACAAGATCACAAGATAATATATTATGCAAGATGCAAATGGGACAATTTCTATAGTCCTTCATAGCAACAACAGATGCACCAATAGGAGTAAACACCTCATATGACTCACACAACAATTCGTGCTTAACATGAAATGTTATGGTCACAAAAGGGGTAATAAAAGAAAGAGTGGTACCCAGATTAATCAATGCATACACATCAAAATCAAAGACTTTTAGCATATCGGTAACAACGTCAAGTACCTCATCAATCCCTTGCTTCTCATGTAAAGCATAAAACTGATTGTGCCTTGAGGCACCACCTTGTTGACCACCCCTTCCCAAAGGAACTATATTTTCACCTTGTGGGCGAACTTCCTTACCCTTGTTGCGGTTATGAGGACATTCAATCTCTTTGTGACCAATTTCTCCACACTCATATCATGCATTAGTGCCTCTAAACATGGGCTACCATGGCCCTTACCACATCTTGGACACATATTATTGGGGACCACACCACTAGCACCTTAGGCGCTTGGGAAATCATTGGCAAAACTCTTATTAGAAGTATTAGAAGACCCTTGTCCTTGATGGAATCGGCCACCCTTTTGACTTTGGAACCTACCTTCAAAGTGAGCCTTCTTGTCCTCATTATCCCTTCCTTTCCTCAACTTCTCCTCCTCCATTTGTTTGTCATAAATTATTAAACAGGAGAAATCCATGTCATTAATCAATATAGCGAACCGGTATTCCTCACTCACCAAGTTGGATACACCGATCATAAATTTGTTCATTCTAGACCTTGGGTTGGCTACCAAGTGGGAAGTATATTTAGGGTTGATCGAACTTGAGGGAATACTCCCTCACACTGATAGACCCTTATCTCAAATTCATAAATTCCACCATCTTGGCCTCCCGAAGTTTTAGAGGGAAGAATCGATTAGGAAAAACCACCTTGAACTCCTCCTAAAGCACCACATTATTGATTCCCTTCTCCTCCTTCTATTGATCAAACCATATTTGTCCGACCTTTTGAGTTGGTAAGCCATTAACTCCACCTTCTCTTCTGATCTAACATCCATAATAGCCAAAACCTTGTATATCTCATTGATAAACTCTTGAGGATCCTAATCCACCCTTGACTCATAGAATTCTAGGGGATTCATCCTCATGAAGTCTCTGACCCAAGATGCCAAAGTAGGAGCATGAGGGGCTTAGGCCTCTTGATTGGATTGATTAGCCATAACTTGTGTAAGTAAAGTTAGAGCATCCTGGAGAACACCATGAGTCAGTTATTCCTCAAAAGTGTGAGATCTTCTTCCTCTTGTGGTAGGCATAATCTAGCATAGTAAAGAACAATCGTTAGGGGGTAAGACCTTACCTTAAATTCTATAGCACAACATAGAGTAATAAGAAGGAAAACATTTCCTAAAACACCTCATAGCCCTTGCTCATAGTTGTGGTGCACAACACAACCATGAACAAGACTCTAGTCGATGTGGTGTATTAGATGTTGATGACCATTAACAACCTAGTGCTCTAATACAAAGTTTGTCATAACCCAAGTCTAGGATCTAGACCTAACACGGCACATGGGAAACCCGAAGGGACCCCAAGCAAGCCTTTTTATATATAATCACATATCTTTGGTCACGAAAGCAAAAAGATACAGTAAGAGATAGTAAATAGGGATAAATGGGGCTAAGGGAAAACTTTCATATCATAAATATCAAGAGTCAAGAGAGAGTCAAAGCTAATACCATTATACATAATATGTCCAACAATAACTCTAACCATAGAACTTAGCGGGAGCCAAGACAAGAAACCAGGCTCATCTCATAGTCAAAGTATACAATAAAGAAAGAGAGTCATAATACATATCATAAGAGCACAACATTGTCCCTTGAATGAAAGAATCACCAACAAGCTTTAGAGAAAGATCGTACTAGCCACGTGGATGATGATGATCAAGTAAGGCTCCGATTCCTACATGGTAACATAATATAGGCATAGAGTATGTGTTAGTACGTTTGAATGCACTAAGTATGTAGGATACAATGCAACTAAAGATGGGCATCATAACCAAAATGCATAATAGTAGGTAGATAACATATTCACAATATGACATATCTGATCAATGCTTAAGTAAAATATGCTTACACAGAATATAATACAACGTGTAAGAAGAGACCAACGTTATAAAACCCATAGGTTACCAAGTTACAAACCCCTATGGTTGGTTGGTGGATCATCGCACCCTACCACCCGTGGTGATTGAAGAACTAACCCCTCAACCTGGTTACCAAGTTATGAACCTCTTGATTGGTTGGTGGATATTCGCACCGTACCGCCCCTTGTGATTGAGGAATTAACCCCTCAACCCAATTATCAAGACACAACCGCTTGATTAGTATCAAGGTACAAATCCATTTGAAATAGTTACCTAAGCCCTTATCCCCCTGAGCAAGGCATGGTCACACTCAAACTCTACATAGGAGAATATCTATACATACATTTCTTTCATCATCATAAAGTCATTCAACTCATAAGACATGTATTGGACCATCAATTTCTCCAAAATACATTAACCGGACATTTTATCAAACACTTGGCAGCTGTGTAGTGCTAGTGTATAACTATGCAATTCAAAAGTGTAATCATACTGGAAAATTCAATGTAAAACCATCAACAAACTCAAGCAATATACATCAGAACCCTTCATCAAATCTCATAATAGATCTTAGATTCATAGCTCAAAACATACTGAAACAATCATAATTTCATGACACTCCAACATAGTGTGCAGTGAAATTCATAATAAGTAAGACCCACTAGTTAATCAACTTTAAATCATGCAATTTTAGGTAAAAGGAAACTTAGGGATCATGTGTGAAAGGAACCCAAGAAAAAAACTCACATACCTTTACTTTGGAGAATCTTTGAAGAAGATTGGAGATGGAGACTTGAAGCTTAATGAGAATCTTAAGATCTAGATGAGTTTTGGGACTTGAAATTTGGATATAAAATATTGTCTAAGTGTTTGAGAGACTATTTGTGAATGTCTTGAATGATAAGAGGGTAAAATAAGGCTAACTATAGGTATTTTCACTCATTGGAACCCTTAGACTCAATATTCAAAAGCCTTGGACCAGACAAAGAAACTGCATACAAAATGAATTGCATCACGCCCTTGGCGCGTCGCTCCAGGTACATGGAAACCTCACTGGAAATTATATTTTTTTTTATTTTTAAATTTTGCTATAGTTGCTTTTAAATCTGGGTTAGACCTATTTCCTACTCAATTTGACCCCCTGAACAAGAATATGTAGTCGGATTTTTGATATCACACATGAATTTTGAGCTATATGAAAATTATAATTCCAGACACTTTCAAAGCACATTTTTGGGCACGTTCTGAGGTCATATCAATAATAATGACAAAAATAATGTACTAAGATACAATTAAAAATTAACCAAAGATGAAACATTGGAACGAAGCTAACGAGAGTAAACAAGCAACTACTCAAATACATGAGTGATAGGAAAATTCAAAAATAAATTGCCTAAAATCAATCCCAATAAAACAAGACTGTGAAGCACATAACAATAAAAATGATTAAGAGTAGAATATATGTACATATTAATTAATTATAACTAGAAAAAAACTAATTTAAAGAAAAGAAAGAGAAATAAAAAGGACTTGGTTGTTGAAATAAAGCATGAACGCTGGTTGGTTGCGGTTGTTGATATTCACCGGTGGCCTGGTTAGACTGGTGTGTGTTTTGTTCAGAGGAGCATGGTAGGTTATTGGTTGCACGTGGCAAAGTTGGAAGTTGATAGTTGTTGGTTCATGGGTTGTGTCATCTTCCCAGCGTAGTGGGTTCACCGGAGAAGGAAAAATAGAAGGGGTTTGGAGGGGCTATTTTGCAGTATGGTTTGGGCGGTTATTCTGCTTGGTGTTGCGATTAGTAGTCACTTCTAGTGGTTGTTGGTGGTTCGTGGTGCTAAGGTGGAGTTTTGGCTGAGGTTTTGGCTTCGTTCTAGGGCTGTTTTAGAAGAGATTTGGGGTGGAAATGGATTGTGTTGGGGCTGTCCTGAGGGTGGTTGTCCTGGGATTTCGAGGTTGTTTGAAAAATTGTTTTCTGGGGGATGCTATGACAAAAAAAGTTGGTAGTGGTGGTTGTTTCAGCCAAGGCTAGCAGCTAGAAAAAAATGTAAATGAAAGAGAGGCTCTCTAGGGTTTCTAAAATTGGAAATGTCTATCCCTCTTCAATTATTTCTAAAGATTATATACGCCTCGAAATTTAAACTTAATAGGCCAAAAGGTATGGATCCAAATTGTGGGCCAATTAAACATAATTATATCTAGTACAAGAAAAATAATTTATTACGCTACATTTAAAATGTTCAAATGAATAAAACAAAAATAACCAACCATAAATAATAAATAAAATAAACAAAAACTTGTAATTTAACACAAAATAAAGATTTAACAAGAAACTAAAAATAATAATATAAAAGTATGAATTTTAAAAAAAATTAGACCAAAATTGAATGTCAACAATATGTATTATCAATGATTTATTATTGTGATTTATAATACATTCACATTATTTTTAAATATATAATTGAATAGAATAAAATAAAATAAAGTAGATGATAAAATATCTAAAATACTCTTGAACGGGAATCAAATCTTTCGTCCTACACCTAATTTCTGAGCTTATATATAGTAGAATATTGTTGTTAGTTTATTTATCCTTTAAATTTATTATATTACCAAAAATATGATATCAAGATGTGAATACTTACAAATAAGACCTTATGATTAAATGTTTTACTATATATCAATAATTAAATCAATTTTTTTTACAAATTATTAAGAAAAACATAGTTAGCAAAAAAGTAATTTTAATTTTAGATGAATTGTATTGCAATGGAAATACTTTTAAATCTTTTTATTAATCAAATTTGAGATTCTAAAGAAGCTATATATATTTATATAACATTATGGATCCTTCCCCTAGGTGTCCATGGCTATTCATTAGGCTATTTCGAATGTTATGACCATTTCTCCTAAATTGCTCTTTTTATAGATTTATCATAAAAAATTATAATTTATGAGTGCAGAATGGCATATTTTTTAGGCAATCTGATGCTCATTGAAGAAGAAAAATTAAAAAGTATAAATTTAAAATTTTAAGGATTGATCAAAGTCAATATTTAGGATAAATGAGTTTGTTTTTGAGGCTTGACAATTTCTATTGTTACAAAGGGAGATCTAAAAAGTTATATAGATGGTTTGGCGAGTGTTGAAGGACTTGATTGTCACGACCCAACCCAGGGCTGTGAATGGTGCCGATAGGGTACCTAGGAATACACTTATACTGAATGTTCGTATACGATCGGTAAGGGATTTAAAAAAAATTCGACAGAGTCTCCTCTGTTTTTCTAACTAACCCCACCTGCAAACAGTGAACCC
>JAOTQJ010000102.1:10016303-10075561 GCA_025642045.1 Solanum sejunctum
AGCATTGAATATGCATGCCATATTGAAATATGCTATCTATTGACTATGATTATGCATTTTCATTATAATTGCTTATGTCTTGTTGCATTGCATACTACATACTGAGTACATTTAAATGTACTAATGCATAATTTATTCCTACATGATATCACCATGTAGAGACTAGAGCACCTTTTGATCATCCTCCACGTGAGTAGTGAGATTATTCGAGAAAAAGCTTAGTGAGTCCTCAATTTCGAGGACACTATCTATTTTCTCTTGGTATTCCTAAGACTTCTTGATATTTAACATACAATATTATGAGGGTGAGCTTAGAAAGTGTCTTCGCCCCCGCTCTATTCTAAGTTTAGAGGTGTTATTGGATTATTATGGTGTATTTATGCTATAAGCTTGACTCTTTATGTTTTATGATCAACAAAGACTTTCGTTAGTCCTACTTCCCTTATATTAATGCTTCTTATTGTTTACTTTGCTTCTGCGACCAAGGATGTGTGGCTGATATGCTAAGAGGCTTATTTGCATCCCTTCGAGTGCCCATTTACCATGTCTCATCTAGGCCCTAGGCTTGGATCATGATACTATCAGGGTTGTTATTCGTGTTCGCGGAGGTCTAGGAAACTTAGGCTATGCATTCACGGAGTATTGGATCTTGCTTCACTGTGTTTGGGAGTATTGTCTGGTGAACCCTTTTTTTTTTCTTCTCTATGTTCACGGAGCCTCATCCATGTTCGCAGAGAGTATTTTCTCTGATCAGTTATTAAAATTCGAGCGTCTCCATTTCTACTCCATTTTCAAAAATTCCAAGCTTTTGAGGTGATTTGTGTGACAAGGAATTTTGTGAGAATCTTTTGGGTAAGTATTTCTAATATCGTTTTGTTTAATTTCCTTGAATATTAGCTTGATTTTTCCTTGAATTTCATGATTTTGGATATTAAAAATTGGAGATTTTGGTCCATGATTTTGAAACTTTAAATTGTGATTTCTTATTCTATTTGACTTGATTTTAGTAGAATTTTCACCCACAAACTCTTTCTTTCATGTGAAATCTGATTTTAAAGTCAATTTCCAGATTCGAGAATTTTAAATTTTAGCCTAATTTTGACCGTATTCCCACAATGACTAATTCGTACCAATATGGACATTTAAATTTATTTCTGGATGCATAGTATCTATTTTCAATAGTGATTGATCGATTGAAGGATCATTTAAAGGTGTGAGTTGATTGAAAGCTTGTTATAGTGCGATTTCGGCATCGAAGTAGGTTTGGCTAACCTTTTTGGGATTGGATTTGAGTTATTAGATATATTTATGTGATAATTGTAAGATATATATTGAGTGATTAGAATTCATATTGATATTATAGAATGGTTACAGAAATGTAATACCAGTTATTCTGTAATTTAAGTAATTTGTGCTTTTGTTGATAATTGAGATGAAATATTGATAATTGGGATATGTTGGATATTAATATGATATGTGAGGTTGATGATACCATTTGAGAGAGTTATGTTATAAATTAGTGATAATTATGATACCATTGAGATATATGAGTATATTTTGGGACTTGAAGAGTGCGGTGTTCATTTATATTCTAATCTTTGGTGGGAGGGTGATGATTTGAGACTTGTTGATGGCCTTGTGGTACTAGTCGATGCACTTGGCATAGCATTTTTATGTTATGGCTATTGCATTCATTCTTTATCATTCTTTCATTGTTATTGTATATACTTGAGTTGGGGAAATAACATGCATACATCTCTTGTTGCATCTAGACTACCTGAGATATTATGATACTTGAGCTATTCCTATTGAAACACCTCTCATGTGCTTCGAATTGTCCCATAATCACATCTTTCAAATATCTCAAAATTCGCACGTGATTTTGAAATTTGACTTCATATTCTTGGTCAGGGGGCAAAATTGAGAGAGAAATGGGTGAATCCTAAATTTTAGAAGACTTGTAGTGAAAAATATTTTTTCCTAATTAATCAATTTTGAGTGTGCATCCATGCCCCAGGCACAACACAGCCTCGATGCAGACTAGCATATAGTTTTCGTTAGCATTTGGTTTGCATCACGGACTAGACGCAGACTAGTGTAATTTTTCTCTTATTTTTCATATTTCATCCAAACGTATTGGGTTAATAAGCCAATGCTCATTTAAACATTAAATCCACCATACTTAGCTATTTTTCTACTCTAGAACTCATAAAACCCTCTCTAAACTTGTCACGATCCGGACCTAGAGCCTAGACGTGACACGGTAAATAGGGAACCTGAGGAGACCCCAAACAAGACTCTTAGCAAATCATTACACATCCTTGGTTGCAGTATCAATTAAACATCAACAAGAGAACATAAAATGAGGATAAAAATGGCTAAGGGAGTCTGTCATAGCTTAAAATATACAAGAGTCAAAGCTTAAAGCATCATTACATAACTTGTCCAACAACACCTCTAAACTTAGAATTGAGCGGAGGCGAAGAAAACTTTCCTATCTCACCCTCATAGTCAAAGGCATACAATAAAATAAAGAGAGACTTTGCATAATATAAGATCAAAAGATATCATCCTCGGAGTTGAGGATCCACCAGACTTGCTACAAAGATAGTACTAGCCACGTGGAGGAGGAAGATATCAAGTGGAGCTTCAATTCCTACATGGTAACATCATGTAAGCATAGCGTATGCGTAAGTACAATTGAATGTACTAAATATGTAGGATGCAATTCAACAAGAGATTGGCAGCATAAACAAAATGTGTACATATAGGCAATGGATGAGCATAGTAGCAATATGCATGCATAAATGATGCCTGAAGTAAAACATGCTTATGGAACATATTACATGTGTAGGAAGAGACCATTATACTAGAGACTAAGGCCTACCACCCCCTTAGCGAGGCAATCAAGGCACGAACCCCCTAATATGGTTGCACGGGCCTACCACCCACCGAGCAAGGTGATTGAAGTAAAACCCCCCTAAGATGGTTCCCCGAGTTAGGTAATTGAGATATAAATCCTCCAACATTGTTGCAAAGGCCTACTATCCCCCGAGCGAGGCAATTGAGGTACAAACCTTCCAATATGGTTGTTCGGGCCTACCGCCGCTCGAACGAGGTATGGTCGACTAGAAACACTATAGATACTATCCATGAAATCAATACATATATGCATTCCTTTCATCATCATAAAGTCAGTTAAGTCATAAGACATGCAATTGATCATAAATAACTCAAGAACCCTAAACTAGATATTTTATCAAACACTTAGCGAATGTATAATGCCAGTTCAAAATCATACAATTCAAGAGTAAAATCATGTAAGAAAACTTATTGTAAATCAACCCACAAACAATTGGTAATACCTTAATGAAATATACATTAAAATCGTTCATCAAATCTTATCATAGAATATAGATTCATAGCTCAAAATATGCTTAAACAGTCCACATTTCATGAAAACCCCAACATAGTTTATAATCATATTCATAGTAAGAATACCCATAAGTAAATCAATTTGAAAACATGTAATTCATGTAAAAGTAAGGTTAAGCACCTTGGGTGAAAGCACCCAATGATATAAACCCACATACCTCAACTTTAGATATTTTCTTGATGAAGATTTGATTGAGAACTTGAAGCTTGAACGAAATCCTTAGATCCGAAATGAGGTTGGGACACTTGATTCTTGGGTGAAATATTTGTCTAAGTGTTAGAGAGGGTTTTAGGAAATATCTTGTATGATATGGAGTTGAAATATGACAAAGTATAGGTGTATTTATACATGAAAAGACTTAGCACCAAGAACCAAAGGCCTTGGACCAAAATAGGAAATTGGAGCAAAAATAACACTGGTCCGCACCTTGGCCGGGTTGCACCAGGGGCGCGGGTCGTCTTTAGAATTTGTCATTTTTAGAAAATCAAATTTTGATATGATTGCTCTAAAATTGGTATTATACTTATTTTACACTTAATTCTTTCCCCTGAACACAAATATGAAGCTGGATTTTTGATATCACGCACGGTTTCTGAGATATATATAAATTACGATTATGGGCACTTCCAAGGCACATTTTTGAGCACTTTTTGAGGTCGTTTCAATATCTATCCATTGGAAACATTCATCCCTGAATATCAAAGAAATATACATAAGAGAAATAATTAAGATGACTTCAACCAACACAAGGATGCAAAAGTGCATATCATTTCAAAAATCTCAACATAAGTGTCAAAATCACCATGAACTTGTCCATTTAAACATGAATGTATGCAAATAAAATGGGGGCTGAAACATAAGATTTGAAATCACATAGAGGACTTAGATTAGCACCTTAGGCTTGAGTAGAATGGAAGAGAAAGGGATATCACATTTGTATGTCCGCTTCAACTTCCCATGTGGCACTTTTAACTTGTTGATTCCTCCAAAGGACCTTAATGGATGCTACATCCTTGTTGCTCAACTTATTCACTTATGTATCCAAAATTTCTTCCGAAACCTCTTCATAAGTCAAATTGTCTTCAACAGCACCCACAATATCAAGAGGCACAATAGCATTTGGGTCACCCACACACTTCCTTATCATAGACACATGAAAGATCGGATAAACCATATTCATATCATCGAGCAACTCCAACTCATAGGCCACCTTACCAATCCTCCTCAAAACTCTATAATGAGCAATAAATCTTGTATTAAATTTACCTTTCTTGCCAAAATTAACCACACCCTTCATGGGTGAGTCCCTCAAATAGATCCAATCACCAACCTCAAATTCAAGATCCCTTCTCCTCACATCAGCATTGTACTTTTGACGACTTTAGGTTGTTTTCAACCTATGTCTTATCAACCTCACTTTTCCTAAAGCCTCCATAAGCAAATCTAGACTTAAAAAAGCCATCTCGCCTACTTCAAACCACCCAATCGATGATCTACAATGTCTATCATAAAGGACCTCGAAAGGAGCCATACTAATGCTTGCATAATAGCTATTATTGTAAGCAAACTCAATGAGTGGAAGATGATCATCCCAACTACCATTAAACTCCAATACATAAACTCTAAGCATATCCTTAAGAGTTTGGATAGTTCTTTCATCTTGGCAATCCATATGAGGGTGAAAGGCCATACTAAGCTTTACCTTGGTACCAAGACCTCTTTGGAAGGACCTCCAAAAGTGAGAAATGAATTGAGCACGATGGTACAAAATGATAGAAAAAGGCACCCCATGCAATCTAACCAACTCATGATGTACAATCTAGCATAATCTTCAACCTCATAAGTACTCTTTACCAGTAGAAAATGAGCCGACTTTGTCATTCTATCAACCACAACCCAAATAGAATCAAAATTCTTTCTAGTCCTAGGCAACCCAACCATAAAATCCATGTGATTTCCTCCCACTTCCAAGTAGGAATCTCTATATCTTAGGCTAGGCTACCCAACCTTTGATGCTCGGCTTTCACTTGTTGGCAATTATGGCAACTGAACACAAAGTTAGCAATGTCTTTCTTTATACTATCCCACCAAAACACATCCCTCAAATATCTATATATCTTTGTGGAACCAGGATGAATAGAATAGGAAGAATTATGAGCCTCATCAAGAATCTTATCTCTCAAGCCATTAAAACTTGGCACATACAAGCTACCTTGGTACCTAAGGGCACCATCTCCCCCTTAGGAGAAAATCTCCACCTTACCATCTCTTACCTAGGCCTTCAACTCTAACAAGGCGGGGTCAAGATCTTGTTTTTCCTTCACCTTCTCAACCAATGAAGATTTAGAACCATCAACCACCACTACACCACCATTGTCAACCTCTTCCAACCAAACTCCCAATCTAGCCAACCGATGGTCCTCTCTAGCCACCTTTTTGCCACCATCAGCAACATGTGCTAAGCTACCCATAGACACCCTACTCAAAACATTGGCCATAATATTAGCCTTACCGGGGTGGTAATGGACACTCATATTATAATCCTTAAGAATCTCTAACCACCTTCATTGCCTTAAGTTAAGATCTTTTTGAATGAACACATATTGGAGACTCTTATGATTGGTAAACATATCAACATACCCTCCATACAAATAATGATGCCAAATTTTCACAGCAAATACCACGATGACTAATTCAAGATCATGGGTAGGATAATTCTTTTCAAGCACCTTAACTTTTGTAGAAGCATAGGCTGTCACCTTACCATTTTGCATCAATACACAACCCAGACCAATTCTTGAGGCATCATAATATACAACAAATCCTTCTAATCCTTCTGGTAGCAACAAGATAAGAATAGAGATAAGCTTATTCTTTAAAGTTTGGAAACTTTTTTCACACTCATTGGTCCACAAAAATTTTTCCTTCTTTTGAGTCAACTTAGTCATGGGAGAAGGAATAGAAGAGAACCCATTCACAAACCTCCAGTAATAACCTGCTAAGACCAAGAAACTTCTAATGTCTAATGGAGTCAAAGGTCTAGGCTAATTTCTGATCACTTTCGTCTTCTTAGGATCCACCTTAATACCATTGCCCGACACCACTTTACCTAAAAAGGTAACCTCTTGTAATCAAAACTCATACTTCTCATACTTATCATACAATTTCTCTTCCCTCAATTTTTGTAACACCACCCTCAAAAGACTCACATGCTCCTCCTCACTATGGGAATAGATCAAAATATCATCAATGAAAACCACTACAAACAAATCAAAATAGGGTCTAAAAACCCTATTTTATAAGATCCATGAAGATAGTCGTAAAAAAAATTGGTCAACCCAAAAGACATAACCATAAACTTATAGTGCGCATATCTAGTCTAGAAGTCCATCTTGGGAATATCACACTCCCTCACTTTCACTTGATGATACCTAGATGAAAGATCAATGTTAGAGAAGTAACTAGCCTCTTGAAGTTGGTCAAACAAATCATCAATCCTTAGTAAAGGTGCTTATTCTTAATGGTGACTCTATTAAGTTATCGGTAATCAATGCACATTCTATGAGATACATACTTCTTCTTTACAAATAGCATCGGTGTACCCTAAGGTGATTGGCTAGGCCTAACAAAGCCCTTCTCCAACAAATCTCTCAATTGCTCCTACAACTCCGCTAAGGCCATATGATAAGGGGGAAGAGAAATAGGTTGAGTATTGGGAAGGAGGTCTATACCTAAGTTTATTTCCTTTTCGGGAGGAACACCAGGAAGATCATTAGGGAAGACATTAAAAAACTCATTGACCACTGGAACCGACTCTATAAAAAGGACCTTGGACTCAACATTCCTAACCCTCACAAGATGGTAGAGACACCCTTTAGAAATTAACTTATGGGCTTTAGTGCAACAAATGAATCTACCCTTGACCACCACATCATGACTCTCCCACTCAAGAATGATTTCATTTGAGAATTGGAATTTGACCATATGGGTTCTATAATCAATAGAAACATAGTACGCATGCAACCAATCCATCCCAAGAACGACATCAAAATCCACCATATCCAACTCAACAAAACCACAAGGCAATATTTTATGAAAAATGCAAGTGGGATAATTTTCATACTCTTCTAGCAATAGTAGATGCACCAACGGGAGTAGACACTTCATATGGCTCACACAATAATTCGGATTCAACATAAAACTGTTTGGCAACAAAAGGAGTAATAAAAGAAAGTGTGGCACCCAGGTCTATAAATGCATACACATCCAAATCAAAGATTTTTAACATACTGATAATGACATCGGGTACCTCATCTACTCCTTGTCTCTCTTGGAAAGCGTAAAAACAATTGTACCTTGGGTTACCACCTTGTTGGCCACCTATCCTCCTTGGATCCGCATTAGCATCTTGTGGATGAACATTGTTACCTTTTTTCTAGTTACGAGGGCATTTTATCGCATTATGACCGACTTCCCCAAAACTATAACTAGCATTAGTATCCCTTAAGCAAGGGCCACTATGACCGTTACCACATTTTGGACACATAACATTAGGCACCACCCCATCATCACCTTGGACCCTTGGGTTGTCTTTGGAAAACCTCTTATTAGGAGAATAATAAGACCCTTTGCCTTGATGAAATCATCCCCCTTTAAGACTTTGGAATTTACTATCAAAATAGGCTCTTTTGGCCTCGCCAATCCATATTTTTCCAAGATTTACCCCTTCAAATTATTTGACGTATGTCATTAGGCAGGATAAATCCATGTCACCTATTAACATAGTAGCACAACACTCCTCATTAACCAAATTGGATACCCTTATCACAAATTTGTTCAATCTAGACCTTGGGTCGGCAATCAACTGTGGAGCATATCTAGAGAGTTGGTTGAACTTTAGGGCATACTCCCTCACACTAATAGATCCTTGCTTCAAATTCATGAACTCTATCATTTTGTCCTCTATAAGCTCAAGAGAGAAAAATTGGTTAAGGAACGCTGCCTTAAACTCCTCCTAAAGTATCACATTGTTTCCCCCTTCTCTTCTTTCCATTGGATAAACCAAATTTGGGCCACCTCCTTGAGTTGGTAAGCTCCCAACTCCGCCTTCTCCTATGATCTCACACCTATAATAGACAACACTTTGTACATCTTATTAATAAATTCTAGAGGGTCCTTATCCACTTTAGACCCATTGAACTCCTATAAGTTCATCCTCATGAAATCCCTTTCCCTAGATGTCAGAGTTGGAGCATGAGGGGATTAGGCCCCTTG
Source organism: Solanum sejunctum (assembly GCA_025642045.1). NCBI lineage: Eukaryota > Viridiplantae > Streptophyta > Magnoliopsida > Solanales > Solanaceae > Solanum > Solanum sejunctum. The sequence continues at coordinate 10,025,014 of JAOTQJ010000102.1, forward strand.
GTTGATTTGATTGGCCATGGCTTGAGCTAGCATGGCAATAACATCCCAGAAATCTTCATGAGCCAATTGTTCTTCGGGAGTGCAGGCCCTTCTTCCTTTTGGGATAGGTATGATCTAGCATAGCAAAGAATATTTGTTAGGGGAAAACCTTACCTTAACTTCTATAGAATGTCATATAGTAAGAAGAAAGGAAATATTTCCTAAAATGTCTCACAACCTCTTACTCATAGTATTGGTGCACTTCACAACCATGAATAAGATTCTAATCGATGTGGTGTGTTGGATGCTGAGGACAATTAATAACCTAATGCTCTGATACCATCTTTATCACGACCCGAACCTAGGGCCTAGATGTAACACGATGACTGGAGAACCTGAAGGGACCCCAAATAAGCCTCTTAGCATACCATTACACATCCTTGGTCACAAAAGCAATTAAACATCAACAAGAGAACATAAAATAAGGATAAAAAGGGCTAAGAGAGTGTTTCATAGCTTAAAACATACAAGATTCAAAGCTTAAAGCATCATTACATAACTTGTTCAATAACACCTCTAAACTTAGAATTGAGCGAGGGCCAAGATATCTTTCTGGGCTTATCTTCATAGTCAAAGGAATACAATAAAAGAAAAATAGACTTTGCATAACATAAGATCAAAAGATATTATCCTCGAAGTTGAGGACTCACCAAACTTGCTGCAAAGCTAGTACTAACCATGTGGAAAGGAAGATAATGAAGTGGAGCTCCGGTTCCTACATGGTAACATCATATAGATATATAGTATGCATTAATACATTTAAATTTACTAAGTATGTAGGATGCAATGCAACAAGAGATTGGCAACATAAGCAAAATGCGTACATATAGTCAATGGATGAACATAGTAGCAACATGACATGCATGGATGATGCTTGAAGTAAAACTTATTTATATGAAACATACTACATGTGTAGGAAGAGACCATCATACTAGAGACCAAGGCCTACCAGCCATTTGGTGAGGCGATCGAGGTATGACCCCCCTAACATGGTTGCACGGGCCTACCTTCCCCCAAACAAGGAGATTGAGGTACTGACCCCGCAATATGGTTGCACGGGCCACTACTCCTTGAGTGAGGCAATTGATGTAGAAACCCCCTAATATGGTTGCACAACCTACTACTCCCCTAGCAAGGCAATTGTGGTATAAACCCCCAACATGGTTGTTCGAGCATACCAGCCCCTGAATGAGGCATGGTCAGTTGCAATACTATAGATACTATCCATGAAATCAACACATATATGCATTCTTTTCATCATCATAATGTCACTTAACTCATAACCCATGCAATAGATTATCAATAACTCTAGAACCCTAAATTGAATATCTTATCAAACACTTGGCAAGTGTGTAATGCTAGTTCAAAATTATGCAATTCAAGAGTAAAATCATGTAAGAAAACTTACTGTAAATAAACCCACCAACACTTGGTAACACCCTCATGTAATATATATTAAATCCTTTCATCAAATCTCATCATAGAACATAGATTGATAGCTCAAAACATGCTTAAATAGTCACATTCATGAAAACCCCAACATAGTTTATAATCATATTCATAGTAAGAATATCCATAAGTAAATGAACTTGAAAACATGTACTTCGTGTAAAAAGAAAGGTTCGGTACCATGGGTGAAAGGACCCAATGGTTGTAACCCACATATCTCAACTTTGGAGATTTCCTTAATGAAGATTTAATTGAGAACTTAAAGCTTGAATGAAATCCTTAGATTCAGAATGAGGTTGGGACACTTGAATTGTGGGTGAAATATTTGTCTAAGTGTTGGGGGGGGGGGTTTGGAGAATGTCTTGTATGGTATGGAGTGAAAATATGGCTAAGTATAGGTGTATTTACGCATAGGAAGGCTTAGGCCCAAGACCAAAGGCCTGGGACCAAAACAGGAAATTGGAACAAAAATAACACTGGTCTGGCACAGATCGTCTCTGAAATCTGTCATTTTTGAAAAATTAATTTTTGATATGATTGCTCTAAAATTGAGGGTTATACTTATTTCCCAGTCAATTTCTCTCCCTAATCACGATTATGAAATCAAATTTTTGATGTCACACACGAATTTTGAGATATATAAAAATTACGATTATGGACACTCCCGAGACACATTTTTGGGCCCTTTTTGGGGTTGTTTCAAAATCTCTCCAAGACTTTATCAAAATTCCTATTCAAATTCAAGGATCTCAAGAACAACTTTGGATATCAAGGACCTAATCCAAGCTTCAAATCTCCTTCAAGTTTTCTGGAAGAAGTTCAAGGTTTAAGGTATGTGGGTCTTCATCCATGGGTCCTTTCACCCATGGAGACTAATTCTCTATTTTTTAAATAAAATTTCATGATTTCAAGGTTCGATTCTTCATGGGTACTTCCTGTTATACATTACAAATATGAATTATGTTGGGATTTTATCGAGTATTGATTGATTATGCATGAATACCTATTTCAATCTGATTCCAAGAGTTGGTTTATGTCTATTGATGTTATGCCTAATATGAACTATGAAAACTATGAATTATTATGAACTTTGATATGAATTTCAAGATACCCAAAATGGGCGTTTAACTGCAATATTGGTAGGTTGATTTTAATGACTTTGAAATGAATTGATTCAACTCCTTGTTTTATACTCTTGAATTGCATAATTTTTAAACATGTGCCCATACACCCACTACATATTTGATTAAATTACATCACAAGAATTTTCAAGTTAATGATGAATTATTGCATGATTTACAAGTAAAGTGATTTCAAGATAATTATGGGCTCCCAAGCATGTATTGAATCCATGAAAGGTATCCATGACTTTACAAGTGACAAGTTGAGCCTTATTTCAAGATTTTATCCTCTTGTGAGCCATTCATGTCAAGTTGAGGCGTCACCTATGATTTCTATTTTCCCCTCATATTCAAGTTAAGCTCACTAGTAGAGGTCAAACATGTTAATGAGATATCATATCTGTTGCAAGTTATTCATATTGTGATTAAAGTTATGATTATTTTAAGTATTCTATGGGATTAGGCTTAGCATTGATTGAGGCTTAAGATGGGGGCTCAACACAAGCGGTCCTTATATAAAGTATTAGTCTCTAAACTATGTGCAGCCATAGAATTATATTATTTCCCTAGATGGGTTTTACTAGTGGGTCGATCTAGTTTATTCTTTCTCCTCATGTGGGCTCAGTTTACCTTGGCAAGTAGACCACATTTTGTTGAATGGGTCTTATGCCTCAATCACTTGCCGAGGGGGTGTCATGCCTTAGATTTCATGTTATCGCTCGCTTGGTTTATGTTGGTTAAGGTCCCTTCCCACATATGTATGATATATTATGCAAGTTAAATATTTTACATGCTTGTTTTATTACAAGTATTGATCATACATGTCATACCGAGATTATATCCATTGCCTATATATATGCATTTTGAATATTATGGCTTATGTCTTTATTGCATTAAACCCCGCATACTCAGTACATTCCAAGTACTAATGCATATTCTATGCCTACATGATATTACCATGCAGGGACCAGAGCTCGTATCGATCCTCTCCCTCCACGTGGTTAGTTTGATTCTTGAAGATAGCTTTTGGTGAGTCCTTAACTCTGAGGATAATATCTTTTTATTCATGCTATGTTGAGACTTCTTCTTATGTTGGATACTTATTATTATGAGGGTGAGCTGGGGAAGTGTCTTGGCCCCTACTCCATTCTTAAGTAGAGGTGTTGTTGGATACTATGTTTGTATATGCTTATAAGCTTGACTCTTCTTTTGTTTTTGTGATTATGAAAGACTTCCCTTAGTCCCGCTTTCCCTTTGAACAATTGACTCTTGTCATTATTTTATTTCGCTTCCACAATAAAAGGATATATACATGATATGGTAAGAGGCTTATTTGGGTTGTTCCCGAACTTCCCATTTGCCATATCACATCTAGGCCCTAGGTTTGCATCATGACACCTATCTAGGGCTTGAAATGCCTTAAGATACTTTTGGGATTCTTATGCATATCTTGGGATGAGTGAGGTCTGGTATTGTTGGCACACTTGTCTACTAATTTCATTATGATGATTTGAGGCATGATAGCAACTTTTGTACTAACTAAGGAACTATTTATTATTCTCCATGACTCTAGGATGATTATGCATCGGTATTCTTGTCATGGAATTATTACATACCCCGGTTTGTGACGTTGGCATGCATTCATCTCTCATATCATTTGTGTTAATCCTTGACTATGTTGAGGTGGCAAGGCTGAGATCTTGAGATCTTGTGGACCTTTATGCATTCTGTGGGACTTGGGAGCTGGAGTGATTTGGTATATTCGGTCATTGTGAAATTGTGGAAATTAGGACCCATTGATAACTTGTGGTACCAGTTGAAAACATGTGGCACACCCTCCCTCTCTTCTGGGCCTAAAGGGTTATTTATTGATTATCCTATCATATTGCTACTATAGATATTAGGTTGTGGCATGGATATGCATTTACATCATATATATCTATACCATTCCTTGTATACGTTGAGGTAGCAAGTTTGAGATGTTGTGCCATCTTTTATGAGACCCTTTGCCTACACTGAGGTAGCGAGGGCGAAATAGTAACATTTATTCACCTTTTGACCATGTTGAGGTGGTAAGGATGATATATTGGGACACCTCTTGACCACGTTGAGGTGGCAAGATTGAGATATTGCGACACCCCTTGACCACACTGAGGTGAAAAGGCTGAGATACCTTATATTCATATGTGTCATGTGCATTGCATCATTGAATTACTATCATGATCTTACCTTACTCTGTTGTATATTTTATTGTGCACTAACCCTTTTTATATAGGTATTAGGGTTTGTCGTTATTATATACTTATTTGATTTCTCTTACCTGTCGGTTGAACCTACTAGGTATATTTTGGTTTACTCATCCCTACTTTGTTTCTTCCCTACAAATCGAGCACAGGGACCCATATAAGGTAGTTGATTCAATCTCGTTGAGCTTTTGGCCATCTATTTGAATTTTAGCAGTGAGGCTCAGACTTTGAGTTGCAGTGGATCTTTTGAGATTTGCCATACTATTTTTTTTCTATTTTGTCATGACCCAAGCCTAGGGCCTAGACATGCACGGCGAATGAGGAACCCGAAGGGATCCCAAACAAGCCTTGTAGTATATTATTCACACATCCTTGATTGTGGAAGAAAATAAATATCAACCCCTCATAATAACAAGTATTCAACATAAGAAGTAGTCTCAATATAACATGAAATATGTAGATATTGTCCTCTAAATTGAGGAGTCACCAAAGCTTTCTCCGAGAACAGAACTAGCCACATGGAGAAGGATGATCAAGTAGAGCTTCGATTCTTACAATTTGATATGTTATACGCATAGAGTATGCATTAGTACGTTTGAATGTACTAAGTATGAGGGATGCAATGTAACAAAGATGTAATCCATTATATTCAAAATGCATAATTATAAGCAATAGATGTATAATCTCAACATGGCATGCATAATCAATGCTTGGAACAAAACATGCTTGTAAAATATTCAACTTGCATTATACATAATACATGTGTGGGAAGAGACCTTAATTGACATAGACGAAGAGAGCTACTACGTAGAATTAAAGGAATGTCACCCCTTTGGTAAGGTAATCAAGGCATGTCACCCCTCGACAAGGTGTGGTCTACTTGTCATGGTAAACCATACAATGAATAATCCGAGACATCTCACCCCCTAGCCAACGTGTGGTATAGATAGATGGATCCACTAGTATAACAAGGGTAATAATCATAATCCTATGGTGGAACATAGTTTAGAGATAAAGACTTTATATAAGGACCCCTTGTGTAGAGCCCCCATCTTAAGCTTCAAGCGGTGCTAAGTCAAATCTCACGGGATACTTGAAATAATCATAACTTTAATAACTTGTAAGAGACATGAGAACATAACACGAGTAATTCTTAAACATGCTTGACCACTATTAGTGAGCCTAACTTGAACATGAGAGTAAGTCATAATCATACATGAACCCTTGCTTTAACATGAATGACTCACAAAAGATAAAATCTTAAAATAGGGATAAACATGATACTTGCAACATCATAGATGCTTTTCATTTTTTAATACATGCTTGAAGCCCTTAATCATCAGATAGTCACTTGACTTGTAAATCATGTTATAGATCATCAATTACTTGAGAATTCTTGTCATGTCATTTTATCAAACACATGGTGGGTTCATGATACTTGTTCAAAATTATGCAACTCAAGAGTCAAATAATGTAAGTAAACTCAATTCAAATCAATCTACCAACATGTAGCAAAACCCTCATGTAGGCTACCTTGAAATCCATCACAAAAACTCATGATAATTCATAGTTTCGTAGCTCAAAACATGCAGAGTCTCAATAGACATAATCAATTCATGGAGTAAAATTGAAATAGATATTCGTGTATAATGAATCAATACTTGAAAAAACCGCAACATGATTTATGTTCATATTTCATAATAATGGATACCCATAGGTAATACAACTTGAAAACATGCAATTTTCATAAAAAGAGAAGGTTGGGCTACATGGGTAAAAGGACCCATGGATGAAGACCCACATACCTTGAATCTTAAATTCCTTGAAATGAACTTGAAGTTAGACTTAAAACTTGAAATGAGTCCTTGAGTTCTAAAATTGAGCTTGAAAGCTTAGATTTGAATGAGATAAATGATAGAGTCTTAAAGAGGTTCGAGAGAGGGTTTTGTGAGTTATAGTTTGAAAAATGGCTAACTGAGGGTTATTTCACATTTAAGTGGGCGAATTTAGAAAAACCAAGGAAAATATTACATTAGTCTACGCCCCTAGCACGACGCGAAGTGCAAGAGTTGAAGAAGGTCTTATTGGATAAGAAGTCATCAAAGATGCATTCCTTGATGGTTTCTTCCCACTTGAACAAAGGGAAGCTAAAGTAATAGAATTCCTGAATCTTAAGCAAGGTAGATTGAGTGTGTGAGAGTGTTGCTCCTCAGCGCACGCAAGTGTATGTGTTCTTAATAAGTAATATAGTGGCCCAGATTTGGGGCCGGGATATCGAATCCAAAGGATTTAAGGCAAAATCAATTAACGATCCAAGTTATTATGTTTAGTGTGTCTTTGTTAAAATGATAAGAAGATTTAGTGGAAATTTAAACAACTAATTAACACTACTAAAATTGACTGGTTTTTTGTGAATGATCAGATTACGTACAATTTTGAGATTGTAGCCTTGGTGATGCAATTCTAGTCTCAAGGCTTGCAGTTATGTTTGGGTTGTCATACTACTAGTTCACAGGGTTAAAATTACCTAAATAGGGTTGCACGCCTCTGTTGGCCTACCTTTATTGACTACTTCACTACAACACTGAGCAGGGATAGATACATCAATAAAAGTGCTTTAATGTTATCTTGCTCTATTTTGAACCAAACTAGGTGTAAGGGCAGTTGTCGTAGGTCTCTCTTACATGAATCAATCTAGTTTCCTAGTCAAACAAGCTCCTTATATTACTATGTTCTATTCGTTCCAACATCTCTTGAATCCAAAATGAACAACTAATTTATCCTCTAGTTGGCCAGACTCTAAAGTATAGATAAAAGTAATATAAGAGTAATCTAGTGGAAATCGATTTATATATTGCAAGAATCAAGATCTAAAATATTGTCTATGGCTACAATATTAAAATATGGAAAGATTAGCCATACATAATTGTTTCATACATCAAAATTAGGCTAATATACATTCACAATTCAACAATCAAAGGTAAAAACTAACCAAAGTAACCTTAGAATGTAGTTTTTAGTCGTCTCTCCTCTGTTTTGTACAAAACCAGTTATGAAACCTAAAGTTAAAAAAAGAATATAACCTAAAATTCCTATACTTCATTTTTGCCCTCACATCTTCAAAGTCTGCAATGCAGATACAGTGGTTTTGAGATGATTTTTGCTTTAAATGCTTACTGGTCCAAATTCTTCTTTCCTTGTGCAAGTTCACGATATGGATTGTGTTTATTTTCCTGCTTCACACCTTTTTGTCCAAGTTTTCAGCTAGCATATCTTTTCCCAAGTCCACAATGTGCACTTGAGCATTTTTGCTGAGCTAACTAATTTTTCCCTTCAGTTCTATAGTCATGTTCTTCCTCATTGTCAAAATATGGGTTCGAACTAGCATAATTTGATTAAAAGTATGAAAAAACACAACCAATAGGCACACTTTACCCTGGATTAGCAAAATAAATGACATCACACAAAACGCCCACACTCTATGGATTTGTCCTCTGACTAAGCTCTATTTATGGTTTTTTTGGCTTGTTTGGCGTATAAATACCCTAATATCACCACCCCATACTTAGAGCTTTGTCCATTCTTGGACAAATGAAGATACATACATGAGTTACCCTAGGCATTTTGTACAAGTAACACCCTGCGGCTAAGTCCTTTGAACCATATCAAACACTTCGCAAGACCCCTAACGACATCAGCTCTCACCAAGCACCCATGTGTCATTGCGAACTCTTGTAGAATTTCAGTTAACAAGTCCTCTAGTTATTTTTCATGGATGATTATATACTACCCATGTACACCACAATAACCTAGCTAGGAGATTGGAAATGGGTACAAAATCGACTCTTGCTCTCCTAAAAGATATCTTATATTGCTTCTAGTTCCTATAGGCTTGCCCTTAATGTGTAACCTCAACCTAGTTAGAATCTAACTTAAAGGATCATGTAGGTCTTTTAATTTGTTGTAATGTAGGATACAGGATGATGGGGTACAATTATGGATATGGCTGTCTTGGCTCGACTCCCAAGCGCTCATAGCTCACACTAAACTTCTCAGCTTCTTCTACCTTTACTCCTTCTTAACTTTATATCCTTTATTGTATATACATAAGTATGTATGTATATGTATGTCTATATATATATATATATAATTTTTTTCCTTTTTCTTTTTTCCCCCAAATAGTGGGCCTCTAAGATGGGTCCATGATGCACACTGGTCCAATACTGTCAGGCTTAAAATTTTTTTGCTTTTTTTTTCTCTCTCATGCTACCACTTATCCCTTGGGTGTCACATTCAAGATTCCTTCCACTTGTGTTAATGTGTTATAGTGGTTAGGAGTTAGTATCAAACACGACTTGAGAGCACAGGAAAGGGTTCAACTTAGAATGCGGCTAACTAATGAAAAAGACTATGGCTCAATTGGGCTAACTAGGGATGCTTAGTTTAGGTGCATAAAAAGATTAAAAAACAATAGGGATACCAAAGGAATTCCTAGATACTTTCCACTAAGTTCGATTCCTACCTAGCTTAGTCCACACACCAGGCAAGTTCTAGTAACTATTGCACTATAGACCACAAAGTTCGTTCACTCGCTCATGACACACCCTCATCACAAGGTTAACACTATAATCACCATCACATCATTCCCATGAAGTCATAATTAAGCATATACATCCATGAAGTCAAGATTTAATCATTCGTCACTCAGAGTTCAATTGATTTAGTTATCATTGATTCACGTAGTCTATGCAAAATATCCTTTTATATAACTACTGACACTTTATATGAGACTCACATTGATGAATACCCCTAGGACGATCATCATCCATCCATCATAGGGCTCCATTACTCAATTATGACAACTAACTAAACATTCACATACCAAACTACTCAAAGAACACAATTAACCACAACTAGGATAATTCACTTTCATAATACTGCTAATATTCAAGCATACTAGAAGCATTCATACTTAGTTACATACTAAAGAAAAAATAAAAATGATGTCCAGAATATAGCAAGATACATAATATAAAATGGTCTTAATATATAGCCGAACTAAAAAAAGAAAGCATAAACATCAAGATACTCCCACACTACACTTAAAATCAGCATTGCCCTCAATGCTAAAAATATGAAACCTGTGGGATTGAAGTCTGGTGCTCGCTCCTCGCCCATCGTGCCTAGTATAATGTATTCACCCCAAACACTGACTGGATTCTCCTTTTCAATATCATCCTCATCTTGATTAGAAGCCTCTCGTGCATCCTCGAGGTCAGTGGGTATATCATCCTCTATGGTCTCTACAAACTAAGGATTGATGCCCAATACCACATTGGTATGGGCATTCAAAGGGTAGCGAGCCTCCACCCCATCAATCTTCTGCTAAGTGTAAAGGTGACATCTTATCCTATGACGTAGCATCTCGAGTTTGAACATCCATCTCATAATAAGTTCCTTTTGGTGATTCTACTCAGTCATAGCCACCATATGTCTCGTATACTTGTTTGGCCCCTTAATGTTAGTCATATTATAGTAGGATGCCTCAATATGGTGGAAGTAGTCAAGTTGCTCCTCCAAAACACCAACATGTCTACATAACTCAGTAATTAAGCCCCTAAAATCATACATATGCCAGTGGTGAACTCGAGCCTTCTTCATGGATGATTTAAAATGGCCCTGAAGTTAAGCTTCACTCCAGTCACTAGTGCATAGCCCAAACACACCCTATCCCTTGTGACCACCATCAAGTGTTGCTCCAGAAAAAGGTGTGTGTCACAATCTTAGCCTAAACTCTAGCTTCTCTATTTATGTGAGCAAATGGGAAAGACTGATGATACTTTTTGTAGCACAAACCCACTTAGCTGTGGAGTTTATCCCAACCAAGGTGTGACGAATGACCCGGTATGGTGGACGAATATAAAGGTTTGGTGAAAGGGCCTGGTGAGATATTTAGGGTGCCTAGGATCCCAGTAATAACAACCCGGTGGTGATATTCACCTCTATGCCCTAAACCTTGACCACTTGAGAGCGTGGCTCAGTATTCATGTTAGCATAAAACTCTTTGACTAGACTGAGGTTGCAGGGCAGGGTCTCTTCAAAAAGGAATGTCAAGTGGTAGTCTATACAATGCAGATAGGCCTGAGGATAGTCCCGTACTAAGGTGTCCACATTAATGAGCACATCCAGGAAGTACTTTGTCTTATTGTGTGCCTGGTTGTAGTGCAGACCTTCCCTGACCACTGCCTTGACCCCAAATCAAGGTCTTTGGCCCTTTAGATGCTCTAGGGCTTTCCCCTAGATATCCCATGCTTGTCTCCTACTACTTGAGCATCCTGCCCCACGAGCTTGTCTAGATCGACAAGTATGAGAGGCCATGATATCCAAAAAACAAAGGTAAGCATCATCAACATATGCATAATACATAGCCCCTGCTATACAAATACAAGGCATACCCAACCCCACACTTAGCTTCAAGCGACGAGGTGAGAAGTTACTCAGACTTCCCAACTTTCTCAGGCAACCACCAAAAATTCGACAGCATAAACCTATAATTTTGTTCAACAATGCATACCCCATGCTTCAATTCAAACACTATCGTCACCCCAAACATTAACAACCTTGTAAAAGTCATTAATTTCAATCATTCAACCCAAACAAGTGAATTATAACAAGAATCAAAATATAGGGGAAAAAATCGTGGCATCATTCTTCAACAAACTATCTCACACTTAAATTTTTGCAAACCCCAAGAATAATCCATCAATATATGAATAATTTAATCCCAAGAACACTAAATCCCCAATTGTCCCCTAAAATTTACCCCCCCCACCCCTTCGGCCTAGGGCTTTAACCCACCAATATCATGCATAGAAGTAACTTTATTTAAGAAATTAAGCCTAAAATCTCAACACCCAACAACAAATCAAGTAACAATATTCAATAGGTACAGGTTAACCCACTTGGTTTCACCCAAAGTGCCAAAAAATAGTCATACTCAAGCAATAAATAAGATAAAGTTAGTGAAAAACACTTACCTTAGTTGAAGATTGCAAGGGAAACAAAGAAAATCCTTGAGGGACTTGAGGTGCAACATGGATTTATTTCTATATTGGGTGTTTTTGGAGAGGGAATTTAAGTGGAAAAAGAAAAAGAAGGGGTTGAGCATCGAGTTTGGGTGAAAAATGGAGAAAAAGGCATGGGGGGAGGCAAGGGTTTAAATAGTGGGATCGGGGTGAGTGAGGCGGAAAAACTAAAACATGTCTACGCGAGGTCCATGATGCAGACTGGAAGTGGACATACATTTTAAATTTTTTTATTTTTCACATTTTGGGAGTCTTACCTGGATGGAAAAATTATAACTTCTCTATGATAGGTGCTCATCACGTGCTTGTCACAGACCGTTACTATTTTGGGGTCTCAAAAAATATTTTTTTTTGAGAATCAGACCCCATAAAAATCCCCGAATTCCTGAATGTGCTACAAACAGTCAAATAAATTAATTCAACTAAAAAAATTTTAAAATAGCTAACTGACGATGGGAATTGAAGATGCAAAAATTTTGCACTAAAGTGGCTAGGGTTCATGGCGCACACTGTTCGCAGACCAATACTTGGTGCAAAATATTTTATTTTCTATGATTTTTTATTAAAACAAAAATAAAATAAAAACTAAAGAAATTACCATTACCTCACCATGGGTTGCCTCCCATGCAACACCTGATTTACCATTGCGGCATGACTCAACATCAATCTACTTATCATTGGCCAAGTCTATGGCTTCTTCATCACGATTATGTCTTCACAATAGTAGTGTTTGACATGCTACCTATTAACCAATATAGTTTGGTTCGTGGCTTTCTCTCTCAACTCCACAACAACGTATGGCATCACATTCACCACGGTCTATGGTCTGCTCCACTTTGACCTCAGCTTTCATGAAATAATTTAAGATGAGAGTTAAATAGAAGTACTTATCGTCCCGGCTCAAACATATGCTTGACAATGTGTCTGCCATGCCATTTCTTCATCTTTTCCTTGTAAAGCTTGGCATTCTCATACGCTTGGAGCTAGAATTCATCTAACTCTTCTAATTGTTCCATTCTATTTCTCCCTGCGAGCTCAGGATTGAGATTGAGCCTTTTGATGGCCCAGTATGCTTGGCGTTCAAGCTCGACCTAGAGGTGACATGCCTTTCCGTAGACCAACCTATATGGAGATGTGTCGATCCGTGTCTTGTAAGCTATCCTATATGCCCACAGGGCCTCATCAAGCTTGGTGGACTAATCTTTCCTTGTGGCATTGACGATCTTTTGCAAGATCTGTTTCACCTTTCAGTTTAACACCTCTACCTGACATGTGTGGATAATATGTTGTGGCCACCTTATGCCTCAATCCATACTTAGCTAGCAGATTCTTCACTATTTGGTTGATGAAGTGTGCATTTCCATCACTAATGATGTCCCTCAAAGTCCCAAACCTTGTGAAGATTTGCTTCTTTAGGAACTTACTTACCACCCTAGAATCATTGGTGGGCAAATCTATCGCTTCAACCTATTTGTACAAATAACCAACTGCAACCAAGATGTAGTAATTACCAAAAGAGGGTAGGAAAGGACCCATAAGTCTATCCCTCATTCATCAAAGATCTCCACCTCCATGATGTTTTTCAGAGGCATCTCATGCCTTTTGGAGATGATGCTAGTCTTCTAGCATGCATCATAAGCTCTCACAAACTGTGTAACATCTTTGAAGAGAGTTGGCCAAAAGAAATCTGATTACAACACTTTATGAGCTATTCGCTCTCCTCTGTGATGGCCTTCATAGGATGAGGCTGGCAATCTAGCCCAATTAATGATGAAGCAATTCCAATGCCCAAGCCTCCTCCTCCTTTTCCTCAAAAGTTGAAAAAGAAGAAGTAGGATGACTGCTTCCAGAAGTTCATCTAGCTCCTGAAACAGGGACAGATTAACTTACTTTTTATTGTTGTTTTACAAGGGATATCGAAGTATGCCAAGTATGTGAAAAATATTATGGCCAAAAAGAACAAGTTGGCTAAGTTCAAGAGTGTGGCACTCACGGAAGAGTACAGCTCCAGGATTCTAAATAAAGCTAAGCTTCTAACCAAGTTGAAGGATCTTGGGAGTTTCACTATGCAAGTGGCGATTGGGAATTGTTTGAATGCCAGAGATTTGTGTGATTTGGGTGCAAGTATTAATCTTATTCCTAATTTGATGTTCTTAACGTTGAGGCTTGGATATCCAAAGCTCACCAACATCTTGTTATAATTGGCTGATTGTTCTGTGGTAAGCCCAGATGGTATTATTGAGGATGTCTTAGTCTAAGTGGGATCTATCATATTCCCTGTAGACTTTGTCATCTTGGACTTTGAACTTGACTCAGAGGTTCCAGTAATTCTTGGATGTCCTTTCCTAGTAATAGGCGGGACACTGATTGATGTTGTAGTAGGAAGGCTCAATCCTATCATAAAGGAGGTAGTTAAGAAAGAAGTGATAAAGTAGCTGGATGCATGTATTATCTTTCCCATATCAGACAGTAAATAGGTGAACCCAGTGCAGTGTATCCCCAAGAAAGGGGGGATAATAGTCATCACCAATGACAAGAATAAACTCATTCTAACCAGAATAGTACCAGGGTGGCACATATGCAGGTACTACAAGAAATTGAATGATGCTACCAGGAAAGATCAATATCTAGTTCCTTTTATTGATCATATGTTACACAGGTTGGCTAAGCAAAAGGACTGTTGCTCCTTAGATGGGGACTTAGGGTATAATTAGATCACAATTACACCTAAGGACAAAGAGAATACCACTTTCACATATCCGTATGGGACATATGCATTCAAACGCATGCCTTTCAGTCTGTGCAATGCACCAGCCACCTTCCAAAGGTGCATGATTACCATATTCCACAACATGAGATTGTTCTCCTATATGGGACCAACTCAACTAATGCTCTGCCACTTCTAGTGCTGACTGTATTTAATTACTTGGGATTTGGGTTGGTGTTACCTAGCAAGACTCCTTGATGTAAAGAATTTGTGGTGCTTGCCAATTTCCCCAACTGCTTCTCTAAGTTCTGGAAACCCTGCTTGTTCTAGTGAATCTCATCCTCTTGCCTTTGCTTATTTGCCAAAATTTGTCTTAGCACCTCACTATTAGTCATGTTATTCTAGTAAGCCTTCTTTGTGGGCTACTGCATCTGCTGATTATAGTATGCATTGCCATCTTGTGGCTAGACAGAGGTGGTCCCTGATTCTGGTGATTCCCACCCCAAGAGAAGTTTGGATGGTTCCTCCAATTTGGATTATATATTTTCCCAAAACCTACGAGTGTTAAATAGGTTTCGCAAAAAATTGCCGACCAGTTTTTCTTTGTTTTTTTTAGGACTTAATTGTATTTACTATAAATAGTAGTTTTTAAATGATGTTTTAGGAGAGTATAGTAGAGAATATCATTAGAGAGTACTTTTAGGGTTTAGTACTTGGAGACCCCAATAATTGGAGGAAAATGCACTTGTGAATTAATTTGACCTTACATCTAGTGTTTCTTAACCAATATTGCATTTGCTTGATTCTTAATTCAATTGAGCAAGTATTTAATTATGTTTTCTCAATTCATAATTTCTTCATCTACCAATATCATGAGTAGCTAAATCCACAACTAGGGTTGTGGGAACCATGAAGATATAACAAAGTAGACTCAGATATTTTGCAATTTTTTGATTAGGTATATGCATGTATTAATCAATTCTCTTCGTTTTGCACGTTTTCTAGTGGTGGATAATGTTAGAACTTGCCTAGTGTTACCCTTCTGATCTTGATGGTAATGAATAGGAAAAGAGATTGATTAACAAGATTAAATGATGTGTTCTCATCTAATATACCAAACTAGACCATGGGGAGATTGATTGGGACTATAGGTAATGGTTAGTATTGCACACTATAGATGTGGGCTAAGTCACATAGTGAAATTCACCTCTTACCTGGACCAAAGGATTTGGTGAAATTAAATTACTGACTTGCATGTTATACACTTGATTTGAATTGGTTTATCCAGAGATACTAAGTTGGTGAATCATGGGGAATACAATACCCTAATTACTCTCCCTTATTGATTATCTCATGTAATAGTTAGTTAAATTTACTTTCTTGTTGAACATTGCAAACCTCCGCCCCCTTTGGGGAATTGAGTTGGTTAATTACTTGAATTGCTTATTGATGAATTTCCTTTGAGTCTACGTATTCCTTTAGGTTCGACCCTAACCATGGTTAGGTTTTATATCTTGATAATGATCGCTTTATCCTCTAAATGGAGGTGTAACTTGGATGACATCATAGACCCATGGCTACCTCAAAATAAAATAAAGCTAACTCAAGTTTGACTCTAATAAGCAAGATGAAAATAGATGCAATGATCCTCCGAAGAAAAAGAGGCTCACCAGCTCAGGTAAAATGTTCAGATCCTCAATAATGCGCATATTGATGATCTCCAGTACCTGCTTTTGCATTATAAAGTAATGCAATCCAAAGGGAACATTAGTACGTGGAATGTACTAGTATGTAAAATGGTTGAATGAAATAGAAACAGGTAAAATAATATAAAAATAACATCAACTCAGAATATAATCAATTAAAATGTCAAATATCTATCTAAAGTAAGAATAAAGAGTAGACAAATGACCTATCAACTAATCAAAACTCATCAATCAACTCAACTCAACACAAAATACTCAAGGTAAGAACTTTCTGGGAGTTTGTCTTATCCGACAATAATCAGTTATGAGCCAATAATTGTATAACAATCCCGCTGATGTTGTCACAGCTGTTCCATACTTTCCAGGTAAGGAACGCCTATAATCCACATGGGATCTAACCTATAAAGTCCTTTATTGCTCTCAGAGACTTTACATCAAGAGGGGACCATCTAAAGTAATAGTTCAATCCTAATCTATGCTTGGCGACGTAGTTAATGAGTGCAAGTGGGACTCATTCTTGTCCATTTTTGTGCTCGATACTCCTCATAAGACTCAGTGCTCATAAGACTCCTACTTTTCTTAATTAGCCTCACGGAGGCACTCATCAACTAAATTAGTCTCATAGAGACTCTTATCATCTCATTAACTCAAACTCTAAAGTTCTCTATTGTTTTTAGGGACTTTAACTCATCTCAATTAACTCAATTCTCATTTAACAATTCAAGGACACAGATTATCATTTTAAAGAAGTCATTCAGACGAAACTCAAGAACTCAATTATGAGGATTTATAGACATCAAGCTCATTTAACTCAACCTCATATTCATATTAAGATTACCATCAACATACTCAAGTCAAGGCTCTAGACTCCATCCCTAGGTTCATTTATGCATGCTTTCACAAATCAACATATAGAGTTTATATAATATCTCATGAAAAGTATTCAATTCTAGAAAATAAATTTATAATGATTATCAACATATGAAAATACATGTAATAGATTTAATTTTCGAGAAAATAATCAAGAAAGTATTTCAAGAAACATATATGGGGACTCATGGACTCTCAGCTACTCTATTACCATCAATAGGGCATATAGGAGAACAATCTCATGGTTTAGTTTAACCTAACATACCTAGTGAAAAGCTTGACAATCAATACTCGAGAATTCTCCTCGAACTCCTTAATTCCTTGCTCTTCTTCTCTTCTCTTTAGCGCCAGCCTTTTCCAAGAAATTAGAATGGCTTAGGAATGGGTTTAAAATACTTTTTAAGCTTAAAATGACCCAGTTAGATCATGTTTTGAATTTAGGAGGAGATAGAAAGGTCTTGAATGCCCCTCATAAAATTTGGAAAAATGTTTTCCTTGGAACAAGGGGGTCCATGACGCAGGCCTTGTTCAAGTTTGGTAGTTTTCATGGAAAATTCTCCAAACAAGTTTTCTAATCCCATAGAAAACTTTTGGACAAAAAATGTTGGCTAGGTGCGTATCGTACACCTGTCACACACCCTCATTGGAATTTATTTTTGCATTAAAATATTATATTTCTATCTGGTTGCTCTAAAAATTTACCAGGACCACTTCCCCACTCAATTTTCCACGTTTATTGCATATCCATCCTCAGATTTTCCATCGAAGCATGGGAAGATGCATTATGAGCATATCTCTCCTCTAGGGGTATTTTGATAATTTTATCGGGTGTTACATCATCTGCCCCTTGGAATCATTCATCCTTGAGTGATGCGTAAAGCTGGACATCAAGGAGGCATAAAAAGACTGAAGACTCATCTCAATACTCATTCAATAACTCAAATTCTCAACCCCTCATCAACCTAAACAAACTCTACTCAAACTCAAGAATAGTGCATCAACTCAAGAATAAAAATATCAATTTAGTCAAGCCTAATAATATTACCTTCAGCATTCTCATCATTAGGTATGAATATATGTAGACATTTAGCTCTCATCTTCTCCGCAGCTTCCCATGTGGCTTCCTCAACAAATTGATTTCTTCACAGGACTTTGACTGAGGCAATCTCTTTGGTTCTCAACTTGTGCACCTGCTGATCAAGGATTTTGACCAAAATCTCCTCACATGACAAGCTATGCATTACTCTAATACTCCTAACAGGGATTACCAAGGAAGGATCTCTCAAGAACTTCTTTAACATCGAGACGTGGAACACTAGATGAATTGTGTCTAACTCAGAAGGCAATTCTAACTCATAAGCAACCTTCCCAATCCTCTTCACAATCTAATAGGGACCAATATAGAGAGGACTCAATTTCCCTTTCTTCCTAAATCTCATGACACCCTTCATAGGTGATACTTTCAAGTACACTCAATCATTAACCTTGAACTCTAAGTATCTTCTCCTCACATTGGTGTAAGATTTCTAGCAACTCTGTGCAGTCTTCCACCTTCTTTAATGACATTTACCTTCTTCATCAATAGATGGACAAGATCAGGTCCAATAAACTTGGCTTCTCTAACCTCAAACAACCAATTGATGATCTACATATTCTCCGATACAAAGCTTCATAGGATCCATTTGAATGCTCCTATGATAATTATTGTTATATACAAATTCAATCATTAGCAAATGATAATCCTGATTTCCTTTGAAGTCAAGGAAATGCTCTATCTATGGATGAAAGGTTATACACAAATTAACTTTAGTACCTAATACCTTCTAGAAAGATCTCTAAAATTAGGAGGTGAATTGAGCTCCTCTGCCATAGAAGATGGACAAGGGAACTCCATGCAACCTCACAATCTCCTGGATGTACAACATGACATACTCCTCTGCAGAGTTAGTTGTCGTAACTCCTAAGAATTAAGCCGATTTGGTCATCCTATCAACAATTATCCATATCAAATCATATCGCTTTTGAGGCCTCGATAGACCAGTAATCAAGTCCATGTTGATCATCTCCCACTTCTATTCAGGAATCTCAAAGTTTTGTGCCAATTCACATGGTATTTGATGCTTAATTTTACCTTGTTAGTAATTCAGGCACTTAGAAACAAACTCAGCAGTATCCTTCTTCATTCTATTCCACCAATAACTTCCTTCAAATGGCGGTACATCTTGATGGTGCTAGGTTAAATGGAATATCTCAACCTATGGGCTTCAACCATGATTCTATCTCAAACACTATCAATATTTAGAATGCACAATCTACTTTGGTACCTCAACACTCTATCTTTCCCTTTGGAGAAGACCATAACTTTCTATTTGTGGATAGCCTCCTTCAATTGGAGTATGATAGAATCTCGATCTTGCTTTTCTTTCACCTCTGCCACTAAAGATAAAGCAAACCCATTTTGAACATTAAATCCTCTCTCACCATGCTCATCAAATTGAACTCCTAATCGACTCAATATGCACTTCCTTAGCTAGCTCATTCTTTCCCTCCTCAACATGGGTTGTGCTACCTATTGACAACCTACTAAGACCATCCACAACAATGTTAGCTTTACCTAGTTGGTAGAGAAATTTCATGTCATAATCCTTGAGCAACACTAACCATCTCCTCTGTTGCAGGTTAAGGTCTTTCTGATAAAGACATACTACAAGCTCTTATGGTCCATGAACACATCCACATTCACTTTATACAGGTAGTGTCACCAGATTTTAAGTGCAAACACCATCACAACCATCTTAAGATCATAGGTCATATAGTTCCTCTTATAAACCCAAATTTGTCTAGAAGAAAGTCTATCATTTTCCCTCTTTGCATTAGCACAAAACCCAATCCAACTCTTGATGCATCATAATATATTACAAAGTCCTTCGTCCTATCAGGCAAAGTTAAAATGGGTACAGTAGTCAGTCTCATCTTCAACTCTTGAAAACTCTTCTCACATTCATCAGGCCAATAAAACTTCATTTTTTTCTAAGTCAACTTGGTCAATGGTGTGGATAGGGAAGAAAATCTATCAAAAAATCTAGGGTAGTAGACTGTCAACCCCAAGAAACTTCTTATGTCAGTCAGCGAGGTTAGTTTGCGCCAATTCTTAATCACTTCAATCATTTGGGCATCTACTCAAATACCATTACCCAAAATAACATGGCCTAGGAAGGGCACTAACTTGAGGAAAAACTCACATTTTGAGAACTTTGCAAAAAATCATGGTCCTTAAGAGTTTGGAGGACAACTCTGAGGTGATTGGCATGCTCCTCGTCATCTCTCGACTACACCAATATGTCATCGATGAATGTGATCACAACCATATCAAGATATTGTCGAAACACCCTATTCATCAAGTCCATGAAGGTTGCAGGTGCATTTGACAACCCAAAGGATATGACCAAGAACTCAAAGTTGCCATATCTATTCCTAAAAGCTGTCTTCAGAATATTACACTCCCTCACTTTCAAATGTTGGTAGCCAAATTTGAGGTCTATCTTTGAGAATCAAGAGACACCCTGAAGTTGGTCAAATAGATTATCTATCCTAGGGAGAGGATATTTATTCTTTACCATAATCTTGTTCAGTTGCCTATAGGCGATACACATTATGATAAACCCCATTTTCTTTCACATGAATAAGACAGGGGTACCCTAAGGGGAAATACTCAGCCTAATAAAGCCCTTCCTTAACAAATCCCTCAACTGTTCTTTCAACTCTTTCAACTCCACAGGGGCTATCCTATAAGGTGAAATTGAGATAGGGCAGATATTTGGGAAGTACATCAATCCCAAAGTCAATCTTTCTATCAGAAGAGACTCCAGGCAGATCCTCAGGAAACACTTCATGACTCAAGAGTAGGAGACTCAATATTATTAGACTTAACTCACACTAGGTGATAGATACAACCTTTGGTAATTAGCTTTATGGCCCTAAGGTAGGAGATAAACTTTCCCTTAGGTGCAACAAAATCACCCTTCCAATCTATAACCGATTCATTGAGGAATTGGAACTTAACAATTATAGCTCTACAATCAATGGAGGCATAATAGGTGTGAAGCCAATCTATACTAAGGATCACATCAAAATCAGTCCTCTCTAACTCTACCAAATAAAAAAGAGTATCCTTATGATGGATGAACACTACTCAAGCTCTATAGCTTCTCCCAGTTCAAATAGACTCACCCACTATTATAGAAATATGAAAGGGTTCAAGAAGACTCTCAGGGGTTCTATCAAATCTATCGGCCACATAATGAGTTACAAATGACAATGTGGCACTAGGCTCCCTAAAAGCATAACAATTAAGAGTAGAGACTCAAATCATATCCATTATAGCATGTGGGAGTTCTCTTGATCTTGGCGACTACCCATGGCATACAAATAGTTTGTAGCTCCGCTTCTGCCTGATATAGTACCTTTTTAATTTTCTTTGGCTGGTGGGGCTGGTGCAGAAGATTGATACCGATCAACCCACTTTGGACACTCTCTCTGAAAGTGACCCATTTGGCCACACTTAAAACAAGCATCACTCCCCTCTAGGAATCTACCCAAGTATAATCTACCAAACTAAACACATGGTCGCTTACCCTATGAACCTTGAGCCACACTAGCCTGTGACTGACATCCCTGGGCTCCAATGTTATCAGACCTCTAATCATTCTAGTTTCTAGGAGTAGGTGCACTAGCAGATGATGTTGCTGGCCCTGACTGGAATTTGTTACCATTCCCCCTCTTGCCAACCTCATGGTTGGATATCTTAGCTCTCTTACTCTTTAACACTTCTCTGTCATGTCGTCTTTCCTTATTATATTATTGCACATAAGTCATCAACGTTGCCATTTCCATGTCACTCACAAGCATAGATCCTCTCCCATCTTTATTTGACCCTCTGTTCAGCCCATTAATATATATCCCTATCCACCCTTTAATGTTAACAACCATATCCGGAGCTGATGTGCTGTAAAATTACAGCACATTTGATGCCTAAAATAAGAGATTTTGTCAGTTCTTAAAGTGACTTTTTAGTATTTTGATGCATTTTTATGTTAATCATGTAGAAAAGTTAGGTTGGCATGATTTTGAAGAAAAGTTATAGATTTTGCTGAAGTATAGGCAATATGAGCCCTCTTACGAGTTGTAGCTCATGCTACGAGTCATAGGTTATGTCATAGCAGTAATCAGAGACCAAAAATCAGAAATCTGCTAAGTGAAGGTCACCCCTTTGAGCCCAACCTACGAGTTGTAAGACACTATGACTCGTATAGGTGGACTCATAGCAAGAATCAGAGAGCCAAAATATTGGACCAAAAAACTGAACCAAGACTATGAGACCAAAATTTAAGTCGTAGCTCAAGTAATGAATCATACCTATGGGTCATACCAATTCAGTTCAAGATGCCAAGAACCTGATATGAGACCCCGACTATGACTCATAGGCTAACCTATGAGTCGTAACTATAAAATTTATCAGATGTCAGCTGTCTTTTCTGCATAATTCCTTGTGTTGTTTTGTAAACATTATAAATAGTTAAGTTAGGTTTTCTGAAAGAGAGTTCGAATAGTAGACATCTCGCAATTATAGTTTGAAGCCTTTCCTCGATTCTTAGAGTAGATTATTGTTCTCTTTGGGAAACCCATTTTTGGGAATTGTAAATCTTGCTTTGTACTAATTGTTGATCAATCAAGCTTATGGGTTTGTAACTTGTGGTGCTTATCTTCTCCATTGTTATTGGTGAAACTCTCAGCTATGACTATTTTGTGAATTTTTCTATGTTTTATCTTTGCCATGAGTAGCTAAACACCCACAACTTGGGGTTGTGGGAACCATAGGCAGTTGACTTGAGATGAACTAAGTTTTATGCATGTCTATGATTAGAGTTTTACATGTATTATTTATTTCATTTCATGATTAATATTGTTTGGTGTTGGCTAACACCAAAACCTGCCTGCTATCACGATCTCAACCAAGGTAGTGACGAATAGGAAATGGAAAGTAAATGATAGGTTTTGATTGATGTTTTCCCATCTAAACGACCAAACCTGACCAAGAAGAGGTTGACTGGGACAATAGGTAATGGTTAGTTCGCACACCATGGTGGCCGACCAAGCGTCATGGTGAAATTTGACCTTCACCTTCATAAGAACACTAGAAGAACCTAAGTTACCATCCTGCATGCAATTCACCAATCAAAGTATGTTACCTAGGGTAATTGAGTCAACGAGCCATGGGGAACACAATTCCCAAGTTGCTATGAAAATTGTATGTTTTCTCAAATTTTAATTTGTGTTCATTTTAAGTTTTTCTTTGAATCACAACACACACCCCATCTAGAAACTATAGTTATAGATACTAGGAATGATTAGTAGTGAAATCTTGTAGTCAATCCCTGTATTCCCTGTGGATTCGTCCCTAACCTCAGCTAGGTTAATTATTGATAGCGACCACTTGCTTATTAGAGCATGGCCATCAACCATTAGAAGCATAGAGAGATAGCTAAGTGAACTTCAGTTGATACGCTTGCACAACCATAGAGCCTTATTTCAGATGCAAGAACTCTTTTACCTTAGCCTCTCTTCGCTCTCTTGGAAAGAAGCATCCCAAGAAAGTTTCCTCAGCTACTGTCTAAGTCACCAATGGGGCTTCCTCCCCTTTACCATTCTTCCATTGATCATACCATAGTTTGGCCACACCCTTGAGCTGGTAGGCAACTAGTTCAACTCTATTAGCATCATCCACATACATCACTTGGAACACCTTCAGAAGCTCCTCCACGTAGTTCTTAGGATCCTCAGTGGATGCAGACCCTGCGAACTCAGGCAGATTCATCCTTAAAAATTCCTAGACCCTAGATGTGTCCTGTGCATCCTGTATACCTACTCCTTGCCTCATATAAGGTATTATGATAGCCTAGGCTAGAGTTTGAATAGCCTAGAGAAGCTCAGCATTAGAAACCTTAGCTTGTGGGGGCTGCTCAACAGGGTCAGCTAGATCCACAGGATCTTCATGTCCTTGAGGCTCGGGTGGGTTAATATTCTACTGGGAGGGATGCCCTCTACCTATAATGGCTCTTCTGGAAGGCATGATCACAATTCTGTAAGAGCACGAATTAGAAGAGAATTTTCATAGAGTGTTAACTATATCACACGAATCAAATCATGAAAGAAATGTAACCATTCATAATGTTCTACAGCCTTCCACTTATAAAATATGGTAAACAACACAGACATAAACAAGATTCTACTCAACATGGCTTTATATACTCCCTAGGACACTTGAATGCTATGCTCTAATACCAAATTTATCATGCCCCGGGAGGGTACCCAAGACGTGACCGGCACCTAGAGACTATTGCTAGTCCCCAAGTGAACCACTTGGCATCATCACATTCATTCATTCAATATAACATAGAAAACTCAGGGGAAGACTAAAGATAAGAATAGGCAATCTATAACTCAAATACCATATTAAATAAATAAGCTGGTAAGAAAGAAACCATCTCAACAAGTCTCAACATCAATACTTCAGCTCTAGTTTATGAAGCCTCTATCATTATCAAGCGGTGCTAATAATAGACCCATGGCTACCTCAGAATAAAATAAAGCAAATTAAATTTGAATACTAATAAGCAAGATGAAAATAAATGCAATGATCCTCGAAAGTAAAGAAGGCTTACCAACTCAGTTGAAATGCTCAGATCCTCAATGATTCGCCTATTGAAGATCTCTAGTACCTGCCTCTGTATCATAAAATAATGCAGTCCAAAGGGTATATCAACATGTAGAATATATAAGTATGTAAAATGGCTGAAGGAAATAGAATCAAGTAGAATAATATAGAAATAACATCAACTCATAATATACTCAATTAGAATGTCAAATGTCTGTCTAAAGCACGAATAAAGAGTAGACAAGTGACCCATCAACAAATCAAACCTCATCAATCAATGCAACTCAATGGAACTTTTTGAGAGTTTCTCCTATTCGATAATAATTACTTATGAGCCATTTATGTTACCGTAACTGTTTTTTACTTTCCAAGTAAGGAATGCCTATAATCCATAAAGGATCTAACGTCTAAAGTCATCTATTGCTTTAAAGACTTTACCTCAAGAGGGGACCATCTGAAGTAATGTTTCAATCCTCACCTACGCTTGGCAAGTAGTTAATGAGTGTGAGTGGGACTCACTCTTACTCATTTCGGTGCTCAATACCCCTCCCAAGACTTAGTGCTCATAAGACTCCCTCTCATCTCATTAGCCTCATGAAGGCACTCATCAACTCAATCAATCTCATGGAGACTTTCATTATATCATTAACTCAAACTTTAAAGTCCTATATTGTTTTCAAGGACTGTAACTCATCTCAATTAACTCAATTCTCATTTAAGAACTCAAGGACTAAGATTATAATTTAGAAGAAGTCATTTAGACGGAACTCGGAACTCATTTATGAGGACTCATAGGATTATCAATCTCACTTAACTCAACCTCTTACTCATATCAAATTACCATCAACATACTCAATTCAAGGCTCTAGACTCTATCCCTAAGTTCATTTATACATGCTTTCACAAATCAACATATAGGGTTTATACACTATCTCATGAAAAGTATTTAATTCTAGAAAACAAGTTTATGATGATCATCAACATATGAAAATACATGTCATAGATATAATTTTCAAGAAACATATATGGGGACTCATGGACTCTCAACTCCTCTATTACTATTAATGAGGCACATGGAAGAACAATCGCATGCTTTAGTTTAGCCTTACATACCTGGTGTAAAGCTTTTGCCAATCAATCTTCAAGAACTCTCCTCAAACTCCTAAATTCCTCGCTCCTTTTCTCTTCTCTTTAGCCCTAACCTTTTTCAAAAACTTAGAATAGCTTAGGAATGGGGTGTAAAAACCCTTTTTAACTTGAAATGACCCATTTAGATCATGTTTTGAATTTAGGAAGGGTTGAAAAAGGTCTAAAATGCCTCTCATGAAATTTGTAAAGTTGTTCACCTTGAAACAAGGGCGTCTATGATGTGGACCTTGTTCAATTTTGGTATTTTTCATTGAAAATTCTATGAATGAGTTTTCTTATCTAGTACAAAATGTTTGGATAAAAGTTAAGTGTTGGTATGCAATAGTTGCGCATCGTACACCTGTCGGCGCATCCTCACTAGAAATTGTTTTGCACATCAAAAAATTATCTTTTGATCTACTTGCTCTAAAAATCAATGGAGACCATTTGCGCACTCAAGTTTTCATGCTGATTGCATATCTAGCCTTGGATTCTCCTTTGGAGCATGGGAAGATGAGTTATGTGCACATTTCTCACCTAGTGGTATTTTGATAATTTTATCAGGTGTTACATATATGCATAAATTTGATCTGGACTCTGGATTTAACGTGTACGGTCTCCCAATTTACCTTACTAATCTAAATAAACAATAGTTTCTAAGGTGAATAAGTTGGATTTACTAGGTACACTATCAGTAAGCAAATGTTACATGACCACACTTATGCTTTTGATTGAGTTATATGCATGCACACATAAAGGGAAGGCATATAAATTAACTAACATAAAATAACTAAACTAAAACTCCCTTGAATTAAGAAAAGCGATTTTACAGAAGTTCTGAACTTACAACTCTATATGTAGGGAGAAAGAACTTCTAACAACACTATAAAAAATCATAGATCAATAACAATGATCGTAAACTACCCTTAAGAACAATAGAGTTGTTCTCAACAGGACCCACATTCCATCATATATAAATTTATTTTTCAAATATTATTGAATACTTTGTAACACCCTACATATTACATGTACAAGTTCTATGCAAATGAAACATGATATGTCTTGGTCAAATTAGCGCCAATTTTTAAAAAGTACTTGAATCTCAAATTAAAGGGCGATGTGTACGTCTAATGTTTAAGACGAGTGAATGTATATAAGTTTTAAGTCAAAGTGAGGAGATCGCAACCTTAAACAAAGTGAAAGAAGTGAGGTTCTTATAGGAATCGGGAAGTTAGCAGGTGAGTCACCTACTTGCTTAGCTTAAATTTGCTAGCTACACAGAGATGAGGTCCAATGCTGAATCTATCCAAGTTTGACAATAAATAAAGTTCGGATTAAGGGTGTGACTTGAGCCCACATTTTAGTATCATAAATGGACAATATTTATAGCCCATGAAGAATAGGAAAAGGGCCCAAGCACATCACCACTTAATAATTTGGGCCCAAACTAAGTAAGAAGAATAGGTAAAATGGCAGCCAAGACCCATCAGTTTTCAACCCAATAAGGCCCAAGTAAAAGGAAAAATTGGTACATTACTAACTTGATAAAATAAAACCTAAAATAAAAAAGAAAGTCATCTGAAGAAATCCTTTAAAAGGGGTTCCAAGCAGCACCTTTAAGTCTTTCTTAGACTTAAAAAAATTTAGCTTTCACAAGGGTTAATTGTTATTCTTTTTTGACTTTGTAAAGCAGCCACAAGAAGCTTTTAGGGTTATTAAAGAGGCCCTCTACCTTGAAGGTAAAGGTAAATAATTATAGCTGTGTATTTATTATGTTTTTTTATGAAAAATAAGAGAACTAGGCTGGTATTATTTGTGTTGGAATATTGGACGGCACGTGTTCCAAGATTGTTGTACATTTTTCTTATTTATTTAGGAGCTTTTCTCTTCTTGGTTGGATTTATTATGAAGGGACTTTGTTGTTCTCAATGATTTTTTGTTCTGTGATGATGTAGAAAGGCTATTGCACCATTTTTACAGTCCGCAAAAGTGAGTTTTTATATGATATAGCAATTGTGTTCTTAGTATGAAGTTGTGGGCTGGTAGTTGGAAATTATTGTTCCACGACCTCCATCTACTTTGGAACTACTTTTGGACTATTTTAAGGCTTATTTTATATATGTTATATGTAGTTTGGTTGAAGTTAAAACGAATTTGGGATAATTGACTTCGAAATGTAGCGAGACGATGTAATGTTATGCCGCCTAGTTGTGTGTTGTGTATAATTGTTATGTATTGTGCTTTGTCGGCTTTTTGAGACTATTATGGCACTAGACCAGGGTGTATATATATATATATATATATATGAGAATATGTATTAGAAAGTACAATTAGAGGTGAAAAGATTGAAAGAATACGCGCAGGGTGATAATTACATGCTTGCTGCCAGTGTTTTTTTTTTTATAGGACTAGGATGCCAAGATGTCTCTATTGTCTGCTCATATTAGTTTTATCACCTACTATATTGTATATAAATATTTAGAGGAAAGGAAGGTTATTTCGAGGTAATAGCGAGGTGGTACAATGAGGTATATAAGGTTACTTGATTTCGTACTATTTTGCATAAAATATAGATCCTTCCTTGGCATATAAAATGCACTTACTAACTCCGATGTAACTGCTAACCGTGTCTTGACTCTTTCACATGTACATATGCTCCCATATATATTCACTTGCAAATCTGCATACATACTTGAATACCAAGATACACAAGTTCTCTCTGCTAAACAAAGTTCATGTGTTGTTTCATCTCCTATGTATTTCATTATTTGTGTAACGTACTATTTTCATTATCATATTGTCTTGTATGATTATTTACATATCATATGCTGCATCTACAGTCCTACAACTCAAATATTATGACCACCAAAAGCATCATATCAAAAGTAATTGAAACATAAAGTAAAGTATATTGCTTATTGATGGGTGGTAACTCGAGGGGTGGAAGAATCACCTAGCAAGGGTCGATCCCATTATGGGGGTAGCCCTAGGAGTGAAAGGAAAAGCCTAGCAGGGGCCAATCCCAATTTAGATTTACCGTTGATCAGCTGGTCATTTTTATTACATGTTGTTCACAGATTATACATCAAAGGCAAAGTAATAAAAAGAACATAAAGTACATGATTCCAAAGAATAACTAAAGTTGGTCTCTTATCCTTACACCAGCGCATAGTTTCACTTGAGGTGTTACTTTATATATAGTATTTCCGACCTCACATATTTAGTACATTATCTCATACTGATGTCCCTTATGGGGGACCTGCATTTCATGTTGCAGGTACAGGTGCTAGTAGCTCTCCCCTATAGGATTATTGTATATCCAGCTACTATTACCAAGCTCTAAGTTACCTTGGAGATTTGTGTATCTAGAAGTTATATTTTTTATGTGTATAGTTAGTCAAGGCAGGGTCTATATCGACTCTTATCACATACTTTTCCTTATCTAGAGGCTTTGTAGATATATAAAATTAAAGTGTGGTCATGTCTCGTACTTTAAATAACGTGGCCCCAATTGCATAGTTATATGTATTTCCTTTTGGCTTGTTATTACTGTTTAGTTTCTTTAAAGCATGTGGAATGTACAAATCCATTATGATATATATAGAAAGTGCATGTATACAAGTTGGTTCTCCTAAGCCTTATCGGCAAAGAGTGCCAGTCCGCCTTAATGGGACTTTAGGCGTGACAAAAGTGGTATCGAAGCGGGTCATCCTAGGGAGTCTACAAAGATGTATCTATGTAGAATCTTGTTTATGCATGTGTTGTGCACTACATTAATAAGGAGGAGGTTACATGGCCTGTAGAAAGGCATAAGAGTTAGAGAGGGGACAGTCCAAGAGGGCCAGATTGTTAGGCAGTTTATGCCATCCCAAGGTGAGTTTTGGCCTCAAGTTTCTAATAGACCACCTAGGGTATCATCCTCCTACTCTGCAGATAGTGCCCTACCATAACTCAAGGATCTAGAAGTAATAAGTTTTGTCCAAGAACTGAAGGACAAAGTGCACGAACAATGGTATATTCGACAAGCCAGCAAATGACCCCTAGGCAGCTTTGCGAACAATGTGGGAGAAGTCACTAAGGTACATGCTGTGTTGGGAAAGGTGCTTGTTATTGGTGTGGTGCGCCAGAGCATATGATGAGAGAATGCCCAAGGAGACATATGGGTGATATATCCAATCTACTAGATATGTTGTTGTGTCATCATTATCAGTTCCTCAATTCGATAGGGGTCAACAAGCATATACAGGTCATGGTAGAGGTGTTAAAGGGTAGGTAGCTCTAGCGGGGTCCCGAATCATACTTATGCTCTAGGGAGTCAAAAAAATTTAGAAGCTTTACCTGATGTGGTCATAGGTACATTATTCATATTTTCACAGCATGTATATGTATCAATTGGTCCTGGTTCTACACTATCAAACATTATCCCACTAGTTACTGGAAAGCATAAGAGAACACAAAAATTATTGAACAAATCATTTGAAGTGTCCACACCAACCTATTATGACTGTGTAGCAACTGTTTGTGATTGTGACACATTGGGTAGCCTTATTAAGCTAGAAATGGTGGAATTTAATGTTATAATTAGTATAGATTAGTTAGCTTCTTGCTATGGCACCGTTGATTGCCGAACTAAGAAAGTGTACTTCCACCCAGATGAGGTAGTTCTTGAATAGGAAGGCAATATTGGGGCACCAAAGAGTAAGTTTATCTCTTATTTTAAGGCAAGAAAGATTATATCTAAGTGATATATATGTCATTTAGTTAGAGTAAGGGATATAGAGTTATAATCACCAACTCTTCAATAGGGATATAGAGTTACAATCACCAACTCTTCAATCAGTTCCAATAGTGAATGAATTTGTTGATGTGTTCCCTGAAGATCTTTTGAACTTACCTCTAGAACGAGAAGTAAATTTTGGTATTGACCTACTTCCACGCACTTAACCTATTTCTATCGCTCCATATAGAATGGCCTCGACAGAATTGCATGAATTAAAAGAGCAGTTAAAAGACTTATTGGAGAAGGGTTTTATAAGACCTAGTGTGTCCCCTTGGGGTGCCCCAGTGTAATTTGTACGTTAAAAGGATGGCACCTTGAGAATGTGTATCAATTATTAACAATTAAATTGGGTGACAATGCTTTTCAAAAATTGATTTAAGATCAGGTTATCACCAAGTGAGGGTGAAGGAGAAAGACATACCTAAGACTGCTTTCAAGACAGGCTATGGTCACTTTGAATTCCTTGTTATGTCATTTGGACTAACGAATGCACCAATAATTTTTATGGATCTAATGAATAGGGTATTCAAACCATTCTTGGATGTGTTCGTGATGGTATTTATAGATGACATTTTGGTATATTCAAGATTAGAAGAGGGCCATGCAAATCACTTACGATAGGTATTACAAGTTCTTCGTAATCGACGGTTGTATGCCAAGTTTTGTAAATGTGAATTTTGGCTAGAATTAGTGCCATTCTTGGGTCATATTGTGTCCGATGAGGAAATAAGGGTTGATTCATAAAAGATAGAGGCTGTGAAAGATTGGTCAAGGCCAACAACACCCACAAAAGTTTGGAGATTTCTAGGGTTGGCAGGTTATTATAGGAGGTTTGTTGAAGGTTTTTCTTTTATTTCTGCACCTCTAACAAAGTTTATACATAAGGCAACTAACTTTCAATGGAATGATGCATATGAAAGGAGCTTCCAAGAGTTGAAAGGCAAACTAACTTCTACACCTATGCTAATACTTCTAGAAGGCACCGAGGGGTATGCAGTGTATTATGATGCTTCAGGAGTTGGCTTAGGGTGTCTGCTGACACAGGATGGTAGGGTAATTTCTTATGCCTTTAGACAACTACGACCACATGAGAAAAAATACCCAACATATGATCTTGAGCTAGCAGCAGTTGTGTTTGCTCTGAAAATATGGCGCTACTATTTGTATGGGGTTCACATTGACATTTATATTGATCATAAGAGTTTATAGTATATTTTTAAGCAGAAAGACCTAAATTTAAGATAGTAAAGATGGCTAGTGCTAATAAAGGATTACGACGTTGATATACTATACCATCTGGGGAAGGCAAATGTGGTAACTGATACTCTAAGTCGTAAGGAAATCATGAATATTGGTGATCAGGCCATGGTAAGTCAATGAGTGGCTAAGGATCTACATTAACTAGCCAGTTTGGGAGTTTGCCTTCTTGAAACTCAAAAAGAAGGGGTTATTTTACATAATACAGTAGTGTCTTCATTAGTAATGAAGGTAAAAGAAAAACAGTTCGAGGATCTTATTCTACGACAGCTTAATGAAAAGGTGAATCAGGGTACGATGAAGGGCTTTGAGCTTATACATAATGGAGTACTGTATTTCCAAAACAAATCATGTATGTCTGATATTAATAGACTAAGAAGGAGGATAATGGAAGAAGCCCATTATTCCCGATATTCCATCCATCCAGGATCAACTAAGATGTATCATGACCTGAAGGGAATATTTTGGTAGGAAGGCATGAAAAAGGACCTTGCAGAATTTGTGGCTCAATGTCCAAATTGCCAACAAGTCAAGGTAGAGCACCCAAAGCCAGGAGGTTATATGCAATGAATAGGGCTTCCAACATGGAAGTGGGATATGATTAATATGGATTTTGTTACTGGGTTGTGCCGCTTATTTCAGAAGTTTGACTCCATATGGGTACTAGTTTATAGACTCACAAAGTCAATACACTTCTTGCCTATTAAGAGTGATTATACAACTAAAGAGTATGCTAAGCTATACTTCAAAGAGATAGTCAGGCTACGTGGGGTCCCAATCTCCTTTATATCTAATCGGGGAGCTCAATTCACTAAAAAGTTTTGGAAGTATTTCCAAATTATATTAGGGACAAAAATGAATTTGAATACAGCTTTCCACCCTCAAATAGACGGCCAAGAAGAATGTACTATTCAAACACTTGAAAATATGTTGCGGGCTTGTGCATTGGACTTTAATGGTAGTTGCGTGGA
This sequence comes from Solanum sejunctum, assembly GCA_025642045.1. Classification (NCBI taxonomy): domain Eukaryota; kingdom Viridiplantae; phylum Streptophyta; class Magnoliopsida; order Solanales; family Solanaceae; genus Solanum; species Solanum sejunctum. Next base: position 10,058,087 of record JAOTQJ010000102.1, read on the forward strand.
CCATTTACCACTTATTGAATTTGCCTATAATAATAGCTACCACTTAAGTATCAAGATGGCACCTTATGAAGCTTCCTATGGAAGGACATTTAGGTCACCGATTGGATGGTTTGACGTGGGTGAAACCATCTTACTTAGGCTGGATCTAGTATAACAACCCATAGAGATAGTTAGGGTAACACAACAGTGGATAGAAATAGCCCAAAGTTATCGCAAATCATATGTGGATGCTAGAAGGAGAAGACTGGAATTCTTAGTAGGGGATTAGGTATTTTTAAAGGTATCTCTAATGAAAGGGTTTATGAGATTTGACAATAAAGGAAAACCAAGCCTACACTATATAGGGCCATATAAAATTATTAAGAAGTTTGGGCAGGCTGCATATGATTTAGAGCTTACCCAAGAGCTTTCAATGGTTCATCCAATTTTTTATGTCTCAATGCTTCGAAAATGCACAGGTGACCCATCTCGTATCACTCTTATTGAAGATGTGCACGATACAAGAGATCTTAACTATGAAGGAGTACCTATTGCTATTCTAGATTGGCAAGTTAAGAAGCTAAAGAATAAAGAAATAGCTTCAGTAAAAGTACTTTGGAGTAACTAGAAGGCAGAAGAGATAACATGGGAGGCTGAAGACGCAGTGAAATCAAAATACCCTTGCTTATTTGAAGCTAAAGAGGAAGTGCAATAGGTAGAGTTGGGGCATTAATAGGTATGTGTGTTTGAGTACTTATTGTGTTGTCAAAAGTTTATTTAAGGAAAGGTTTAAACTTGGTTAAGTTATCCAATTATGCTAACATTCGCAGACGAATGTTCTTATGAGGGGGAGGATGTAACACCCTACATCTTATGTGTACAAGTTTTATGCAAATAAAATATGATATGGCTTGGCCAAATTGGCGCCAATTTTTAAAAAGTGCTTCAATCTCAAATTAAAGGGCAATGTATAGGTCTAACGTTTAAGACGAGTGAGAGTATATAAGTTTTAAGTCAAAGTGAGGAGATCCCGACCTTAAACAAAGTGAAAAAAGTAAGGTGCTTGTAGGACTTACGAATTTAGCAGGTGAATCACCTACTGCTTAGCTTAAATTTGCTTGCTAAACAGAGACGAGGCCCGATGCCGAATTTATCCAAATCTGATAATGAATGAAGTCTGGGTTAAGGGTGTGACTTGATCCCATATTTTAGTATTGTAAATAGAAAATATTTACAGCCCAAGAAGAATATGAAAAGGGCCCAAGTACATCAGAACTGACTTAATAATTTAGGCCCAAACTAAGTAAGAAGAAAAGGGAAAAATAGGCAGCCAAGGCCCATCAGTTTGCAACCCAATAAGGCCCAAATGAAAGAGGAAAAATGGTACATTACTAACTTGATAAAATAAGGCCTAAAATATAAAAGAAAGTCGGCTAAAGAAATCCTTTAAAGGGGGTTACAAGCAGCACCTTTAAGTCATTCTTAGACTTGGAAAATTTCAGCTTTCACAAGGGTTATATATTATTCTTTCTTAACTTTGTAAAGCAGACACAAGAAGCTTTTAGAATTCTTAAAGAGGCTCTCAACCTTTAAGGTAAAGGTAAGTAATAATAGTTGTGTATTTATTATGGTTTTCCACGAAAAACAAGATAACTAAACTGGTATTATTTGTGCTTAAAATTTGGACAGCACATGTTCTAAGATTGTTGTACATTTTTCTTGTTTATTTGGGAGCTTTTATCTTCTTAGTTGGAATTGATTATGAAGAAAGGTTAATGTTCTCAATGAGTTTTTGTTCTGTAATGATGTATAAAGGCTGTTTCACCATTTTTACAGTCCGCAAAAGTGAGTTCTTATATGATATTGCAATTGTGTTCTTAGTACAAATTTGTGGGCTAGTAGTTGGAAATTGTTGTTCCACGACCTCCATCTACTTTTGGACTATTTTTGGACTATTTTGAGGCTTCTTTTATGTGTAAGTATGTTATATGTAGTTTTATTGAAGTTAAAATAGATTTGGGATTGTTGACTTCGAATGTAGCGAGACAACATAATGTTATGCCGCCTACTTGTGTGTTGTGTATTATTGTTGTGTTATTCTTTGTGGGCTTTCTTGAGACTGTTATGGCCCTAGACTAGGTTTCACATGATATATATATATATATATATATATATATATATATATATATATGAGAATGTGTATTAGAAAGTACGATTAGAAGTGAAAAGATTGAAAGAATATGCGCGGGGTGATAATTACATGCTTGCTGCCCGTGTGTTATTATTTTAAGGGATTAGGCTGCCAAGATGTATCTATTAACTGCTAATATTAGTTTTATCACCTACTATACTGTATATAAATATTTGGAGGAAAGGAAAGTTATTTGAGGTAATAGTGAGGTGGTACAATGAGGTATGTAAGGCTACTTGATTTCTTATTATTTGGCATGAAACATAGATCCCTCCTTAGCAGATGAAGACACTTACTAATTCCGACATAACTACTAACCATGTCTTCACTCTTTCACATGTACATATGATCCCATCCATAGTCACTTGCAAATCTTCATACATACTTGAATACCAAGATACACAAGTTCTCTCTGCTAAACAAAGTTCATGTGTTGTTTCATCTTTTACGCATTTCATTATTTGTGTAACATAGTCTTTTCACTATCGTATTGTATTGTATGATTATCTACATGTCATATGCTACATCTATAGTCCTATAGCTCAAATATTATGACTACCAAAATAATCTTCTCAAAAGTAATTGAAAGATAAAGTAAAGTATACTACTTATTGATGGGTGGTAACTCGAGGGGTGGAAGAATCACCTAGCAAGGGTCTATCTATTATAGAGGGTATCCCTAGGGGTGAAAGGAAAAGCCTGATAGAGGCCTATCCTGATAAGATTTATCACTGATTAGCTGGTCATTTGTATTACATGTTTTGCACAGATTATACAGTAAAGGTAAAGTAATGGAAAGAACATAAAGTACATGATTTCACAGAATAACTAAAGGTAGTTTCTTATCCTTACACCAGTGCTTAGTTCCATTTGAGTTGTTACTTCATATATAGTATTTCCTACCTTACATATTCAGTACATTATCTCGTACTAACGTCCCTTACAGGAACCTACATTTCATATTGCAGATATAGGTGTGGGTAGCTCTCCCCAATAGCAGTACGGGATATCCAGTTGTTGCTACCAAGCTCTAGGTTGCTTCGGAGATTTATGTGTTTAGAGCTTATAATTTTGTATTATATAGTTAGTCAAGGTGGGACCTGTCCCAACCCTTATCAGATACTTTTCGTTATCTAGAGGCTTTGTAGACAATGTAAATTAAAGTGTGGTCATGTCTCGTACTTTAGACAACATGGCCCCAACGGCCTAGTCATATGAATTTCCTTTTGGCTTGTTATTACTATTTACTTTCTTAAAATCATGTTAAATGTGGAAATCCCTTATGATATGTATAGAAAGAGCATGGATACAGGTTGGTTCTCTCGAACCTTCTCGACAATGGGTGCCACTCCGCCTTAACGAAACTTTGGACGTAACATATTTTTTTATCTCAAATATATGATACGTAACATTATCACCATAACCAAAGCAGAATACATGGAAAAATATGTCTCTGAATTCAATTCTCCACTCCCTTGGAAGATACATCTTTGACCTTTACCTTCAGAATAAATGACTTTATTATTGTATCTTTCTAAAGGGTAACCTACATCTCACTAATTTTATTCATTTTTGACTCTAACCCTTTTTGATTCTATTCAAGCAATGTCTCAACACATTCTGCACCTTTTCATTCGATCATGTTACTCATCAAATAGTAGTATACATAACTTTAAAGATCCATATGTCATTATTATAGTATAAAATTTATTTAATAGAAAATCCTTATCATATGATTGCATTCTGATCATAATCCATCACAAATTCTTATTATCATCATGCTCAGTAGCCATTTTCATCATCTTAAAGCCAACTTTATCATCGATATGATACTTTAAACCCAGTTGTACTAATAGAATATAAAGGATTAACCCTGTTTTTTATATGCACTCTCCTACTAAAATTCTCCATTGCTTTCCCCAAGTTACTCATTGGGACTTTACTTATCCATGAGCTTATCATTCCAATATTGATCCACTCTCTTGGAGCTTATTATAAAATCATCAATCGTTATTTAAAATTCTTGAGAGAGATTTTACCACCTACCCATTGTACCAAAGATCCATCACTAAAAAGTTTCTTACAATGCTTAACACAAGTGTTCATAGTAACAAACTAGTTGGTTTCTCACATGTGAATGCAATATTGAACCTCACTATACAAGCATATGATACAACTACTAACTCATAAATTAGTTAATATTTGAACTTGACAATGACATATTCATTTTCGTATACCATTAGTATTATGCCATGAAAAGAAAATATTAGATCCGCCACTAGAATACATCTTACTTACTAAGACAATAGTACCCAAAGTAAATCATAAACTTAAAGTCTTATTTATATAACTATATTGGATCATCTTAGGCTTTTTTCTTATTAAGTGGATTATCCTCAATTCACTATTTTCATCTAAGGATCACATTGACTGTATTCATAAAATAACACCTTTTTCAAGTCAACATATTAGTTCCTCGCTTATGCTATGTCAAGCCTACTAGGGCAAATATCCAACTAATAATATCACTCTTATCATATGATTCCCCTTTCCATAATGCTCATTTAAAGTTCAACTATCTATAATTAATCTTTACTAACACAATGGCATGTCAACACCAACTCTTTCTTTTCTCAATCGAGTATACTCCATCTCATACTTAACTCTTCCTCTACCTTCTATCATGAGAGTTAGATGATACTTACTATTTTTTTATCAATAACTCAAGATGGACTTGACTTCTAAACCCATTTTTTAGCTTATCAACACATGACTCTTAGCTACCTACTTCAATCATCTACTATTCCTACTCTTCATGGTTTCTAGATCTTTATAACTCAAGGATTATTCTATCACTTTTCATTTACAAAAGCCTTCAATCACTTTCTCTTGTGGAAAATAAGTAGCATTAAGTATTCATAAGCATAACTTAAATACCCTATCAAGGATAACATCTGACGAATGATTTGGAGAATAGAGTCTGGAAGTATATCATATCTGGCTCTAGCTCATATGCATGGTTCATATGAATAAGAGTGTGTTATTTCATATCAATAAACTTAAGCACGCTAATTGACTCCTCTTAAGCCTGATGCAATCTCTTTACTTTCTCAATACTTTATCTGAAGTAATTTATTACAATCGATAAGAAAATCATAAGCATCCTCAAGATGTAATATCCCAGAAGATCGAGAGTACCAAATTTAACAACTTAGCAAAGAGATTAAGTTGGCCACTATTCATCAAGGCTTATAATCAATCATGAAAAAATGTCTGTCTCCAAGGAGGCATCCATATGAGGAGTTACAATAGCTATATGTTGCTCTAGTTCTAACTATTGCAAAAGAGAGTGAAAAAGATCAGATACCAATTGGTATCATCTAGATACCAATTAACTTAAAGTAATAGCAAAAAAAGAAAGAAAAGAGTTTTTCTAAGGTCTTGTAGCCTCTCAAAGAAAAGTAAAGGTGTCCCCGTACCATTCCACAAGATTCTATTAGACTTGTCCTTTTGTGATGAGATCATTGAACCCTAAAGCTTTGATACCAAGTTTGTCACAATCCAAAATAAGCCGTGAGTGGCATCCACGCTTACCCTTCTAGGTGGCAGAACCAATGATACCAATTCCAATATATATTAGTAGTTCAAACTTATGAAATACACTAAGACTACGGAAGCTCAATTTATAAGAACAAGAAATAACAAAACCTACTAAGTCTATTACATAAAATTCTCCAAAGCCTGAAAGTCATCATGTCAAGGACATCTAATCTCAAATAGTAATTTTAAGAGTAACAACACCAAAATAGATAAATGAAATAGTTTGTGTCCAAAAAATAAGGATATCCTACCATAACTATTATAGAATCCAACATGAGCTAGAAGATTAGCTCACCCTGAAATCTGATATACCAATAACCGACTAGAGCTGAGGGCGAGTGGAAGTCAATGGAGCACTCGTTGCGCTCCTCAAAAGAAAAATAAATAAAAATACAAGTAGGAGTCAGTACGAGCCACATTTACTGAGTAGGTACCATCCTCCAACTCTAAATAGAAACCAATATACATAAAGTAATATCAGGAAATCGACTATAGCACTTAACAGTGGCAAGAAACAAACAAGTATAAGTGACAACACAATGAAACATGTATATAATCTATCAACAATACAAAGAACACACATGAGGACTCAAGCATCCACACCACGATTCTTTGGGGAGATAAGTTCTTTGAGATTGAATATATTAAATTACTTTAATATATTTTCCTTTATTATTATTATGTCAGAATATGGCACCCAATCCAAATATACCGTGTCAGAACGTGAGACCCGATTCAAGTATATTTAATTCATCATTCTTTATCATTACTTGTTATTTCATTAACAATATTTCAAGCCTTCTTTATTAAAGGCATCACTTTGATAAGACTAGTTCAGGATTATGGATTTCATGGTTCTAAGATTATAGACCAATCACAATAACATGTCAATCATCCAAAGCGCAACAATAAATGCATAGAAAATTTCATGATAATACTTAATGAATATCAATCACTATTAAGAGTCTTTCCAACACATAGAATAAACCATAACCTACTTCATATGATGAACCAAAGCAAGCTAGCTAATACACCAATGCTTCTCCTTTCTTCAATACCTCAAAGTGTTTCGAAGCTATCAAATATATAATATTTGTAAGAAAACGAATCCATAGAAACCCATATTACAACATATCTAGACTATAACCAAAGATTCTTCTAATACTATAACCTATTTCCTAAATTTGAAGCCTAGGGTTAAGTCTAAATTTCTCTAAGTAACATAACTCTAATGGTATTCATATACTATAATATACATAGTATTCAATTACTTATACTAATATATCAAAACTTGAATTGTAAAGTTGTAACTAAAGAACAAAACTTTATATGAGAATTAACAAGAAACAAAGGGCATAAGAAGAAGTCAAAGTGCAGAAAACAAAACTAACCCATCATATTTTTACTATTATGCGTGGCAACAATTTCCTTGTTATTTAAATCATTAGACCATTACCACCTAAAAAATACATACATAAATACATATATACATACATATATACATATATATATATATAAGAAAGTGAATGTTGCAGTAATAATTCACAATTGTTCCTGTCATGACCCAAGCATAGGGCCTAGACATGACATGGCACAACGAAAACCCGAAAGGCCCCAAGCAAGCCACTTAGCACATCGTTACACATCCATGGTCACAGAAATAATAAAATAGAAACAAAAGAGTAGAAATAGGGATAATCAAGGCTAAGGGACATCATTCATATCATAACAACAAGAGTCAAAAGAGAGCCAAAGCTTATAACATTACACATGGCATTTCAAACCACACCTCTACTACATAGATAAGAGCATGGGAAAAGATAAGCAATTGGGCCCACTTTCATAGTCAAAGTATACATAAAAGAAAGATAGTCTTAGTATATAGCATGATATCGTAACCTATGTCCCCGAAATGGAGGACCTATCGACAAGCTTGAGTGAAATCGTACTAACCACATAGATAGAGATGCTCAAGCAGGGCTCTGGTTCCTACATGGTGGCATCATGTAGGCATAGAGTATGCATTAGTAAGTTTGAATATACTAAGTATGTAGGATGCATTGCAACAAGTGATAAGCACCATAATCAAAATGCATAACATAGGCAATGAATAAGCATATAGCAATATAGCATGTATGAATGATGCTTGAAGTAAATCATGCTTATATAGAATATAATCCATGTATAATGAGAGACCACATTAGTGCATATCCAAGGCTTACCACCTCCTTGGAGAGGTGCATGAGTTACAAACCCTTTCATGTGGTTGATGAGGTACAAACCCCCCAACATGGTTGATGAGGTACAAACCCCCCAACATGGTTATCAAGGTACAAATCCCTCAACATGGTTGCATGGGCCTACAGCCTCCCGAGCAAGGCGATCAATGTACAAACCCTCAACACAGTTACCCGAGCCTACAACCTCCGAAGTGAGGCTGGTCATTTTTCCCAAACAATAGAGATAATATCATATACATATATTTCTTTCATCATCATATAGTCAGTCAACTCATAAGATATGCATTAGACCTTCAACTCCTCAAGAAAACCATAACCAAATATTTTATCAAACACTTGGTGGGTGCGTAGCACTGGTGTAAACCCATGCAATTCATGGGTGGAATCATGCTAGGATATTCAGTGTAAAATCATCAACAGATACCGTCAAGTAATATACATCAAAACTCTTCATGAAATCTCACAATAGATCTTAGATTCATATCTCAAAATATGCTAAAACAATCATAATTTCAAGAGACCCCAACATAGGTTGCAGGGAAATTCATAATACATAAGACCATAAGTAAATCAACTTCAAATCATCCAAGTTTAGGTAAAAAAAAAAGCTAGGGTATCATAGATGAAAGGAATCCATGAAAGAAACTGACATACCTTAGTTTTTGTAGATTCCTTAAAGGAGATTGGAGATGGAGACTTGAAGCTTGAATGAGAACCTTAAGATCTGGATGAGTTTTGAGACTTGAAATTAGGAGTGAAATATTTGACTAAGTGTTTCAGTGAGTATTGGGGAATGTCTTGGATGATATGAGGGTGAAATATGAATAAGTATAGGTATTTTCACATTCGGGAACACTTCGGCCCAAGACCAAAAAGTGTTGGACCAAACAAGAAAAATAGCTCACAAAATGAAGTGAGGCGCCCCCTTGGTACGTCGCGCCTTAGGCGCGAAAACCTCACTGGAAATTGATTTTTGGGAAAATAAAACTGCGATTCTTTAGCTGTAAATTGGAGTTAGACCTATTTTCCACTCAATTCGACCCCTGATCAAGAATATAAAGTCAAATTTTTGATATCACGTATAAATTTTGAGATATATGGAAATTATGATTTAGGGAACTTTTGAGGCACATTTTCTGACACTTTTTGGGGTCGTTTCAATATCTCCCCCTTGGAAACATTCATCCTTAACTGTCCACAAAACGTACATGAGAGACATAAACATGATAATTTCAACCCACATAAGGATGCAACAATGCACTTAAACATCATTTCAAACATCTCGACATAAGTATATATCATCATGAACTTGTCAAATTAAATATGAATGTATACAAATGTCATGGGCTGAACTTAGACTTGAAATCACATAGAGTAATTAGATTGATGTCTTAGGCTTAAGTGGAATGAAAAAGATAAGGATATCGCTTTTGCATGTACGGTTAAGCCTCCTATGTAGCACTTTCAAATTGTTGATTCCTCCAAAGGACCTTAATGGAAGCCACATCCTTGTTCCTCAACCTTCTTATTTGTCTATCTAAAATCTGAACCAGAACCTCTTCATAGGTCAAATTGTCTTCAACAACACCCATAAAATCAAGAGTAACAATAGCTTTAGGGTCTCGCACATATTTTCTCAACATGGACACATGAAATACCAGATGAACCAAATCCATCTCACTAGGCAATTCCAACTCATAAGCCACCTTGGTAATCCTCCTCCTCACCATATAAAGACCCACATATCTTGGACTCAACTTGCCTTTATTACCAAAATGAATCACACCCTTCATGGATGACACCTTCAAATAAACCCAATCACCCACTTTGAATTTAAGATCCCTTCTCCTCACATCAGCATAGGACTTTTGGAGACTTTGGGCCATCTTCAACCTTCCCCTAATCATCCTAAACTTCTCAAGAGCATCCATAATCAGATCTGGTCCAAACATATCCACATATCCAACTTCAAACCACCCAACCAGTGATCTATAAGTCTGCCTTGAAGATCTTCGAATGGAGCCATACCGATGCTAAAATAATAGCTATTGTTGTAGGCAAACTCAATCAATGGAAGATGATCATCCAAACTATCCTTAAGTTCTAATACACAAGGTCTAAGCATATCCTCAACTGTTTGGACAGTTCTTTAGGCTTGTCCATCCGTTTTAGGGTGGAAGACCATACTAAGTTTAACCTTAGTTCCAAGACCCCTTTGGAAAGACCTCTAAAAATATAAAGTAAATTGAGCACGATGATCCGATATGATGGACAAAGGAACCCCATGCAACCTCACCAAATCATGAATCTACAACCTAGCATAATCTTCAGCCCCATATGTAGTCTTAACCGGTAGAAAATGAACCGATTTTGTCATCCTATCAACAATAACCCAAATGGAATCAAAACCTTTCCTAGTCTTGGGCAACCCTACTACAAAGTCCATACTAATCTCTTCCCACTTCCAAGTAGGAACCTCTATGTCTTGGGCTAGGCCACACGACCTTTAATTTTTGGCTTTGAATTGTTGGCAACTATGACAACCAAACGCAAATTGGGTAATGTCTTTCTTCATGCCTTCCCACTAATACACCTCTCTCAAATATTTATACCTCTTAGTAGAACTGGGGTAAATATAATAGGAAGAACCATGAGCCTCATCAAGAATCCTCTCTCTCAACCCATCATCACAAGGAACACAAAACCTACCTTGGTATCTAAGTGTACCATCTCCCCCGTTGGGAGAAAACCTTTACCTTCCCATCACTAACCAAGGCCTTCAATTCTAAGAAGGAGGGATCAAGGTCTTGCTTAGCTTTTACCTCCTTAACCATGAAGACTTAGAACCATCAACAATAACAGAACCACTATTATCTACCTCTCCAAACCTAACTCTCAACCTAGCCAAACCGATGGACCTCTCTAGCCACCTCTTTATCACCACCATCAACATGAGCAAGGCTACCCATAGACACCCAACTCAAAGCATCCGCAACAACATTAGCCTTACCCGAATGATAATGCACACTCATATCATAGTCCTTAAGAAGTTCTAACCTTCCCCTTTGCATCAAGTTAAGATCTTTTATAGTGAAGACATATTGGAGACTCTTATGATCGGTGAACACATCAACATGCACCCCATACAAATGACAACGCCAAATTTTTAAAGCAGAAACCACGACGACCAATTCAAGATCATGAGTAGCATAATTCTTTTCATGCACTTTGAGTTGCCTACAAGCATAGGCTATCACCTTACCATTTTGCATTAGAACACAACCCAAATAAACTATATAAGCATCACGATACATAACAAATCTCTCTAGCCCTTAAAATAGTGATAAAATTAGAGCGGAGACAAGCTTATCTTTCAATGTTTGGAAGGTCCCCTCACACTCATAGATCCACACTAACTTAGCCTTTTTTGAGTCAATTTAGTCATGGGAGGAGCAATAGAAGAGAACCCATTCACGAACCTATGATAGAAACCTGCTAAGCCTAAGAAGCTTCTAATATCCGAGGGGGTCAATGGTCTAGGCCAATTTCTAATCACATCCATCTTTTTAGGATCCATCTTAATACCATCCCCTGACACCACATGACCTAGGAAGAAAACTTCATTCAACTAAAATTCACACTTCTCATATTTAGCATACAACTTAACTTTCCTCAATCTTTGCAACACTACCCTCAAATGAGCCACATGCTCCTCTTTACTATAAGAATAGATCAAAATATCATCAATGAAGACCACAATAAATGAATCAAGGTATGATTTAAATACCTTATTCATAAGATCCATGAAGATAGCCAATGCATTGGTCAACCCAAAAGACATCACAGCAAACTAATAATGCCCACGCCTAGTCCGAAAGCTGTCTTGGGAATATCACACTGCCTCACCTTCACTTGATGATATTTGGACCGAAGATCAATCTTAGAGAAATGGTTAGCCCCTTGCAATAGGTTAAACAAATTATCAATTCTTGGAAGAGGATACCTATTTTTGATAGTGACCCTATTAATTTATCGGTAATTAATACACATTCTAAGGGACCCATCTTTCGATTTCACAAACAATATCGGTGCACCCCAAGATGATTGACTATGCCTAATAAATCCCTTATCCAACAAGTCCCTTAATTGTTCCTTTAACTCTTTCAACTCTGTTAGGGCCATATGGTAAGGGGGAATAGAAATAGATAAGTATTGGAAAGGAGGTATATACCCAAATCTATTTCCGTTTTAGGAGGAATACCGGGAAGGTTATTTGGAAATACATCAAAGAACTCATTTACAACTGGAACCAACTCTATGGGAAGGACCTTGGACTTCACATCCCTAAACCTTATAAGATGATAGAAACACCCCTTAGAGACCAATTTACAGGCTTTAATGCAAGAGATGAACCTACCCTTGACTACCACATCATGACTCTTCCACTCAAGACTGGGTTCATTTGGTAATTAGAATTTGACCCTATGGGTTTTTCAATCAATACAGGCATAGTATGCATGCAACCAATCTATCCAAAGAATGATATCAAAATCAACCATATTGAACTCAGCAAGATCACAAGGCAATATTTTATGCAAGATGCAAATGGGATAATTTTTATAGAACTTCCTAACAATAATAGATGCACCAATAGGAGTAGAAACCTCATATGACTTACACAATAATTTGGGCTCAACATGGAATTATTTGACAACAAAAGAAAGAGTGGCACCTGGATCAATCAATGCGTACACATCTAAATCAAAGACTTTTAACATACCAGTGATGACATAGGCAACCTCCTCAACCACTTGCCTTCCTTAGAGTGCATAGAATCGATTGTGGCTTGGGGCACCATCTCGTTGACTACCTTTACTCAAAGGAACTACATTAGCATCTTATGGACTAACCTCCTTACCCTTGTTGCTATTTTGAGGGCAATCCATCACCTTATAGATAACTTTCCCACAACCATATCAAGCATTAATATCCCTCAAGCATGGCCACTATGACCCCTACCGCATTTTGGACACCCATCATTAGGAACCATATCTCTAACACATGGGCTTTTGGCAAGTCATTGGCAACCCTCTTATGAGAAGACACTTGGCCTTGATGGAACCTGCCTCCCTTTCAACTTTGGAACTTTCCCTCAAAATAGGCACTCTTGGCCTCATGACCCTTCTCTTCCTCAATTTCTCCTCATCCATTTGTTCGGCATAGGTCATAAAATGGGACAAATCTATGTCACTAATCAACATAGTGGACTGGCACTCCTCACTCACCAAATTAGAAACACCCATCATAAATTTATTCATTCTAGACCTTGAGTCGGCCACCAAGTGTGGAGCATATTTTTAAAGTTGGTTGAACCTAAGGGCATACTCCCTCACACTCATAGATCTTTGTTTCAAGTTCTTAAACTCCACTAATTTAGCTTCCCTAAGTTCAAGAGGGAAGAATCAATTAAGAAAGGCTGCCTTAAAATCCTCCCATAAAATCACATTATTGTTCCCCTTCTACTCCTTCCATTGAGTGTATGAAAATTGCGCTACCCCCTTGAGTTGGTAAGCCGTCAACTCTATCTTATCTTTAGACCACATACCCATGGTAGCCAACACCTTGTAGACCTTATTAATGAACTTTTGAGGGTCCTCATCGACCTTTGACCCATAAAATTTTGAGAATTCATCCTCATGAAATTTCTCACTCGAAATGCCAATGTAGGAGCACGAGGGGTTTGGGCCCCTTGGTTGGCTTGGTTAGCCATAATTTGTGTAAGCAAAGTAAGGGCATCCCGAAGCTCATCATAAGTCAATTGACCCTCGGGAGCGAGCTCTTATTCCTCTTGTGCTAGCATAGTAAAGGACAATCATTAGGGGGAAAACCTTACCTCAACTTCTATAGCACAACGTAGAGTAGGAAGAAGGGCAACATTTCCTAAATGCCTCATAGCCTCCTGCTCATAGTTGTCATACACAATACAACCATGAACAAGACTCTAATTGATGTGGTGTCTTGGACTCCAAGGATCTAACAACCTAGTGCTCTGATACCAAGTTTTTCATGATCCAAGCCTAGGACCTAGACGCGACACGGCCTAAGGGGAACTCGAAGGGGCCCCAAGCAAGCCTCTTAGCATATCATTACACATCCTTGGCACAGAAGCAATAAGACAACAACAAAAGAGTAGAAACGGGGATAATCAAGGATAAGAGACATCATTCATATCATAACAACAAGAGTCAAGAGAGAATAAAAGCTTATAACATTACGCAATAATATGTCCAACCACACCTCTACTACATAGATAAGAGCGGGGGACAAGACAAGTAACCGACCTCACCCTCATAATCAACGTATACATAAAAGAAAGATAGTCTTAGAACATAGCATAATATCATAAGCAACATCCTCAAAATAGAGGACTAACCAATAAGCTTGAATGAAATCATACTAAACACGTGGATGGAGATGCTCAAGCGGGGATTTGGTTCCTACATGGTGACAGCATGTAGGCATAGAGTATGCATTAGTATATTTGAATGTACTAAGTATGTAGGATGTAATGCAACAAGTGATGATCACCATAGTCAAAATACACAACATAAGCAATGAATAAGCATATAATAATATGGCATGTATGAAGGATGCTTGAAGTAAACCATGCTGCTATAGAATGTAATCCATGTGTAAAAAGAGACCACATTAGTGCATATCCAAGGCCTACCACCTCCTTGGAGAGGCGCATAAGGTACAAACCCCTTCATGTGGTTGATGAGGTATAAACCCCCAACATGGTTGATGAGGTACGAACCCCCTGACATAGTTATCAAGGTAAAAACCCATTAAAATTGTTGCACAGGCCTTCCACCTCCCGACTGAGGTGATCGAGCTACAAACCCCTTAACATGATTACTCGAGCCTACAACCTCCAGAGTGAGGCTTGGTCATTTCCCCCACACTATAGAGATAATATCATATACATACATTCCTTTTATTATCACATAGTCATTCAACTCAAAAGACATGCATTGGACCTTCAATTCCTCAAGAAAACCATAACCGGATATTTTATCAAGCACTTGGCTAGTGTGTAGCACTAGTTTAAAATCATGCAATTCAAGGGTGGAATCATGCTAGAAAATTCAGTGTAAAATCATTAATAGATACTTAGTAACACCCTCAAGCAATATACATTAAAACTATTCATCAAATCTCATAACAAATCTTAGATTCATAGCTGAAAATATGCTAAAACAATCATAATTTCATGAGACCCCAACATAGTGTGCAGTGAATTCTTAATGCATAAGACCCATGAGTATATCAACTTTAAATCACACAATTTTGGGTTAAAAAAAGCTTAGGTATCATGGGTGAAAGAAACCTATGAAAGAAACTCACATACCTTAGCTTTTGGAGAATCTTTGAAGGAAATTAGAGATAAAGACTTGATACTTGAAGGAGAACCTTAAGATCCGGCTGAGTTTTGAGACTTGAAATTAGGAACAAAATATTTGGCTAAGTGTTTGAGTGAGTATTAGGGAATGTTTTGGATGATGTGAGGGTGAAATATGGCTAAGTATAGGTATTTTTACGTTTGGGAACAATTAGGCCCAAGATCAAGAAGTCTTGGACGGAACAAGCAAAATAGCTTACAAAATAAATTGAAGCATGCCCTTGACTCGTCGCGCCTTGGGCGCGAAAACTTCACTGAGATTAATTTTAGGGAAAATGAAACTGCGATTCATTTTATCTAAAATCAGGTTAGACTCATTCCCCACTCAATTTGACCCCTTGATCAAGCATATGAAGTTAGATTTTTGATATTACACATGAATTTTTGAGAAATATAGAAATTTCAATTTTTGGCACTTTCGAGGTACATTTTCGGGCACTTTTGGGGGTCATTTCAGCTTGACTTCATCATTATTCACGATTCTAATATAACATATATTAATGTATTATCATTACAACTTTATATACTATAATTATTAAATGACCCCAAAAAGTGCCCAAAAATGTGCCTCGAAAGTGCCCATAATCGTAATTTCTATATATCTGGATAGGATTCTATAGGATCTCCCCCCTTCAAAATTGAACGTGAAAGTTTCCTTTCATCCGGCTAAAGTAGCTACACCAAATAAGGAAGGGGGTTATCATTTTCAAACTCTAGCAAAATCCCAAAATAAAAAGGTCTACTCCTTACTCAAGTTCCCAGTGAAGACGAAATAATATTTCAGTGATTCCATTTTCTATTAATTATTTATTTATTCAAATTCAATTCCAACAAATAAAATAGAAAATTCTTGAGTAGTCTACTTCCCTTTGAATGATAAATCCCTTAACTCTTAATAATTAAAGGAATACCTTGGAACCCATAAGAGATTTACTTGTCTATATATTGTTCCATTTGATTATGCATGATATCGAAAATCCGACTTCATATTCTTATTTAGGGGATAAAATTTAGTGTAAAATAGATATAAACAAAATTTTAGAGAAAAAGCATAGTTAAAAATGAATTTTGCCAATTTTGCTATTCCAGTAGCAGTCCACGACGGCTCCACGATGCGGAGATGTCGTGGAGCAGTGTATTTTGTTGCTATTTTCTAATCTCGGTCCAAGGCTTTGGGTCTTGGTACTAAGCCTTCCTATGTGTAAAAACTTCTATAATTAGCCATATTTAACCTTCATATCAAACAAGACATTCCCCAATACTCTCTCAAACACTTAGACAAATATTTCACTCAATATTCAAGTACCAAATCTCATTACAGATCTTAAGGAATTCACTCAAGCTTCAAGTTCTCATCTAAATTTTCTTCATGGAATTCTCCAAAGATAAGGTATGTGGATTTCAACCAATGTGTCCTTTCACCCATTGTGCCTAAGGTTCTTTTTTACTTAAATTGCATGTTTCTACGTTGATTTATTTATAGGTCTTATTATGAATTTGACTATGAACTAAATTGAAATTTCATAAAAGTGTGACTATTTAAGCATGTTTTGAGCTATGAATGTATGATCTATCTTAAGATTTGATGAAGGATTTTGATGTATATTGCATGAGGGTATTACCAAGTGTTTGTTGATTGATTTGATTCAAGTTTTCTTACATGGCTTCACTCTTGAATTGCATGATTTTACACTAGCATTACATACCCGCCAAGGTAAAATGTTCGATTTCGGACTCTTGAGCTATTGATGATCTATTGTATGACATATGACTTGAATGACTTTGTGATGATGAAAGATATATATATATATATATATATGTTGACTTGATGTAAAGTACCTATAGTATTGTGAGTTGACCATACCTAGTTGAGGAGGGGTAAATTGCCTTAGCCATTTTGATGGGGAGTGGTATACCAATTAACCAAT
Source organism: Solanum sejunctum (assembly GCA_025642045.1). Taxonomy (NCBI): domain Eukaryota; kingdom Viridiplantae; phylum Streptophyta; class Magnoliopsida; order Solanales; family Solanaceae; genus Solanum; species Solanum sejunctum. The sequence continues at coordinate 10,075,487 of JAOTQJ010000102.1, forward strand.
TAAGGGGTTGATACCTCAATCACTTTGGAGGGGGGGGGGTCATTCTCATCAACTAATTGGGGGGTTAATTCCTTA
>JAOTQJ010000102.1:10076591-10121245 GCA_025642045.1 Solanum sejunctum
GATACTTGTGGGTTACGGGTGTATGGGAGATGTTTGAATGCGCGGCGTATTGTATGATTTTGTATACTGGATTAGGCAGCGGGACCGCATTATGTACTTATATGAGTAACATATTTATTAGGCGGCAGGACCGCAGCGGTGACCTTGTCGGCCCGTATTTATTTTTATGTGCATATGTATTACTATCTGGGAGGCTGTTGGATCTTATTTTTGCAGGTGAGGTTAGTCAGTAAAACAGAGGAAACTCTGCCAAAATTTCGGTAGAATTTCAGACTAGGTTATAAAGGAATTTGGTTTAGTGTGTGTTTGCGTGCCCCTATCGGGCACTGGTCACGACCCCAGGGTAGGGCGTGACAGACCAAGTGAAAGTGAGGGAGTCTAACATTCCCATGACGACCTTTCAGACTAAGTATAAGCACTTTGAGTTTGTGGTTATGTCCTTTGGGTTGACTAATGCACCGACTATATTTATGGATCTTATGAATAGGGTCTTTAAACCCTACCTTGACTTTTTTGTGGTGGTTTTTATTGATGATATCTTGATCTATTTCCATAGTGAGGGGGAGCATATGGAATACTTGAGGGTGGTATTACAAATCTTGAGGGAGGAGAGATTGTATGCAAAATATAAGAAATGTGAGTTTTGGTTGAATGAAGTCACTTTTCTAGGGCATGTGGTGTCAGGTGATGGCATTAAGGTGAATCTTAAGAAGACGGCGGTGATTAGAAATTGGCCTAGACCTTTGACTCCATCAGACATTAGAAGTTTCTTGGGTTTGGAGGGTTATTACCGAAGGTTTGTGAATGATTTCTCTTCTATTGCTTCTTCTATGACTAAGTCGACATAAAAGAAGATAAAATTTGTGTGGACCGATGAGTGTGAAAAGAGTTTCCAAAATTTGAAAGATAAGCTTATTTTCGCTCCTATCTTATCTCTACCAGCAGGGTTGGAAAGTTAGTTATATATTATGATGCCTCAACAATTGGTTTGGGATATGTTTTGATGCAAAGTGGTAGGGTTATAGCATATGCCTCTAGACAACTTAAGGTGCATAAGAAGAATTATCCTACCCATGATATTGAATTGGCGGCCATAGCATTTTCTTTGAAAATTATATGTCACTATTTGTATGGGATTTATGTTGATGTGTTTACTGACCACAAGAGTCTCCAATATATGTTCACCCAAAAAGAACTTAACTTAAGACAAAGCAGGTGGTTAGAGCTCCTTAAAGATTATGATTGAGTATGCATTATCACCCCGGCAAAGCTAATATTATGGTCGATGCTCTAAGTAGGGTGTTTATGGATGTCTAGCTCATGTTGATGATGGTGACAAAGAGGTGGCTAGAGAAGTTCACTAGTTGAATAGATTGTGGGTTATGTTGGATGAAGTTGATAATGGTGGTGTAGTCTTTGTTGACGGTTCTAAATCTTCCTTGATTAAGGTGGTAAAGGAAAAATATGATCTTGACCCCGCCTTGTTAGAGTTGAAGTCCTTGGTGAGAGATGGTAAAGTAGAGGTTTTCTCCCAAGGGGGAGATGGTGCCCTTAGGTACCAAGGTAGATTGTGTATGCCAAATGTGGACGATTTGAAAGAATTGATCTTGAAGGAGGCCCATAACTCATACTATTCTATTCAACTTGGTTCTACAAAGATGTATAGAGATTTGAGGGAAGTGTATTGGTGGGGTGATATGAAGGGAGACATTTCCAAGTTCATATTGGGATGTCACAATTGCCAATAAGTGAAAACCGAACATCAAAGGCTAGGTGGCCTATCCCAAGATATAGAGATCTCTACTTGGAAGTGGGAAGAAATTAACATGGATTTTGTGGTTGAGTTTCCTAAGACTAGGAAACATTTTGATTCTATTTGGGTTGTTATAGATACAATAACAAAGTTGGCTCATTTTCTACCGATGAAGACTACTTATAGTGCCGAAGATTATGTCAAGTTGTATATACATGAGATGGTTAGATTGCATCGGGTGACCTTGGGTATCATTTTAGATCACGATGCTTAATTCACCTTACTTTGGGAGGTCCTTCCAAAGAGGTCTTGATACCAAGGTTAAGCTTAGCACGACCTTGCACCCTCAAACGGATGGCCAAGCCGAGAGGACTATCCAAACTCTTGCAGATATTCTTAGAGCTTGTGTTTTAGAGTTTAAGGGTAGTTCAGATAAACATCTTCCACACATTGAATTTGCTTACAACAATAGTTACCTCCAAGCATTGGTATGGCTCCCTTTGAAGCTCTTTATGGTAGGTGTTGTAGATCTCCGGTTGGGTGGTTTGAAGTGCGGGAAATGGCTTTGCTAGGTCTAGATTTGGTCATGAAAGCCTTGGAGAAGATGAGGTTGATTAGGGAGGGATTGAGAACATCCCAAAGTAGACAAATGTCCTATTCCAATGTGAGGAGAAGATATCTTGAGTTTAAGGCTGGTGATTGATTTACTTGAAAGTCTCGCCTATGAAGGGTGTGGTCTGGTTCGGCAGGAAGGGAAAGTTAAGCTCAAGGTTTATGGGCCCTTATAGAGTATTGTGTAGGATTTGTAAGGTTGCATATGAGTTGGAGTTGCCTATGGAGATGGACATGGTTCATCCGATCTTCCATGTGTCCATGTTGAGAAAGTGTGTAGGTGACCCTAATGCTATAGCACCTTTAGATGTTGTGGGTGTTATAGAAGATAATTTGACTTATGAGGAGGTCCTGATGGAGATTTTGGATAGACAAGTGAAGAGGTGGAGAAAACAAGATATAGCTTCTATCAAGGTCCCTTGGAGGAACTAACAAGTTAAAAGTGCCACATAGGAAGCTGAGGCGGACATGAGAAGCGATATCCATATTTCTTCCACTCTACTCAAGCCTAAGATACTAATTTAAGTCCCTTATATGATTTCACATCTTATGTTTTAACTCTTATGTCATTTTGCATGTGTTCATGATCATGGTAACAAGTTTATGGTGATTTTTGACATTCATGATTGAGATTTTAAAAATGATGTTTAGACGCATTTTTTGCATTCATGTCGGGCAGAAATCTTCATGATTACTTCTCTTATGTATGTTTCCTTGACATTCGGGGATGAATGTTCCCAAAGGGGAGATATTGAAATGCCCCAAAAATGCCCCAAAAATGTTCTTTGAAAATGCTCATAACCGTAATTTTCATATATCTCAAAATTTGTCCGTGATATCAAAAATTCAACTTCATATTCTTGATAAGAGGGAAAAATTTGAGTGGGAAAGGGGTATAACCCTGATTTTAGAGGACTCATAGTGAAAAATAATTTTCACAAAATTTCCTTATCCAGTGTGCATCCACGACTAGACTGCGTTGCGGACTAATCGCAGATTAGTGTAAATTTTTGCTCTGCGTTGGGTCTACGTCATGGACCAGATGTGGACCAATACAAGTTTTTCCTTAGTTTTTCATTTCGGTCCAAGGGCCTTGAGGTCATAGCCCCATGCCCACTTATGTGTGAAAAGCACCTATACTTAGCCATTTTTCAACTCTAGATCACTCAAGACCCTCTCTAACACTTAACCAAATATTTTATCCAAATTTAAGTATCTTAAGCATAATTTCGGATCTCGAGAACTCCATTCAAGCTTCAAGTTACCTTCAAGTCTACATCAAGAAAATTCAAGTTTAAGGTATGTGAGTTTCATCTATTGGGTCCTTTCACCCATAGAGCCCAATCTCCCCCTTTATCAAAATTGCATGTTTCCAAGTTGTATCTTCTGTGGGTATCTTTTACAATGGATTGTGATTACAAATTATGTTGAGATTTTATGAAATGTTGATTAAATATGCATGTTTATCTACTTCAAGCTTATACTATGAATTGGTTTTGTCTATTAAGACTATGTATATTTTGAGCTATGAAACTACGATCTATTATGAGATTTGAGGACGGAAAATATGATCTATTATGAGATTTGAGGATGGATTTCAAGGTATCTTACATGAGGGTTTTACTATATGTTGGAAGGTTGATTTATATTGAGTTTTCTCATATTATTTTGCTCTTGAATTGCATAATTTTGAACTACCATTGCACACCGGCCCAGTGTTTGATATATCTTAACAATGATTCTCAAGTTATGAATGAACTACTATATGGTTTATAAGTCAAGTGACTTTATGATGATTAAAGGAATGTATATATGTATTGAATTCATAAAAAGTATCTATAGTATTGCAAGCTGACCACACCTTGTTGAGGGGTGACATGCCCATACTACCACATGGAGGGGTAGATACCTTGACCACCTTGTTGGGGGGTGACATACCCATACTACCACATTGAGGGGTAAATACCTAGACCACCTTATTGGGGGTGACATGCCCACACTACCATGTTGAGGGGTAAGTACCTCGACCACCTTTCTGGGGTGACATGTCCATACTATCATGTTGACGGGTAGATGCCTTGACCACCTCACCGAAGGGGTGACATGCCATGGATTCTAGGTAATAGTTTGCTTGGTTTATGATTATGGTCTCTTCCCACATATGTATTATGTTCTCTACAAGTTATATGATTTACAAGCATGTTTCAGTTCAAGCATTGTTCATGCATGCAATTTGATATTATACCTATCTATTGCTTATGACTATGCATTTTGACTATGTTGGCTTATATCTTGTTGCATTGCATCCTACATACTTAGTACATTCAAATGTACTAACACATACTCTATGCCTACATGATGTCACCATGTGGGAACTAGAGCCCCTCTCGATCATCCTCCACGTGGCTAGTTTTGGCATTTTGGAAGATAAGCTTTGGTAAGTCCTCAAGTCCGAGGACACTATATATGTTACTCTTATTATTTGATGTCTCTTTATGTTAAACACTTGATACTATAAGGGTGAGTCCAGAAAGTATCTTGGCCCCTGTTACAATCTATGTTAGATGTGTTGTTGGAATAATTGATGTACTTATGCTTTGAGCTTTGACTCTTTATGATTTATAAATATCAAACTTCCCTAGTCCTGCTTCCCTTATTTATATCTCTTGTTGTTATTTATTTTGCTTCCGCGACCAAGGATATATGAATAATATACTAAAAGGCTTGTTTGGGGTCACTTCGGATTCTCATTCGTCGCGTCACATCTAGATCCTAGGCTTGGGTCATGACACCTGCTATCAATAGTGTTGCTTTGTTCTCCTTTTTTACATGCTTGGCTAAGCTCGATACAAACTTTCTCATCTTGGCCCTCATATTTTGCACAATCTCTATAGCATACCTGCATAGAATGAACTTGAGACTGTACTCTTTCACAGTCAACCCCTCTTGCTTTAGGTTCATAAATTATTCAATCTTTGGCACCCTCAACTCTTGGGGAAATAAGTGATTAAGGAAAGCACTTTCAAACTCACTTCACTGTCAGGCTCAACATCCTCACCTCGACCATCTTCCCCTTGGTTATACTAGATGTTCATCGCATCCTTAAGGTGACAGGAGGCTAGTTCAACTCTTTCAACCACAGTCGCATGCATAGCTTTTAACCTTCCACATCTCATCAATGAAGTTCTCTGGGTCTTTCTCAACCTTCAACCCTTGTAGACTGACGGGTTCATCCTCAAGAAATCTTTGAGCCTATTTATTGCAATGGGCTCTTGGGAGCTAGAACTAGGAGCCTATTGATGTCCTATCAAAATACAACATATTTGATGCCTAAAACAAGGAATATTGTAAATTCTTAATGTGACTTTTTATGGTTTTATGTGTTTTTGTGTTGTTCTTGTAGAAAAGTTAGATTGGCATGATTTTGAAGAAAAGTTGCAGATTTTGCTGAAGCTTAGGTCAACGAACACACCTACGAGTCATAGCCTAAGCTACCAGTCGTAAGTTGTGTTGTAGAAAGAATCAGAGACCAAAAGTTCATAAATCTGCTAAGTGGAGGTCCACTCTACGAGGCTATCCAATGAGTCATATGTCTCACCATGACTCATATAAGAGGACTTATAGCAAGAATTAGAGAGCCAAAATGTTGGACCAAAAACTGAAGGGCAAGACTGCGAGAAGAACATACGAGTCATAGCTCAAGCAATGATCATACCTATGGGTCATTCCAGTTTAGTCCAAGATGCCAAGAACCTGATACGAGACCCCAACTATGACTCGTAAGTCATCCTCTAAGTTGTACCTGCGAGATTTATCAGCTGCCAGTTTCTTTTCTGTGTAAATTCTAGGGTTATTTTGAAAATACTATATATAGTTTAAATTTGGGTTTTCGAAGGGAGTTCGAGCATGATACGTAGGATAATCATCTTTTGATACTTTTCTTAGTTTTTTAGATTAGTTTATTATTTTCTCTTGGAAAACCCATTTTGGGGATTGCAAATCTTGCCTTGTACTCATTGTTGATCAATCAAACTTGTGGATTTGCAACTTGTGGTGCCTACTTTCTTCATTGTTGTTGGTAAAACTCTCACTTACGTCTTGTATGTGTATTTTTGCTTGCTTTGCCTTAGCCATAAGTAGCTAAGCACCCACAACTTGGGGTTGTGGGAACCATCGGTAGTTGATTTGAGATGACCTAGGTTTATTGCATTTCTATGATTAGGATTTTGCATGTATTATTTGTTTTCATTCATTATGATTGTTGTTTGGTGGTGGCCAACACCAAACCCCGCCTACTATCATGATCTCGACCAAGGTAGTGATGAATAGAAAAAGGAAAGTTTGGAATTGGTTTTTTAGAGTCAAAAAACCATAACAAACCATGGGCAACACAATTCCCAAGTTGTCCCTAAAATTGAGTATTTTCCTGTGTAGTAGTATAGTCGTAATTTTACTTTTACTTTTGAATCACAACCCCCACCCCTTTAGAGATTTTAGTCAAGCCCTATATTCCCTGTGGATTTGACTCTAACCTTCAGTTAGGTTAATTGTTGACAATGATCGCTTTCTTATTGGAGCATGAACATCAGGATGTCAAAAATTATGGTGCCATTGCCAGGGAATATGGCTAGGTTTTGATTTGATTTCACTATTAGTTAGTTCTAGTATTGATTTCTAGTCTCGTGTATTTTACTTTTGTTTTTTGTTTTGTGTTGGGTATACAACCTAGTACAACTCAAAATAAAATCAAACAACATCATTGTTGATGATGTTGTTTGATTTTATTTTGAGTTGTACTAGGTTGTATACCCAACACAAGGAGCCAAGGCAATCCCTCAGCTCCACTTAATTTGGAGATTCACCAACTACCAAGAAGAATTGCTCAAGTGAATGAGGATATCGAGGTTGAGGAGGATATGTTAAGAGAGGAGAATCCACAATAGAGAGGTAATAGGCCACAACTTAGGGACTTCAATGAAAACACTTATGAATGGAATGAATATCGATTGAAACCTATGGCTATGGACGTTATTGGTGCTATACTACTGCCTCCTTTATCAACAGATACTAAGTGCACAGTATCTAGTGGATTGCTCCAAATGCTCCAAAACCAATGATTATTCATAGGGCTACCTTTGGAGGATCCCCACCGTCATCTTCAAAATATGTTGTTTGTTTACAAGAGTGTCATGGGGACACAAAACCTTTCTCCTGATGCTATTGGTTTAAGAGTGTTTTCACTGTCATTGACTGGCAATGTAGCTATATGGTTATGCGAGCTTCCAACAGGTACTATCACAAGTTGGGTTGAGCTTCAGAGAGTATTCCTTGAAAGATATTTCCCAAGATCTAAGAAGTTGAAGCTCAAGGACCAAATCAACAACTTTGAGCAATTATCAGGTGATTCTATTAGCAAAACATGGGAGAGGTTTACTAAATACTTGAGGATGGTCCTTATCACAAGATTTTCGATAACGCCATGGTTGAGATTTTCTATCGTGCGCTTGATGAGAATAGTCAAGTTTGCGCTGACATAATCATGGGAGGCATGTTCCTAGACCAATATTTTGCATTGATATCCATAAGGATGGAGCAAGTGCTCAAAACAAATAGAGCATGGGGTCAACGAGAGCGAGGAGTGATGAAACCTTCTTGTACAATTAGCACCAATAATGAGTAAATGAAGCTAAACGAAGAGATCATGGAGCAACTTGCTCAACTTCGCATAAGTATAGACTTGGTGTTAAAGCAAAATCAAGCAAGTGTCGAGGCAGTCACTCACCAACCTCTAAAGACTCCTACCAATGATGATCCATTCTTTAATGAGGATGCATGTTTTGTAAGCAACCAAGTGGCGGGTTTTCGGAACAACCCCCAAGGGTCTAATTCGGACTATTGGAGGCAAGGGTCCAAGAATCAAGGTCAAAACTTCACCCCTAATGGAATGTATAGAGACAACCGGGGCGGATACTATGAGAGAGAGAGAGAGTGTCAGATGCTAAATAGGGAAGTAGAGAGGGCAACAGGAATGGTCCTTATGTGCTACCTCACAATTGTGATGTCGGATCAAGCAACTCCAGGATTGAAGAAATATTTGAAAAGTTGTTGAAGCTATCCAACCACCAAGATGAGACTTTAAAGGGAATGAAAGCGGATATTTCAAGTATTAACAAAAAAATAGAGTTCACTTGGTGGTGATTAAGCAACTTGAACAGCAATTCGGGCAAGTTTCTTCACAATTGAACCAATGCCAAAACGGTAACCTACTGAGCAATATGGTTCAAAATCCTAAAAACAAAGGGCATTGCATGGTGGTGATGACTAGTAGTGGTAAAAGCACTATAGTTCCCCCTATGCTGGCACTTGTGGATGAAGTTGAAGAGAAGAGTCTTGGTAGTGAAGTCGTGGTTGAGGAAAACGATCCAAAGGTTATTGGGATGTAACAAGAAGAGGCAAAGGAGCACGAGAAATTGAAATCACATCCTAAACCCCCTCCTCCTTTCCCTCAAAGGCTTAAGAAAAAGGAAGAGAAGGGTAAATTCAAACACTTCCTCTCGATGGTGAAGCAACTCTCTATTAACATTCCCCTTCTAGAGGCCTTGGAAAAAATGCCTGGGTATGCCAAGTACATGAAGGATTTGGTGACCAAGAAATTCACTTTGAGCCAAGAGTTTTCATAAGAACTCCTACAATGTAGAGCTATTATGACCAAATTCCTTGTGTAAAATTGAGAGAACCCCGGTGCATTCACCATCCCTTGCACCATTGGTGATGTTGACTTCGTAAGTGCATTGTGTGACGTAGGTGCGAGCATCAATCTAATGTCTCTTGTTGTATTCAAAAAGCTTGGCCTTGGTATCCTATCCCGATAAGAATGAGGTTGCTTATGGCGGCTCAAACCAATAAAAAGCCAAAGCAATACATTTGGATGTGCTTGTTAAAGTTGATAAATTCATTTTTTCGGTGGATTTTGTGATCTTTGACTGCAAAGTTGATTTTGTGGTGCCTATCATCTTGGGGAAATGGACACAAAGTTGATTTTGAGGTGCCCATCATCTTGGAGAGACTATTTCTGGCCACTGTGGTTTAGGGTTAGTGATATAGAGGTCATGTTCGATACTCGCCAATCCATGAAACACACGGATGAGTGCAAGAGTGACGTGTGGACCCTCAATGATAGTTTAAGAAGGACGATGATAAAGTCAAGCCACAATGTTAAACAACTCATTCTTGGAGGCAATCCAAGCATTGTTGATAATTGTTGGCTTGTTTTTAAGTGTTTTTGGTTGTTTAGATTCTTAGGTAGAAGGTATGAGTTTGGTTTTATGTTGAAAGACATTGGTGCAGTTGTAATATTTTAGGAATTGTTGTATTTTGAGATTTGGTTTGCAAGTGAAAATTGAAGAACTAGAGATCTAAAAAATGGCACGTGGAGCAGCCTCTATGATCAAGCCTACTACAACTCGTAGCTATGCATCGTAGAGGGAATCAGTGAGTATAAGAAGTTGGCACATACACTACGAGCCAACCTAATAATTCGTAGAGTCATCTACGAGTCATAATAGGGGTTCATAGTATCTAGGTATAGATTCTGAATTTTTTCAAGTATTGAGTTTGCTATGAGATTGGGATTGATGAGTCGTAGGATGGCCTACGACTCGTAGTCGGGGTCTTGAAGCCCCAATCTCAGTTTTAAAGATTTTGACCATGTTTTATTTAAAATGGGGTCAAAATAAAAATTGACCCCCAAACTTCATTTCTTCCAATCCCTAAGCGACAAAAAGCCCTAAGCACTTTTCTAATCATAACCATGGCTACCTATGTCATTTTTTGGTGAAGATTCCGACGAAGTCACTATTCTGAGGGTTTTCATTGTGGTTTTTGATTTTCTTTGCATTGGTTAACTTCTCTAATCGATTGGTAAGCTCCATGGTTAAATGTGACACTCTTTTGTGGTGAGATTATTATTTATATGAGTATATTCTTGGGGTAATCATTTATAATCATGCCATGTGGTAATTGTTTATCTAGATTTGCAACCTAGGGATTTTATATTTTGTAGAGTTGAGTTGTGAATCAAAATCTTGTTAGTCTTCTTGAGTGGATGATTGTGAATGCGATAATTGTGATTCATGAAATATAGTGCGTGACTGCGCCCACTCATGGTCTACATTATTGTTGGAAATTAGAATTTCGGAGGTGTGGGTGTATTTCATATGCTTTTCCCTATTGGACTTGATTGAAATAACCTGAATTACAATTGCATTTCTATTGAATGTCTTATTGATATCACATGTGAGATTGGAAAGTATTTTGTTTTTGGTATGTTTGAAGTACTGTGAAAATGAATTCAATTCTTAGGGATTATGGTCATTCTAAATTTTTGATATTAATGAGAGTTTTCTTATGTGCCAAGTATTTGATATTATTATTATCTGCCAAGTCTATTGAATTATATGTTGGGTTGGTGCTATGCATGGGAAAATGTTAGGCACTAAGATGTCTTTTGCATTCAGCTACAAGGAACTCTTACGACTCATAATTCCCTATACGAGTCCTAGTGGTCCCTCACAGCATGCATCAGTCATCTATGGTTCATTCAAGTTTCTCATATGAGACTCACATATGACTTGTAGTGCCTGCTACGACTCGTAGTAAGGGTCTCATAAGCTTATCTGAGTTCTAAAAAATGTTTTTGAAAATAGGTACGAGCCTAGACTATGACTCGTTGGTTCCCTTATGAGTTATAACTGTGCCTCGTATCTGAGATCAGAAAGCATTTCTATGGGATTTATGGTTCTATGAGGATAATGTACAATTCGTAGGTTACCCTATGAGTTGTAACTGCCCTCGTATCAGCAAACCTGCAGTTGTATTAGTGACTTTCTATTTTTGATTTATTTTTGTTTCTTGTTCTTTGTTATGATTTTAATCGATCAAACATCTTGAACTTATATGTTGCTATTTGGTTGGTTTGTAGATAAAATGCCCCCAAAAGACAAATGGGCAATTTAAACTCTCCAATGGAGGTTGATGGATGAATCCTCTGAGACTGAACAATCCGAGGGCTCTGTGGAAGTCCACAAAAATCAGGGTAGACCCCGAAGCTAATAGAACCCAGACCCGAGAGCTTGCAGCACAGACGCCTATGGAAGTAAGCAATTTCTCCTAGTTTGAAGAGGAGGAACAATAGGGTAATGAGGACGGGTTGGATAGTAGTCTACCTCAAATGACCTCCTCACACTCAGGTTCAGAATTGGAGTCAAAGAGCACCTCCAAGACCCAGCAGAAGGAAGTCCGGTTCCAACACCTAGCCGACCGTAGATGGTGTGTTGTGGGTATGAAAGAAATTTATGACCAAGTGTTAGAGCCAAAGGGTCAAGGCAAACCGATCCTCCAATTTCATAAGGAGTCCAGATTGAACGCCTCTAGGGAAGAAAGGTTGATATCTTGGAGGAGATAATCCGACGAGTTCAGTTTGGGCCCACTTATTGAGTACCTCAGTCTACCATAGAGTACGATGATCGTATTGATAAAATAAGAAGAGCAGTGACTGGGAAGGACATTAGGGCCAGGACAAAGCTACTGCAATGGATTGCTAATAAGATTTATGAGGCGGGTATCAAGCCGACATAGGTCACAGACCACGCAAATCCTATTGTGAAAGCCCAACTCTCATTCTGAGCTAAGTTTTGGTATTCCATTATCCGTTGGTGCATTAGACCAACCTTTATGGATAATGTAGTCACCCTAGAGAGAGAGGTGTTGTTAGCCAGCATTCTAGCTTGTTATGCTATAGATTGGGCCCAAATTATTTCTTAGCAGATTCACGAGGCAGCAGCTAAGACAAACACCTCACTGCCATTTCTAGTTCTGATTCATCAATTATGCAGTGCAGTAGGTGTTCCTATCGACCACCACCGAACCCTCATGTAGAGGCCACACGCACCATGGATCCTAGATAATAAAGGTTAACGAGAACCCAGTGGCCTTACCATGAGAAGCTCCTCCAATTTTAGAGTCATTCCCAGTAGAGCCCCTGACTTATAGTTCACCTATAGCTACTATTGACACTATGCCAGTTGTAATAGAGCCCAAGCTAGCTATGGAGATCGAGTCCACACTATCCTCCAATTCTCTGGCACTAGTACCAGCTTCATTACAGGTTGATTTTATTATTTCTGCATTACATTTCAGGCATTATTACACAGAGTGGCTACAGTGGAGTCCAGGTTTCAGGATTTATTAGCACAGGTTTGGCCATGAGTTGACCAGACTATACGGGACTACGATGAGAGGATAAAGGCCTTCGCTCTTGATCTGGTAGATGAGAGAGTTAGGGCAATGGATGCCTTTGAGGTGAGAGTCCAGTGGAAACTTGAGGGAGCTCTGCCCGATGACACGAGTGCTATAATCGAGGAGTTGGCCAAGTTTAAGGCCAAATTATAACAGATGTTGGCAGCTTCTGTTGCAGCGCCGGAGGTGGCATCGGCAGATGATGAGGCATTCGAGTGGCTAGCCAACTGTACGAACATCCATAGGAAGAGGCCCCTTGAGCATAGTGATGACCCAGAGCTGACCCCAAATAGGCTGAGATCGGAGGAGGAGCCCATACCAGAGGAGGTGGTGTACGAGTCGTTACTATTGGCGGTTATTCAGAGAGATCGGGAGCAGCACATCCCACATAGAGAGGGTACTTTTGGTACTGTTATAGAGGAGTTGATACCGCAGGACCCCACAGACCAGTCGAGACCAATGCTTGATGCACCATGATGTTTGACCTTTTTTACCCCAGTTGTTACATTTTCTTTATGGATATTTTGTCTTACTGTTAGACAATTTTTATCTTTATGTTGGTTATGGATGTTTGTTTTGGATAATGTTTTGTTACTTTGGTTTTGGATACTAGTTTTTAAATATTGGTTTTTGATGTATATATATTTGTGCTATGTTTTTGTATTTCCGTATTTTACGTGTTTTCACTTTGAGGATAAAGTATAATATTTTGGTGAGATGTAGGAAGTTATGGATTAAGGTGAAGTCTGAGTATCCTTAAGCCCATAACTTTCCCTATTTTTGATTCCAAGATTTGCTTACCGTGATTCTTTTTTCTTGTGGATGTTTACTTTTCTGTTAAACCGGGATTTTTAGGTAGTGTAGATAATGTGTAAATTCGTGGTAGTATTATCTATTAGCATATACATAATTTTTAGACGTGTTTTTAAAGTTTTGATAAAAAATTGTCTTCTCAAAATTTTTGAGGTTGTGGTTGTTGATGCGTTCATACATCTTGGAGTATCTGGCAATGTTTGTTCTAATATTGTGAAGGTAAGCTAAGATTGAAAGCATGACCTATGAGTCTATACTTGATTGTGGATGCAATTGCCATTTGTGGATGCAATTGTCATTCTCATGTGTGTTGTGAGCTTATTTTGCTGCATTCATGCATCTTGTATGGACCCAGAACTTGCCTTAGTACTCTAAGATTGGTTTGTGGATGTGGTGGAGATATAAAGGATCTTAAGCCTTTGTTCCTTGAGTGAACCCACTTTTTAGCCTAAATGACCCACCACATGAGCGAGTGAATCCCTTGTTCCAAAACTTTTGAGCTTCTCATATACTCATTCTTTCTTGATACCTTCCTATCTTAACCTTATTTGATGAAATATCTTAATATTGGCCCTGGTCTATCCTGGGACATGTGAACCTTAATTAAGGCTAAAAGCCTAAGTTGAGGGAGGCTACAAGTTGTGGCCCTGGTGTGAGGAACAAATATTGTGTACTTTACCTCAAGCTAAAAGCCTAAGTTAAGGGTGGCCCTTATAATGGTAAAGTAATAATAATAAGGTGGTTAGTAGGAAAATCAAGAAAGAAATAAAAAGCATGAACAAAGTGAAGAAAAAGAAAAGAAAAGCGCCTTGAGTCGAGAAAAAGTAGCAAAAATGAGTTAGAAATCGAGGTACAACTGAAAACGAGAATGAAAGCACTCGGGAAAAGTTCAAAATAGAAGAATAAGGGTGGATTTATTAAAAAGGGGGTTGGATTATCAAAGTAAAAAGTGTTGGTAAACATGGTTCAAGGATTTTCCCAAAATACCATACCAAAGCACCCTAAACCTATGTTATAAGCCTATAAGTCCTAAAGTGATTCAACTCCACTTTATCACCAAGCCAGAGGATGAGTATAGAGGTAAGCCTATGGTATTAGTCAGTATGCATGAATTTTAATTGTGAGAGTGAGAATGTTTCCTTAGTCCCTGAATTCTAAATGCTTTTGAGTGAGTGTGAGGGACTTCTTTCCAGTGAGGGCATTTACACCACTTTAGTAGCATATGACTATGCCAATGATTGTATACGATTGATGCTCCTTAGCTTATCATAGTTGGATTGACAGGTGTCTCATTTCATTATTGCTTAATAATTTTGGAATCCTATTTTGAAAATAGTAGTTGGGGTACCTGAATCAAAGGAGTTGTGGTATATACCAGTAGTATAGCTGCTATGTATTTCTCTTTGTGTGTGTAGACCAAGTCATAGCTTGAGGACAAGCAACACTTCTAAGTTGAGGGTGTTGATGTGATGTCAAAATGCATTACATTTGATGCCTAAAACAAGGGATTTTGTGAGTTCTTAATGTGACTTTTTATGGTTTTATGTGTTTTTGTGTTGTTCTTGCAGCAAAGTTAGGTTGGCATAATTTTGAAGAAAACTTGCAGATTTTGCTGAAGCTTAGGACATACGAGCACACCTATGAGTTGTAGCCTAAGCTATGGGTCGCAAGGTGTATCATAGCAAGAATCAGAGACTGAAATTCAGAAATCTGCTAAGTGCAGGTCACCCCTATGAGGCTATCCTATGAGTCATGTCCCACCATGACATGTATAAAAGGACTCATAGCACGAATTAGAGAGCTAAAATGTCAGACTAAAAACTGAAGGCCAAGCCTATGAGAAGAACATACGAGTCGTAGTTCAAGCAATGACTCGTACCTATGGGTCATAGCAGTTTAGTCCAAGATGCCAAGATTTGATACGAGACACCAACCTATGAGTTGTACCCGGGATTTATTAGCTGCCAACTATCTTTTTTGTGTAAATTCTGGGATTATTTATAAATACTATATATAGTTTAAGTTTGGGTTTTAAAAGGGAGTTCAAGCAGGAGACATTAGATAATCATCTTTTGATACTTTTCTTAGTTTTTTAGATTAGTTATTATTTTCTCTTGGAAAACCCATTTTAGGGATTGCAAATCTTGTCTTGTACTGATTATTGATTAATTAAGCTTGTAGGTTTGCAACTTGTGGTGCCTACATTTCTTCATTGTTGTTGGTAAGACTCTCATTTATGTCTTCTATGTGCATTTTTACTTGTTTTGTCTTAGCCATGAGTAGTTAAGCACCCACAACTTGGAGTTGTGGGAACCATGGGTAGTTGACTTGAGATAACCTAGGTTTATTGCATTTCTATGATTAGGGTTTTGCATGTATGTCTATTTTCCTTCATTATGATTGTTATTTGGCAGTGGCCAACACCAAACCCTACCTACTATCACAATCTCGACCATGGTAGTGACGAATAGGAAAAAGGAAGTAAATGACAGGATTTGATCAATGTCTCCTCGTCTAATCAACTGAACCTGATGAAGGGAAGGTTCACTGGGTTAATTGGTAATGGTTAGTTGGCATGCCATGGTTGTTGACCAAGCGTCATGGTGAAATTCGACCTTCACCTTCACAAGAGGACTAGAAGAACCTAAGTTACCATCTTGCATGCTACTCTTCAATTGTGGTTATGTTACTTAGGGTAATCGAGTGCTTAAATCTCATGTTATAGGGCAATATGTGCGTCTAACGCTTAAGAGGGTCAAGTGTATACATGTTACATGTCAAATTGAGGAGATTACGACTTTAAACAAAGTGAGAAAATTGAGGTGCTTGAAGGACTTAAGAAGCTAGCAGGTGAGTCACCTACTTGCTTAGCTTAAATTTGCTAGCTAAACGGAGATGAGGACCGACGTCGAATTTGTCCAAATTCGATTATGAATAAAGTCCATGTTAAGGGTATAACTTTAGCCCATATTTTAGCATCATAAATGGACTTTATTTTCAGCCAATGATGAATAATAAAAGGGCCCAAGTACACCACAACCCACTTGGCAAATTGGGCCCAAACTAAGTGAAGAGGAATTTGGAAAATGGGCAGCCAAGGCCCATCAACTTTGAGACCCATTTAGGCCCAAGTCTGACTACCAACCTGCTGCCTCACCAGCTTAATAATATGTGGTATTATGTGTTCAAAAGGTTAAAATAAAGTCGGCCAAGAGACACTTTAAAAAGGGCTCAAAATAGCTCCTTAATTCATTTTCACTTGAGATAATTTTTCAGCTTCCTAAAGACTTTGTTTTCTCTTTTTTTCACCTCACAAGGCAGCCTACACAACCCTCTAGGATTTTTGAAGGAAACCTGAACCTTGAAGGCCAAGGTAAGTGGAATTATCCATGTATTTATTATACTTATCTCATGATAAACAACAAGTATATGCTTGTTATGTTTATGCTGAAATTTTAGACAACATGTGTCCTAAGGATTATTGTGAAATTTTCTTGTTGTTCAAGAGGATTTTCTCTTCTTGGTTGGCTGAATTATGAAGTAACACTTATATTTTTAATAAGTTTTAGTTTGTTAGTGATGTAACTTAGCTGCTGCACCACTTTTACAGTCTGCAAAAGTGAGCTCCTATGTGATATCGTAATTGTGCTCGTAATTGTAACTTGTGGACTGATTGATTAAGGACTATGGTCTCACATCCTCTACCTATTTTGAGGTCTATTTTTGAACTATTTTATGGCTGTTTGTATATGTAAATGTTATGGGAACTGTTTGGTTGAAGTTGGTAAAGTTTTGGAATCATCAACATCGTAATGGGGCAAAGGGATGCAACATTATATCGCTTATTCGTATGTTGCATAGAATTATTATGTGTTGTACTTTGTGGGCAATTGTAAGACTATTATGGCACTAGAATAGGATGCATATGATATTTATATGAGAATATGTATTAGAAAATATGATTAAGGGTGGAAAAATTAAAAGAATATGCTTGGGTTTAAATACCCGCTTGCTGCCTGTATATTGTTTTTTTATGAGATTAGGCTGCCAAGATGTATCTATTGGCTGCTAATGCTAGTTTTATCACCTACTATGTTGTAGATAAATATTTGAAGGAAGGAAAGGTTATCTTGAGGTAATAGCAAAGTAGTCCAGCGAGGTATGTAAGGCTACTTGATTTCGCATTATTTGGCATAAAACATAGATCCCTCCTTGGCACATAAAGGCACTTACCAACTCCGACACAACTATTAACCATGTCTCAACTCTTTCACGTGTTCATATGCTCCCATACATAGTCACCTTTGAATCTTCATACATACTTGGATACCAAGATACACGAATTCGTTCTACTAAATAAAGTTCATGTGTTGCTCTACGTCCTATGCATTTCACTATTTGTGTAACTTACTCCTTTCATTGTGGTGTGTCTTTTGTGATTGTTTATATGTCATATGCTCTCTTTACTGTCCTATACCTCCAATATTATGACCACCAAGAGAATCATCTCAAAGGTAATTGAAAGATAAAGTATATTGCTTATTGATGGGTGGTAACTCAAGGAGTGGAAGAATCACCTAGCCAGGGTTTATCCTATCATGGGGGGGGGGGGGGCAGCCTAAGGGGTTAAAGGAAAAGTCTAGCCAGGGCCGATCCCGATATAGATTTACCACTAATTGGCTAGTTATTTGTATTACATGTTGTGCACAGATTATACAATAAAGGTAAAGTAATAAAATGAACATAAAGTACATGATTCCACAGTACAACTAAAGGTGGTCTCTTATCCTTACACTAGTGCATAGTTTCATTTGAGCTTTTACTTTGTATATATTATTTTTTGCCTTACATATTCAATACATTATCTCGTACTGACATCCCTTACGGGGGACCTGCATTTCATGCTACAGGTACAGGTACCAGTAGATCTCCCCAGTAGGAGTACAGGATATCCAGCTGTTGTTCCTAAGCTCCAGGTTGCTTCGAAGCTTTGTGTGTGTTTAGAGCTTATATTTTTGTATTGTATAGTTAGACGAGGCGGGCCTTGTCCTGACCCTTATCAGATACTTTTTCTTATCTAGAGGCTTTGTAGACTATGTAAAGTGTGGTCATGTCTCGTACTTTAAACACCGTGGCCCCAATGGCCTAGCCATATGCATTTCCTTTTGGCTTGTTATCACTTTTTATTTTCTTAAAGGCATGTCAGATGTAGAAATCCCTTATAATATGTATAGAAGTACATAGATACAGGTTGGTTCTCTCAGGCCTTATCGGCAACGAGTGCCAGTCTGCCCTAATAGGACTTTGGGCGTGACAGAAGTGGTTTCAGAGCGGGTCATCCTAGGGAGTCTACAAAGTCGTGTCTATGTAGGTCTTGTTTATCGATGTGTTGTGCACCACATTTATAAGCAGGAAGCTGCATGGCATTTAGGAGTTGTTACTTTCTTTTTATTCTTTAGGTTGTGCCATAAAGCCAAGTTTAATAGGTGCATTATGTCTAACTCCTAAATTGTTTTGTATAGCAAGTATGCTAGAAACCAGGCAAAACAAAGGTAAAAAAAGGGAGTAGAAGTGGTTGTTGGTATACCCAGTCAGGTGAGACAATGAAATGAGGTACAAGAGGAGTCTTTGTCATAGACATCTCTAACTCCTCCAGCTCCTGATGAACCCAAAAGTAGTGAAATTCCCCGAGAACCACCTATTGATACTACCGTTCAGGATCTGAGAAATGCAGTCTAACTATTGACCCGTATAGTTACTGGCTAAGGTCAAAGACAGGAAGGTCTGGTTATAGGTGCAGGTAGTGCAAATAGGGCTGTTGGCATAAAGATACATAGTTTTCTTAATTTGGACCATCTATCCTTCACTGGGTCAGTTCCTAATGAAGATCCCCAAGACTTTATTGATCAAATTCAGCACGCCTTAGATATTATGCATGTGAGTGGTACAAAAGCTGTCGAGTTAGCAACATATAGGTTGAAGGGTATGGCTATATTATGGTATGAAGCTTGGAAGCAATCTAAGGGTATAGATACACGCCTAACTACATAGAAGGAATTCAAAGAGGCATTTCTTGACCATTACATACCATTGGAGATCCGAGAGGCCCGTGCATCAGTTCTTGAACCTCCACCAAGGGAATATGAGCATAAGGGAGTATAGCCTTCTATCTAATTCCCTGGCCAGGTATGCTCCTAATGTAGTTGCTACTATGGTAGATAGAGTTCCTCGATATATGGATAGATTGGATACATATCTGGTCAAAGACTGTACCATTGCTTCCTTGAACAAAGACATGGATATAGTGAGAATGCAAGCTTTTGCACAGAAATTGGAGTATCAGAGGCAAAGAAAAAGGACACAAGAGTTGGAAAGGGGCAGGCCAAAAGGGCAATATCTATAGGGCAGTTTACACCGTCCCAAGGTGAGCTTAGGCCTCAGTTTTCTAATAGACTTCCTAGTCCATTATCCTCCTACTCTGCAGCCAGTGCTCCACCACAACTTTAAGGGGCTAGAAGTAATCAGTTTGGTCAGTGAGGTGAGGGACAAGGTACACAATCAATAGGATATTTTGTAGGTCAGCAAATGACCCCTGGACAACCTTGTAAACAGTATGGAAGAAGTCATTCAGGTATATGTCATATTGGGACAGACTCTTGTTATTGGTGTGGTGCGCCAAGGCATATTATAAAAGATTATCCGAGAAGGCGTATAGGTGATATAGCACAATCTACTAGGTCAGCTATTGCATCATCATCGTCAGTTCCTCCATTAGGTAAGGGTCAACAAGCACCTCTGGGTCATGGTAGAGGTGTTAGAGAGGCAGCTAGCTCTAGCGGAGTCCAAAATTGCACTTATGCTCTCGGAGTCGACAAAATTTAGAAGATTCTCCTGATGTAGTCACAGGTATATTATCCATCTTTTCACATAATATATATGCATTAATTTACCTTGGTTCTACACTATCATACATTACTCCACTAGTTTCTGGAAAGCTTAAGAGAACACCCAAATTATTGAACCAACCATTTGAAGTGTCCATACCAACCGGTGAATCTATTATGGCTAGAAGGATTTACTATGACTGTGTAGTAACTGTTTGTGATCATGACATATTGGTTGACCTTATTGAGCTAGAAATGATGGAGTTTGACATTATAATGGGTATGAATTGGTTAGCTTCTTGCTATGCCACCATAGATTGCCGAATTAAGAAAGTGTACTTCCACTTTCGAAATAAGGCAGTTCTTGAATGGGAAGGCAATGTTGGGGCACGAAAGGGGAAGTTAATCTCATATTTTAAGGCCAGAAAGATGATATCCAAGGGGTATATATGTCATTTAGTTAAAGTGAGGGATATAGAGGCAGAATCACCAACTCTTCAATCAGTTCCAGTAGTGAATGAATTTGTTGATGTGTTCCTTGAAGAACTTTCAGGCTTACCTCCAGAACGAGAAGTAGATTTTGGTATTGACTTACTTCCAAGCACTCAACTTATTTCCATCCCTCCATATAGAATGGCTCCGGCAAAGTTGTGTGAATTATAAGACAGTTAAAAGACTTATTGAAGGGGGTTTTATAAGACCTAATGTGTCTCCTTGAGGTGCACCAGTGTTATTTATAGGTAAAAAGGATGGAACCTTGAGAATATGTATCGACTATCGACAATTGCATAGGATGACAATTAAGAATAAATACCCCCTCCCCAGGATTAATGACTTATTTGATCAGTTACAGGGTGCTAAATGTTTTTCAAAACTTGATTTGAGATCAGGGTATCACCAAGTGAGGGTGAAGGAGGAAGATATACCTAAGACAACTTTCAGAACACACTATGGTCACTTTGAATGTCTTGTTATGTCATTTGGGCTAACAAATGCACCAATGGTTTTTATGGATGTGATGAATAGGGTATTCAAGCCATTCTTAGATGCGTTCATAATAGTATTTATAGATTAATCAGAAGAGGAATATGCAAATCACTTACGACAAGTGTTATAGGTTCTTCGTGATCGACAATTGTATGCCAAGTTTTCTAAATGTGAATTTTGGCTAAGATCTGTGGCATTCTTGGGTCATATTGTTTTTGATAAGGGGATAAGGGTTGATTCACAAAAGATAGAGGCTGTGAAAGATTGGCCAAGACCAACAACGCCCACAGAAGTTCAGAGCTTCCTAAGCTTGGCTGTTTATAACAGGGGGTTTGTTGAAGGTTTTTCTTCTATTTCTGCACCTCTAACAAAGTTAACACATAAGGCAACCAAGTTCCAATGTAATGATGAGTGTGAAAGGAGCCTCCAGGAGCTAAAAAATAAGCTAACTTCTGTACCTATGCTAGTACTTCCAGAAGGCACCGAAGGGTGTGCAGTGTATTGCGATGCTTTAGGAGTTGGCTTAGGGTGTGTACTGACACAACATGGTAGGGTAATTGCTTATGTATCTAGACAGCTATCACCACATGAGAAAAACTACCCAATTCATGATCATAAGAGCCAAGAATGGTGCGATTGTATTTGCTCTGAAAATATGGTGCCATTATTTATATGGGGTTCACATTGATATATATAATGATCATAAAAGCCAAGAATACATCTTTAGCAGAAAGACCTAAATTTAAGACAGCGGAGGTAGCTAGACCTAATAAAGGATTAGAACATTGATATACTATACCATCTGGGGAAGGTAAATGTGGTAATCGATGCTCTGAGTCACAAGGCAATCATGAATACTAGTGATCAAGCTATGATAAGTCAAGGAGTGGCTAAGGATCTACGTCAGCTAGCC
Source organism: Solanum sejunctum (assembly GCA_025642045.1). Lineage (NCBI taxonomy): Eukaryota > Viridiplantae > Streptophyta > Magnoliopsida > Solanales > Solanaceae > Solanum > Solanum sejunctum. Next base: position 10,098,850 of record JAOTQJ010000102.1, read on the forward strand.
AGTTTGGGAGTTTGCCTTCTTCAAACTCCAAAGGAAAGGGTTGTTGTACATAATACAGCAGCTTCTTCACTGATAATGGAGGTGGAAGAAAAACAGTTTGAGGATCTTTTTCTACAACAACTTAAGGAAAAGGTAACTCAAGTTACGATGAATGGCTTTGACCTTACACAAAATGGCGTACTTTACTGCCAAAATAGATTATGTGTTTCTGATACTAATGGATTAAGAAAGAGGATAATGGAAGAAGCCCATCATTCCTGATATTCCATCCATCCAGGATTAACTAAGATGTATCATGACCTGAAAGGAATATTTTGGTGGGGAGGCATGAAAATGGACCTTGCAGAATTTGTGGCTTAATGTCCAAATTGCCAATAAGTGAAAGTAGAACACCAAAACCTAGAAGGTTATATAAATGTATCGAGCTTCCGACATGGAAGTGGGATATGATCAATATGGATTTTGTTACCAGTTTGCCTCGCTCATTTTAGAAGTTTGACTCCATATAGGTAATAGTTGACAGACTCACAAAGTTAGCACACTTCTTGCCCATCAAGAGGGATTATATGGCCGAAGAGTATGCCAAGCTATACCTTAAAGAGATAGTCAGGCTACATGGAGTCCCAATCTCCATAAGGAACTCAATTCACTACAAAGTTTTAGAAGTCCTTCCAAAAGAGTTTAGGGACACAAGTGAATTTGAGTACAGCATTCCACCCTTAAATAGACGGTCAAGCAGAATGCACCATTCAGACACTTGAAGATATGTTGCAAGCTTGTGCATTGGACTTTAAAGGTAGTTAGGTGGACCATTTGCGACTTATTGAATTTGCCTACAATAATAGCTACCAGTCAAGTATCAAGATGGCAGCTTTGTATGGAAGGAAATGTAGATTGCCAAATGGATAGTTTAATGTGGGTAAAACCACCTTGCTTGGGCCAGATCTAGTACAACAAGTGATGGAAAAAGTTAAGGTAATACAGCAGCGGTTAGAAATAGCCCAAAGTTGTCACAAATCATATGCGGATGCTAGAAGGAGAGAACTGAAATTCTCAATAAAGGATTGGGTATTTTTAAAGGTGTCTCCAATTAAAGGGGTTATGAGATTTGGTAAGAAGGAAAAACTGAGCCCACATTACATAGGGCCATGTAAAATTATTAAGAAGTTCAGGCAGGTTGCATATGAACTAAAGCTACCCCAAGAGCTTTCAATGGTTCATCCAGTTTTTCATGTCTCAATGCTTCGAAAATGCATAGGTGACCCATCCCATGTCACTCCTATTAAACACGTGCAAGTTACAGAAGATCTCACATATGGAGAGGTACCTATTGCTATTATAGATCGTCAAATTAAGAAGCTAAGAAATAAATAAATAGCTTCAGTTAAAGTACTTTGGAGAAACTAGCAAACAGAAGAAATAACATGGGAGGCCGAGGACGCGATGAAATCAAAACACCCTTACTTATTTGAAGCTAAAGGGGATGTCCAACATGCAGAATTGGGACACTAATAGGTACATGTGATTGAATACTTAGTGTATTGCTAAAGTTTGTGTAAGTAAAGGTTAAAACTTTGTTAAGCTATAAAATTGTGCTAATATTTGAGGATGAATGTTCCTAAGGGGGGGAGGATGTAACACCCCACATATTACAATAATAGTTCTATGCAATGAAACATGACATGGATTTTCAAATTAGTGTTTATTTTTAAAAGTGCTTGAATCTCATGTTATAGGGCGATATGTGCGTCTAACGCTCAAGAAGGTCAAGTGTATACATGTTTCATGTCAAATTGAGGAGATCACGGCCCTAAACAAAGTAAGAAAATTGAGGTGCTTGTAGGACTTAAGAAGCTAGCAGGTGAGTCACCTACTTGCTTAGCTTAAATTTGATAGCTAAATGGAGACGAGGCCCGACATCAAATTTATCCAAGTCCGATTATGAATAAAGTCCATGTTAAGGGTGTGCCTTTAGCCTATGGTTTAGCATCATAAATGGACTTTATTTTCAGCCCAATATGAGTAATAAAAGGGCCTAAGTATACCACAACCCATTTGGCAAATCGGGCCCAAACTAAGTGAAGAGGAATTTGGAAAATAGGCAGCCAAGTCCCATCAACTTTGAGACCCATTTAGGCCCAAGTGTGAGTGCCAACCTGCTGCCTCACCAGCTTAATAGTCTGTGGTTTTATATGGTCAAAAGTTCAAAGAATGTAGGCTAAGGGACTCTTTTAAAAGGGCTCAAAATAGCTCCTTAATTCATTTTCACTTGAGATAATTTTTCAGCTTCTTAAAGACTTTTGTTTTCTCTTTGTTTCACCTCACAAGGTAGCCTACACAACCCTCTAGGGTTCTTGTAGGAAACCTGAACCTTGAAGGCTAAGGTAAGTTAAAATATTCATGTATTTGTTATACTTATCCCATGACAAATAACAAGTATATTCTAGTTATGTTTAAGCTGAAATTTTAGACAGCATGTGCCCTAAGGATTGTTGTGAAATTTTCTTGTTGTTCAAGAGGATTTTCTCTTCTTGGTTGGATAAATTATGAAGTAACACATATATGTTTAACAAGGTTTATTTTGTTAGTGATGTAACTTAGCTGCTGCATCACTTTTACAGTCTACGAAAGTAAGTTCTTGTGTGATATCGTAATTGTGCTCGTAATTGGAACTTATGGACTGATTGATTAAGGACTATGGTCTCACATCCTCTACCTATTTTGAGGTCTATTTTTGAACTATTTTAGGATTGTTTGTATGTGTAAATGTCATGGGAACAGTTTGGTTGAAATTGGTAAAGTTTTGGAATCATCAACTTCGTAATGGGGCAAAGGGATGTAATATTATGCCGCCTATTTGTATGTTGCGTAGAATTGTTATGTGTTGTGCTTTGTGGGCTTTTGTAAGACTGTTATGGTACTAGAATAGGATGCATATTATCTGTATATGAGAATGTGTATTAGAAAGTACGATTAGAGGCGAAAAGTTTGAAAGAATATGCTCGGGTTTATAGATACCCCTTACTGCCCGTATGTTATTTTTTTATGAGATTGGGCTACCAAGATATATCTATTGGCTTCTAATGCTAGTTATCACCTACTATGTTGTAGGTAAATATTTGGAGGAAGGGAAGGTTATCTCTACATAATAGCAAAGTCATACAGTGAGGTATGTAAGGCTACTTGATTTCGTATTATTTGGCATGAAACATAGATCCCTCCTTGGCACATAAAGGCACTTACCAACTCCACACAACTATTGATCGTGTCTCAACTCTTTCACATATTTATATGCCCTCATACACAGTCACCTTTGAATCTGCATACATACTTGGATACCAATATATACGAATTCATTCTACTAAATAAAGTTCATATGTTATTCTATGTCCTATGCATTTCATTATTTGTGTAACTTACTCCTTTCATTGTGGTGTTGTCTTTTGTGATTGTTTATATATCATATGCTATCTTTACAGTCCTACACCTTCAATATTATGACTACTAAAAGAATCATCTCAAAGGTAATTGAATGATAAAGTATTTTGCTTATTGATGGGTGGTAACCAGATGGTGGAAGAATCACCTAGCCAGGGTCAATCCTATCACGGGGGTAAGCCCAAGGGACTAAAGGAAAAGCCTAGCTAGGGCCGATCCCATTATAGATTTGGCATTGTTCAGCTGGTTATTTGTATTACATGTTGTGCACAGATTATACAGTAAAGGTAAAGTAATATAAAGAACATAAAGTACATGATCCCACAGTACAACTAAAGGTAGTTCCTTATCCTATACCAGTGCATAGTTTCATTTGAGTTGTTACTTTGTATGTAGTATTTCCTGCCTCATATATTCAGTACATTATCTCATACTGATATCCCTTACGGGGGACCTATACTTCATGCTGTAGGTACAGGTGCTAGTAGATCTCCTCAGTGGGAGTACAGGATATCCAGTTACTGTTACCAAGCTCCAGGTTACTTCGGAGCTTTGTGTGTGTCTAGAGCTTATATTTTTGTATTGTACAGTTAGTCAAGGCGGGGCTTGTCTCTACCCTTATCAGATACTTTTCCTTATCTAGAGGCTTCGTAAACTATGTGAATTAATGCGTAGTCATGTCTTGTACTTTAAACACCATGGACAAAATGGCCTAGCCATATGCATTTCCTTTTGGCTTGTTATCACTATTTTTTTTCTTAAAGGCATGTCAAGTGTATAAATACCTTATAATATGTATAGAAGCACATAGATACAAGTTGGTTCTCTCGGGCCTTATTGGCAACGGGTGCCAGTTTGCCCTAACAGGACTTTGGACGTGACAATTTTCTCGCGTAGTAGTATAGTCATAATTTTGCTTTTGTTTTTGAATCACAAACTCCCCCCCCCCCTGTTTAGAGATTTTAGTTATTGATACTTGTAATGACTAGTAGTGAAGTCTTGTAGTCAAACCCTGTATTCCCTATGGATTCGAATCTAACCTTCAGTTAGGTTAATTTCTGACAACGACCACTTTCTTATTGGAGCTTGAACATCAAGATGTCACCTGTGGACCTCGGCTACCATTCTGGGAGGCACTAGTTGGGTAAGCATATTAATGGCTCCCCTAAAGTCTACCTCTGAAGTACTGGTTGGCTGAGCAATAGGAGCCTGTGGAACCCCAGTAGCTCTAGCAGGTCGATCCCATCCTCAAGTCCCTATCTAAGTAGGGACCTCTGGTGGAGGGGGGGGTTCTTAGTCTTAGAGGCTGAGGCATCTCGTTGGGTGATGCACTTAGGAAGCATGATCTGTAAATGCGTAATGCACAAATCAGTAGGTATCTTAATAGAGTTAAACTCTATCGCATGAACTCATAATACAAAAGAAGTGTAACCATTCCTAATGTCCTATAGTCTCCTTATTATAAAGTGTGGTGCAAAACACACCCATAAAAAAGACTATACTAGACATGGATTCATAGATTCCCAAGGACATTTGAACTCTGTGCTCTGACACTATATTTTTCACGTCCTGGGAGGATACTTGTAGCACCCCAAAAATTTTGAAAGTGAAATAGGTCCTCCAACTTGGTTCTACAAGAGGGTTTATGAGTCGTAGTTTGGCGCATGACCCATGGACTAGGTCGTAAAAAGTGTTCCAGAGTTGAAAATTTTTAGTTGAGTATATAAGAGATTTTATGAGAGGGAACATGACTTGTAACCTACTCTATTAGTCGTTTGTCAAGTCGTAGAACTAAATCTAAAAACTTGTAATTTTGGTCCAAGCTCTACGAGAGGGAACATGACTCGTAACATGTTTCATGAGTCATCTGATAGGTCGTAAATGAGAATCAGAGATTGACAATTTTGAACTGCTTTCCATAAGAGAGGACCACAACCTATAGCCTAATTTATGGGTCATAAAAAAAAGGGTTTCATGGTCCACTTTAACAGTTTTTCTTGAGGGATAATTTTATCTTTTCCATCTTTTTTAATTAAAACTTAATATGTTTTGGACTTCTTTTAGACCCTTTATTAGTACCCTAAAGGTATTACTCCTCAAAATCACTTAGAAATTTCAGAGAGCATCGAGGAAGAGAAAAAGCTAGGTTCCAAGAACGTGAGTAAAGATTCTTTGAGAATTTGATTATTACTCTATTTTCAGGTATGTAAGGCTAAACCAAAATATGGATTATGTTCTTCCATGTGCCATACCCCGAATTGATGGAGTTGTAAGTGAATTGAGTCTCCAATGCATTTTTCTTCAAGGTTTTTCTTAAATTCTAATGTTCATCTAAATAATCTTGCTTGAATTATTGGTTTTATGAATTAAATACTTGAAATAGATAATTTTTCCATACTACATGAATCCTAGCATGAATTCTTATTATTTTGAAAAATCTCATTTAATTGAGCATGCATAAGTATGATTTAAGTCTAGAAAGCCTATGAAATCTCTAAATATTTTAACTCTACCTTTGCTTCCTGAATGCTATGAGTTAGTATGATGCATGATAGAGTCTTTATGAGTCAAGAGCTGAACCTTGAAAGAATGTAACCAAAGAGTCGATAGTTGACGTGATGATTTAAGCTGACAAGTATCCAGATAAGACTAGTTGAATGAGAATGATTGTCTTATGAGTATTGAGTCTTAGGAGGAGTATGGAGCACTGCAATAAGTAAGAGTAAACCCAACTCGAAATCATTAACTAAGTCACCAAGAGTAGGAGAGGATTGAAACTGTTAAGTCGGATGTTCCTCATGATAGGTCCCTGAAATAATAAAGGGCTTGGTTGATTGGGATCATTATAGATCGATTTGTTCTTTACCTATGCAAGTACTGAACGACTGTGGTAGCATCAGTGATATTATTATACAATCCTTGGCTCATAAATGATTATTGCCAGATAAGAGAAACTCCTAAATAGATTTCAAACTGATAGTACCCTGATTTGATTAGATCAGATTGATTTGGTTTGGTATTGATGGGTTATTGTCTACTCTCTATTCTTGCTTTAGATAGACATTTGACATTTTGATTGAACATCTTTGAGTTTTGTTATTCTATCTATATATATCTGTTTCACTAGTTATTTTACATACTCGTACATTCCATATACTGACGTCCATTTGGGCCTGCATCTTTTCATAATGCAGAAAGGTGTTAGAGATCATTAATAGGTGCAGCATTGAGGATCTAATTGTATCCAGTGGATTGGTGAGTCCTCTCCTACTTTCGGAGGACGCTCATTTAGATTTCATCTAGCTGAGTTTGTACTTTATTTCTTTTGATTTGGATAGACATGGTCTATCATGATACCATCTGGATAGCTTAGTTAGAGACTCATAGACTAGATTTGGGATTGATGATTTGGATATTATCTGACTAGTTTCTTTTACTCTAGTCCTGTTGATTTGTTATTATTGCCTTTATTGATTATCCACCTTTATTCATCTTTAGTCTTTCGCTAATATGATAATTGTTGATTGAATGAATGTGATAAGGCCAAGTGATTTGCTTGGGGACTAGCAATAGTCTCTGGGTGCCAGCCATATCTAGGGTACCCTCCCGGGGCGTGAAAGTATCCTAGACATGACCAGCACTCAAAGATTATTGCTAATCCCCAAGAGAACCCCTTGGCTCATGATAGTCATTAAATTCATTTAAATTAGCGAAAGACATTAGAATAAAGGAGATATAATGATGTGCAGCTCAGTTTACTTCTAACTCAATAAATAAGGGCCATAGGCCAACAAAGTCAAACACAACATTTGTGACTAAATAGTTTAGAATCGTACCATGAAAAGCCATGGCTACCATAACTCAAAATGAAACTAACTCAAAGCATAAGAAATATAAAATGTTATCCTCTGAATGCAGGGACAGACTCACTAATCAGTTGTAGGAAGAATAGACCTTCAACGGAATGCCTATTTAAGTTCTCGAGTACCTGTCTCGGCATCATAAAATGATGTAAGACCAAATGGATGTCAATGTGTGGAATGTACGAGTATGTAAAATAGCTAGAAAGGAAAGGACATCATAAAAGACACTCAACTCAAATATCAACTCATCTCGATCATCGACTTAATTCAAGAGACTCAACTCGAAAAGTAAGGAACTCAATCATCACAATAAGATACTGTCATGACCTATCTGGGAGCTTCTCTAACCGACAACCATCACCTATCAACCGATGATGATACAATAAAGCAATATTGTTGCTACATCCATCTAGTACCTTGTCGGGGTAAATGACATCACATTGGTGTATTCGTAATAAATAACATTAAGTCCTCTTTTGTGGAAAAAGAAACATCTGATTTTATAGTTCAATCCTCTCCTATGCTGGCCATGTTGTTATTGAGTTTGAGTTGTTATATACTCTTACTAAATTCGGTGCTCAATATTCCTCCCAAAACTCAACATACTCATAAGACCTTAATCATCTGGATTACTCATCTAACTGGTCTCATTTGACATTGTTAACTCAATTAATTATATCAACCATAAACTTTGGGTTAAGAACATTATCTTAGGATTAATTTTATGGCCTTTAAGACTCTAGAAACATCAAGTTTCATCAACATCATCATCAGCACTATCATATCAGGATCACAATCATAGTCACATGCACATTCATATCGTCAAGGCTCTAGACTCATCTCCTAAGTTCATTCTTAGCTTGCAAGTTTTAGTAAATGACATCTAAGGTTTATGATCATTAAAGACATTCAAAATTATTTGTTCAGTAAAGCAATTTTATAAAAATTCATCAATTTTGCAGAGCAAGCAAAAACAAGTTAAACATTATGAAAGTTTTCAAAAGCGTGCAATCATGTGAACCATGTTATTATAACTCATCCTATCACAATTATAGGGCACATGGGAGAACAATCTCTTGCTCTAGGTTAACCTTACATACTTGGAATGAAGAACAACTCTAATCTTCGCAAGAAATTGACCTCAACCTCAAGAACTCTAGCTTTTCTTCTCTTCTTCTCTCAAGAACTCTAATTCAATTGTTTTTTAGTGTAAGACTTTAGAATGGTCTTAGAAATCCTTTTTAGGCAAAAAAACATGACCTATATTGGTCATGGATTAAGTTTTAAAAAGGTGAAAAAATATCTGGAATGTCCCTTGTAAGATTTAAAATTTTAAACTTCGGTGGAACAGGTCAGGGGACCAAGTCCGCGACGCGAACTTGTCGTGTACCTGTGCATTTTTTTCTAAAAAATTTTTTGATCAACTTTCTAATCCTGTAGAAAATATTGGTATCACAACCAAGTATAAGTCCATGACAAGTCTGCAATGCGTACATGTCGTACACTTTTCTAGAGTTGTATTTTTGCTTTGAAAAATTATCGTTTGATCTGGTTACTTTAAAAATCAAAAGAGACTATTTTTTCACATAATTTTTCCTGTGGATCGCATTTTCGACCTCGAGTTTGCCAACAAATTTTGAGAAGATGCGTTATATGAGTGTCTCTCATCTAGGGGTATTTTAGTAATTTTATCGGGTGTTACAGTTATAACTAAGATCTGAACCCGCGTTGTCCACCATACAATATCACGTCCCAACTACCTGGCCAAGTAGTTGAATTTTTAAATTGTTTGACATGCAGAAGCATATCAGGTTGTCCTAAGGGGTAAAAATAAAGGAAAATAAAGATGCTGCAACTGAGGTTCGAATCCACAATGTCAAATGTGAAATGTCAAGCTACAATTGCTAGGGCATTTAGCTGAGTTCATAATAGCTTGATACACGGAGTAATATTATTGGTTTCGTCATAAAGGTTTGTGCTACAAACTTGATTCATGTTTCGTGAGTTAAAAAAAATTACACTAATTTCACTCACGTAGTTGGCCTTGAGAAGATGGTTGTAGTGCAAAATCGATTCATGTTTCCGAATAATTTTCACAACATTTGATACAATTAAAATTTATTATTATTATTACTAATTATATAATATATTCCTTCTTTCATTTTATATGAAGTACTAAAAAGAATCTCTTTGCTATAATTAAAAATAATTTAATTTAATTTAATTTTATCCTTTATGAAATGAATTTCAGCTATATAAATATTTAAAAATTATTTTAGATTATAAATTTAAATATATATATATATATATATTTCTTTAAATATAGTGTCGAGTTAAAAATTATCATCACAATAAGATGGAGAAAATAATAGAAGAGAAGGATAAAAAAAAGTCTTACCTAATGAAGTGGCCATATATAATACCACTTGTATTACTTTGGAAACATTCCTTACTGTTCTATAGAAGTGGGCCCAAACAACACCAACTATTAGTTGTTTTTTGGTTGGACGACGACGCAAGAGGAGGAAAGAAGTATGTTAATGTGATGTGGATATTTTTGATTGGTTGATGGTCGTGACGGTACTCACACTTATATATGGACTAGCGGCGAAGGCCTGTGTTAGCATAGATCCAATATAAATTATTTTTTGTCTCGATTTATAGAATATCGATAGATTTTTTCGATATATTTTTAAGATATTTTAAAATTATAATTGAAGCAGCTAAAGAAATATTATGAAGTTGTTGAAGCAGACACGTCACCTGAAGCCGCAATATAAACTATTATTTAGTCTCGATTTATGTAACATCGATAAATTCTTTCTATATATTTTAGAAGATATTGCAAAATTATAATTGAAACAGCTAATGAAATATTATAAAGTTTTTGAAACAGACATGCTAATACACAACTGCCTTGAAAAGATTAAATTAAAAAGTGCACGAAATATTTTCTATTGTCTCCATATAATAAAGAAAAAGAAGCAGACAATGGAAGTAGGCAGGACAAGTAGAAGCTGCTCAAGTAGGTAGCTACGATCAGAAGTTGTTGCCTTATTCTCTTATTAATAAGTAGTAATATAGATTAGATAGACAAAAAAACAATAGAATACCTCAGAAGCAAAAGAAAGTATATGAGGTACCTGAATTGAAAATTTTTGGCATATAAATTATTTAGATATGAAGATAAATTTGTTAATAAATTATACTTTCACTGAACTTATTAATTCAAAATGAAACTTCATCGAATTTAATAAAATAATTTCAAAAATGAAATTTCATAACTTGATATAGTATCAACGTAAATTACAAAACTATATGTATTGATAATTAAATTTGGAATGAAATAAAGTTTTATTTTGTAATGACCCAGATATAATATGACGTCGTTGGACCTTGAGAAAACTCGTTCTGGGCAAAATTTTGGATCAAGTGATGTCTCAAGAGAGACCACGCGGCTAGTGTTAGGTTACACGAGCTGTGTGGCTTTAAGTGAGACCACATTTGGCCTCAAATCTTGAATGTTGGCCTTAGTGTGGTGTTGCAAGCTAAGACATACCTCACTGGCACTCCACACGAGCCGTGTGGCACTGTACAGATCGTGTGGAGGAGCTGTGGAGTGACCTAAGCTTGAAAACCCCATCATTGGGGTTAAGTGATGTGCCACACCCAGTCACAAGGGTCGTGTGGCATAGGACAGGCCGTGTGGCCCTCCATAAAGCCTACGGAGTGAAAATATTATAGGTATGGAATCACCTTCTCGTAACTTTCTGTGAAATTTCCTAAGTTTGGGGAGATGAGAGCACCACTCGGACCACGTGGCTTCACACAGTTCATAAAAGATGTTCCGTTCGGTGGGCTCGTGCAAAAAATTATAACTGTTGGTTCAGGATCAAAATTTTTAGAAACATTTCAGTGTTATTTCACGGGAACTCCACACGGACCATGGAGTACTACACGGGTCGTTTGGCCTCAAGTCAAGTGACTTTTGGTGAATATTTCCTCTGATTTATTAATGGCATTTTCTTAAACCCGATTATTTCTATTAGTCCTTTGGGGATTCCTATGCTATTTCATGGTTATCCAAAGACCTAAAACCTATTTAAACATTTAAACTCAATCCTCATAATTTGAACTCTCTAAAAATAACTCTAAAAAGAACTCTTGGAAATTTCAACATTTGGAGCTAGGGGACTCAATTTTTCTTCAAGTGCTTTGGGGGATTTCATCATCTTGGTAAAGGTATGTGGGTTTTGATCCTTGATTTTCTTTCAATCAAGGAGACCTAAATTATTTTCAAGAAATCTACAAGAATTTTTGCTTACTTTGATTTGGGGTTTAAATATTTTGATTTCTTAAATTCCAATAATGAATAGGTTATGTTTATCTATGGATTTAAAGATGAATTAAGCTTTAAAATAGTGAAATACATTGTTATTAAGAATATTTGAATATGAATGGTCCTTAAATGCTTGATCTAAGCATAGGTGATTTATATTATAGTTTAAATGTGGATTTGCTTATGGTTTTATGTTAATTCCATATTATATTATTGGTTTTAGATTGAATCTCAATCACCCATGTCATCTTCACATCATTCATTGCATATGCATTCATGTTCATGAGAATTTATGGAAATTATATTATGGATTAAACCCAATTATGTTCTATAATATGATCTTGATAAGATATTGTTTACGACGATATTGTGATCACATATATCTCTAAGATTGTGGCTCTTGGAACATTTTAGGTACTTGCATCATTCGATTATGTGAATGAGCTATTTCTATGCATGAGTATTATGATTATGAAATTTTGAATTTTCACATTTGAGCCTAAGTATGGATTATTGTGAAAGGTATTTGACTTTTAGCCCTATTTGTGCATTGAAACGATTTGGTAAGACTTGAAACTCTTTTAAAGGGATGTATAGCTATGTATACTATAAGTATTATTGTGGGATGATGACTTAGCACCGATGAGATGAGGGTTCTCTCTCATTCCTTGAACTATATGCCTAGCATAGGTTCCTTTTCGAAATGGTAGTGCCCATAAGGAAAATGTCTCTGAAATGGGGGTGCGCGTAAGGAGAAGAAACTATGTGATATGATATGGTGTGCTATATGTGGAAATCCTATCCGAAATGGGGGTACCTTAATGAAGATTTCTTCATATGTAATGGGGGTGCCCGTAAGGTGAAGTATGCTTTACCTTTGGCAAGTATACTACCTCTTCACTGATGAGAGTATTTTATCGGGATTCCAAGTAATAGCTTGGTTGGTCTTACTTATATCGGTTGAGGTCACATCCTCACTATATATGTAAGTATCATTTGCATTTCATGCATTACGAATTTCATAATATCTTGTTATACTCATTCCTTGTTATACAGAGCTCTTTCTATATTATGTACCCTTGTTATCTAACATGGAAATACAGGTTTTTAATAAGTCATGCATCGCATCCCGCATACTTAGTACCTTCAAACTCGAATTCCAAGTTTATTTTTAGTGGTGAGTCCTATCTTTCAAGGACGAATCACCCTCTATCTACCTTTTTTACTTTCATTTCTTTATGTATTGAGGGTGAGCCCTCATAATGTCTTTGGCCCCCACCATCTATGTAGAGATGTTGATGAACACCTTCTAAACTTTCTTTTATTTTATGCTACGTATTATGACTAAAGTCTATGTTATGGGTTGGCTACTTTTGACTATCGTTATGTTAGTTGGTTATGTGATTTATGGCTTTGTTATATGTTGATATGGAAAGATCCTAAGTCCCAAATTGCCCCCATAGAGTGAGTCCTACTTTCTCGCCCTATAAAACTATGTTTACTTTGTGTACACTTCCGAACCAATGATGCAAGTTTTGGTATCTTGAGGCTTGTTTGGGGCTCTCAAGCTCCCATTCGCATGTCACATTTAGGCCCTAGGTCCAAGTCATGACAAAGAGGTCACATCCCCACTATATATATGAACATCATTTGCATTTCATGCATCATGAATTTCATAACATCTTTTTATACTCATTCTTTGCTATATATATCTCATTCCATATTATGTGCCCTTGTCATCTTACATGGAAATGCAGGTTTTTGGTAAGTCATGCATTGTATCCCGCATACTTAATACATTCAAATGTACTAACACATACTCTTTCCTATATGATTTCACAATGTAGGGACCGATAACTTTGATCATCTACTGTTTGACGCTAATCTAGGATTCCAAGTTTATTTGTAGTGGTAAGTCCTATTTTCCAAGGATGATCCACCCTCTATCTACCTTTGATACTTTCATTTCTTTATGTATTGAGGGTGAGCCTGGAGAATGTCTTGGCCCTCGACCCATCTATGTAGAGGCATTGTTAGACACCTTGTAAACTTCCTTACGTTTTATGCTACGTGTTATGACTAAAGTCTATCATATGGGTTGGCTACCTTTGACTATCATTATGTGAGTTGGTTGTATGATTTATGGCTTGGCTATATATTAAGATAGAAAGATCGTAAGTCCTGCATTGCCCCTATAAAGTTGGTTCTGCTTTCCCGCTCCATAGAACTATGTTTACTTTTTGTATGCTTCTGAACCGATGATACGAGTTTTGGTATCTTGAGGCTTATTTTGGGACTTTTGAGTTCCCATTCGCCGTGTCACATTAGGCCCTAGGTCTGGGTCGTGACAAAGATGGTATCATAGCCCTAGGTTTGTAAATGATCCTTAGAGTCCAATATGTCGCGTCAAGTAGAGTCCTATTTATGGGTGTGAAGTGTACCATGCCTATAAGAGGGAGTCTATGACGACATTCTATGAGTTGTCTCACTTTTTCATATCTCATGTTGTGTTGTGAATAGTTGGTTTAGTTCTTGACCTTTATAGTATCCTTGTTTTGTTTCAAAAGGTGTCTCGTGGTAGACTTGTCAAACCAGTCCCAGCTATTGAGGGTCAAGCACCTCAAGGGCCTACAAATGAGCCTATCTCTAATGGTGAATTTTGTATGGCCTTTGCAATGCTTGCCTAAGTGGTGACTACTCAAACTAGACAGGTCAATCTTCCTCGGGATCCTACTCTGGCTGCTAGAGTGAGGAACTTCACCCAGATGAATCCTCTAGAATTCTTTGGGTCTAAGTCTAATAAGGATGCTCATATATTCATTGATGATCTATCCAAAGTATTGAATATCATGGGTGTCACTTCTGAGGAGAGGGCTGAACTGGCTGCCTATCAGTTGAAGAATGTAATACAGGTATAGTATACTCAGTGGTCTATGGAAAAGGTTTGTGGTGCTGTCGTTAATTGGGAATAGTTCAAGCTTTCCTTTTAAATCGTTTGTTCTTACTTGAGCTTAGGGAAGCCAAGATGACTGAGTTTATCAACCTTAAAAAGGGTGATATGAGTGTGAGGATTATGCCCTCAAGTTTACTAATCTCTCCAAGTATGCTCCGACACTTGTGGCTGATTCCCATGCAAGAATGCACAAGTTTATTTCTAGTATCTCTGACTTGTATACAGGAATGTCGTACGACTATGCTTAATTGGGATATAGACATCTCTAGACTTATGGTTTATGCCGAACAAATCGAAGGGGAAAAACTTAAGAGGAGGAAAGTGCATGATCTAAGAGGGATCATTTTGATGGTGGGTTCTCCGGCTCTCGGGGTGGTTGTTTTGGTCGCTTCCAACAGGGCCAGTGTTCGGGTGCTCTGGTTGCTAATGCTAGGTTGCCTCCTCCTAGGGCATCAGTAGGTGGTGGTTAGGGATATAATCAATGTGATAAAAGTGGGAAGCCCCACATGAGCAAATGTTAGAGGAATGTAAGTGCTTGCTTTGGGTGTGGTGATAAGAGTTACAAGGTCGCTGATTACCCCAAGGATCCTTGGAAGGGTTAGGGCTAGATGGATCGAGGTGGACAAGGCCAATAAAGAGCTCCACGAGGTGCTTCCCCTGGGAATAACAGGTTCTATGCTCTTTATGCACATCAGGAGGTTGAGGAGGCTCTAGATGTTGTAACTAGTACATTAAAAGTCTTTGATTTTTGATGTTTAGGTATTGCTTGATCCGAGTGCAAACTTATATTTTGTGACTCATCTATTAGCTGTTAAATTTGGTTTGAGTTCAGAAATTTTGAGGCACCCTTACTCAATTTATACTCCCATTGGTGAATCTGTTGTTGCACATAGGATCCATTGTGGTTGTCTTATTTCTATATTGCATAAGGTTTTTCCGTGTGATCTTGTGGAACTTGAAGTGTATGATTTTGATGTAATTCTTGGGCTAGATTAGTTGCATGCATCATGTGCCTCTTTAGATTGTAGAACCCATAAGGTCAAGTTCCAACCTCCCGGTGAACCCATTCTTGAATGGAACGGTAGTGACTCCACTATTAAGGGTCAGTTTATTTCCTACCTCAAAACTTGAAAAGGTAGTAACTCCGCTATTAAGGTTCAGTTTATTTCCCACCTTAAAGCTTGGAAGATAATCTCCAAGGAATGTATATATCACATTATAAGGGTTAAGGATGTGGAGTCCGAATTACCTACTCTTGAGTTGGTCCCTGTGGTAAATGAGTTTCCAGACGTTTTCCTCAAAGACTTGCCCAGTATTCCTCCTGAAAGTGAAGTAGACTTTTTCATAGATCCTCTTCTGGATACTCAGCCTATCTCTATTCCTCCCTATAATATAGCATCTGCTAAGGAGAAGGAGTTGAAGGATCAGTTGAAAGATTTGCTAGAAAAGGGTTTCATCAGGCCATGTATATCTCCATAGGGTGCTCTAGAGTTATTTGTAAGGAAGAAAGATGGATCTTTTCATATGGGTATCGGTTATAGGCAATTGAATAAGGTGACCATTAAGAATAAGTACCCATTGCCTAGAATCGATGACTTGTTTGATCAACTTCAAGGGGCTACTCACTTTTCGAAAGTTGATCTCTATTCCTGGTATCATCAGTTAAAGGTTAGATAATGTGATATTCCCCAAGACAGCCTTTCAAACAAGGTATGGGCACTTTGAGTTTATGGTGATATCATTTGGCCTGACAAATGCTTCGATCGTATTTATGGACCTTATGAATTGGGTGTTCAAGGCATTCCTTGATAGTTTTGTGGTTGTCTTCATTAATGATATTCTCATTTATACCCAAAATGAGCTAGAGCATATGGATCATTTGAGGTTGGTTTTGCAAACCTTGAGAGGGAAGAAGTTATATGCCAAAATTTAGCAAATATGAGTTTTGGTTGGGTGAAGTTACTTTTCTGGATCATGTGGTGTATAGTGAAGGTATAAAGGTGCTGGATCCGAAGAAGACCAAGGCGGTAAAGAATTGGCCTAAACTATTGACTCCTTCGGATATTCAAAGCTTCCTTGGGTTAGCGGGTTATTATAGAAGGCTCATTGGGGGGTTCTCATCTATTGCATCTCTATTGACTAAGTTGACTCAAACGAAGGCTAAGTTTGTGTGGTCGAACGAGTGCAAGAGGAGCTTCCAAACTTTGAAGGATCAACTTACATTGGCTTCGATTTTGACTCTACCAAATGGTTTGGATGGGTTTATGGTATATTGTGATACTTCTTGAATTGGATTGGGTTGTGAACTTATGCAACATGGTAAGGTGATAGCTTATGTATCAAGGCAATTCAAGGTGCATGAGCATAATTACCCAACTCATGACCTTGAATTAGCAGCGGTGGTTTTTTGCTTTAAAAATTTGGAGGTACTATTTGTACGGGGTATATGTTGATGTTTTCACCGATCATAAGAGCTTGCAATATGTGTTCACTCAAAGGGACCTTAACTTGAGACAAAGGAGATGGTTGGAACTCTTAAAAGATTACAACATGAGTGTTCTATATCACTTCGGCAAGGCGAATGTGGTAACCGATGCTCTTAGTAAACTCTCTATGGGAAGTGTGGCTCATGTTAAGGAGAGGAAGAAGGAATTGGCAAGGGATGTTCACCGTTTGGCTAGATTGGGTTTTAGAGTGGCCAATTCCAATGATGGTGGTATATACATTCTAAATAGGGGCATAAAAAGAATATTGAGGTTTTCTCCCAAGGGAAAGATGGTGTACTTTGGTATCAAGACCGCTTATGTGTTTCGAATATGGATGACATTAAGAAGGTGATCATAAGTGAAGCCCATAATTTTCATTATTCTATTCACCTGGGGTCCACTAAAATTTATCAGGATTTGAAGGAGGTGTATTCGTGGCATGGTATGAAGAACGTCATAGCCAAGTTTGTATCAGAATGCCCAAATTGTCAACAAGTTAAGGTGGAGCATCAAAGACCCAAAGGGTTGGCTCAAGACATTGAGATCTCTTCTTGGAAGTAGGAAGACATAAATATGGACTTTGCGATTGGGTTACCTAGGACTCAAAAACAATTTGAGTCTATTTTGGTGATCGTTGACCGAATGACCAAATTGGCTCATTTCTTACCAATTAAGACTAATTTTGGTGCGAAGACTATGCAAGGCTGTACATCCGACAGTTGGTAAGGTTGTATGGTGTACCTAGGTCTATCATATCGAATTAGGGTACCCAATTCACTTCGCACTTTTGCAGGTCGTTTTAAAGGGGATTTGGTACTAAAGTCAAATTGAGCATCGGTTTTCATCCTCAAACTGATGGGCAAGTCTAGAGGATGATTCAAACTTTGAAAAATATGTTGAGGGCTTATGTGTTGGAGTTCAAAGGAAATTAGGATATCTATCTTCCATTTATCGAGTTTGCCGATAATAATATCTTCCATACTTGCATTGGTATGGCCTCGTTTAAGGCCTTGTATGGTAGGAGGCATAGGTCTCCGGTGGGGTGGTTTGAGTTAGGTAAGATTGCTTTGATTGGACCGGACTTGGTAATGGAGGTTATGGAAAAAATAAAGTTGATTAGAGAGAGGTTGAAGATGGCCTAAAGTCACCAAAAGTCCTATTCGGATGTTAGGAAAAGGGATCTTGAATTCCAATTTGGGGATTGGGTTTTTGTGAAAGTCTTACCTATGAATAGAGTGATGCATTTTGGCAAGAAGGGGAAGCTAAGTCCCCGGTATATAGGCCATTATTAAGTTATTGAGCAGATTGGGAATGTGGCGTATAGGGTAAAGTTATCCCCAGATTTGAGTTCTATTCACCCGGTCTTCTATGTGTCCATGTTGAGAAATATAATTGGTGAACCTAGCTCTATTGTACCTTTGAAGGGTATTAAGGTAGAATTTGTCTTATGAGGAAGTGCCGGTAGAAATTTTGGATAGACTAGTGAAATGACTTCGTAACAAGGATGTGGCATCAGTGAAGGTGCTTTGGAGGAACCAACATGTGGAGAGTGCTAGAGGCGAAGTTGGACATGATGAAGTGATATCCCCATCTTTCCTAATCTAGTCAAGCCTAAGGTACTAGGTTCTTCCTTATCTAATTGGTCTCAATTCTTTCATTCTTGAGTCTCATGGAATGACATGCTTACATGTGCATTAACATGATTTTTATGATGTTTTGAATGATTTTAATTCTTTTCGACATGAGATATAATGGCTTTATGATTTTCAAATGATGAACTATACATGGTATATTGTGTTTGGAAGTTTCATGTTCTCATTTAAGCCTTTCAATCCTTGCTCTTGCATAGTCGAGGACGAATATTCCCAAGGGGGAGATGATGTAACAACCTGGATATCGTACAACATTGTTGTACCTTGAGAAATCTCGTTTTGAGTAAAATTTGGACCAAATGTTGTCTCAAGAGAGACCACTGGCCAGTGTGAGGTCACACGAGCTGCATGGCCTCAAGTGAGACCACACTTGGCCTCAAATATTGAATATTGGCCTTGGTGTAGTGTCGCAAGCTAAGGCACACCTAATTGGCACCCCACATGAGTCGTGTAACACTTCACGAATCGTGTGGAGGAGCTGTGAAGTGGCCTAAGCTTGAAAACCCCATCATTGGGGCTAGTGAGGTGCCATGCCCAGTCACATGGGTTGTGTGGCATAGGACGAGCCGTGTGTCCCTCTGTGAAGCCTTTGGAGTGAAAATATTCTAAGTGTGGAATCACACTCTCGTAACCTTTTCCAAAATTTCCTAAGTTTGGGGAGACGGGGAGCACCATACGGACCATGTGGCTTCACATGGTTCATGAAAAGTGTCCGTTTGGTAGGCTCGTTCAAAAAATTCTAAGTGTTGGTTCAAGATGTAAATTTCTAGAAAATTTTATAATTGTTGTTTTACAGGCACTCCACACGGACCATGTAGTGCTAGGATTTTTCTGTAATTCATTAATGAAATTTTCGTAAATTCGATTATTTCTATTAGTCTTTTGGGAATTTCTATGCTATTTTATGGTCATCTAAAGACCTAAAACCTATTTCAAACATTCAAACTCACTCATAATTTGAACTCTCTCAAAATAACTCTAAAAAGAACTCTTGGGAATTTCAACATTTGGAGCTAGGAGACTCAATTCTTCTTCAAGTTCTTTGGGGATTTCATCATCTTGGTAAATGTATGTGGGTTTTGATCCTTGATTTCCTTTCAATCAAGGAGACCCAAATTATTTTCAAGAAATCTACATGAATTTTTTCTTACTTTAATTTGGGGTTTTAAATTATTTTGATTTCTTAAATTTCAATAATGAATGGGTTATGTTTATCTATGGATTTAAGGATGAATTAAGCTTTGAAATATTGAAATACATTATTATTAAGAATATTTGAATATGCATGGTCCTTAAATGCTAGATCTAAGCATGGGTGATTTATATTATAGTTTAAATGTGAATTTGGTTATGATTTTACTTTAACTTCATATTATATTATTGATTTTAGATTGAATCTTAATTACCCATGTCATTCTCACATCATTCAAAGCATATGCATTCATGTTCATGAGAATTTATGAAAATTATGTTATGGGTTAAGCCCAATTATGTTCTATGATATGATCTTGATAAGATATTGATTATGACGATATTGTGATCACATATATCTCTATGTGGCTCTTGGAGCATTTTGGGTGCTTGCACTATTCGATTATGTGAATGAGATATTCCTATGCATGAGTATTATGATTATGAAATTATGAATGTTCGAATTTGAGCCTAAGTATGGATTATTGTGAAAGATGTTTGGCTTTTTAGGCCCATTTGTGCATTGAAACGATTTGGTAAGACTTGCAACTCTTTTAAAGGTATGTATAGCCATGTATACTATAAGTATTCTTGTGGGATAATGATTTAACACCGACGGGATGAGGGTTCTCTCTCCTTCCTCGAACTATGTGCCTAGCATAGGTTCCTTTCTAAAATGGGGGTGCCCATAAGGAAAGTGTCTCCGAAATGGGGGTGCCCGTAAGGAGAAGAAACTATGTGATATGATATGGTGTGCTATATGTGAAAATTCTATCCGAAATAGGGGTTCCCTTAAGGAAGGTTGCTTCATACGAAATGAAGGTGCCTATAAGGTGAAGTATGGTTTACCTTTAACAAGTAGACCACCTCTTTACCGATGAGGGAATTTCATCGGGATCCCAAGTAATAGCTCACTTGGTCTTACTCGGTTGAGGTCACATCCCCAATATATATATATATGAGCATCATTTGCATTTCATGCATCATGAATTTCATAACATCTTGTTATACTCATTCTTTGCTATACATATCTCTTTCTATATTATGTGCCCTTGTCATTTAACATGGAAATGCAGGTTTTTAGTAAGTCATGCATTCATCCCACATACTTAATACATTCAAACGCACTAAAGCATACTCTTGCCTACGTGATTTCACCATGTAGGGACCGAGGACTTTGATCATCCACCGTTTGATGCTTAACTCGTATTCTAAGTTTATTTGTAGTGGTGAGTCCTATCTTCCAAGGACGATCCACCCTCTATCTACCTTTGATGCTTTTGTTTATTTATGTATTGAGTGTGAGCCCAGGGAATGTCTTGGTCCGAACCCATCTATGTAGAGGCATTGTTGGACACTTTGTAAACTTCCTTACGTTTTATGCTACGTGTTATGACCAAAGTCTTTGCTATGGTTTGGCTACCTTTGACTATCGTTATGTGAGTTGATTATGTGATTTATGGCTTGGCTATATGTTGAGATGGAAAGATCTTAAGTCTCGAATTACTCCCATAGAGTGAGTCCTACTTTCCCGCTCCGCTGAACTATGTTTAGTTTGTGTACGCTTCCAAATCGATGATGCAAATTTTGGTATCTTGAGGCTTGTTTGGAGACTCTCAGGTTTTTATTCGCCGTGTCACATCTGGGCCCTAGATTCGGATCGTGACATATTTGATGAGAATATTAATTGAAATGGAGATTCTTTATGTAATCAAATATCATATTTCAAAGATAAAATATGACGACCTTGAAAAAATAAATATACATTTAAGAAGATTTTTGTAGACTTCTTTTCATTCTTTCTTTTGGCCTTATTTCTCAGGTTTTGTTATCTTTTGTAGATGTATATTTATCCAATCAATATAATTGAATATATGTAATTTAAAATAACATATAAAAATATAATAATAAATAAATAGCAATAGTAGTAATAATTAAAATAGTAGAAACAGAGTTTTATACGTAGTATTTCTTTGAAAGAGCTTCCAACCTAATCAATCTTGTTTAACTTTATCTGAAAAATAAAAGTATTAAAAATAAAGTTTTATATGTGATACTTCTTTGAAAGAATTCTATTTTTATATATGCTTCCAACCTTATCAATCTTCTTTTACTTTATCTAAAAAATTATAACAGTAAATGAAGAGTTCAAAATAAATGCTTAATATTTCATGAACTTATCCTTTCAAGTATTACAAAATATATTTAAATTTATCTAATTTAATTATTAATATAATTATTAGACCCCGTAAGTAACTAAATGGAGGTTAATTGCTCATTTGGGAAAATTGTTGTGATTGAGGTGTATTTTAAAATTTACTAACTTATAGTGCGGGAGTATGGGATCGAGTGAATTTTCGAGGGTAAAAATTTAGTTGAAGTTGGGAGTCCTTAATTGGATTAAAATAGAAAAGTTTGGGGACCTAATCGGTTAATGGGCTAACTAGGAGCCCTTATGTTGCAATTTTTAAAAA
>JAOTQJ010000102.1:10121345-10136127 GCA_025642045.1 Solanum sejunctum
TCATTTCTATCCCTAGATCCACCTGAATAACACAACTTAAACCCATTCACATCCTGAGCCTTGGTGCCTACCCACCTGGTCTCCTGGACATACACTATATTAATATGTCTCGGCTTAAGACACTTCACTGGCTCTATGGATTTTCTTGTGAGTGATCCTATATTCCACGATCCGACCCTTAACTTGGATAAAACCATGTCTCCCTTAACACCCCTAGACCTAACCCTTACCCTGACCGATGACATGACCCTAGTCCACCATGAGTTCTAGACGCCAGTAACTAAGAACTAAAAACACTCTAACCTACACAAATAAACTACCAATCAATAGGTGTACAACAATATACTGCATAATATATAGCAATATACAACAATATATAACAATATACAACAATATACACCACAATATATACCAATATGTAGCACTATACACACTATACAACAGCAGTACAAAAACAGAAAGTGCAGAAATAGATACAGAAGAATAAACTATCCACGAACAAAATGATCATATTCAAACAAGACCCAATAATAATCTTGCAATCAAAACCCCCAAAAATAACTACAAATCAAAAGGGAAAGATAGTTCAGATGGATTTCTACTAATTTTAGAAGTAGAGTGAAGTTGAGAGAAACATAAGCAAATATTGAAATCGATCTGATCCGTGCAATAATAAACAAGAATTTCCTTTTCTTGTTTAAATAGATATGTAGGTGAAAAGTAAGATATGTCAGTGAAAAAGCAAGAATTTCAACTGCAAGAATTATAAAATATTCAATAATCAACAGTATACTCAATACTCAAAATAAGATCAATATGCAGTCCAAGTTTATTGCAGTCAAGAAAGTAGTGAACAGAAAACAGAGAAGATTTTGGAAGATATCACCTGGATGATATTCGTAAGGTTGGGGATCTTTAGGAATCTTTTAGCAGCTCTCAATTGGATTAAAAAAAGGACCTAAATATGAACTCTTTCAAGGATTTAGATCAAACCTAGATGGATAATATGCTAACGAAATTGCCCCTTCCGCTGAAATTTACAACAAGTTGTAGTCTGGGCCTGTAAGGAAAACCATCTCGAATGGATGAACAGAATGAGTGTTGTTTTGAAAGAGAAAGAAGAAAGAGAGAAAAGATTTCAAAAGTGCTCAAAATTATAATTTCTATATATCTAAAAATTCGTGCATGATATCAAAAATTTGACTTCATATTCTTGATCAGGGAGTCAAATTATGTTAGAAATGGGTCTAACCCCAATTTTAGATCAAATGAATCATAATTTCAATTTTAAAAAATCCTTATCTAGTGTTGATCAAAGCTCCTAGAACAACGCGGCTGCTTTGCAGACCAATTTTATATTTTCCTAATTTTTTTGAGTCAGTCCAAGACCTTTGAATCTTTGGCCTAAGCCTTCCCATGCGTAAAATACCTATAGTTAGCCATATTTTACGTTCATATCATTCAATATATTCCCAAATACTCTCTCAAACACTTGGACAATATTTCATATCAAAATTCAAGTGTCCCAAAACTCATTTGCATCTTAAGCTTTTCAGTCAAGCTTTAAATCTCTATTTCCAATCTTCTTCAAAGATTCTCCAAATTCAAGGTATGTGGGTTTCAACCATTAGGTCCTTTCACCCATGGTACCTAAGCTTCCATTTTACATAAATTGCATGATTTAAAGTTAATTTACTCATGGGTCTTACTTATTATGAATGTTACTGCACACTATGTTGGGATTTCATGAAATTATGATTGTTTTAGCATGCTTTGAGCTATAAATCTAGGATCAATATTGTGAGACTTGATGAAGGATTTTGATGTATACTGGTTTAGGGTATTGCCAAGTATCTATTGATAGTTTAATATTGAATTTTCTAGCATGATTCCACTTTTGAATTTCATGATTTTACATTAGCACTACACACTCTCCAAGTGTTTGATAAAATATCTAGTTATAATTTCTTAAGGAATTGAAGGTCCAATGCGTGTCTTATGAGTTGAATAACTATATGATAATGAAAGGAATGTATGTATATGGTATTATCTCTGTAATATTAGGAATTGACCAAGCCTCACTCGAGAAGTTATAGGCCTTGGTAACTCTGTTGAGGGGTTTGAAGCTCGATCGCATTGCTCGAGAGTTGGTAGGACCGTGCAACCATATTAAAGGGCTTGTGTCTCACTCGAGAGATGGAAGGCCTATGCAACTATGTTGAGGGTTTGCACCTTGATAACCATGATAAGGGGTTTATACCTCATCAACCATGTGGAGGGGTTTGTACCTCATTCACCTCTCCAAGGAGGTAGCAGGCCTTGGATATTCACTATTAATGCTCTCTCCTTGCACATTTATTATATTCTATGCAAGCATAATTTACGTCAAGCATCTTCTATGCATGCCAAGTTGTTATATGTTACTTATTGCCTATGCTTATGTATTTCAAATTATTTTTCTTGTCTTTTTTTACATTGCATCCTACATACTTAGTACATTCAAATGTACTAACGCATAATCTATGCATACATGATGTATAATGTAGGAACCAGAGCCCCGCTTGAACATCTTCCTCTACATGGCTAGTACAATTTCTCTCAAGCTATTTGGTGAGTCCTCCATTTCAGGATGTTTATGATCTCATGGTATATTCTAAGACTATCTTTCTTTTATGTATGTATTGATGATGAGGGTGAGCCTGGTTGCTTGTCTAGGCCCTCACTCTTATCTATGTAGTAGAGGTATTATTAGACATATTATGTATTGGTCCTTGATTCTCTCATTTGATGTTTATATTATAAAAGCTTTCCTTTAGTCCCTTGCCCCTATTTCTAATTCAATTATTTATTTAATTGCTTCTGCGACAAATGATGTGTAATGATATATTAAAAGGCTTATTTGGGGTTCGTTCGGGTTCCCAATTCACCGTGTCATGTCTAATCCCTAGGCTTGGGTCATGACAAACTTGGTATCAGAGCACACTAGATTGTTCATAGTCCTCGACATCCGAAACATTATGTCGATTAGAGTCTTATTCATGATTCTGTTGTGCACCACAACTATTAGCTAGAGGCTATGAGATATTTTCGAAAAAGTTTCCCTTATTTATGTTCTAAGTTGTGTTATATATTTGAAGTAAGGTTTTCCCCCCTAATTATTATCTTTTGTTGTGCTAGATCATGCCGAATATAAGAGGAACGAGAGCCTGCACTCCCGAGGAATAACTGGCTCATGATGAGCTCCAAGATGCTCTTACTATGCTAGCACAAGTTGTGGCCAACCAAACCAACCAAGGGACCCAAGCCCTTCATGCTCCTACACTGGCATCTTGGGTGAGGGATTTTATGATGATGAACCCATTGGCAGTCTATGGGTCTAAGGTAGATGAGGACCCTCAAGAGTTCATTGATGAGGTCTACAATGTATTGTCTATCATAAATGTTAGATCAGAGGAGAAAGGAGAGTTAGCAGCCTACCAACTCAAAGGTGTAGCTCAAATATGGTTTAATAAATGGAAGGAGGAGAAAGAAATCAATAATGTGGTACTTTGGGAGAAATTCAAGGCAGCTTTTCTTAATTGGTTCTTCCCTCTTGAGCTTAGGTAGGCCAAATCAGTGGACTTCATGAATTTGAGACAAGGGTCTATGAGTGGGAGGTATTATTCCCTTAAGTTCAATCAACTCTCCAAATATTCTCCCCACTTGGTTGCCGACCAAAGGTCTTGAATGAACAAGTTCATGATGGGTGTATCTGATTTGGTAAGTGAGGAATGTCGGTCCACTATGTTGATTAATAATATGCATTTATCCCCTTTGATGACCTATGCCGAACAAATGAAGGAGAAACAATTGAGGAAGATGAGGAGTAATGAGGCTAAAAGGGCCCATTTTGAAGGAAAATTCCAAAGTCAAAAAGATGGCTGGTACCATCAAGACCAAGGGTCTTCTCATGCATTTAATAAGAGGGTTGCCAATGACTTACCAAGGGACCAAGGTGTTGGGGTGTGGATCCTAATGGTGGGTGTCCAAAATATGGTAGGTCCAATAGTGGCCTATACTTGAGAGATACTAATGCTTGTTATGGTTTTGGGAAGTTGGGCATAAGGTGATAGATTTCTCTCGAAATCACAACAAAGGTAAAGAGTTTCGTCCACAAGGTGCTATTGCGATTCCTTTGGGGAGAGGTGGTCGACAAAAAGGTGCCCTAATGCACAATTGGTTCTATGCACTCCAAGGTACGCAAGGGGTTGATGAGGTCCTCGATGTTGCCATCGATATGTTACAAGTCTTTGATTTTGATGTCTATACATTTATTGATCCGGGTGCCACTCTTTCTTTTTGTTATCCCTTTTATTGTCAAAAAGTTTCATGTTGAGCCCGAATTGTTGTGTGAGTCCTGTGAGGTGTCTACTCCTATTGTTGCTGGAAAGGTGTATAGAAATTGTCCCATTTGCATTTTGCATTAGATATTGCCTTGTGATTTTATTGAGTTGGAAATGGTAGATTTTGATGTCATACTCGGGATGGATTGGTTGCAAGCATACTATGCCTCTATTGATTGCAGAACCTGTAGGGTCAAATTTCATTTCCCAAATGAACCCTTCTTGAGTAGGAGAGTCATAATGTGGTAGTCAAAGGTAGATTCATCTCTTGCATTAAAGCCCATAAGTTGATCTCCAAGGAGTGTCTCTATCATCTTGTGAGGGTTAGGTATATGGATTCCAAGACCCTTCCTATTGAGTCAGTTCCGATTGTAAATAAGTTCCTTGATGTCTTTCCATATGACCTTCCTGGTGTTTCTCCCAAAAGAAAAATAGATTTTGGTATAGACCTCCTTCTCGATACTCAACCCATTTTAGTCCCCCTTACCATAAGGCCCCGGCGGAGTTAAAGGAGTTGAAGGAGTAATTGAGGAATTTATTGGAGAAGAGTTTTATTAGGCCTAGCCAATCACCTTGGGGTGCATCGATGTTGTTTGTGAAGAAGAAGGATGGATCCCTTAGAATATGTATTGACTATCGATAACTCAATAGGGTCACCATAAAGAATAAGTATCCTCTTACAAGGATTGATGATTTGTTTTACCAATTGAAAGGGGATGGTCACTTCTCTAAGATTAATCTTCACTTTAGGTACCATCAAGTAAAGGTGAGGGAGTGTGATATTCCCAAGACGGCCTTCCGAACTAGGTATGGGCATTATGAGTTTGTTGTGATGTCTTTTGGGTTGACTGTATCTTATGAATATGGTCTTCATACCCTACCTTGCTTCATTTGTTGTGGTTTTCATTGATGCAATTTTGATCTATTCACATAGTGAGGAAGGGCATATAGGCCATTTAAGGGTAGTGCTATAAAGATTAAGGGAAGAGAAGTTGTATGCCAAGTATGAAAACTATGGATTTTGGTTAAAAAAGGTTGCCTTCCTGGGTCATGTAGTACTGGGGGATGGTATTAAGGTGGATCCTAAAAAGATAGATATGATTAGAAATTAGCCTAGACCATTGATCCCATTGGATATTAGAAGCTTCTCGAGCTTAGCGAGTTACTATCAGAGGTTTGTGAATGGGTTCTCTTCTATTACTTCTCCTATGACCAAGTTGACTCAAAAGAATGCCAAATTTTTGTGGACCGATGAGTATGAAAAGAGTTTCCAAACATTGAAAGATAAGCTTATGTCCACTCTTATATTGTCAATACCGGAAGGGCTAGAAGGATTTGTTGTGTATTGTGATGCTTCTAGAGTTGGACGGGTTGTGTGGTGATGCAAAATGGTAAGGTGATAGCCTATGCTTCTAGTCAACTCAAAGTACATGAAAAAAATTGTCCTACTCATGATCTTGAACTAGCCGGCGTGGTATTTGCATTCAAGATTTGGCGTTATTATTTGTATGTGATGCATGTTGATATGTTCACCGACCATAAGAGTCTTCAATATGTCTTCACTAAAAAAGATCTCAACTTGAGACAAAGAAGGTAGCTAGAACTTCTTAAGGACTATGATATTAGTGTGCATTATTATCCCGGTAAGGCTAATGTGGTGGCCGATGCTTTTAATAGGGTGTCCATGGGTAGCCTAGCACATATTGATGATGGAGGCAAAGGGGTGGCTAGGGAGGTCCATCGGTTGGCTAGATTGGGAGTTAGGTTGGCAGAGGCGGATAATGGGGGTGTTGTGATATTTTACAGCTCTAAATCTTTATTGGTTTAGGAGGTGATAGCTAAGCAAGGCCTTGATCCTGCTTTGTTGGAATTGAAGGCATTGGTAAAAGATGGTAAGGTGTAGGTTTTGTCCCAAGGGGGAGATTGGGCCCTTTGGTACCAAGGTAGGTTATGTGTGCCTTGTGTTGATGGCTTGAGAGAAAAGATTCTTGATGAGGCTCATTATTCTTCCTATTCTATTCACCCTGGTTCTACTAAGATGTATAGAGATTTGAGAGAGGTGTATTAGTAGGGAGTTATGAAGGACACTGACAAATTTATTTTCGATTGTCAAAGTTGTTAACAAGTCAAAATTAAGCACCAAAGGTCAGGTGGCCTAGCACAAGACATAGAGATTCCTACTTGAAAGTGGGAAGAGATTAAGATGATTTTGTGGTTGGGTTGCCCAAGACTAGAAAGAGTTTTGATTTCATTTGGGTTGCGGTTGATAGGATGACGAAATTGGCTCACTTTCCACTGGTTAAGACCACATATGGGGTTAAAGATTATGCAAGGCTTTACATTCATGACTTGGTGAAGTTTCATGGGGTTCCCTCAATCATATTGGATCGTGGTGCTTAATTTATTGAACATTTTTGGAGGTCTTTCCAAAGGGGTCTTGGTACAAGAGTTAAACTTAGTATGACTTTTCACCCTCAAACGGATAGCCAAGCTGAAAGAACTATCCAAACCCTTGAGCATATGTTTAGGGCTTGTGTATTGGAGCTTAAGGGCAGTTGGGATGATCATCTTCCATTGATTGAGTTTGCCTATAACAATAGCTATCATTTTAGTATCAATATGGCTTCTTTTGAGGCTCTCTACAGAAGACATTGTAGATTACCAGTTGGGTGGTTTGAGGTTTGCTAGGTGGATTTGTTGGGACCAAATCTAGTTATTGAGGCTGTTGAAAATGTTAGGATGATTAGAGAATGGTTGAAGATGGCCCAAAGTCGCTAAAAGTCTTATGCCGATGTGAGGAGAAGGGATCTTGATTTCAAAGTTGGTGATTGGATTTATTTGAAGGTGTCACATATGAAAGGTGTGGTTTTTTTTGTAAGAAGGGTAAGTTGAGTCCAAGATATATGGGTACTTATAGGGTAATGAGAAGGATTGGTAAGGTAGCTTATTAGTTGGAGTTGCCTAGTGAGATGGGTTTGGTTTATCCGGTCCTTCATGTATCCATGTTGAGGAAATGTGTGACAGACCCTAATGCTATTGTGCCTATTTATGTTGTGGATATTACTGAAGACAATTTGACTTATAAAGAGGTTCTGGTTCAGATTTTAGATAGACAAGTGAAGAGGTTGAGGAACAATGATGTTGCTTCCGTTAACATTCTTTGGAGAAATCAACAAGTTAAAAGTGCTATTTGGGAGGCCGAAGTGGACATGAAAAAGTGATATCCTTACCTTTTCCACTCCAATCAACCCAAAGGTACTAACTTAAGTCCCCTATGTGATTTCAGTGTAAGTTTAGCCCATAACATTTGCATGCATTCATGTTTAGATTGATAAGTTCATGATGATTTTATACTTATGTTCAAATTTTTGAAATGATGTTTAAGTGCATTGTTGCATCTTTATGTGGGTTGAAATTACCACGTTTACGTCTCTTTTATACCTTTCTTTGATATTCGGGGATGAATGTTTCCAGGGGGAGATACTAAAATGACCCCCAAAAGTGCCCAAAAACGTGCCTCGGAAGTGTCCAAAATCGTAATTTCTATATATCTCAAAATCCATGTGTGATATCGAAAATCCAACTTCATATTCTTGATCAGGGGGTCAAATGGAGTGGCAAATGGGTTTAACCCTGATTTGAGAGCAAACCAATTGCAATTTTGATTTTCAAAAAAAATCCATATCCAGGTTTATCCGTGCCCCTGGCTCGACGCGCCTGGGGCACAGACCAACATTATTTTTGCCTAGTTTTGTTGAGTCAGTCCAAGACCTGGTCTTGGGCCTAAGCTTACCAAGCGTGAAAACACCTATACTTATTCATATTTTACCTTCATATCATTCAAGACATTCCCAAATACTCTTTCAAACACTTTAACAATATTTCATCTCAAAATTCAAGTGTACCAAAACTCATCCGGGTCTTAAGGTTTTCGTTCAAGCTTTAAGTCACCAATTTCAATATTCTTCAAGAATTATCTAAAGTCAAGGTATGTGGATTTCAACCATAATGTCTTTTCACTCATGGTGCCCAAGCTTCATTTTTACCTAATCTGCATGATTTAAAGTTGATTTACTCATAAGTCTTACTTATTATGAATTTCGCTGCACACTATGTTGGGATTTCATGAAATTGTGATTATTTTAGCACGATTTGAACTATGAATCTAAGATCTATTGTGAGATTTGATTATGGATTTTGATGTATATTGTTTGAGGGTGTTACAAGTATCTATTGATGGTTTTACACTTCATTTTCTAGCATGATTCTACTCTTGAATTCTATGGTTTTACATAAGAACTACACACCCGCCAAGTGTTTGATAAAATATCTGGTTACAATTTCTTAAAGAATTGAAGACCCAATGCATGTCTTATGAGTTGAATGAATTTATGATGATGAATGGAATGTATGTATATGATACTATCTCTATAGTGTCAGGAATTGACCAAGCCTCATTCGAGAGGTTATAGGCCCTGGTAACCATGTTGAGGGGTTTGTACCTTGATCGCCTCGCTCAGGAGGTGGTAGGCCCATGCAACCATGTTGATGGGTTTGTACCTTGATAACCATGTTAAGGGGTTTGTACCTCATCAACCATGTTGAGGGGTTTGTACTTCATTAACCACATTGAGGGATTTGTTCCTCATTCGCCTCTCTAAGGAGGTGGTAGGCTTTGGATATTCACTATTAATGGTCTCTCCTTACACATATATTATATTCTATGTACGCATGATTTACATCAAGCATCTTTCATGCATGCCATATTTTTATATGGTACTCATTGCCTATGCTTATGCATTTCAACTATGTTGCTTATTTCTTATTATATTACATCTTACATACATAGTACATTCGAATGTCCTAACGCATACTCTATGCCTATATAATGTCACCATGTAGGAACTACCGCTTTAGCATCTTCCTCTACATGGCTATTATGATTTCTCTCAAGCTATTTGGTGAGTCCTCCATTCCGGGGATGATGTTTATGATCTCATGCTATGTTCTAAGACTATCTTTCTTTTATGTATGTATTGACTATGAGGGTGAGCCTAGTTGCTTGTCTTGGACCCACTCTTATCTACGTAATAGAGGTGTTGTTGGACATATTATGTATTGAGCCCTGACTCTCTCATTTGATGTTTATGTTATAAAAGCTTTCATTTAGTCCCTTGCCCCAATTTCTAATTCAATTATGTTGTTTAATTATTTTCGCAACCAATGATGTGTAATGATATGTTAAGAAGCTTGTTTGGGATCCCATTGGGTTCCCATTTCACCATGTCACATCTAGGCCCTAGGCTTGGGTTGTGAAACTTTGTGTCCGCCGGTAGTGGTGGTTACACAATAGCTCCAGTTACATCCATAGCCATAGGGTTCAACCTATATTGATTTCACTTTCGACGTTAAAGTCCCGTGGCTGTGGAGAAATGTCCTAACGAGGAGGTGGGTTTTCATTGTTGGAATTCCTATTCTCATTTTGATTCAGAGTTGTATTTGTTGCATTCTTTACAATATCTTAGGCCATTCTTCTTAGTCTTCTACGGATCTCTGGGTCAAACGGAGTCAATGGTATGCCTCAACTTTGTATGTTAGGCATATACTGAACTTATACCCTGAAAGAAAGAAAAAACAACAAAATGTAAAATGAGAGAAATAAGGATAAATTTCAAAATTACTTAAATTAGAAAAGTCTAGCCGTATTCCCGGTAATGATGCCAAAATCTTAATGTCGCCCAAGCTACACCCCATATATTAGGCTAAAGTAGTCGTTTTCAAGATATAGAACCTAACCAAGGTTAGAGTCGAACTCAAGGGAATATGGTAGACTAAGAAGAATTCAATTTTTCAATTTGGTTTTATTAACCAACTTATCGTCCCAAAGGGTGGAGGGGGTTTAATTCCACTAGTAAAAATAACTCTAAACAAAGACATATGTTTAACCAATATGAAATGAAACTAAGGTATTGTGTTTCCCATGATTCCCTAACTTAGTATCATCTGATAATCAAATTCTTTTCTAGTGTATAGCATACAAAATGGTAAGCTAAGTTCACCAAACCCTTTGGCCTAGGTGAAAGATAAATTTCACTATGTGATTAGGTCCATACCCACAGTGCGCATTACTAACACTTACCTATTGTCCCAGTACAACCTCCGCTTGGCCAATTCGATTATTTAGATGAGAAACATCAATCGAATCCAGTTAATTAATCTTTTTTCTATTCATTAATACCTTGATCCAGTTAGTAATACTAGGCAGGTTCTTATATTAGCCATCAGTAGAAAGCATTCAAAACAAAGACAATTTATTAATACATGCATGCATAATTTTCAAGAATTATGAATTATCCGATTTTACTTTGTTAGTTCTTCATGGTTGCCACAACCATAGTTGTGGATTTAGCTATTCATGATTAGTGTAAATATAAGACTTATAAATTTGATAACATAATTAAGCACTTACACAATGATATTAAGAACAGAAAATTCAACTCTTCAATGAGAATCGCAAGATTGTAATTACAAGATAAAATTAAAGTTTACAAGAGTTTCTCAAGCTCTCCAATGTTTTTCTTTTGACTATCCCTGACTCCTTAAGAAAAGTAACCTAAAAACCTATTTATAGTGTTTAAAATGCAAATCCAAAATAAAATAAGACAATTGGGTTGGTAGGCTACACGAAGTGCTCTATGGGTCGTATAGTGATTTACTGCTCGTAGTCAGGCTTTCATAAGCTGTTGATTGGATTCTGGACTTGGATTCTACAACACCCCTCTACGGCCTGTAGGGGGTTTAATCAGATAGAATTTCAGAAAGTCCTCCATCTATGATTTTCAGGGTACGAGACTAGGTCTATGACTCATAATGTTTTCTATGCCTCATCTACATGTTCGTAGACCCAACTTCAGAAATACACCCTTTACTGGAATTGCACAAGAAACCTCCTTCATAGCTTGTAGAATGCTCTACGACCCATAAAGGGTCTCATGGACCTTCAAATTCAACAACTTCTACATATTTTTCCCAAACATTATGCAATCCTGAAATCTTGCAAAACAAACACAAAAATACATTAAACTTACTAACATCGCATTGAGAATAAACAAATTCCAAGTTTTAAGCATCAAAAGTGTTGTCTTTTGACAACACATCACCCACATGGCTTGTGAAGTGACATACGACCTGTACAGGATCTCTTTCTGGCTTGGCTTAGCCAAAATCATGGCTGGATAGTTGGGGCATTTTCCAAGGCTCCTTCCACGGCCAGTGATAAGGACCATGGCTTGTGGGAGGTCCCTTAGAGGTCCACTAAGCCTCAAATCCTTCCCTAAGCCACCAAAAGTCATACACACGCATTCCCTATGGCTCACACACCTCTGGAAACTCATATTTTTATACATTGAAAGGTTTCACGAAGTTCAAGTCCTTACATTATCTCTCCTTTGGGAACATTCGTCCCCAAATGTGCTAGAACATGGCTTGAAAAACTTGACTTGAATTTGAAACATTCCAATATGAAGACACAATGTATAATTCATTTCTTCAAAATCATAAAGTCATTAAAACTCATGTCAAAATATCTTTTAAATCATTTTCTTGCATATATATGCATGTCATGTCATGGAACAAAAGCGTGAAATAATTAGGACCATAGAGAATAAGAAGAACCTAATACCTTATACTTGAGTAGATTTGAAAAGATAAGGGTATTGCCTCATCATGTTTGACTCTGCCTCCCAAGTAGCACTCTCCACATGTTGATTCCTCTAAAGCACTTTAACCAAAGCAACATCCTTGTTGTGAAGCCGCTTCACTTGCCTATCCAGAATCTCAATCAAAACTTCCTCATAGGAGAAGTTCTCTTCAACTTCAACACCCTCTAAAGGCACAACTAAACTAGGATCGCCAATTAATTTCTTTAACATAGACACATGGAAAATCAGGTTGATAGAACTCAAATTTATAGGCGAATCCAATCTATAAGCTACATTCCCCATCCGCTCAACAATCTCAGACCTACACACCAGGGACTTAATTTGAACTTCTTACCAAAACATATTACACTCTTCGTGGGTGAAACCTTCACATACACCCAATCACTAATAAGAAACTCAAGATCCCTCTTTCTAACATCCGAATAAGACTTTTGACAACTTTGAGCCATCTTTAACCTCTCCCTAAAAAACTTCACCTTTTCCATGGCCTTTAACACTAAATAATGGTCCAATCAAAGCCATCTCTCCTAATTCAAACCATCCCACCAGAGATCTATACCTTCTCCCATATAAGGCCTCAAATGGTGTCATACTAATTCTAACATGAAAGTTATTGTTCTAGGAAAACTCAATAAATGGTAGATGATCATACCAATTACCCCTGAATTGCAACACAGAGGCCCGCAATATGTCTTCCAAGGTTTGAATTGCCCTCTTGGCTTACCTATCAATTTGGGGATGCAAGCGGTACTTAACTTCACCTTAGTACAAAGTCCTCTTTGAAATGATTTCTAAAAGTGAAAAGTAAATTCAGTACCTCTATCTGATATAATTGACCTAGGCATATTATATAACCTCACCAACTCTCGAATATACAACTTTGCATAATTTTTGGCATTAAATGAGCCGATTTAGTCATCCTATCGATGATAACCCAAATTAAATCAAATTACATTTGGGTATAGGGTAAACCAACCACAAAAGCCATATTCACATCTTCCCACTTTCAAGTAGGAATCTCAATGCCTTGAGCCAACCCACTGGGCCTTTGATGTTCTACCTTCACTTGTTGATAATAGTGACATTCAGATAAAAACTTGGCTATGTCTTTCTTCATACTATGCCACCAATACACTTTCCTCAAATCTTGATACATATTAGTAGATCCCAGATGTATGGAATAATGAGAGTTGTGGGCTTCACTCATGATCACATATCTAGGACCATTAACATCCATAACACATAACCGATCTTGATACTGAAGCATACCATCTCCTTATTAGGAGAAAAACTCTACCTTATTTTCTGCAACCAACTTCTTTAACTTAAGTGGGCATGGGTCTAAATCTTTTTCAGCCTTGACATAACTAACCGTAGAAGACTCAGCCCCATTCTGAACATGAACACCACTACCAATAGAGCTAGCCAATCTAACACCCAATCTAGTCAAATGGTGAACTTCTTTTATTAACGCTTTCTTCCCTTCATCACCATAGATAGCCTACTAAGAGCATCAGCTATAACATTTTCCTTGCCAAGATGATATTGAATACCCATGTCATAATACTTAAGAAGTTCCAACCACCTTCTTTGACTCAAGTTAAGATCTCTTTGGGGGAACACATATTGCAAGCTCTTATGATCGGTCAACATATCAACATGAACTCTATTATATAGTGTCTCCAAATCTTCAAAGCAAGCACTGTAACTACTAGCTCAAGATCATGAGTCGGGTATTTATGCTCGTTTGCCTTCAATTATCTCAAAGTATAAGCTATCATCTTACTATGTTGCATAAGTACACAACCCAACCCAATCCAAGAAGCATCATAATACACCAAAAACCCATCTAAGCTATCTGGTAGAGTAAAAATAGAAGTTGATGTAAGACAATATATCAAAGTCTAAAAACTCTTCTCACATTCATCCGACCATACAAACTTGGCCTTCTTTTGAGTCAACTTAGTAAATGGAGATGCAATAGATGAGAAACTTAAAACAAACCTCCTATAATAACTAGCCAACCCAAGAAACCTTCGAATATCTAAAAGAGTCAAAAGTCTAATCCAATTTGTCACAGCCTCAGTCTTCTTTGGGTCAGCCTTAATACTATCATCGGATATCATATGACTAGGAAAAGCTATTTAACCCAACCAAAACTCACAGTTACTGAATTTGGCAAATAACTTTAAGAAGATAAGCAGTGATAACAAGTCAAAAGGGAGTATATATGACTAGGCTATTGGGGACACGATATTTAAAGTATGAGTCATGACCAAAATTTACTTTACATAGTCTACAAAGCCTCTAAATAAAGTAGAATATCTGACAAGGGTCAGGACAGGCCCTTCCTCAACAAACTGTGCAATCAAAATACGAAAGCTCTAGAAATATATAAAGCCCCGAAACAACCTAGAGCTTGGTGACAACAGCTGAATATCTTGTACATCTATTAGGGAGATCTACTAGCACCTATACCTGCAGTATGAAATGCAGGTCCTCTGTAAGGGATGTCAGTACGAGATAATGTACTGAGTATGTAAGGCAGGAAACACTATATATGATATAACAACTCAAGTGAAACTGTATACTAGTGTAGCGAAAAAGACCACCTTTAGTTATACTGTGGGATCATGTACTTTATGTGCTTTATATTGCTTTACCTTTACTGTAGAATCT
>JAOTQJ010000102.1:10137187-10151006 GCA_025642045.1 Solanum sejunctum
CCACAATAGAAGGTTCAGCTATGCCTCGGACAAAAACTCCTGTGTTACCTAAATCTGCCAATCGAACTCCCAGATTGGCCAACTGCTGAATATCCCAAATTATCTCCTTCTTCTCTAGGGGTGAGTTAACTAAACTACCCATGGACTTACGAATGAGCGCATCTGCTACGATATTGGCTTTCCCTGGATGGTAGAGAATATCAATATCATCATTTTTCAACAATTCTAACCACCGCCGCTGCTGCAAGTTCAGCTCTTTCTGCTTAAATATATACTGGAGACTTTTGTGATTTGTAAAAATATCAACATGAACATCGTACAAATAATGCCTCCAAATTTCTAAAGCATGGATCACCGCAGCTAACTCCAAGTTATGGGTAGGGTAATTTTGCTCGTGCTTCTTGAGCTGCTGGGAAGCATAGGCTACCACTTTATCGTGCTACATTAATGCACACCCCAAACTCACACGGGAAGCATCACAATAAACTACATACCCGTCTGGACCATTGGGCAAGGTCAAAACTGGAGTTGTAGTCAATTTTTCCTTTAACATCTGAAAGTTGTGCTCACAGGCATCGGACCACTAGAACTTCACCAATTTTTTTTGCATTAGCTTTGTCAAGGGCGCTGCAATCGAAGCAAATTTATCTATAAATCTCCTGTAATAACTAGCTAGGCCTAGAAAGCTATGTACCTCCATCGGCGTTGTGGGCCTGGGCCAACTCTTTACGACCTCAATTTTCTGAGAATCTACCCGGACACCTTCAACCCCTATAACATGGCCCAAGAATGCCACCGAAGATAACCAAAACTCGCATTTTGAGAATTTTTCATATAACTTTTGGCGACGAAGAATGCCAAGGACATTTCTCAGATGATTTGCATGATTCTCCTCAGATCGAGAATATACTAAGATGTCGTTAATGAACACAATCACGAATACATCTAGGAATGGTTTAAACACTCGATTCATAAGGTTCATAAACACTGCTGGAGAATTTGTTAGCCCAAAGGACATAGCTCTGAATTCATAATGTCCGTAGTGAGTTTTGAATGCTATTTTAGGAATATCTTCTTCCCGCACCTGCACCTGGTGATATCCTGATCGCAGGTCTATCTTTAAGAAATACCTAGCTCCCTGCAACTGGTCAAACAGATCATCAATCCTGGGGAGGGGGTATTTATTCTTAATAGTTACCTTGTTCAGCTACCGATAGTCAATATATATCCGCAGTGACCCATCCTTCTTCCTCAAGAATAGTACCAGAGCTCCCCTCAAATCGAGAGGTGAGGTGCTAGGCCGAATAAATCCTTTCTCTAACAAATCATTAAGCTACTCCTTTAATTGCTTTAACTCGGCTGGTGCCATTCTGTATGGAGGGATCGAGATAGGCTGAGTACCGAGTAATAAATCTATAGCAAACTCCACTTCTCACTCTGGAGGAAGATCGAGAAGTTCATCCGGAGGTACGTCCAGGAAATTCACTAACTACGGGAATGGACTAGAGAGACGGGGGCACAGCATTCACATCATGTACCTAAACTAGGTGATAAAGACACCCTTTTTTGATCATCCTACTAGCCTTGAGGTAGGAAATAAACTTACCTCTCGGCGTTGCAATATTACCTGACCATTCCAGAACTGGTTCTCCTGGAAATTAAAATTGAATTAACTTTTTCTGACAATCAACCTTGGCATAGCAAGAAGCTAGCCAATCCATGCCCATAATTACATTAAAATTCGTCATATCTAGCTCTATCAAATCAGCCAGAGTACAGCGATCAAGAATAGATACCGGGCAGTTTCTATAAACTCTACTAACTATAATAGATTCACCTATCGGTGTCCCAACCTCACAAGGCTCTATTGGTTCAGACTATATATCAATTGTGCATGCAACCAACGAGGAAATATATGACAACGTGGAGCCAGGATCAATCAACACATACATAGCCCGAGAACAAACAAATAATGTACCTGTGATAACATTAGGCGACTCCTCCTAGTAGCTAGGGCATAAATGCAGTTAGTAGGACCGCTGGAACCTGGACTCCACTGCGACCTCTGCCGCGACCTGTTGCCGCTGAAGTACCTCGCCCCGGAGGGATCATATCCACTAAAGCAGAAGAAGAAGCTCTGACTGCTCCAGAAGTCTGGGCGGACCCTTCTGCATCAACCCTATTAGGACAATCTCGCATCTGGTGGCCCTAACGACCACAAATAAAATAGGCACCTGAAGAGAGGAAATACTCCCCCGGATGCTATCTCCTGCAATAAGGGCACGGGGGTATAGTAAATCTCTGCTGGCTGCTGGAACCTGGTCCTACCCCTGACTGACTGGAGATAGCTGGTCTCCTACCGGGGGTTTGCGAAGGTGCGCTTTGCAATGGTCGAGGAGGAGGGCCACTCAGCTGCGGTCAAGACTTCCTGCCCCAGAAATCTGCTACTGAATCGGATGACCTAGCCCTCTTTGGTCGCCCTCTATCATCTGTCCTGTTCGCCTGGCATCCTCGATGACGACCCTCCATCCCCTGGGCATGAGCATGAATACGGGCAATATCCATCCCGAGTGGGCAACCAATACCAAACAACTATCCACATAATATGAATCCAAACCCATAATATAATGATGCATGCGATCTGTCATGCGGGAAACATGTGCAGATGCATATCGGGCCAAAGAGTTGAATTTCAGGCTATATTCCCGAACCGACCAGCCCCGCTGCCTCAACATCAGAAACCTGTCCTCCTTGATGCGCCTAATCTCTGGAGGTAAAAGGTGAGCCAAGAACGCCTCTGTGAACACGCTCCAAACAGTAGGTCGGGCACTAGCACCTTGAGATAAAAGCCATGACTCGTACCAATTTGGTGCAACATTATGCAACCGATAGGAAGCCAACTCTACAGATTTTACTTCGAAAGCCCCAATCACCCTTAATGTCCGTTGCATCTGTCTCACGAACTCCTGAGGATCTTCCAAAGGTTTGGACCCAAAGAATTCTGGTGGTCCACAAGCCAAGAAATCACGAGCCCAAGAATTATCTCGATGGGATGCCTGACTACTTCCTGCCTCTGGTCTGTGGGCGTGACGTGCTACATTCTGAGTCAACAACTACACTGCCTCCCGCAGCTCCTCGATTTTTGTGCCTGGCTGGGGAGTCGAAGGTTCTGACGCCTGGCCCTCTAGGGTTGGTGGAGTGACTAAACCTGCTATCAGGAATACAGTCTCCCACTCCGGCTGATCATGAGCCCAGTTAGTTCTCCGACCATGTCGGGCCCGATCTACTGCTGCAGGCCTTCCTTTGCGAACGATTGGTTTCTTCCTTGGCTATATATCCGAAATTCAAATAATTTTTGTCAGGGAAGAATATCACCCTATTGACATCGCTCTAATGCACGATCTAAGATCAGAAGGAAAAGTAACATCCTAAATGTCCTGTAGCCTCCTGTTTATAGGTATGGTACACGATACACCGATAAACAAGACTCTACTAGACACGATCTATGGACACTCCAAGGACTAACTGCTCTGATACAACTTATATCACGACCTAACCCAGGGATCGTGATTAGTGCCGTTTGGACACCAAGACAAATATTAAATCGGATTTCCAATTATAATAGCTAAGAAATTTATAGAAATTTCGGCAGAGTTTCCTCTGTTTTACTGACTAACCACACCTGCAAACAGCGAACCCAGCAAACAGCAAACATCAAAATACATATATATATATGTGGGCCGACAAGGTCATCGCTGTGGTAGAACCGCCCAACAAACGTATCATACATACGAAGTCATACCAAACATAATATTCCATACCCATATGTATCCATAGACCTCTACACATACAAACTGAATCATTGAACAGGACAGGGCCCCGTCATACCCTCAAATATACATAAATGCAAAATACAGAAAATAAGTGTACATGTATATACTAAAAGATCTGCTCCTGATGCAAAGGGAGCATGTCAACGATAGACTGAGATCCTAAGAATAAGGCTCTCTAATCTGTACGTCAGTACCTGCGGGCATGAACACAGCCGCCCCTCCCCTCCTCCCCCGTGTAAGGTCACTCACGTATCATAATGTGTAAAGGTCATCATGCCTGTTATATAAGTGAGCGTAGGCGAAGGGCCCACGCACTCATGTGGGCCAGGGTAAAGGGGCCAAGCACCCACATGTTATAATGCCAACAACATATCCAAAGCCCAGCTCCTTATGTCTCCATACTAAGCAAAGTCGGCCCATGGGCAAATCGACCCGCCGTATCCAACCTACTTCAGAATATATATACATATATGCATATAGTTATACATAAGTACGATAATAATCGGCCCGGGAACCGGTGAGCGAAACCAAAAATGGCACGAATAGAGTCGTGAGAATCACATGCGTAAAAGCTAGTTCCAAAAACTTAGTAATATAGTTCATTTTTAAAATCAAGAAGTTATTCATTTATGAAATTGTCAAAATTGCTCAACTTCATACATAAAAGTGATTTCAAGGAACTTGCTTAATTTTTCATCATACACATCACTAAACAGACTTCAAAACAATTTTTTTAAAGTGATTTTGGAACAATAGAACCCATAGCTTTTCAACTATTTAAATTTCGGTAAAATGAACAATATTCATGAATTTTTAAAGACTCAAAAGTTATGAATGGGACTAACTTAGCATAATTATGGCAAGTAATGAACATAGGTCCCATTTAGGCTTTTCATCAAACGTTACGGGCATTTGTGCCCTACAAATACATCATTCCTTTAACATACTCAACCATTTTACATTTTTGCAACTTGCGGGTTCTACATACCCAAGAGTCAATATATAAATATTATTTTGTAAAAGTATCAAGGAGTGAACATAGGCTATATTTGGATCTAAATTGTGAAGGAAAAGGTATTTTCAAACATAAGACGTTGACCAAACTTAACTAGTTGATGCCAAGAGGTAGAAATCTTTACATATCTCGATTCCTTTCTCCAACTAACCCCAACGCAATACCAATCCAATTTATGCTTCCGGATGTCCCACGTCTACACGAACCACAATAATGCCAACGATTAATAACCATATCGGGTCTTAAATCCTAACTTTCTAGTTTCAAATTTTTATAAAGATTTTGCAGCATCTCCCTTTAAAATACGCCTCCTCGAGAATTCAATTCGGCTCAAATAATCAATCAACAACAACAACCTACAACATCAATAAACCCTTTCCAATACCATCGCAACATCAAAACACCACAAAATGCTATTGCGATATAGTTGGTAAAACAGGACAACATTTATACAAACACATATCTACCATATTCAATCCTTCCTATATACTTCATGGATTATAATACGTCACTCTAACACCCAACGCAATCCCCCAACGTTAAAATATAACATTATACCTTCAATGGGGCTCCAATTCAAGCTAACCTTCATGTAAATATTAATATAGTTTTTCCAACACTTCTTTCACCCCATAAAGACTATTTTCATGACAAATAAACAAAAACACATAACTATAAATCCATATATCGTCATATGGAACTTGTCCTCAATTCCAACCCCAAATTCGAAATTCACCATTCAATAACAACCAACCCTTTTTTCATATTTTATCTTCATTATAACGCACCCCTAACACACCCACAAGCTTTAATTAACATAATGAGTCTAGATATTAACATACCTTTCAAGTTCCTTACTAGACCCAAACCTTCCTAGCCGTCGAACCAAGCGTTTCCTTGACCAACTAACACCTCTGCGCCACTTAAGGGATCCAATATACCAAGCTTGAAGCGTCAAATAATCAAAAACTCAAAAAATAGAATTTTTTTTCTCTTTTACTGTAGCAAGCCGAGAGCTTGCTTGACTTGCTCTCAATTTTCTCTAATTTTTTCTAAGTGTAGAATCACTCTTCTATAAGATAGACCCACACATGTATATATATTGGCACAAATCCCCCCACGTGGACCAATTAAAATTAAACACACATGACTCCATAACAATTTAATTCTTAAGGATTAAACTTAGAACAAAATTAACATTTGGTCCCAAACTTTGCCAAATCGAACCAATTAAGGACTTACGGGTTCTAACTTACGGGGTCTAACAATTTCTTTCTCTATGATATCCCTATATATGTCTACTATTTCTATATGCTTCCAAACATATTATGTAAATATCGATACTTTGAGGCTTATTTGGGAACTCTCGGGCTCCCATTCACCATGTCACTCCCAGAACTCAGGCCCGGATCGTGACAGAAACCTTGGATCTTGTGGGGGCTATGGCTAGTGTTGTGGATTTATTTGATTCAAAGGATGAAATTGATTGTGTCTAATTAGTGGGCCAAATATGTGATTGATATTCTTGATGCCCAATTGTCATAATGATTTGCAATTTCAGTCATTGTTTGGTTAAATCATGGTCTTATTTGAGCTAATTGTGTGCACATGATTTATTGAGTTTGAATGTTGAAAAGGTCAGGTGTTTTGTTGGTTCGACTTGATTATTATAATATTTCGGATGAAGTCTAAGTAACCCAAATTCAATCAAGTGACTTGAACTTGCCCGATGATGAAGTGGGTGACATCTTTCTTAAGGGTAAAATCATTGTTTGATTGAATTTATTCCTAGTTGGTGAAATTTCTGTGTCGTAGGACGTGATATTGTGGTTGGATGGTTGATGACGTTCAAACTTGCTATTGCCATACTAAATTAATTCAGTGTAATTCGATATTAAATTTTGATTTCGAAATTTTGTAGTATGATTATTTAGTAATCATAATTTATTTGACTTCGAGTTACATATATTCATATAATAAGAAATTAGAACTTTTATTTTTTTAAAAACGTCTCAATCATATTAGGCTAATAACTACTTTTATAAAGAATTTCATAAAAGAACATTTCATTCACTATTGAATAATCAAAGATGCAAAGCTTGAACTGTATTACCAAAAAATTATGCATAGTCTTATATATTTTTTTAGAGAAATTTTTACAAATAGCTACTAATAAGTATCTTAATTATACTCCTTACTATAACGAATGTAATTATATTTCATAGCTATAGTTTCATTTGTTATGCATATTTTCATTTGTATAATTCACTGTTAATATACAAATTTTATTGTATAATTCGCTGTCAATATATAAACAGAATAAATCACTGCCAATGTACAAATTTCCTTTGGGTAATTTGCTGTCAATATACAAATATGGTAAGCAA
Source organism: Solanum sejunctum (assembly GCA_025642045.1). Classification (NCBI taxonomy): domain Eukaryota; kingdom Viridiplantae; phylum Streptophyta; class Magnoliopsida; order Solanales; family Solanaceae; genus Solanum; species Solanum sejunctum. The sequence goes on from JAOTQJ010000102.1 coordinate 10,144,423, forward strand.
TTCACGATCAATAAATAAATCCCTTTGTAAGTTTGCTACCAATATACAAACAAAATAAATAGTTCACTGCCAATATACAAATCCATGTATATAATTCATTGTCAATATATAAATTTTGGGTGTTAATAACCATTCACATTGAATTATAGTGGTGAATAATAATTAGATGAAACTATAACTATGTTAAATAACTCACTAACAAATCTTTGCTTAGTTGCATTATTTTATCTAGGGAAAAGGCTCATAAATATCCCTAACTTATGGAAAAAGATTTATAAATACCCCTCTTCCACCTTTGGGTCTAAAAACACCTCTAAAGTTTATTATTAGGCTCATAAATACCTTTAACCTATGAAAATAGTTTCATAAATACCCATCTTCCACCTTTGGGTCTAAAAATACTCCTAAGATTTATTTTGGGTTTAAACATCAACTTAATCAAAATAATCAAGTCAACTTCAATTCTTTAAATAGTCATGTGACATTTTCTAATTGGTTGTACGTATCCATAATAATTCAAACCACCCAAATATATAAAAATAGCTTATTCTATTTTTCATTATGTTTTTCATTTATTATACTTTTGCTATAAATTATCTTGTTGGTAAATTCGAGGTAAGTAATTTTACTTTACTTTTTGAAATTGTATTTAGCTCTTGATTTTTTATTTTACTTCTAGCATATAGTTTGTTTTAAGTGCTTAGTTAATTTTAGTTGTTATCCAAATGGATTAGAGGTCTTTTGCATAAGCAGCATACAAGAATTTTAATAAAAAGGCATGATTGAGTGGATTTAAATTTATTGTGAATACATATGACCAATTAGAACGTATCATGTGGCTTTTTAAAAATTTCTAGTTGACTTAACTATTTTTGTTAAGTTGAGGAGTACGTTTGAACTAAAAAAATAAACCTTACGAATATTTTTAGACCAAAAAGAGGAAGAAGGGTATTTATGAAATTTTTTCCATAGGTTAAGGATATTTATGAGCCTAAAAATAAAACTTAGGGGCATTTTTAGACCCAAAGATTAAAGAAGAATATTTATGATCTTTTTTCTTCCATAGATGAAGCAGCTGAAGCAGGTAGTTGTCCATTGACGTGGCTGCTTTGACTGCTTGATTTTAAAATTTTTGGAGCAATTCAAGCAGGTAACTGTTGGACGACATGTCTGCTTCAACTACTTGCTTAACCAAGCAACTGTACATTGACGTGTCTGATTCAGCTGCTTGATTTTAAAAAATTTAAAAAAAAAATTTAATTGATTATTGAAATTAATCTATCAACGTCACATAAAAGGGAACAGAAGAAATAACATATATTATTTAATTAGAAAACTACATAAAAATTATCATGAATCTAGATAAGTATAAAAAATACTATAAATTATGATATTTGATAGCTTCAAATTTTTTAAAAATAAATACAAAATTTAAATAATTTTTGAAATTAATCTATCAGCATCAAATAAAAGGAGACGAAAGAAATAGTATTAGAAAACTACGTAAAAGTTAGCATAAATCTACATGATTAACATTAGTAATATTTCTTTTCTAATATATAGAAGATGCTATGGAGCAGCTGAAGCAAGCAACTATTAGACGACATGTTTGCTTCAGCTACTTGTTTTAGCAGGCAGGCTATCCATCTACGTGTCTGCTTCAGCTGCTTAATTTTGAAGAGGCTACGAAGCAGCTGAAACAAGCCACTAATGGACGACATGTTTGCTTCATCAGGCAGTTATCAATTAACATGTCTGCTTTAGCTACTTGATTTTAAAATCTTTAAAAACCAAACAAAAAAATTTAATTAATTATTAAAATTAATCTATTGATGTCACATAAAAGATAATGATATTTAATTAGGAAACTATGTAAAAATTAATATGAATCTTGATAAGTATAAAAAATACTATAAATAATGATATTTGACAAATTCTATCTATATCACATAAATTGAAGCACAAAAATAACAAATATTAAATCCTCACTAATACGAGCGTTGATATCTAGTATATATATATGTGTGTTATAAAACCTTTATACGGTACACAATGTCTCGATATTTATTTTAAAAATATTAAATACCCCAAAAAAATGTAAAGACATCATATAATACCAAAAACCATAATATAACTTGCATAGTATTGAATAGTTTAATTTCAATATGTTACCCTGTATATACTTGTACTATGTCCACCACTAGGTGCATGTGTTCAATACGGAGGAAAATATTTTTCAAAAATTGTTTTACAATTTTCTCATGTTCAGCTGAAAAAATATAAATATTTTTTGAAAATTTTTTCCTAGATAAACATTTTTCAAAAAAATATTTTATATAAAATATATTTTCTATATACTGAACACACCCTAATTGATTTTTATGTAACAAAACAAAGAAAGAGTAATTTTTGACAAACGAAATTTATGATGTTAAGAGTATTTCATAACCCCTAGTTCTTGGTAGAGCAATGGAATTACCAAAGCATCTGATGTCGTCACCAAAGGAAGTGATGTAGCGATGAGACTATTATTCTTTTAACAGTCTTGAATTCGAACCTAAAAATGGAAAATTCTTTTATAGGAAGTGCTTTCCCTCAAATGGAATCCTACGCGCCCCAAGTGGGAAACAAAAAAAAATGCATCCTATGCCGTAGTCTCTCCAAAGAAGGAACCAACATAAATAAATGAGGCATTTGTGAATGATCAGAGTGTAGTTTATACTATTTTGGCCTATAAAAACGAGTATCAGCATCAACTTAATCAAAAATAAGAAAATAAAAACATTACAAAATGGAAGAGTCATTCTACTAGGATTATAGAACACCCAACATAAGAAACCCCCCACCCAACCAAACCAGTGTAGTATCTATTCTCTTCAGCCCATTTTATCTTCCTCTCGTCAACTACTTACCCTGACTAACCATGCACAAATTGAACATATAGCCATCAATAGAATAGAATACAGGGAAAAGATCAAAGCACTAGATAAAGAACGTAACAAATGAAACAGAGAAAGTGATGTATACTTGGTAAAATCAGTAAGGAGTGTAGTAGTACCCTGCAGCAGGTGGCACCCCAACACCATTTACTGGTGGCATGCCGTAAGGCATCAAGGCCGGTTGTGGACCATAGTATCCGCCGGTACTGATCTTCGATAAACTCGTCTGTCCTTGCATGCCATTTCTAGCATATTCCTGCCATATATTTTGCTCCTGTACAAGTAGTTGTTGTTTCTTCTCCAAATCCGCCACTTGTACATATGAAGGAGGTGGGACACTCAAAGACGCAGCAAATGGATCCTGTCCAACCGTCTGGACTGTTCCATCGGGGTCATGGAGTGCCAAAAACGGTGTTGAACTTTTCCCTGGCCCAGGTAATGCCACACTGCTTGCACTACCACCACTCAACTGGGAAGTGGCAACATGCTGCCGAACCATCCCTTGATCATACATACCATTCAACAGCAGCGGATCAAGTCCACCGCCCAATGCCGCCTTCTGCTTAGACAGATGACTAGCTGACTCAACCAAAGCCAACTCCCAATCAGCCTTACCACTCTCAGCTGCTGGATTCTGCCAAGCAGAGGTCACCTCAGGTCCCACATTGGAGGAGAATGCTTCCCATGACCCATTGTTTGTTCCAGGCCCTGCAAACAATGCCAATGCAAATTTGTTTCCTTGATCATCGGCAGTAACACCCTCCTCCCTTAAATCCACCAAATCCCCAGTCTCCTGAACCGCCACCTCTGGCTTAGGAGGCTCAGGTTCAGGTGGTGGAGGAGTATAATCCTCTGGTGGAGGCAAGGCTTTAATCTCATTCATATCTGGTGCTGGTTCTTCTGGTAGAGCTGGCAGACTCTCAACTTTCCTCTCGGGACTTTTTGTTGTGTTAGCCCTATCCCTCACAAACTCCTCTAGTGTATCCAATAGCTTGCCTGTGATCCTCTGAACTTCTGGATACTCAGACGACCTTGCCACACCAATATCCTTGCACCAGTTATAGAATCCCACCAGCTCATCAATCTGCTTTGCTGCGCTAGCATATGCATCGAATGCCTTAACACAATCGTGGTACTCCATGTCAAAGAATTTATCCAACAAAATAGCTAAAACCTCACATATATCAGCATAAAGCTGAAAACTTTCTTTCACCATAGGATACAAAGTAACCAACACCATTCTTTCAATTTTGGCCAATCCAGTGGGTCGGCAAGATAAAAACCGATCCAACAACCTCTGCAAATGACTCATCTTCTCAAAGATCCTGTCAGGGTTCATCTGTCGCAATGGGGTCACATCTTTCTGGTCCTGTTCTGTTGAGTTCCTCACATCCCCAGATGATCTCGACCTCCTCATTCCATAAGCAGGCTCATCCCTGAACTCACCATTATAATTATAGGCTCTGCTGTTATAGCCTGCAGGTGGAGATCTCCACCTTTCTTCTCTAGACCCATATCTCTCAATTTCTCCACCACCCCCATTTTGCTTCCTCTCAAAAAGAATCAACTCCAATCTTTGATCCAAATACAAAGCATAAGTTCTTACAAAGGCAGAATGATCCCACGAATTAGAATGAGCCTCATCACGAAAATCAGACAAATTGAGAAGTCTTGTGCCTCTCCTAGTGGCATACATAATTTCTTGCTGAAACACAGGATCACCATCATTAAGAAGACGGTGAATGAGCATCAAACACTTGATGGCAACGTTCCAGTCCCGGGTTTTACCTAACCTTTTGGAGATTGATGAAACACAAGCAGTGACATAGCCACGTGAACAAGAAGTCAAGTGAAGAATCTCCCGGATATACTTCTCGCTGGCAGGGTCATCATCATGGCTTGTCGCCTTAACAATAGAAACTTCCAGCTCCGGTGCCATGTTGCTCCCTACCTTCGCAATCCCTATGCTTGTCTGGTCCTTCACCGCCCCAATCGCCTTACGAATTGTGCTTGGTGCCATGATAATCTTTTCAGATTTCTCCTCTCCTACTCCTTGTTCTATATAAAAAGACCGAAATTCAAAGGTCAAAATGCATGAAGAACAAGCAAACTGGAAAATCCAAGAAAGAAACAACAAATAAGTACATCGATCTAAATCCCAAAATGGTTGGGTTTCAGGAATATGAATGCTTTATTATTAGTTGGAGTCCACTACATCCATATTCCACATCGTTCAGAAAAATATCAATCTGTTGACTTGAAAATACTGTAAAAATTTCTATGTTTGCTCAATTAAATTCAATGCAAAAAATTACACTAAAATATCAAGAACTAGCATGCTAGCATTCTTTTTACTTGAAAGTATCAGTTCCTGTATTTGCACCATTAAATTCAGAAATTCTTAAACTGTACCGAAAACCTAAAAATTCCAGGAACTAGAAAAATCGCCCGCAAAAAATGAAACATAATGGCAAAAATTGAAATGGGTTAGAGTAGATACACACCAGCAAAACAAAAAGAGAACAGAAAGATCGGAAACGTGAGCTGAAATGGGTCTGTTAAAGGAATGCCGACAGAATTGTCGCCTGAATTCTCTCTCTCTAGATTAGATGCGAGTCTAGAGGAGAGGGAAAAAATGGGAATATAGTTAAAGATGGGGAGTGGAGAAAAAACAGAGTAGATCTATAAAGTGTAGGAGAATACGTTATTCGAACGAAGACAGAATGGCACCGCACAGACAATATGCCAGGAACGCAAACGGGAGGCGAGTTGTCTAATTTAGAGCTGCAGCTCAATAAAATTGGAAAGGTAAAATGTAATGTTAATCTTTAGGTAATTGGTGGTTGTGAAATATAAAATCTAATAATTTTAAAAACTAAATGTAGGATTAATGTATTTCATATTTAGTTAGATGTACTAGGTAGTATTTGGATTATTTATGATATTGTTTTTTATTTAGTGATGGAATAAGTTATCTCATATACATGATAAAATAATTTATCTTAAAATTAATTATTCAGGAATAACATATTCGTAACCAAATGACCCCTTAGAGAAATTTCATATGCATTTATTAAAATTTTATTCTTTTTAATATTTTATATGCAAATTATTGGTGAAATTCTTCATAAATTATTTTTAATACCTTTCCTAAAATTATTAGTTTTAAGTAAGATTTTATAAATTCAACGTTCAAAAACATCTTTTTAATAAGACAATCATTATATGAATTGTTAATAAAATTTTATAAATAATAAGTTGACAAAATTAGAAAAAATAAAATAAAATAAAATAAAAGATGAGAGATAGAACTTAGAAACTTATTCAAGAAGTTAATAGCTTGGTATACTCTATTTTAATATTAGGCGGAATTATCTAAGAGACCCTTGTACTTAGCTCTATTTGTAAGTTGGACACTTATACTTACGACTTTGACAACTGAACTCTTAAACTCACAAAAACACAATATTTTAAACACCATTGACTAGACACATGTGACACTAATATTGTTGACTTGGAATAGTGTGTGGTTCTACGCATTTGAAAGGAAGTGATTAAATATTTTACATTAAAATTTAATTTTTTTTAAAAGTGAAAAATGTCCCTGTCCCCCCTCCCCCCCCCCCAAAAAAAAAAAGAGGAAGA
>JAOTQJ010000102.1:10151106-10167074 GCA_025642045.1 Solanum sejunctum
ACTTTACATACTTGGTACGTATTTCATACTGACTCCCTCCTTTCGGGGGCTGCGTTCATGCCCGCAGGTACAGATGAACAGGTTAGAGGGTCATCTTCTTAGGACCTCCATCCACTGTTCAAGTGCTCCCTTGCATCAAGAGTAGATTGTTGGTATATGCTTGTACACGTTCATTTTGTATTTTGCATTTATATATATATATTCGAGGATATTACGGGGCCCTGTCCCGTCGTGTGGTCCAGTTTCTATACATAGAGGTTTGTGGATACATGTGGGTATGGGAAATTATGTTGGTATGATCTCGTTTGTATGATATGTTTGTTGGGCGATTCTGTTGCAGCGGTGACCTTGTCGGCCCGCTTATATGTATATGTATATATGTTCATATGGCAATGTTTGGTACTGTTGGGTTCGCTGTTTGCAGGTGGGGTTAGTTAAAAAAACAGAGAAAACTCTGTCGAAATTTCATGAAATCCCTTAGCTGTCGTAAATGGAGATTCGGTATAAGTGTATGTCTGGGTGCTCTATCAGAACCAATCACGACCCCTGAGTTGGGTCGTGACAATAGATCATCAATAAAAAATAAAATAAAATAATTTATGGATCATCAAATTACAATTTACTTGTTGGCCATTTTTTAGATTATTATTGAATTTTTTAAAGTTGAATGTTAAGTAACTCATATGTGCTTCCTTAAAAAAAAAATAACTTTATAGATACTATATCTATTAGTCATGTAAACTCATATGTGACTTATAGGTTAGTACACACTATTTGTGTTAAACTTTACATGTTATTAATTATTACATATACTTATGTAACTTTTGTATTAGTAGAACCTATAATTTTCATCAAATTTGCTTGATGCATGAGGAACGCAAAAATGATTATATAATAAGCTCATGTGTTATCAAAGATGGTAAAGAAAGGTATATTCTCCATAGGGATTAGTTCAAACAATGTTAAACTAAGTCATTTAAGTATTATATTGAGATGGTTATAAACCATAAGTAATCTACTCAAATTGATTATGAAAATTTGAGAGACAAGCAACAATAATTCATTATTCCTCGAGAGGGTACCCTAGGAGTAGCTTATAACGCCCGATAAAATTATCAAAATACCTCTAGAGGAGAGATGCGCATATAATGCGTCTTCCCATGCTCCGATGACAAATCTGAGGCCAGATATGCTATAAAATTAAGTGGAAAAATGGTCTCAGTTGATTTTTAGAGCAATGTAATTTTTTTATTTGAAAACTATTCTAGTGAGGGTGTGCGATAGGTGTTCTATTGGCACCTGCTGCGGACTAACACTTAATTTTGTTCCAAAAATTTTCTACGGTATTATAAAACTCATTCGAAAAAATTTTGATGAAAAACACCCAAATTTGACAGGGTCCGTGACCCGAGATGGACTTTTTTCTTGTTTTTCGTGAAGGGTATTCTAGACCTTTCTCAACCCTTCCTAAACTCAAAACACGATCAAAATGGGTCATTTTGAGTGTAAAAAGAGTTTTAAACCCCATTCTTAAGTTATTCTAAGATCTTGAAAAAGAGGAGCATAAAATTAAGGAGTTTGAGGAGAGTTCTTGAGGATTAATTGCCAAAAGCTTCACACGGGGTATGTAAGTCTAAATTAAAACATGGGATTATTCTTCCATGTGCCCCCATAGATGCTAATAGAGGAGTTGAGAGTCCATGAGTCCACAAATATGTTTCTTGAACATTTTCTTGATTATTTTCTTGCAAATTATATCTATTACATGTATTTTCTATGTTGATGATTATTATAAACTTGTTTCTTGAATTGAATAATTTTCAGGAGATATTATATAAACCCTATATGTTGACTTTGTGAAAGCATGCATGAATAAACCTAGGAATGGAGTCTAGATCCTTGACTTGAGTATGGTGATGGTAATCTTGATGTGAGTATGAGGTTGCGTTACTTGAGCTTGATGATCCTATGAGTCTTCATAATTGAGTTCTTGAGTTTTGTCTAAATGTCTTCTTCTAAAAATGATGATCTGAGTCCTTGAGTCCTTAAATTGAGTTAATTCAGATGAGTTAATGTCCCTAAAAACAATATAGGACTTTAGGGTTTGAGTTAATGAGATAATTAGAGTCTCCACGAGACTAAGTGAGTTTATGAGTGCCTCCATGAGGATAATTGAGATGAGAAAGAGTTTTATGAGTATTGAGGCTTAGGAGGAGTATCTAGTGCCGAAATGAGTAAAAGTGAGTCTCACTCACACCCATTAACTATGTCGCCAAGCATAGGATGAGGATTGAACCATTACATCACATGGTCCCCTTTTGAGGAAAAGTCCCTAAGACAATAAAGGATTGTAGAAGTTTGACCCCTTGTACATCATACACATTTCTTACTTTTTAAGTATGGAATGGTTGTGACAACATCAACGGGATTATTGTACAATCACTAGCTCATAAGTGATTGTTGTTGAATAAGAGAAACTCCTAGAAAGTTCCCACCTTGAGTACTTTGAGTTCCATTGAGTTGAGTTGAGTTGAGTCTGAGTTGATTGATGAGGTTTGATTATTTAATGGGTCACTTGTCTACTCTTTATTCTTGCTTTAGATAAATATTTAACATTCTGATTGTCTATTGTTTTGAGTTGATGTTGTTTCCAAATTGTTCTACCGGTTTCTGTTTCATTTAGCTATTTTACATACTAGTACAGTCAATGTACTGATGTCCCCTTTTGGACTGCATCATTTTATGATGCAGAGATAGGTACTAGAGATCGTCAATAGGCATACTGTTGAGGATCTGAGCATTTCAACTGAGTTGGTGAGCCTCTTTTACTTCGGAGGATGATTGCATTTATTTTCATTTTGCTTATTAAAGTTAGACTTTGAGTTAGCTTTATTTTATTTTGAGGTATCCTTGGGTCTGTCATTGGCATCACTTGATAGTTATAGAGGCTTCATAGACTAGAGTTCAGTATTAATGTTAAAACTTGTTGAGCTAGCTTCATTCAGACTATCCTATTTTATTTATATTGTTTTGAGGATTAGATTGCTCACTCTTACCTTTAGTATTTCACTGAGTTTTCTAAGTTATATATACATATTGAATGAATGGATATAATGAGGCCAAGTTGTTGGCTTGGGGACTAGCAATAATCTTCAAGTGTCACTACCCGGACCTGGGGTCTAGGAGTGACATAGCGAATGGGAACCTGAGAGTCTCCAATCAAACCTCAAAGTATCCAAATTCACATCATCGATTCCAAAGCGTATTCAAAATTAAACACATAGTTCTAAGAGATGGGAAAGTAGGACTCATGCTATGGGGATACCTTAGGGAAAGGAATTAGCATGGATTCACATAGCATATAGCTCATAATGACTAAGGGGCAAGTAAGTATGACTCAAGCTATAGAGGCAATTCAGCACTTATGATCTTCCACACTTCCACATCAAACACACACATATATATAGCATAATTCCCATAATAACCATAACAAAAAGATAACCGTGATCATAAGGTTCAAATATATAATACATAGATCTAACGAGAGTCTACAAAATGTCCAATAATGCCTCTAGTTATAAGATAGGATGGAGGCTAACGATGTGTTCTAGGCTTACCCTCAAAGTATAGATAACATAAACAAAAGCAACTTAAGGTAGAGGAATGGTGACTTGTCCTTGGAAGATAGGAGTCACCATAACAAATGACACAAAATCCGATCTAGCCATCGAACGGTGGATGAAAGTAATCTTCGGTCCCTACATGGTGAGATCATGTAGGCAAAAGTATGTATTAGTATGTTTGAATGTACTAAGTATGCAGGGTGCAATGTATGTAACTTACTAAAACTTGCATACAATGTTAGATAGCAAGGGCACATAGTATAGAAATAATCATATATCAAAAGAGTGGTATACAATATGTTATGAAACCAATGATGCATGAAATGCAATGCTCATATATAATGGGGATATGACCTTAATTGACATTAGTAAGACCAAGCGAGCTATTACTTGGAATCCCGATGAAATCCCCTTATTAGTAAAGAGGTAGTCTACTTGCCAAAGGTAAACCATATTTCACCTTATGGGAATAACACCCATTTCTTATGAAGTAACCTTTCTTACGAGAACAACACCCATTTCAGATAGGATTTTCATGTAGAGCACATCATGTCATATTATATTATGTCTTCTCCTTATGGGAACAACACCCATTTCGGAGGCATCTTTCCTTATAGGAACAACACCTATTTCGGAAACAAAACCTATTTTAGGTGCATAGTTCAAGGAAAGAGAACGGAAACCTCATTCCATCAAGTCATCATCCCACAAAAATATTATAATATACATAGTTATACATGCTTTCAAAGAGATACAAGTCTTGCCAAAATATTTCAATGCACAATTGGGCTTAAAAGCCAGACATCATTCATGTTATTTCATACTTAGGCTCAAATGTCAAAACCATACTCTCATAGTCATAACAACTCATGCATAGGAATAGCCCATTCATATACAAAATGGTGCAAGCACCCAAAATGCTCAAGGATCCATATTCATAGATATGTATGTGATCACATTCTTATCATAACTAATATGTTATAAAAATCATGTCATAAAATATAATTGGTCTTAACTCACTTCAAAATTTCATACATCCATGCTCATGAAATGCATATGCTTTGAAAAATAAGAGAATGACACGGGTAATTCAGATTCAATCTAAAATCAATAATATTATATGGAAATAAAGTAAAACTATAACTACATCCATATTTAAACTATAATATAAATCACTCATACTTAGATCATAGACTTAAAAGGACTATGCACAATCATAAATTCATAAAAAATGATGAAATCCAATATTTCAAGCTAAACCATCTTAAAATCAATAGATAAATATAACCCATTCATTATTGTAACTTAAGAAATCATAATATTTAAAACCCCAAATTAAAGTAAGCAAAAAATTCATATAGATTTCTTGAAAACAGGTTAGGTCTCCTTGATTGGAAGTAACCAAGGATCAAAAAGCCATATACATTCACCAAGATGAAGCAATCCCAAAGGAATTTGAAGAAGAATTTAATTTGTCTTTATTCCCAAGTTGAAAATCTTCAAGAACACTTAAGAGGATTTGAGAGAGTCTTTTGAATGAGAGAGAGTGAATGTGAATAATGTGAATAGGGTTTTAGGTCTTTAGAAGGTCATTACATAGTACATGAGATCCCAAAAGACCAATAGAAATAATCAAATTTATGGAAATGCCATTAATGAAACAGAATTAAAAAGAAAAACCCGTATATACCCCTATGCAGACAAATTGTACAAAAATGGGTATAACTTCTTCATACGAACTCTAGATGTTATGAAACCAAGTGAGTTGGGAAGCTAATTCAAAGAGCTTTGATTTGATAGGTCGAGGTCCACACAGTTTCTTTTATGCTAAGAGATATGACCATTTACAATTAACCCTTCTATCGGTACTTCTGAGAAACTTAGTCAATGGAATTCCTTTGAACTTGGTTTGATGTAGGAGACCATGATAGCCTTAAATGACATAAATAAGATTGAATTAAAGGTTTGAAAGTGAACCTAGCTTTAGCTTGAAGATCCCATATTTAGAAAATTTCACGAAGTTAGCTATATTAGGGGATACACGGCCCGTGTGATGTCACACGGTTCATGACACGGGTCGTACCCCTATACTTGGAAAAATTTTCATGATGAGGTTATGAGACATGGTCAATACTTGGAAAAATATTCCATTCCAGAGCTATACGGATGGGCACAAGGTCTGTGACCCTTCACATGGCCCATGAAGGTGGTCGTGTCCCACTACTTTCCTTCACACGTTTGGTGTTCCAAGCTCAAGGCCATTACACGGCCCTCCACATGGTCCGTGAAGTGTCACACGACCTATTCAGGGTCCAAGTGTGATATACCTTAGCCTGAAACTCCACTCCAAGGCCACACTCTCAAAATTAAGGCCAAGTTTGTGCTACTAGAAGGCATACGGCTCGTGTGACCTTAAATTGACCGTGTGGTCTCCGTTGGGATGACACTTGGTCCAATTTTTGTCTAAAACTAAATTCTCAAGATCTACTAAAGTCATACAAAAATCTGGATCCTTACATCATTCCTCCTTGGGAACATTCGTCCTCGAATGTGGTGAAAAAAGGCTTAAAAGGCTTGACTTAGAACATTAAACTCCCAAACACAAGGTACAATGCGTAATTAATCATTTGAAAATTATTAAGTTATTAAAACTCATATCAAAACATATTCAAATTATTTAAAATACGACAAAAATAAATCATTTTCGTGCGCATGTATGCATGTCATGTCATGAGACCCAAGAGTGAAAGAATTAGGACCATTGAGAATAGGAAGAACCTAATATCATAGGCTTGAGTAGATTGGAAAGGATAGAGGTGTCGTTGCATCATACTTGATCCCACTTCCTACATTGCACTTTATGTTGATCCTCGTTGCAAAGCCTCTGCACTTGCCTATACAAGAACTCACTGGAACTTTCTCATAAGACAAGTTCTCCATAACCTCAATGACTTCTAAAGACACAATAGCACTAGATTACCAACCAACTTCCTCAACTTAGACACCTAGAGGACCGAATAAATAAAACTCAAAACCGGGTGCAAATCCAATCCATAGGCCACATTCTTAAACCGCTCCACTATCTTATAAGGACCTACATATTGAGAACTTGACTTGCCCTTCTTTCCAAAATGTATCACACCCTTCATAGGTGAAACCTTCACATAAACCCCAAACTCCAATACGAGACTCATGATCCCTCTTTCCAATATCCAAATAAAACTTTTGATGAATTCGATCCATTTTCAACTTATCCCTAACTAATTCCACTCTTCCCAAAGCCTCCAACACTAAAGCCTGGCCTAGTGAAGTCATCTCATCTAACTCAAACCATCCCACCAAAGACCTATAGCTTCTACCACACAAAGCCCCAAACAATGCCATACCAATGCTAGCACGAAAGTTATTGTTGTAAGTCAACTCAACAGGTTAGGTGATCACCCCAATTAACCTTGAATTCCAACATGCAAGTGGATATGTCCTTCAAAGTTTGAATTGTCCTCTCGGCTTGCCCAATGGATAGACGATGAAACACAATATGTATCTGACTTCACCTTAGGGCCAAGCCCCCCTTTGAGATAATTTCCAAAAGTGAGAAGTAAGTTGGGTACTATAATCCGACATAATAAATGTAGGCATACCGTCCAGTCTAACCAACTCCAAATTACAAAAATTGGTATTGCCTTCAATATTAAGAGTAGTCTCAATGGATAAAAAGGGAGCCCACTTAATTGCCCAATAAATAATAACCCAAATTGAATCAAATTTCTTTATGATCCGAGAAATCCAACTACAAAACTCATGTTCGCATCTTCCCACTTCCAAGTAGAAATTTTAATATCTTGAGCAAACCACTGGGTAATTGGTGCTCTACTTCACTTGTTGACAATTAAGACATTCAAGCACAAATTTGGCTATATCCTTCTTCATATCATTCCGCCAATACATCTTTCCCAAATTTTGATACATCTTAGTAAACCCTGGGTGAAAAATAATGAGAGTTATGGGCTTTACTCATGATCACCCTCCTAAAATCAGCCACATCCAAAACATATAACCGATCTTGACATGGAGGCACACTATCTCCTTCCTTCGAGAAAACCCCTATTTTCTTTTCAGCAACAAACCGCTTCAACGCAATGAATGATGGATCTAGATCTTACTTAGCCTCTCCATCAACAACCAAAGAAGATACATCTCCATTATTAGCATGAATACCACTATCCTTAGAGTCGGCCAACCTAACATCCAATCTAGTCAAAAGGTGAACAAAATTGCCAACTCTTTCTTTCCTTCAGTAACATGAGCCACACCTCCCATAGATAGCCCACTAAGAGAGTCAACTATAGTGTTGGCCATGACCCGATGATATTGTACACCCTTGTCGTAATCCTTACGGAGCTCCAACCTTTACCTTTGCCTTAAGTTATAACCCCTCTGAGTGAATACATATTGCAAAGTATTATGATTGTGAAGAAATCAACATTCTCCCATGCAAATAGTGTCTCCAAATTTCAAACCAAATACCACCGCCGCTAACTCAAGATCATGAGTCAGGTAATTACGTTCATGCACCTTCAATTGCCTTAATGCATAAGCTATCACCTTACCATGTTGCATAAGTACACAACCCAACCCAAATTGAGCATCACAATACACCATTAACCCATCCAAGCCCTCTAGTAAAGTCAAAATAGGAGCCAATGTAAGCCGGTCTTTCAAAGTTTGAAAACTCTCCTCATAATTACCCAACCAAACACACTTAGCCCGCATTTGATTCATCTTGGTCAATAGAGATTCAATAGATGATAACCCTTCAAAAAACCTTATGTAATAACCAGGCAACACAGAAAACTCTGAATACCCGAAGGAGCAAGCTTGTCAAATAATGCACACCATTCATCAACTCCCATCTAACCTCATCTATAAGATCAGCTATAACATCCTCCTTTGCTAGATTACATTACGAGCTCAAAGTAACTTTCTTTATTCGGTAGGAAGGGATAGAGATAGAAAATCTTAAGACACATTACATGTCACGATAAGAATCATGAAGAAGTGAAACATTCCCTAAAATACCTTGTAGCCTCCTACCCATAGATGTGACGCGCTTCACACCCATGAATAATACTCCACTTGACATGGCATATTGGACTCTGAGGACTATTTATAAACATAACGCTCTGATACCATCTCTGTCACAACCCAAACGTGGGGTCTAGGAGTGATCTGGCAAATGTGAACCTGAGAGTCCCCAAACAAGCCTCTAAATATCCAACTTCACATTATTGGTTCAAAAGTGTATATAAAATTAAACACATAGTTCTAAGGAATGGAAAAATAGTACTCACTCTATGGGGATACCTTAGGGAAAGGGATTAGCATAGATTCACATAGCATATAGCACATAATGACTAAGGGATGGGTACGTATGAATTACGCTATAGGGGCTATTTGGGACTTAGGATCTTTCACACTTCAATATCAAACATACATATACAATAATTTCCATAATCAAACCATAATATCCATAACAAAAAGATAACCATGATCATAAGGTTCAAATACAACACATAACACATAGATCCGAGGAGAGTCTATAACATGTCCAATAATGTCTCTAGTCATAAGATAGGATGGGGGCCAAGACATGTTCCGGGCTCACCCTCAATGTATAGATAACATAAACATGAGCAACTTATGATAGAGGAATAGTGGCTTGTGTTTGGAAGATAGGTCTCACCACAACAAATGTCGTGAAATCCGATCTTGCCATCAAATAGTGCAAGAAAGTAATTTTTGATCCCCACCTAGTGAGATCATGTAGGCAAAACTATGCATTAGTACATTTGAATATACTAAGTATGCAGGGTGCAATCCATGTAACTTACCAAAACTTGCATACAATGTTAGATGGCAAGGGCAGATAGTATAGAAATAATCATATATCAAAAGAGTGGTATATAATATGCTATGAAACCAATGATGCATGAAATGCTTAATTGGGCTTAAAAGCCAAATATTATTCATAAAAATTCATACATAGGCTAAAATACCAAAACTATACTCTTAATCATAAAAACTCATGCATTGGAATAGACCATTCATATACAAAATAGTGCAAACACCCAAAATGCTCAAGGATCCATATTCATAGACATGTATGTGATCACATTCTTGTCATAACCAATATCTTATCAAAAGCATATCATAAAACATAATTGGGATTAATCCACGTCATAATTTCATAAATCCATGCTCATGAAATGTATATACTATGAAAAATATGAGAATGACATGGGTAATTCAAATTCAATCTAAAATCAATAATATTATATGGAATTAAAGTAAAACTATAACCAAATCCACATTTCAACTATAATCTAAATCATTCATACTTAGATCAATGCCTTGAAGGGACTATGCACAATCATAGATTCATAAAAAATGAGGAAATCCAATATTTCAAGCTTAATCCATCTTAAAATCAATAGATAAATATAACTTATTCATTATTGGAACTTAAGAAATCATAATATTTAAAATCCCAAAGTAAAGTAAGAAAAATTCATATAGATTTCTTGAAAATAGGTTGAATCTCCTTGATTAGAAGTAACCAAGGATCAAAAACCCACATACCTTCACCAAGATGAAGAAAGCCCAAAGAAATTTGAAGAAGATTTGAATTTGTCTTTACTCCCAAGTTGAAAATCTTCAAGAATTCTTGAGAGGTTTTAAGAGAGTCTTTTGAATGAGAGAGTGAATGTGAATAGTGTTTTAGGTCTTTAGAAGGTCATTATATCGCATAGGAGATCCTAAAAGACCAATAGAAATAACAGAATTTATGAAAATGCCATTAATGAAATAGAATTGAAGACTAATTAAATTGAAGGCATGAAAGTGAACCTAAATTGATCTTGAAGATCCCATACTTAAAAAATTTCACAAAGTTATCTATACTGGGGGGATACATGGCTCGTGTGATGTTACACGATTCGTGACATGGGTCGTACCCCTATACTTGGAAAAATCTTCATGACGAGGTTATGAGATGTGGACTATACTTACAAAAATCTTCCATTTTGGAGCTATATGGATGGGCACATGGTCCGTGAACCTTCACATGGCCCGTAAAGGTGGTCGTGTCCCACTACTTTGCTTCACACTTTGGTATTCCAAGCTCAAGGCCATTATACTACCCTCCCCACTATCCGTGAAGTGTCACACAGCCCGGGAGGGTCCAAGTGTGTTGTGCCTTAGCTCTAAGCTCCACTCCAAGGCCGTACTCTCAAAATTAATGCCAAGTGTTGTGATATTGGAGGCCACACGGCTCGTGTGACCGCACACTGTTCATGTGGTCTCCCTTGATATAACACTTGGTCCAAATTTTGTCCAAAATAAAATTCTCCACTCCGATGAAGTCGTACAAAATTTGTTTCCTTACACTGAGTGTCAATCACATTTAGGGTACACACTCAGTGTGTGACATGGTTGATACTCAGAAATCATTGTTTGTTTCCAAGAGAACCACTTAGTCTCATTACTCATTCATTCATCAGTAGAAGATATAGATTAAAATAGAGAATACTTGTATAGGCTCTCAACATCTAGAAAGGAATTGTCACAACCTGACTTTTCAAGTCATGATGGCACCTATTATATCCCACCTACAGGGAAGCTAACCTAATCCAAGGTACCTGTCTTGAATCACTAAACATGGAAATACTAGGAAGTATTAATAACACAACCATAATCTACCCAGAATTTGAAAGTCATTTGCACGGAGCTACAATAGACTCGAGCACACAATCATATATATAGATAATGTAACACCCGATGAAAAGACTAAAATTATCCTAGAATTGACCACGCAAGTAACGCATCTTCCATGCTCTATTTGTAAATCTGAGACCAAATTTGTGATCGGCGTGAAAAACTGAGTCAAAAAATGGTCGACTCAATTTTAACGCGATCGAGTCAAATTATTTTTTCCTAAAAGAATTCCAAAATAGTGGGATTTCCGCACCCCTTCTGTGATGCACCAGGGATGCGGAATCCCGCTTGTCCTTTTTCTTGAGATTTTGATGTAAAAATTGAAAATTGCGAAAATCACTCAAATGACACTGGTGCGCGATGCGCAAAGCAGTTTTTTTCTTTTGATGGGGAAGGGTAGTTTTGACCTTTCTCATACCCCATAATTCTAAACTAGTTGATTTTAAGTATAATTTAATTCCTAAACACAGAGAACACAGTTTCATTCTTTCATAAACCCTCCTAAGAAAATTTAAGCATAAGGAAAAAAGTCAAGATAGTAGTGGGGCTCAAGAATTCTTTCCAATTCTTCAAGAATTCTTTTTGAGGTATGTACAGCCCTCCCAAAAAGTTATTTTTTATTATTATTTTGGAATCTAAAGTTCCCAATTCCATACAAGCTTCTAGTTAAGCCGTAAGATCAAGAGGTTTTATCCCCTATTAGTTAATTCTATACAAATGTTGGTTTATGCACTCCTTTTGATATGAAATCATGTCTTTTATGAAATTTAGTATGAAGTTGCATTGTTGTTCAATAATTACTGTAAAAAATATATTCTTGAGAATCTTGAATCTACTTCAAGAAAAGAAAAGCTAGTATATTTATAGTTTGAATCAAGTTAAAGAGTATTTTCTTTAAGATTTCTTTGCACTTCAGCTGAGTAACCTAGCATGTTTAAAAGTACTTGAAAAGATACTAGTTTTAGTCAAGTTAAAGAATTTTGTTGAGAAAGTTAAGTAGTAAGTTGCGTTAAGACCCCAAAAGATCAGATTTCATTAATTCATAATCTTTAAGTATGAGCTATATAAAGATAGTTTTGGGAGTAGTATTGAGCACCGATATGAGTAAGAGTAGAATTAATTACTTGAACTCATAAACTATGTAGCAAGTATAGGATAGGATTGTACAATGGTACCTTCCTCATTAGCCACTGAGATGGCCCAGTTTTGGGATGGATCCACTCCCCTAGTTCTTCGTCCCCTACCCTAGCAAAGTACGGGACACATCTGGCAACATGGGCAAGATGTTGTATCACTATGAAGCTCATAGTAGTGGTTGTTCGTTAGAGAAAATCCCCATGCTAAGAAGATATGTTTTACTTACAAGTTTTCAACATGTTAATTTCATCATACCAAGTATCTACTATTATCATTATTTCATTATGAGTTATGTTTATGTGTTTTCGAGAAATATTATGGTATTATAAGTTACTATTTTAGCCATCTTACATATCGTACATTCCACGTATTGGTATCCTTAGGACCTATATTATTTTATGATACAGACACAGGAACAGTTCCTCAGCAGTAGTTTCGTTGAGAACTAGCTAGATAGCTTCCAGCCATTTGGTGAGGCCTCTTCTCAGTTAGAGGCTCTTGAGTTACTTATGTTTTATTTTAGCATTTATTTTAGTTCTGGCTACTTGGGGCCTATCCCAGTAGTCCTTTCAGATAGCTTTAGTAGAGGTTCCATAGACTATGTGTCAGTATTCTAGTTCTAGTTTATTTAGTTATTGCTTGAGAACTTTTATACTTAGTTTATGCAGACAGTTCTTGTTATAGCTTGTTACTTTTATAGCCTTTCCGCAGTTGTTTAAGTCTTCTGTCGAGCAAGTAGCCAAACAAAATGGTTCCGTTGGGACCATAAATGGTTTTTGAGTGCTAGTCACGTCCAGAGTGTAGGCTTAAGATGTGACAAACTTGGTATCAGAGCCTAGAGTTCAAGAGTCCTAGGGAATCTATGTAACCATGTCTATTAGATTTCGTTATGGGTGTGAAGCATGTCATATCTATAATGGGGAGGCTACGGGACATTAGGAAGTGTCATCATTAATTGTTATTCCTTGTCTCATGCATCAAGGGATATCTCTGTAAAGTCCTTTCTAACTCGTGCATTCACACTGTGTTTTTAGATCATGCCTCCTCGCAGAGCTAATGGACCAGTAAGGGATAAAGGGCGCCCAACTAAGAGAAATGCAAACCCGCTTAGCCAAATTCCTAAGGATCCTAGAGGTCCAGTTGTGCCTATAGAGCAGTCACAACAAGAAGATATCTCCAATGTTAAACTTTGCTAGGCTATCTAGACTTTGGCTCAAGCGGTCACTACAAAGGGAGGTCGTTAAGGAGATAGCAACAATGATAGGTCGGATACTGCTAGAGTTAGGGAGTTTCTGAGGATAAACCCACCAGAATTCATGGCGTCTAATATAAAGGAAGATCTTGAGAACTTCATTGAGGAGCTCTAGAAGGTGTTCCATGTTATGCATATATGCGATGCTGAGTGGGTTATGTTGGCAGCCTACTAGCTCAAGGGGGTAGCTAGACTCTGGTTTGATTTTTAGAAAGGAAATAGGGCAGATAGGGTGCTAGCGGAGAGTTGGCCAGTGTTTGAAGAGACCTTTTTTGGGATAGTATGTCCCAGAGAGATGCGGTAAGCTAAGGTAAGGGAATTTCTAAATTTGAAGTAGGAGAATCTGAGTGTACGGTAGTACAATGTTAATTTTACTCAGCTGTCCCATTATGCTCCAGCTATGGCGGCAGACATGTGTACTAGGATGGATCCTTTTCTATCAAGGCTCTCTCAAACGACTAAGAGAGAAGGAAGGAATATGATGCTGATTGGGGATGTGGATATAGACCGCTTGATGACATATGTGCAGCAGGTAGTGGAGGAGAAGATAAAGGATAAGAAAGTGTTTAGGAGCAAGAGGTCCAAGAAATCAGGCCAAGAGATAAGTACGAGGGGGATAAAGGTGGAAATCACTCATATTCTTAGCCTAAGATAGTCAAACCATCACCGAGAGTCCGGAATAAGTAGGGATCACAACACTGCAGGTTTCCAGGAGGCCAGTCATAGGGTAGCGTAGCTCAAGGAGCGAACTATTATCCTACTCGTGGTAAGTATGGTAGTTCTCATCCCGAAGAGTGCCTCATGGGCATAAATGGTTGTTTCAAATGTGGTCAGGTGGGGCACTTGTTGAAGGGTTTCCCTATGAGGAAGCAGAATATGAGAGATAACAGATCACAGACAGTTTTTTTAGCACCACAGGGTAAGCCACCGCACAGGGCCACTACAGCAGGAACAAGGGGGGGAACAAATCATTTGTATGCCATGGGCACTAGTAGGAGCAGGAGAACTCACTAGATGTGGTTACGGGTAAGCTCAAAATATTTACTTATGATGTCTATGCATTATTAGAACCAGGAACCACATTGTCATTTGTAACCCCATATGTAGTTAGGAAGTTTGGGGTCAATCTAAAATGCCTTCTTGAGCCTTTCAGTGCTTCCACTCCTACTAGATTATCCATTTTAGCCAAAAGAATTTATAGAGGTTGTCTAGTCTCTGTTTATCATAAGATTATTACAGTTTATTTGGTAGAGTTAGACATGGTAAATTTCTATGTCATCCTAGGCATGGATTGGCTTTATGCTGGGTATGCCTCTATAGATTGCAGAACTAGGGTAGTCAAATTTCAGTTTCATAATAAACCAGTCTTAGAGTGGATGGGTGGCTCAGTTTTTTCTAAGAGTCAGTTTGTCTTATATCTCAAGGCCATAAAGTTAATTTCCAAATGGTGTATATACCACTTAGTAAGAGTTCAAGATTCTCGTGTTGAGGCACCATCTCTTCAGTCTGTCTCTATAGTGACTGAGTTCCCAGAAGGTTTTCTTGAGGATCTTCTCGGAGTCCCTCCTAATATGGAGATAGACTTTAGGATAGACACTTTTCTAGATACTCAGCCCATATCCATCCCTCCATACCATACGACTCCTTTAGAGATAAAAGAGTTAAAGTTGCAACTGAAAGATCTCTTAGAGAAAGGTTTTATTAGACCAAGCATCTCACCTTGGAGTGCTCCAGTCCTTTTAGTATGTAAAAAGGATTATTTTCTTTGGATGTGCATAGATTACCATTGTTAGACCCCTTATTTATTAAATTAAGTTTGAGTCGAAAAGTCCTTGATTGGATTAAAAATAGAAAAGTTTGGGGTTTAAGTGAACTATAGATTAAATTGGAGCCCTTATAATACAATATTGGAAACTTTAACCTCTATATATATACCTCTCTTATTAATTTCTTCTCCTTAGAATTTTGAAGAGAAGAAGAAGAGATGAGAAGAAGAAGAAGAAGAGGAAGGAGGAAAACAAGTTTTCAATTCTTATGCTATTATTTCTTAAGTGTTCTAGCTATTAAATGGTGGGTTGTGAATTGGAGTTGTGGAAAGTTAGGGAAATAAATTAATTTGGGGGTGACATAGTTATAGATATATATATGTGTATATATTTTCATTTAATTGGTGCAAGTGGAAG
>JAOTQJ010000102.1:10167174-10179448 GCA_025642045.1 Solanum sejunctum
ATTGGGGTGTGACCATCATCAACCGAGTTGGGGGTTTGTACTCATCAACCATGTGAGGGGTTTATACTTTACCACCTATGATGATTGGGTTGTGACCAAAATCAAACATGTGAGGGATTTATACCTCACCACCTAGGATAATTAGGGTATGACCATCATCAACCAACCAAGGTTGAAAAGCTAGCTTGGTCTCTTCTTCATATATGATATCTTATATGAGCATGATTTACTTAAGCATATTTTACTTATACATTGATCATACATGTCATATTGCTATATTATACCTATTGCCTATCGTTATGTATTTTGGATTATGATGCCTATCTATTGTTGCTTTGCATCCCACATAGTTAGTACATTCAAACCTACTAATGCATACTCTTGCCTACATGATATCACCATGTAGGGACCGAAGCTCCTATTGATTCTTCTTGTGGATAGATGGATTATTCAAGTTAGCCTTTGGTGAGTCTTCCATTCCGAGGACAAGGACTATTCTCTCACACTATGTATTAAGATTCTCTACTCATGACTATGAGGATGATCACGGTTATATGTCTTGGACCTCGCCATTATCTATGTAGTAGAGGTGTTGTTGGACAAAGCTATGTATTTATGCCATGATTTGATTCTATTATCTCTTGACTCTATGTTATGACAAGTTCTCCTTTAGTCCCCTTTTCCCTTATTTCCATTCTTCAAATGTCATTTAATTATTCTGTGAGCAAGGATCTGTAATAATATGCTATGAGGCTTGTTTGGGGTTCCTTCGGGTTCCCCATTCGCCGGTCACATCTAGGCCCTAGGCTTGGATCGTGACACCAAATGGTTCACGAGCTCTAAATAAATCAATACTTCATCACTAGAGACCACCACAAACATGCCAAGGTAGGGTTTTAAGACCCTATTCATGAAACCCATAAACATAGACGGTGGATAAGTCAACCAAACAACTCCACCCCGAATCACATGCTCATTCCTAGACCAAAAGGACGCCTAGAGACATCACTTACCCTCATCCTCTGTTGGGGACAAAGCCCGAATCAAAGGTCAGCCGTAGAGATATGACTAACCCCTTGACGTTGGTCAAATTATCATCATTCCTAGGTTTAGGGTACTTATCATTTATGTTGACCCTAATAAGTTGCCGACAATCAAAACTCATTCTAAGGGAACCATCCTTCTCCTACACCAATGACACCGGGAAGCTCACTAGGAAAGACAACAAGAAACTCTTTATCCACAGAAACCAACTCTATAGGAAGAAATGTGGAATCAACATTCTTATCCCTCGCAAGATGATATGGACTCCCGTTAGAAGACAACTCATGGGATTGAACGCAAGAAGTGAATCTACCCTTGACTACCGCATCATGACTTTCTCACTCAAGAATGAGCCTATTAAGGGGTAGGAATGATAACTCTAAGGTTCTTACAAATATAGGAGACATAATATGCATACATCTAATTCACCTCAAGTATGACATCAAAATCCACTATATCTAATTCAACATACTAACAAGACAAGGTCTATGCATTATAACCATGTAATAATTCCTATGGGCCTTCTTAGCAACAATAGACTCACTGTCTAGGTAAACACTTCATAAGATTCATCTAACACCCGAGACACGAAAGAAGCACACTAGCAACAAAGAACGATGAAAACAAAATGGCCTTAGAGTATGATGGAATAAAGCAAAATGGCTCTTTAAACTATCTGCGCTTTTTTCGTTCGTGAAGTAGAAGTTAGTCAATGCAATTTTTGACGCTCCTCATGGGTCATCTGGAAATAGCCGCTTTATGCTTTTAAACATAGGGGTTAGGCTGCGTACATCTGATCCCCCCCCACCGCAATAAGCGGGAGCCTTTTGAGGCACTGGGGTATGTTGTTGTCGTTGTTGTTGATAGCAACATCGGGCATCTCCTCCTCTCCTTGGCCCACATGGGCACCTTGGACTTGAGGGCCATCATTTCTACCCTTAGGTTGAGCATAAGAACAATGACTAAACGTGTTCCCAAATCCACCACAACTAAAGCAATTGCTGGACTTCTTCAAACATAGGCCACCATGACCTTTCCCATACTTTCGACATCCAGGATATTCCACCCCCTCATTACCTCCTTTACTCTTATTGTGTTTATGAGGGAAATCCTGTACCTTATGACCCATTTCTCCACAACCATAACAAGCATTGCTACCCTTCAAACATGGGTCTCTATGATCTTACCACATTTTGGATATATAACATTAGGCACCACAACACCATCACCTTTGCAACTTTGGAACTTACCCTCCCCCCCCCAAATGGTCTCTTTTGGCCTCACCACTCCTCCTCTCACCATTTGAGCTCTTAGGGGCACTCACTTGTTGATTGAGTTGTATTGTCACTGCTTTGGCCAATAGCCATAGAGTATTATGAACCTCTGCATTTGGTATATCACCAACCTGAGTAGCTTGAAACATATCCTGAAATGTAATGGTTAGAGATTAGCATTAAGCCCTAGGGGACCTTACTCTACCATACGACATAAATCATGAAGAGGTGAAATATTTCCTAGAACGCCTCATACCCTCTTACTCATAGTTGTAGCGTGCTTCACAACCATGAATAGGACTCTAATCAACACGGTGTGTTATACGCTGAGGACCTAACAACCTTGTGCTCTGATACTATCTTTATCATGATCCAAGCCTAGGGCCTAGGTGTGTTCGACGAATGAAAACCCGAAGGTATCCCAAACAAGCCTCTTAGCATATCATAAACACATCCTTGGTCACATAAGCAAGATAAACACAATAAGAGAGACATAAACAAGGGGAATTAGGACTAAGGGAGAGAGAAAGAGTTTAATACTTAAATGACATAGATGAGTCAAAGCTCAAGCATAATACATAATTTGTCCAACAATACCTCTAACGTAGAGCTTAGTGGGGGCCAAGACAATCAACCGGGCGCAGTATCATAGTCAATACATAAATAAAAGAAGGATATTCTTAGTACATAGCATGAGAACATAGACATTGTCCTCGGAATGGAGGTCTCACAAACAAGCTTGAGAGAAATCGTACTAGCCACGTGGAGGAATATGCTCAAGTGGGGCTCTGGTTCCTATATGATAACATCATGTAGGCATAGAGTATGTGTTAGTACTTTTGAATGTACTAAGTATGTAGGATGCAATACAACAAAAGATATAAGCACATGGCAAAATGCAATATCGTAAGCAAGAGATAGCATATTAGCAATATAACATGAATGAATGATACTTGAAGTAAAACATGTTTATATAGAATATATTATATGTGAAGAAGGTGAACATCATTACATAACCAAGGCCTACTACCTCCCTAGTGAAGAAATTGAGGTATATACCCTCAATGTGGTCGCATGGGCCTACCACCCCCCAAGTTAGGCGACTGAGGTATATACGCCTCAATATGGTAGCACGGTCCTACCACCCCCTGCGCTACGCAAATGAGGTATATATCCCTTAATATGGTAGTTTAGGCCTACTATCCCTCGAACTAGGCAATTGGTCAACTTTCATCACAATAGATACTTTTCATGAAATCATCATATACATACATTCCTTTTATCATCATAGAGTCACTCAAGTCATAGGTCATGCAATGGATCATCAATAGTTAAAGAATACAAAATCAGACATTTTATCAAACACTTGGTGGGTGTGTAATGCTAGTGTAACATCATGTAATTCAAGAGTTAAATCATGCAAGAAAATCAAATGTAAAACCACCCACCAATACTTGGTAACACCTTCATGCAATATACATCAAAATCCTTCATCAAATCAAACAATAAATCATAGATTCATAGCTCAAAACATGCTCAAATAGTCACAAGTTTATGAAACTCCAACATAGTTCATAGTCAAATTCATAATAAGGAAGTCCCATAAGTAAATCAACTTAGAATCATGCATTTTAGGTAAAAAAGAAGCTTGGGCACTATGGGTGAAAGGACCTAATAGTTTGAACCCACATACCTTAGCTTTGGAGAATTTTTTGATGAAGATTTGAATGCATACTTGAAGCTTGGATGAATTCCTTAAGATCCGGAAGAGATTTGGACACTTGAATTTTAAGAGAAATATTAGTCCAAGGATTTGAGAGAGTATTGGGGAATGTCTTGGATGCTATGAGGGTAAAATATGGCTAAGTATAGATATTTTCACATATGGCTACTTAGGCCCAAGACCCAAAAGCCATGGACCGGAACACCAAAACTGGACAAAATAACACTATGGTGCGCCCCAGCTGTGTTGCGCTAGGGGTGCGCACTGCACACTATTTTTCGTCACTTTCAAATTTTGAATTTTGCTACGGTTGCTCTAAAATCGGGGTTAGACCTACTTCTCACTCAATTTTGCCCTTGAACAAGAATATGAAGTTAGATTTTTGAAATCGCGCACAATTTTGAGATACATGGAAATGATAATTCTGGCACTTCCGAGGCATATTTTCGGGCACTTTTTGGATTATTTAATACCCAATTACATAGTACTTTCAAAGTACTAATGCATACTCTTGCCTACATTATTTTATAATATGGCGTCTAGCATCCCTCCATTATCTAGTGTCTAGCTTGAGGACCTCTTGAATAAGGATTAGTGAGTCCTCATGGTTTGTGGGCAAGCTAGCAACTTTATGTTTTATTGTTCTTTGAGCTTACTTTGCTACTTTGAGACTATGTCTTTTTCACCTATTACTTTATGTTTCATTATTATTTTATCTTACTTTACTACTTTGAGACTATGTCCTTTTATTTAAATTGAGTATGGGTGAGCTATGAACTTGTCTTGAGTCCCTATTTATGTTGACCAGTAAAGGCATATTAGATGTAAAGAGTCTATGTTGTCTTTCATTTTTGGAATAAAGCTTGCTTCCTTCCTCTTATGAAGTCTATATGAGACTCAATTCCCATCCCTTATAGATTGTGATAATGTTTTAATTGCCTTATGAATTATTATTGATAGGCTAAAATGGCTTAGTTTGGGTGCTTTGGGATTTGAAATGTTGTGTGACACCTAGGCCTTAGCTTGTGTTGTGACAAACTTTGCATTAGGGCACAAGGTTTAATGTGTCCTACAAAGTCTAACATGATGTGTCAAGCAAAGTCTTATTCATCGGTATAAAGCATGTCACATCTTTGAGAAGGAGGTTGTGAGGTATTTTAGGAATCTTTACTTCTTTCATGATCTATGTAGTGCTATGGGGTGTACCATAAGGATTTTTCCCTCCAATGTTGTTCTTTGCAATTTTCAAAAAACATGCCTCCTTCCAGGAGGAATGAGAGAATAACATGGATACTTGAGATTCATACTTAAAACATCATAATAAGATGAAACCACACTTAATCCAATGAAGAAATCAACAATTGAAGTATACTTGAAATGACTCATGCATAAATTCATGATCAAAAGGGATATGCATATTCAAATCTCATGAAATCCATATAAATCAATATAATAAGATTTAAATCATGTTAGAATAGACAATTGATAATGATCCATATCATAATTTCATTAATTTCAAGCTAAATCATAAAACTTACTTGTAATTCATAGTTAGAGATCATGAAATTCAAGAAATAGATTTTGGGGCTTCATGAATAAAAGGAAATCATGAATGAAACCACACATACCTTGAAGATATTAACAAGATATGATAAATTAGACTTGAGATTGAAGTACTCTTGAATCCCTTGACTTAAATCCTCAAAGCTTGATTTGAATGGAGTTTTAGGAATTTGAATTTCTAGAGTTAAAGTGTTAAAATGAGAGTGAAGTGAATAAAAATGACTTAGTCATGACTTAAGGGATACCCCAAATACCCTTAATGAAATAGGATAAAAAATTTACATAATGCATAGTACAGGCCCCTACACAGATCGTGGTATGCACCACGGGCCGTGAGGGGGTTCTATGGTGTGCATACTTGGCCAAACATGGCTCTCAAATGGTGGGTGCCCTCCAGGAGACCCTCCATGGGCCGTGGTGTGCACCACGGACCATGAAGCGCTCTGTGGTGGAACCCTTCATGTGAAACCACCAAGGTAGCCTCCAATTGGACCAAGGCCACTTCCAGGGCACCCTACATGGTCCGTGGAGTGCATCACGAGCCGTGAAGGGTTCCTTAAAGGGGACCCTTGGCTAAAACTTCAAAGGAATCACTAGGAGGAGTTGTAACTAGACCCAAGGGACGCTCCACGTGATACACCACGATCAGTGGTGAGCACCACGAGCTGTGGGGTACTTCTTGGTGAGCATCCCCGGCCAAAAACTTTTGAAATTCGATTTTTAAGCAACGTTAAAGCCTTTCGAGGGTCGGGTCCTTATATTATGATTAATGGTACCATTTACGTGATTCATAAATAATATATGTTGCTTTCTTCATCTCAATTTATATGGCATTGATAATATTTCAAATGTCCATCTAACTTTTAATTTTATTATATCTTTTTAATATTTTAAATTGCTAATTATTATGATTTTTAATATTTTTTACGTAATTTTCATTTATATTTACTCCTTTCATTCAATTTTACTTATCACATTTGGACTTGATACACCCATTGAGAAAATAATATTTCCTCCCATAGAAAAAATAACCTCCTTTTCTTTTGGTCTTTTTAAAAAAGAATGATCAATTTTCTCTTTGCAAAAACTTTAATTTTAACTTTTCACATGACATATTTATGCCCACAAGATAAAAGAGTATTTTGATACATTTAATATAACTTTAGTTTAGGATCACATGATTGCGTTTTAAGGTTTGTTGTTCACACGTGGAAACATATAATACTTCCACGTGTATTATATCCAATTTAAGACTTCTCACGTGTTTAATACCCAATCAATGTTGGGCCAAATATTTGTGCAGACATGGCATAACTCTAATAGCTCTAAGTACAATACTGAGCAACTATTGTGGTCCTCTCATTGTTTGCTTAAGGAAAATATTTATTAAAAGCAACACATAAAAGTTAAATTTATTTTAGAAATAATGGACAAGTTAAAGTGAATTGAAGTATACTCTCTTTGTTCCAATTTATATGGTACAAATAGAATTTCAAGAGTCAACTAATTTTTTTTATATTTCTATGTCTTTTTTAAATAATACATGTTAATTTTTTTTTGTTCTAATTTATATAACAGATAAAATTTCAGAAGTCAACCAAATTATTTACTCTAGTTGTTTTAAAGTATTTGACCTACTTGACTACTTTTTCTCTTTTTTGGCAACTTTTTAATTCTACTTTTCTGCATGACTTTAAGATCATAAGATTAAAAGACATTTTGATATATTTGACATTTTTTAATTTAAAATCACATGATTCAAAAATTATTTTTATTTTATCAAACTCCGATGCTAAATCAAAATAAGTCAAATAATTCTAAACAAAGGAAGTATATGTTTGCTAAATATTTCAAGTTGTTTTTCATTTTCGACTAATACAAATTAATTTCTTTTGTCCCAATTCACGTGGCATTGATAGGATTTCAAAAGTCAACCAACTTTTTGTAATGTCTTTTACCTTCTCTATTCCATGTTAATTGAATTTTTAAGATTTTTTTCATTGTCCAGAATAATTGAACAGTTCAAATTTCAAGACGGATGTTTTAAATATTTTTCAATGTTTGTTTTTTTATTTATTAAAATTTCATATTTTTAAGGAGATAAATTATATTAGTTACAAAATTATATTTATGATTTTACAATGAACAATAATAAGAATATGATTCATATCATGTCATTGAGTGTTTTTCTTAATATGTATGCATTGTGTTGCAAATTAAATTAATATGGAATAAATGGAGTAATACTTTAAGCTGTTAAAACATAGAAAATTACTAAATTGCCCTTACATGCCAAAGCAAGAAGGTTGACTTGCTATCTGTTTTGGCAGGTATAAGGTAGGTAATTCTTGAAGACAGAAAACGGATTGAAATTAAAATTTAAAGTGCTTAAACTAATAATTATTTCGAAATGGATAATGCTTGAAGGAGATATAATTTATCTAATTTTATATTTTTTCAAATCCAAACCATAAAAATCAGGATAAATTGAGCAGGTCGTTCGTTTGTGGGCTTAGGTTGGCACTCCTACTCTATGCTCAAAACTTTCCCCAACCCCACAAAGACAAAAGCTCATGAATGGTCAGGAAAGAGAGCAAAGGTGAGAGCGACCCTTTGGGCCTGGGGAAGCAGGCATGTGTTTCAGTGGGGGACACACATCAATGACTTTTCAGAAAAATGATTAAAAAATTTTTTTTAAAAAAAATTGCCAAACAACCCCACTTTATGAATTATTGAGTGAACGAGAGAAAAAACTGACTGGAAATATATTGTAGTGTCATAAAAGTGCTGACAACCCATTTATTTGTTCTTTGGATTAGTAGATACTGCATAGCTGAAAGATGTAATCTGAAGCCATTTCTGGAAGTCACGAGAATATTTAATAGCTCCAATCAATTAGTAGAAGCATTTTTAGTTTTGTAGCTTGCGTCTCCTTCTACTTGTTCCCCAGTTGTTGAAACATGCCTAAACCTGGTCCAAGACCCTATGAATGTGTTAGAAAAGCTTGGCACAGTGATAGACACCAACCAGTCAGAGGTTCGCTTATTCAAGAAATTTTCAGGTACTTTACTTTCCCATGTTTTCTTTTTATCAAAGAAAAGTTTTATTTATGATTTGTTATGTAGGATTGTGAATGAGGTTCACGGGTCAGCAACCAAGAAGAATAAGGAATGGCAAGAAAAGCTTCCTATAGTTGTGTTCAGAGCTGAGGAAATTATGTATTCCAAGGCTAATTCTGAGGTTGTGCTTTTCGATCCCCTTCTCATTAGCTTTTGAACTCATCCTGTTTGTTTATGAGTGGTTTGGACCTTGTTTATTTAGGCCGAGTATATGGATCTTAAAACTTTTTGGGATAGACTGAATGATGCCATTGACACTATCATTAGAAGGGATGACAACATGGAATCTAAGTCTAGAGACCTCTTACAACCTTGCATTGAAGGTACCCTAAATCTTCCTTTCCTTTTTCACATTTTTGGCTAGTGATAGAATGATTTGATTTAAACATCTTTTTGGTGCGTAGCTGCTTTGCATTTGGTCTCACCAAAAAGATCATCAAGGAGCCAAAGGAACACTTGTCCAAGATATTATCTAACTCCACAGTCTAACTCAGGACCTACTGGAAATTCACATGACAGAAACAGTGGAAATCCTTTTCCTAACACTCAATTTTTATCCAAAGAACATAAATTCATCTCTGCCACACTCAAAAATTCAAACCCTTCTTCTCCAGAAACTAACAAAATGCTTCCTTTTTCAACTCTGAAATTTCCTTCATCCGTCGGCATACAAACTTTACCAATGCAGACTGCCCGTGGCACACCTACTTCTTGTTCTGTATATCCATTGTATCATGGTTGTCAATTTGAACCTTCTGGTCCTAAATTAGGCTTTCCCAAATCAAATGCTCAGCTTGTGGATGACAACATGAAGATTTTTCTAAGAAATACTCTGTCATGTAACTTAAGTGAAACTTGTCAGACAGAGTGTGAAGATGTTTCTGAGAATCAGACTGCAATAGGGTGTGATTTATCATTGCGTTTGGGCTCGCTTTTGGTTCCCTGCAATAGAGTTCATAACGCTTCTTTGTGTGAGAATTACAAAGCTGGTGATATATGCAAGTTGACTGATCTATCTCCACAGTTCAATAGAGGTTTGTCATTCTTCTTGAAGGAAAATGCTGATAAAAAACAGTTGTCAATGAGTTCAAATAACCAAGATTTGAATGTCGGGTCAGTTTCGGCAAAGAGAAAGCAAGGTGAGGATCAGCAGATTTATTGGCCAGTGAAGCTCCCTTTTAACAAATTCAGGTCTTAGTTTATTAACTTAGGTTTCAGTATTTCTCTTGACAAACTTGGAAAAGGAAAGTTAAAATCTGTGTCTTTAATGAGCTTTCTTTGAAACATTGTATTTCCCTAATTTGAAGTGTTAATATTCAGTGAGTTCCAAATCCACGCAGAAAAATCCAATTTCTATTTCCTTTGTCCATGAAACATGATGCATCTCCTTGAATAATTCCACTTGGCTTGTAAAATCAAGAACCAGAGCCAAAATGGTCCCAAAATCAGACTACACGTTATTATGTTGGGGGAGTCAGAATAAAGTGATTGATAGAGGCCTTGGTGTTTTGTAAGTGAAGTGAAGTGTCTTTTTCACTATGAAGTGTTGATATTCAAATCCATGTAGAATGATCAAGTGCTACTTTCTTTGTCAATATGACTGGCTTTCTACTCTTAATCTTCATTTGGGATATATGTACTTGTGATTCTTGCATACACCCAACTGCAAGATCCATGAACAAAGACAAATTGCCCCAGAAAAACTTGAGACCACATGGCTATACATTGTTGGAAGTACTGAAGCTGTGATCAGGAAAGGATGAAGTTATGGATGGATAGGTACCTTGTTGCTTTTCAACTGAAATGAAGGGTCATTTTACAACATCTGATCATTGAAATGGGGATAAATGGACCTCCATTTCCTTTTGCTCTTAGTTCAAATATTTATCCACAAACTAAAGAATGAATGACATCAACATGTGTTTTTCATATACAATTATCACTTAGTTAAATGATCTGAATTTTAACTGCTGCAGTTGAATTTTTTGTTTCCTGTAAAACGGAGAACTCCACGTCAAATGACCTTTGTGAAAAGAGTGGAGTTTTGCACATGACCTGTTTTCTTTTTTTGTTCTGTCGCATGAGTGACTTTCACACTTCATACACCATGATAAATAGCATGTCTGATGCTCTCTTGATTCTAAAGCCCCTATGACCCGCCACAAATTTTGACATCTTTTACCTGGACTTCATATTATATCAAGCATGAACCAGAGTAACTAGACAATATTGAAGTGTAATTCTTTTTGCCAATCCTTTGTTACCTTTGTCAAAAAAAATTTCTTTTCGCCAATCCTTGCGGCCACTGTCTATATTCTCAATTGCAAGGTATAGTTGAGCGTTCTCAGACATTCACAGTGTCATCCCTACAAGGGCACTGAGAAACTTACTGAACTTTTAAGCTACTTCACGCAGTGATTTTCGATTTTGGTGTTTAGAATTCATATTGTTTTCATGATGTTAACAATACATAACATTCTTGAAGCACCTTCATGACACAATTTAACCATGTTTGATATAACATGTATAAAAGCATTAAGAGTGTACAATGTCTCTCGTTTGTCAAGTCAGTATTCTCATATTTGCAAATCGGCAGTACTGCGATACAGATCACACTAGGCAAATTCAATTTACATCTGAAGAAGTAGCAGAAGAAGAAAAAAGTGATGATGTCAAAGACGATGAAGAAAAATATAGCAAGTAGCTCAAGTTGAACTCTATCTACAACCGATGATGAAGTGATAAATAAGAAACTGTCTCCTTTTTCTCTTGCTCCTCGAGTTCCTTTAGAGGGATAGCCACGAGAAATCTCTTGATGAATTCTCTGCAGCATTCTTTCCCCTTGCATATCATCTCTTCCTTATCCTTTGTATCATTTTTCTATGACTTCTCTTGTCACGACCCAACTCAGGGACCGTGATTAGTGCCGATTGGGCATCCAGACAAACACTAAACCGAATTTCCAACTATAATAGCTAAAGAATCTATCAAAATTTCGGCAGAGTTTCCTCTGTTTTACTGACTAACCAAACCTGCAAACAGCAACCCCAGCATACAGCAAATATCAATACACATATATATGCGGGCCGACAAGGTCACCGCTGCGGTAGAACCGCCCAACAAATGTATCATATATACGTAGTCATACCGCATACAATATCCCAAATTTACATGTATCCACAGACCTCTACACATACGAACTGAATCATAGGATGGGACAGGGCCCCGTCATGCCCTCGAATATACATAAATGCAAAATACGAAAAATAAATGTACATGTATACACCAAAAATCTGCTCTTGAGGCAGAGGGAGCACTTCAACGGTAGACAGAAGTCCTAAGAAGGTGGCTCTCTAGCTTGTGCATCAGTACCTGCGGACATGAAACGCAACCCCCGAAGGAAGGCGGTCAGTACGAAATGCGTACCGAATATGTAAAGCGAAAAGTACGAAACATAAATGAGAGTAATAATCTCAATAAAAATATATGAGTCAAACCTGCATGCAAACATCAAAATAATTTTTTATTTAAAATATCAAAGTAATGCATAT
>JAOTQJ010000102.1:10180917-10190928 GCA_025642045.1 Solanum sejunctum
GCTGAGAGTTCCTAGTTATTGTATTATATCTTTTAGGGTAAATATTTGCTAGATGTTCTGCACTATCACAAGTAAAACATTCTAACTTGATTTTATAATTTTTGTTGTTTCTATATTTTCTTACATGTCTATTTTTATCTAAGTAGGATTTTCTGGCAGATGATTTTCTTAAATAGTATTTCCTTTTTATATGGCCTCTGCTATTTCTATATCTTTTTTGTTTATGTGGCTTTTTATTGTAATGCAGAGTTGTATACATTATAATTTTACAAAAATTCATTTCATTCTATTTTAACTGCTTTTGTATCTGCATGTTTGTACATCTTTCTATTAATTAATACTTTCATTACATGTTGTACTCTTTGTCCTATTGACCATTTTGCATTCGGCTTATGTACTACCCTTTCTCTCTTATACCATCTCTCTTCTATTTCCCTTCCTAAGGCTCCTAATAATTTATTAAATAATTTTTTTTTATGTTTTCATGAAAAGTATTTTCACTAAGAGTACAATAATAAAACAATTCTCTTAGAAATTTTTTAATATAGCACCAATTTGATATACTTAATTGTTCTAGCTTAATTAAAATATTTCTTTGGAGTATTATGATTCCACTATTTGGATCTTTTCCTATAAGTAAATTATGCATTTTATTTATAAAATTATGAGGATTTACTCTCATATTTATTAATGCCATGAATTTTTTGGGAAGTTACTTTTATATGCTTCCCATACCGCCTCAGTGGATTCTCCTAGAAATGTTTTCATATATCTATCCATAGTTTTCATGTCTGTTTCTTGATAATTTTTAATAAAGTCTGCTACTACTATTTTTTTCATATATCTATTGCCGAGTTCCGTAATTGTAGATTATGGGCTGCTACATCTAATATTTTTTCTTTACTACCTCCTTCTTGTAGTCTGATAGGTTCTTCTATCGGCATTCTCCTACCCATTGGTCTTATATTTTCTATCCTTATTTCTTCATCTGAATTTGTTCTAAAAATTCTTCTCCTAGGTACATTTTATGTTCTTGTATCTATTGTATGTACCTGTGACGTTCGTTTAAATGGTGTAGAACTAGTTGATTCCATTAGTTCTCTTTGACTGATTGAGGATATCATTTCCTCTATTTCTTATTCATTATTAACTTTGGTAATTATAGCCGGAGTATTCCTCTATCCTAGATTATCTGTTCTTGCTTTGCATTCTTTCGAATGTATCATAATTTGTTCTAGGTTCATATCTCTTTTTTGGCAGTCTTTGCACTTGAAAGATGTGTATCTTTGTTCCTTATATAAGCTTTTAGCTTGTTCTATTACTTCGTCTACTGCATATCCTTCTTCTAATATTTTTATATTCATGAATATTATTTTTGTTATTTCTTCGATCTCTCTGTCTCTTCATTATCATATTCGTCAGTATGTCTGGTATAATTATATTTCGTAAATCTTATTGAGGTCTCGCCTTTTCTACTTTTATACATTACATGGGATTCTAGTGTATATACTTTAGGTTTGTTAAGTTTTTCTAAGTTCCATTCTAGTCCTGCATATTTTTCTGGGTCTATTTTTATGGATTTTATTAATTTAATTCTCTTATTCCCCAGTAGTTCTACTACAACATCTACTTTAATTTTAAATTTAGTATTACTGTTTACTGCCATTTTTCCTTTAAATCCTACACACATTATTAGATTTTTTACATTATTCATTTCTTTGTAACCCTTGGTCTGTATTCCTATCTTTATATGTGTTTCGAATTCGTTTAAATTTATTAAGAAATCTAGGCTAATACAAAATATTCCTCCATTGTTTGTCATATCTATTTCTGTTCATCCTATTACTAACTTTTTTAAGTTTGTCCACCTATCATCCTATAATACTATTAGTTCCTTTGTTCCTAGATACTTTCTAGTGAATCCTTTTATTCCTAACACAATTAATCCATATGCATCATAGTCATTTTAGTATTTTTGATGTCTTTTAAAAGATTCTTGGTTCACCAAATTTAACTGTACTATATTTTCTCCTATTGCAGATATTTATTCTTCTCTATAATGTCTATAAAGTAAATTATTTTTTGAAAAATACTTTGTATTATATAGAATCTTTGGATCTAATAATTTTAATTGATTCTGTTTAAAAGTTTGCAGGTCTTTGTCTACATCTATAACTTGGCTAAGCTCATTGTTTTCTGAGGTTCGTCTAGAAAATACTTTAGATATCAAATTATTGCTTATTTGGTTGTTTGAGTAATTTGATCTTGGTCTTTCTTCTTATGAGGTTCTGGTTCCTCCCTGATTTGAAAGAAAGTCCATTTTTATAATTTTTCAGTTATTTTTGGTTTATCTTTTTGTGGTGTAATTTCTATATTGTTTAATTTTGTAATTAATTCGTCTATACTCATATTAGGAGGGTTTTTTGTTTCTTTGTCTTTTAATAGTTTTTCTAATTTTTGATTTATATCTAATAAGATTGCTATGATTATATTATTTTTTCTGATGTCTCTTCGATCTGTCTGATCGACTCCTATATGTTTCGCAAATCCTACTGGCTCCTGAAATTGAGTTGTATATTCTATTGTCTTCTGATATATGAGGTCGTCTGTACTCATGGAAGAGATATCTTTTCTACTTTTAATACTACTTTCTTAATCTATTTAACTTCACTAGTTATTTCTTTTAACTGATTTTTTATATCTATTAGTTGTGTGTCTTCACAAGTAGCTTTGTTTGATAATTTAAAGTTTTTACTAATTTCTGTTCCTTGATCTTTGATGAAGTCCAAATTTCTTTCTATTTTCTCTAATAACTTTGTATGATTGTTCTGAACTTCTTCTATTGTTCCTATAAGTCTTAGAATATTCTTATCTTGCTCTTGAACCTTACTGCTAAAATTGATTATTAAATCTACTAGAGTATTATATTGTCTATCTTCAGTATGCAAACTATGTTCGCCTTGACTAAAATTACACTTAATTGTTGTACTCTCTTTTAATGATTTGAACTTTTTCTCAGGATGTATTCTTAAATCTAAGTACTCTAGATTTCTTAGGGAATCTATTTTATCCTATTGAAATTTTTACCTTTGATATTTCTTTATAATATTGAAGTCTATTTTCGCTATATCCTATATGTTTTTCTAACTTTACTATTTCTTGTAGGAGATTAGTTTGGTATTGTTTTAACATTTTCATATTGTACAAAGAATTATAAAGTCACCTAAGCTACTGGATAGCTCTATTCATGTATATATAGTGCGAAGAGTATTCTGGTAAGGAAAATATGTATACTAGTGTAACACAAACTCTAAAGTAAGAATCCTACAAGTTACAGACTATGAGTTTGTCATATACATGGACTAAGAGTCCTAATATGCCCCTTAATCTGGATGTGCTGATATAACGAACAAATTGTCACATAAAAAGCAAAAACGGGAAGAAGATAAACCCTTGGTAAATATATCGGCTAGCTGTAACTGAGAAGGCACATATTAGACAATAAGAGTTCCTTAAGAAACTTTATCACGAACATAATGATAGTAAATATCAATATGCTTGAAACTATCATGGAACACTGGGTTATGAGACATGTATGTTGAGCTGACATTGTCACACAATACTCGAACTGGCTCATGAAGATAAAGACCAAGCTCACAAAGTATATGACAAATCTAAGAAGTTTCAGCAACAGTATAGGCAATGGTCCTATACTCAGCATCTGTAGACGATCTTGAAACTCTGGGTTATTTCTTTGCAGCCAAGGAATAAGATTAGAACCTAGGAACACAACAAAGCCAATGGTAGAGCGCCTACTATCAGGACATCCAGCCCAATCAATATTAGAATAAGCAACTACCAATGATGTAGAGGATGAAGTATGCAGGAATAGTCCATGTTTAGTAGTGCCCTGTAAGTACCTAAAAAGAGTACGAGGTGTATGCATAAACTGAGACACAACATTCACAGCATAAGCAATATCAGGATGTGTCAATGCCAAATACTGAAGTGCACCCACCATTTTCCTATATTCACTAGGATCTGAAAGTAATTCACCATCTATAAGGGAAATAGTAGCGTGAGAAGCTAAACGAGTACCAAGTGACTTGCAAGTATGCATGTGAAACTTACAAAGAAGATCTAAAATGTATTTTTGTTGAGATAAATGAAGAACATCAGATGAGCGAACAACTTGAACACCAAGAAAATAACAAAGTTCACCTAAGTCTTTCATGAAAAATTGACGAATAAGAAGGCTAATGAACTGATCAAGCAATGGTGAATACCTACCAGTGAGAATAATATTATCAACATAAAGCAATATGACATGAATATCAGAGGAAGAATGGCGAACAAACATAGAGGTATCAAATTTGCTGCAAGTAAAACCATGAGAAAGGAGAAATGAATTAAAATGAAAAAAGCATGCACGTGGGGCCTGTTTCAAATCATAAATCGCCTTGTTCAATTCGCAAACATGATGAGAAAAGTCAGAGTGAATGAAACCCGTAGGCTATTTCATAAAGACTTTCTCATAAAGAAGACCATGTAAAAAGACATTTTTCATGACTAATTGACGAATAATCCAAGTATTAGAAATAGCCAGAGAGAGTATAATGCAAATAGTGGTAGCCCCAATAACAGGACTAAAAGTCTCATGGTAATCAGTACAAGGTTGTTGGCAAAACCGAAACCTTGTGCTACAAGGTGAGCTTTGTAATGCTCAATTGACCCGTCCGACTTATATTTGATATGATAAACCCACTTACAATCAACTAAATTCATTTGTGACTGAAGAGGAACAAGTACCCAAGTTTTATTATCCAAAAATGCATTAAATTATTCGTCATAGCTTGTTGCCATTTATGATTTTTTGCAGCCCGAGAGAAATAAGTTGGCTCACAATCTTGAAAAGGGTACTCAAAGACAAAATATTTTTAGTCTTAGAAATACTAGATTTTGACCGAGTTTTCATTGAAAGCGATGGAATGGTAGACGCGAAAGTATAAGTAATCGTAGTAGACAACAAAGTGGATAAAGATATAGAATTATCAATAGAATGGGAGCTACTAGATGGATTTGTATCTATTGCTGGAGTGAATAAGATAGAATAAGTAGCAGATGGAGAGCTAGATAAAGGATGATTAGATTGAGTAATGACCATGGATAGTTGTGGAATAAAAAATGCCAATGTCACTATAAGAGGATCTGGAGAGATGGATGATGAAGTCACATCAAAAGTATAACATAATAGACTGTACGAAAATATCAACTCATGAAAAACAACATGACCACAAATATAGACACGATCAGATTTGGGATCTAGACAATGATATCTTTTAAAGTTAGTGATATTAGGTGCAGCCTAATTTGCGATGGAGTGGAAGGGAGATGGAATTGTTGGTTTTATTAATCTAGCGTAAGGTTTGAGTAATGGTAGGCCAATCTGCCCTATAGAAGAACGTGGTAGAATGCTAGGACCAATAGTATGGAGAGGATGAGAATGAGAAAAAGGAGGCAAAAGAGGAATTGGAAAAGATGAAATAGATGATAATCCCGATGAACCAACAAATGGATATGGAAGAGGATTAGTATTTGTTGTAGAAAACGAAAGCAAGACATCTGAAGAAGATGAGACAGGCAGCCTAGAAGCCATATTATTGGGAATAACTAACTTGACAAAAAAGAAAAATGTGGACTAAGGAATAAATTTTGGGTCGCCCTGAACGTCTGATACTATGTACGGAGAATTAATCAAAGTAACCTAAGCTATTGGACATATATATATTTATATATATAATGAGTACAAAAGAGGATTCTGGTTAGAGAAATATGTATCCTAGTGTAACATAAACTCTAGAGTAAAAATCCTACAAGTTACAGACTATGAGTTTGTCATGTAGATGGACTAGGAGTCATAATATCCACATATGTTGGTGATAGTACTCTATATAGGTTGTCGTGATAATCTGCTTCTATTTCGTACCTTAATACTATCTCTATTTATTCTAGATGTTGCCTTAAATTGTGATACTGAATTCTTAAGTCTAGGTTATGTTGTCTTTCTCTAAAGCCAAGAATTTAATAATCTTATTCGTTCTACAAATTTTAAATTTCTCATATGCTATCCTAATGAAATAGTTATCTTACAAATGTAATTTTATACTGTTGTGTATTACTAGCTATACCTTGTAATACACACTCTATAGTATTTTTTTAATTTTAGAATTGATTGCGTTATAATTGATTGGTCTATTAATTATTGTATTTCTACTAATTATTTTTTAAATGATGTTTTATTTTGAGTAGTTCTTGCTTATATTTTATTTCAATGTATAAGTATTTATGGTTTATTCTAATAATCTTAGCAAACTCTCTATCTCCCATATACGTGAATAAAAGCACTGTTTGTGAGAAATGTAATAATAAAGAAGAGTGTGAAAGAGAAGCATGTGAAAAAGAGGACGTTTTTAACTCAAGTCAGTCAGGGGTTCCCGAAAGGGGAACCTCTCTCAAGTCCTAAGCATGTAAGTGTCTTGTTTAAGTTTTTCCTTATATATAAATTAAGGATTTTTCATTTTGTGGATTAATATATTATTAAGTTATTATATTACTTTTTAGTTTTTAATGCATAAAATTTACTCTTAAATGGTTAGACTCTTAGTTTCTTAACAATAATAATGGATTAATCAGTAAATTCCTAGGAACATTAATGGCATTTGTAGTCAATTAAGAGGACATTGTTATCGCCATATCCGAGGTGGGGTTAAAGAACTTATTGTTAAGAGTCTAAAGAATAAAAAGTAAGATACTGAAAAGGGTAATTAAAAAAAGTATAAAATGGGGAAAACATACAAAAAAGAACATACGTTAAAAGGCACTAAGAAAGAGGGAGGCCTGACTCCTTCCTTTTCTTGAGAGATGGGTAAAAGGTTGAGTAGATTGGGGGTTTTAAGTAGTAGCGGGGATATGAAAAATATGTAAGACACTAATATTGGTTACATTAGAAAATTAGCTATCGAGTTACGAGTTACTAGGGGTATCGAGAGGGTTCTTTGTTGGACATCAAGGTGACTGGTGATGGAATGGAGAAGTTTAAAGAATAGAGCAAGCTAAAAAAGTTGCCTATACAAAGTGATTGAATTGTATGGATGAGGATAAAAAAACATAAAGGCTCAAGGATATATATAAAACAATGAATACAGCTGTGAAGACAGTGGTTATGAGTGCTAAGACAATAATGTTTGAATGTTTGTATATTGAACTAAGAGAAAAGGGAGAGGAAAATAGATTGTGTAGGCTTGCAAAAAAAGAGAGATAGAGAAAAGATCATGACTGGATCAAGTGAAGTACATCAAAGATGAGAATTGTGATGTGTTGGCAGATGAGACTTCCATTAAGCAAAGGTGACAAGTTTACTTTTACAAACTCTTAAATAAAAAAGAGGACAGAGATATTGAACAGATGATTTGGCACACTCTAATAGTCATAGAGATTTTGGTTTCTACAAGTGTTTCAAGGCTGAAGAGGTTAGATACGCTGTTAGTAGGAGAAACAAAAGGAGAGCTATCAGTATCAATGCGATTCCAATGAATTTAATTTTCAAAGAGCATAGACAAAGATGGTATAGAGTGGTTGAATCGGTTGTTAATGTTATTCTAAAGACTACTAAGATGTTTGATGAGTGGAGGATGAGTACAATGATTCTATTGTATAAGAACAAGGGTGATATTCAAAACTATAATAATTACAAGGGTATCAAATTGCTAAGCCACACTATGAAAATCTAGAAGAAAGTGGTAGAAATAAGAGTGAGAAGAGAAGTGTCTATTTCAGAGAATCTGTTTAGATTCATACCTAGGCAATCAACTACTGAAGCAATTCATCTTGTTCAGAGACTAGTGGAGAAATATAGGAAAGAAAGACGGACCTTCATATACTATTTCTTGATCTTGAGAAAGTCTATGATAGATTTCCAAGGGATGTCCTATGGAGGTATTTAGAGGTGAAAGGTGTTCCAATGATGTATATTTAGGTGATAAAGGACATGTATGACAAAGTCAAAACTCAGGTAAGGACGGTGGAAGGAGACATAGAGGATTTTTCTATTGAGATGGGACTTCATCAAAGATTTGTCCTGAGCCCTTTTCCTTTTTCCTCAGT
Organism: Solanum sejunctum; assembly: GCA_025642045.1. Lineage (NCBI taxonomy): Eukaryota > Viridiplantae > Streptophyta > Magnoliopsida > Solanales > Solanaceae > Solanum > Solanum sejunctum. The sequence goes on from JAOTQJ010000102.1 coordinate 10,189,081, forward strand.
GATAGATGACTTTACATAGTCTATTCAAGAGGAGGTTCCATGGTGTATGCTATTTGTAGATGGCATAATACTGATTGATGAGACTAAAGATAAAGTTAATGATAAGTTAGAGGTTTGGAGATATATTTTTGAATCTAAGGAGTTCAGATTGAGTAGGACCGAAATAGAATACCTGCAGTAAAAACTCAGTATTGTAAGGGATGAAGCAGATATTCAAATGAGGCTTACTACTCATTATATTTCCAAGAGAAAAAGTGTGATGATATCGATGATGATGTCATATATCATATTGGAGTAGCATGGGTGAAATGGAGGCTTGCCTCTGGATTAGTGTGTGATAAGAAATTACGATCTAAACTTAAAGGTAAGTTGTACAGAATGATGGTTAGACCATCTTTGCTATATGGGGTGGAGTGTTGGCCAGTTAAAAACTCATATATTTAGAAGATGCAAATTGTAGAACTGGGAATGTTGAGATGAATGTGTAGGGATACAAGAGGTGATAAGATTAAGAATGAGATTATTTAGGAGAAGTTAGGAATGACTTTTGTAGCAAACAAGATGAAAAAATCAAAATTATGATGGTTTGGGCATGTGCAGAGAAGAAGTGTCGATGCTCTTGTTAGGAGGTGTGAGCGGTTGGATTTAGGGGTTATGTGGATGGGTAGAGGTAAACCAAAAAAGTATTAGGGGCAGGTGATTAGATAGGATATGATGCAGCTTCATATTACCGTGGATATGACTTTAGATAGAAATGAGTGGATGTTGCATATTAGGGTAGAAAGTTAGTAGGTTAGTAGGGGTAGGGTGATGTGTTGTCGTGTAATATAGTAGGATTAGTTATGTCTTGATATATTTTGTTGTTATTGTCCATAATTTATTTTGCTACTATTATATATCTATGAGGTTTCAATTGCTTTCCACTATAGTCATTTTTATCTAGCATTTTCTAATTTTGAGGCCGATATATATGAATTGAGGGTCTTCTAGAAGCAGTTTTTCTATCTCTATGAGGTAGTGGTAAGGTCTGTACATATTTTACCCTCCCTAGACCCCACTTGTGAAATTTCACTGGGTATGTTATTGCAATTAATAATAAACTCATTAAGACCTTAGGAATATATTACATTTGTCATTAAAGATTATACAAGGCCAAAAAAGTTCGTATAAGAAAATTACAATATTTAAGTTATCTATATCTATAACAGTCCAATCCGCTAGTAATATTATTCATTTTGGCTTTAGGCCTACACAACTTTAAAATGTGTCACTAGTAGGTAAGGCTTGTTTAGTTATATACTAACATCTCTTTTGTGTTTGGCTGATGTGGGACTTCTCATCTTAAGATGAGTTGTTACATACATCCCCTTCTATGGATTCAGTGCCTCAAAGAAGTTTACCCTACAGCATGAGATTCACCTAAACTCATCACTAAGATTTGTATCGCCTTATCATAATTTGCCTAAATTCAATTGAACTCTGGCTCACATCGATAAGGCTGACATAGGACTAACTCTGATACCATTTTGTAACAACCCGACCCCCTAGTGATATTGTCCGCTTTGGACCTAGGTCCGCATGACTTCAAAATATATCACTAGTAGGTAAGCCTTGTTTACTTATATATCCAACATCTCACCTTTGTTTTGTTAATGTGGGACTTCTTTTCTTAAGATGGATTGTCACATAAAAATTCATAATTTAACTGTTAGACCCCGTAATTAATTCAATCGAAGTAAATCATTCAATTGGAAAAGTTATGGCGAACATAGCATAATTTAAATTAAGTAAGTTCGCGGTGCTTAATTATAATTGGAGCGTATATTTTAAGTTGGAGTCGGGAGTCCT
>JAOTQJ010000102.1:10213861-10235095 GCA_025642045.1 Solanum sejunctum
GCATGTATGCAATTTTAAAGGTGACTATGTATGAAATCATATGAACATGTACAAAAGTGGAGACATGGTTAATAGTTGTCCCGGAGTTGGTGAATGCCATTATGTACCAAGGAGAGAGCTATGTTTCATGCCAAGTGATACGAAATCAAATAACCTTACATACCTTGTCATCGGACCTTGTTACTACCTCGAGATAACCTTCCCTTCATCCAAATACTTATCTACAACATAATAGAGGATAAAACTACCATTAATATCCTATAGACCCACCTTGACATCCCAATCACATAACAAAACAATACACGAGCAGCAAGCTTTTAAGTAGCGACATCAGGGCGTTTCGTTCAACCTTTTCACTTGTAATCATATTTTCGAACAAAAGTTCTCATGTATATGTCATATACTTGTAACCAGCTATGAACAAGTTTCAGAACAGAAACAAATCAGTTATTAAATATGTGAAGCAACAGCTTGCTCTCCAACAGTCCACAAGTTACAATCAACATGACGCTTGAAATAACTCGATAAAATGCGCTTGTTAAATGAAACCAAAACCAGGGACGCAACTTTGGGGTGATGTTTATAACTCAAACCATTTCAATAAAACCAATTTATCTTCATAATATAACTTAAAAACCATAGAGAAATCACCAAAACTAAAGCAAAAGGAGCAGCAACTTTCTGCACAGAATCTGTAAAACAAATTTCAGCAGCGTAGCTAGCATCTGTTTCGTGTTTTTCATGATAAAACTATACTAAACACACAACTATAATTACTTACCTTTGACTTAAAGGTGTATATGCTCCTTAAGAACCCTAAAGAAGTCGTTTGTCTGTTTCACAAAGTTTAGAAAAGTTGAGAGAAAGTAGAGAGAGCAATCTGATTTTTTTTTTGTGTTCAAGTGAACTATAACTTGTGGAGCAGCTTTGGAGCCCTTTATGTACGGATATTATGCAGACTCTCTCTTGAATTCTTGACCAACATATACCACACATAATCAGATAGCTTACCCACCAGCTTGACCCTCAAAGTTGGGCCTTTTTGGAGCACCAACTTGTTGGACTTGGGCTGCCAAATTTTCAGCCTTCACTTACTTAGGTTTGGGCCCAATTTGCTAAGTGTTTTGTATTTTCTTTGGGACCTTTTTAATACCTCACTTGGGCTGAATATATAGAATATTTATGATGCTAAAACATGGGTCCAAGTTACACCCTTAATACAGACTATATTCATAATTGAACTTGGACAATTTCGACGTCGAACTTCGTCTCCGTTTAACTAGCCATTTTAAGCTAAGCAAGTAGGTGACTCACCTACTAGCTTCTAAGTCCTACAAGCACCTCAATTCTCTCATTTCATTGTAAGGTCGTAATATCCTCAATTCGACAAAAAACATGTATAGACTCAACCCTCTTAAGCATTAGATGCACTATAGCCCATTAACACGAGATTCAAGCACTTTTGAAAATTAGCGCTAGTTTGACCAAACCATGTCATATTTGATTTGACTTGTACTAGTAGTGTAAGGTGTGGGGTATTACACTATTGCTCCAGTGGTCCCAATACCTTTATCATCATCAGTCGCTACTTGGGGTTGCTTGGGACTTTGAGGTCTCAAAACATGTTGCTAATGCATGGGAGGAGCAGATAGAACCCTATTAACAGCAAGGCCATATTCACCAATACCGTCTTTCTCTCATCTGCATGATTAACAGCCAACTCTCTCTATTTTGCTACTTCACGTTCTTGGGAATTCATTTTGCGGATCGACTTAGTGAGCTTAGGGTCGTACAGAATAAGTGTTTCACCCTTACTCAGGTGCTTAGTATGCAATGTTGGTTCCCTACAAAGAACAAAAACAATAAATAACAGTAAAACTAGGGACTAGTATTACACACTAAAAGTAGCAACTAATAGACTATTACTTCATCGTATTCCCTGGAAACGGCACCAAAATTTGATACGCCTAAATTTACACTCTAAAAGAAATAGTAAAGTAGTTGTTGATCAAAACTCAACAAGAGTTGAGGTAGATCTCACATGAAACGTCCCAAAAATATGCTTCGAAAATGCCCATAATCTTAATTTTCATATATCTCAAAATTCGTGTATGATATCAAAATTTTGACTTCATATTTTTGATCAGGGGGCAAAATTGAGTGGAAAATAGGTATAACCTGGATTTTAGAAGACCCGTAGCAAAAATGATTTTCGTCAATTTTTGCAAAGTAGTAGGGGTTCGCGATGGCTACGCGACGCGGACCCATCATGGAGTACTATTAGAACTTCCTTAATTTTATGTTTCGGCCTAAGGCCATTGAAGTCATAGACCCATGCCCACTTATGCATGAAAACACCTATACTTACCCATTTTTCAACTCCATATCACTCAAAAACTCTCTCTAAAACCTCTCACCCATTTTATTGAAAATCCTATCCAAATTCAAGTATTTCAAGCTTAATTCCAGATCTCAAGAACTCCATTCAAGCTTCAAGTCTCCTTCAAGTCTCTATCAAGAAAATCAAAGTTTAAGGTATGTGGGTTTCATTTATTGGGTCCTTTCACCCATGGAGCCCAATCTCCCTTTTTATGAAAATTGCATGTTTTTCAAGTTGTATCATCTATGGCATCTCTTATTATGAATTTTGATTATAAATTATATTGGGGTTTTATGAAATATTGATTGATTATGCATGTTTATCTATTTCAAGCCTATACTATGAATTGGTTTTTTTGTCTGTCTATTGAGACTATGCATGTTTGGAGCTATGAATCTATGATCTATTATGAGATTTGATGATGGATTTTAAGGTACCTTACATGAGGTTTTAACTATATGTTGGTGGGTTGATTTCCATTGAGCTTTCTCATATTACTTCACTCTTGAATCGCATGATTTTGAATAAGCATTACACACCCACCAAGTGTTTATAAAATGTCATGATAAGGACTCCAAGTTATGGATGAACTACTATATAGTTTATAAGTCAAGTGACTTTATGTTGATTATAGGATTGTATATATGAATTGAATTCATAAAATGTATCTATAGTATTGCAAGTAGACCACACCTTGTTAGGGGGTGATATGCCCAATCACCTTGTTTAGGGGGTGACATGCCTCGACTACCTTGTTGGGAAGTGATATACCCATACCACCATGTTAAAGGGTTGATACCTTGACCACCTTTTTGGGGGGTTGCTATGCACATGCCACCATATTGAGGGGTGGATACCACCACCACCTTGTTGGGGGGTGACATGTCCATACCACTATGTTGAGAGATGGATAACTCGACCACCTTGTTGGGGGGTGACATGCCCATACCGCCATATTGAGGGGTGGATACCTCAATCACCTTCCAAGGGACTGACATGCCTTGGATTCCAAGTAATAGTTTGCATGGTCTATGTTGGTTATGGTCTCTTCCCACACATGTAATCTATATTTGCAAGTTATATGATTTACAAGCATGTTTAACTTCAAGCATTGATCATACATGCCATATTGATACTATACTTATCCATTGCTTATGATTATGCATTTTGACTGTGTTGGCTTATGTCTTGTTATATTGCATACTACATACTTAGTATATTCAAACGTCCTAATACATACTCTATGCCTACGTGATGTTACCATGTAGGAATCAGAGCACCTCTCATCTTCCTCCACATGGCTAGTTTTGGCATTTCAAAAAATAAGTTTTGGTGAGTCTTCAAGTCCGGGGACACTAGCTATACTACTCTTACTATTTGATATTTCTTTATGTTGAACACTTGATACTATGAGGGTGAGCTCAGAAAGTGTCTTGGCCCCTGCTCTAATCTATATTAGAGGTGTTGTTAGAATAATTAATGTACTTATGGTATGAGCTTGACTTTTGAGTATTTTATTATTATCAAAGACTTCCTTTAGTCCTGTTTCCCCTAATTATATCTCTTGTTGTTATTTTTTTTCTGCGACCAAGGATGTGTGATTGATATGGTAAGAGGCTTATTGGAGTTCCTTCGGGTTCCCCATTCATCGTGTCATGTCTAGGCCCTAGGCTATGGTCATAAAGAACTTGGTATCAAAGCAGTAGGTTGTTAATGATCCTCAAAATCCATCACACCATGGCAATTAGAGTCTTATTCATGGTTGTGAAGTGCGCCACAACTATGAATGACAGGCTATTAGGTACTTCAGTAAATGTTTCACTTCTTTCATTGTCTAGATTGTGCTTTAGATGTAATTGTAAGTCTTTTGCCCTAATTAATGCTCTTTTCTCTTCTAGATCATATCGATTCCAAGAGGGAGGCTAAGGAGAGCCCATATACCCAAGGAGCAACCGGCCCCTCCCGCTCCTCAAGCTCCTCAAGGTAGAGGGGTACCTCTAGATGAGTTCCAGGATGCTATTACAGTGTTGGCTCTTGCTATTACCAACCAAATTAACCAAGGGGTACAAGCCTCTCATGCTCCCACTCAGGCTTCTAGGGTGAGGGATTTCACTAGAATGAACCCACTAGAGTTCCATGGATCCAAGACGGATGAGGATCCCAAGAGTTCATTGATGAGGTGTACAAAGTGCTATCTATTATGGGGGGTCAATTTAGAGGAAAAAGCGGAGTTGGCAGCCTACCAACTCAAAGGGTGGCTCAAATTTGGTTTACACAATGGAAGTTAGAGAGGAGGGATAGTGATACTATTCCTTGAGAGAAGTTCAAAGCTGCATTTCTCAACCAGTTATTTCCTATCGAGCCAAGGGAGGCTAAAATAATAGAGTTTATCAACCTTAATCAAGGTTCAATTGGTGTGAGGAAGTATACCCTCAAGTTCAACCAACTCTCCAAGTATGCGCCACAATTGGTTGCCAAGCCGAGATCAAGGATGAACAAATTTGTGTTGGGTGTGTCTGACTTATTTAATAAGGAATGTTATACTACCAAACTAATAGGTGATATAGATTTGTCCTACCTGATGACTTATGCCAAACAACTAGATGGAGAAAATATTAGAAAGAGAAGAAGTTGTGAGTCCAAGAGGTCTCATTTTGAAGGTAGATTCCTAAATTCCAAGGGTGGTTGGTTTCCTCAAGGCCATAAGTTCCAAGGACAAGGTTCTTCCAATGCTCCTAGTAGAAGGTTTGCTAATGAAAACCTAAGATTCCAAGGTGGTGGTGGTGTGGTGCCTAACCCTATGTGCCAAAGGTGTGGTAGGAACCATAATGGCCCATCTTTGAAGGACTCTAACACTTACCATTGTTGTGGAGAAGTGGGTCATAAAGTGATTAATTGTCCTCGTGCTCAAAACAAGGATAGAGATGGTCGTCCACAAAGCCAACGTGCAAATGTGGGTCCAAAGGGAAGTGAAGGCCAACAAGGGGGTGCTCTAAGGCAAAATAGATTCTATGCTCTTCAAGGGGGACAAGGGGTGGATGAGGTGCTTAATATCATCACTGGTATGTTAAACGTTTTTTATTTTGATATGCATGCTTTGATAGACTCGGGTGCCACTCTTTCTTTTATTACTCCTTTTGTTACCAAAGAGCTTCATGTTAGTCTCGAATTGTTATGTGAAGTGTCAGTCCCATTTGTTGAGTACATTATTGCTAGAAGGGTCTATAGAAATTGTTCCATGTCTATCTTGCATAAAATCTTGCCTTGTGATTTTGTTGAATTAGATATGGTGGATTTTGATATCATTCTTGGGATGGATTGAATGTATGCATATTATGCTTCTATTGATTTTAGAAACCATAGGGTTGAATTCCAATTCCATAATGAACCCATACTTGAGTGGGAAATTTGTGTTGTGGTGGTCAAGGGTAGATTCATTTCTTGCCTTAAAGCCCAAAAGTTGATTTCTAAGGGTTGTCTTTATCATCTTATGAGGGTTAAGGATGTTGAGTCCAAAGTCCTTCCAATCGAGTCAGTTTTGATGGTTAATGAGTTTCTTGATGGCTTTCCTGATGAGTTTCTCATTCTTCCTCCCGAAAGGGAAATATACTTTCATATAAACCTTCCTCCCGATACTCAACCCATCTATTTCCCTTTACCGTATGGCCTTAACGGAGTTGAAAGATTTGAAGGAACAATTGAGTGACTTGTTGGAAAAGGGTTTGATAAGGTCTAGTAAGTCAACTTGGGGTGCACTAGTGTTATTTGTGATGAAAAATGATGGTTCCCTTAGAATGTGTATTGATTACCGGCAACTTAATAGAGTCACCACAGAGAACAAGTACCCTGTACCAAGGATTGATGACCTTTTTTATCAACTTCAAGGGGCTAGTCACTTTTCTAAGATCGATATTCGATCCGAGTACCACCAATTGAAAGTGAGGGAGTGTGACATTGCTAAGATGGCTTTTCGGACTATGTATGGGCATTTTGAGTTCATGGTTATGTCCTTTGGGTTGACTAATGCACCGGCTATATTTATGGATCTCATGAATAGGGTATTTAAACCCTACCTTGACTTGTTTGCGGTGGTATTTATTTATGATATTTTGATTTATTCCCATTGTGAAGAGGAGCATGTGGATCACTTAAGGGTGGTGTTACGAATCTTGAGGGAAAAGAGGTTATATGAAAAATATGAGAAATGTGAGTTTTGGTTGAAAGATGTTGCTTTTCTAGGCCATGTGGTGTTGGGTGATGGCATCAAGGTGGATCCTAAGAAGACAGAAGTGAATAGAACTTGTCCTGGACCTTTGACTCCATCGGACATTAAAAGTTTCTTGGGTTTGGCGGGTTATTACTGGAGGTTTGTGAATGGCTTCTCTTCTATTGCTTCTCCTATAACTAAGTTGACATAAAAGGCAAAATTTGTGTGGACCAATGAATGTAAAAGAAGTTCCAAACTTTGAAAGATAAGCTTGCCTCCGCTCCTATCTTGTCTCTGCCGGAAGGGTTGGAAGGGTTTGTTGTATATTGTGATGCCTCAAAAATTGGTTTGGGGTGTGTTCTGATGCAAAGTAGTAAGGTGATAACATATGCCTCTAGACAACTTAAGGTGCATGAGAAGAATTATTCCACCCATGATCTTGAATTGGTTGTCGTGGTATTGGCTTTTAAAATTTAGCATCACTACTTGTATGGAGTTCATGTTAATGTATTCACCGACCACAAGAGGCTCCAATATGTGTTTACCAAAAAAATTTGAACTTGAGACAAAGAAGGTGGTTAGAGCTCCTTAAAGATTATATGTTACCTCGACAAAGCTAATATTGTGGCCGATGCTCTAAGTAGGGTTTGTATGGGTAGTCTAGGTCATGTTGATGATGGTGGAAAAGAGGTGGCTAGAGAGGTTCATCGGTTGGCTAGATAGGGGGTTAGGTTGTATGAGATTGACAATGGTGGTATAATGGTTGTTGATGGTTCTAAACCATCCTTGATTGAAGAGGTAAAGGCAAAATAAGATCTTGTCCCGACCCCGCCTTGCTAGAGTTGAAGGCTTTAGTGAGAGATGGTAAAGTGGAGGTTTTCTCCCAGGGGGAGATGTTGCCCTTAGGTACCAAGGTAGATTGTGTGTGCCATACATTGATGATTTGAAAGAAATGATCTTGAACGAGGCCCATAATTCATCCTATTCCATTCACCCGGCTTCTACAAAGATGTATAGAGACTTGAGGGAGGTGAATTGGTCGGGTGGTATGAAGAGAGACATTGCCAAGTTCATATCCTGATGTCACAATCGCCAACAAGTTAAAGCCAAACATCAAAGGACAATTGGCCTAGACCAAGATATAGAAATTCCTACTTGGAAGTGAAAAGAGATCAACATGGATTTTGTGGTTGGGTTGCCTAAGACTAGGAAACATTTTGACTCAATTTGGGTTGTTGTGGATAGAATGACAAAGTCAGCTCACTTCCTACCAATCAAAACTACTTATAGAGCCGAAGATTATGCAAAGCTGATATAAATACATTGGTTAGATTTCATAGAGTTCCCTTGTCTATCATTTCGAATCGTGGTACTCAATTCACTTCTCACTTTTGGAGGTCATTCCAAAGAGGTCTCGGTACCAAGGTTAAAACTTTAGCATGACTTTTCACCCTTAAAGGGATGATCAATCCAAGAGGACTATCCAAACCCTTAAGGATATGCTTAAAGCTTGTGTTTTAGAGTTTAAGGATAGTTGGGATAAACATCCTCTACTCATTGAATTTTCTTACAACAATAGCTACCAATCAATCATTGGTATGGCTCCTTTTAAAGCTCTTTATGGTAGGTGTTGTAGATCCACAGTTGGGTGGTTTGAAGTGGGGAAGATAGCCTTGCTAGGTCCAGATTTGGTAGTCGAAGCCTTGGAGAAGGTGAGGTTGATTAGGGAGAGATTAAAAACATCCCAAAGTACACAAAAGTCCTACTCCGATGTGATAAGAAGAGATCTTGATTTTAAGATTAGTGATTGGGTTTACTTAAAAGTCTTACCTAATCAGAATCGGAGTGGATAAGGTTGCTTATGAGTTGGAGTTGCCTATGGAAATTTATATGGTATATTCGGTCTTCCATGTGTCCATGTTGAGAAAGTATGTGGGTGACCCAAGTGCTATAGTGCCCTTGGATGTTGTGGGTGTTGTGAAAGTTAATTTTATATATAAAGAGGTTCTGGTGGCGATTATGGATAGATAAGTGAAGAGGTTGAGAAACAAAGATGTAGCTTCCATCAAGGTCCTTTAGAGGAACCAACAAGTTGAATGTGCCACATGGAAAGTCAAGGCAGACATGAGAAAGCGATACCCATATATTTTCCACTCTACTCAAGCCGAAAGTACTAACTTAAGTCCCCTATATGATTTGAAGTCTTAAGTTTTGGCCCTTATATCATTTTGCATGCATTCATGTTTATGTTGTCAAGTTTATTGTGATTTTTGCCATTCATGTTGAGATTTTCAAGAATGGTGTTTAAATGCATTTGTTGCATTCATGTCGGACTGAAATCTTCATGATTACTTCTCTTATGTACCTTTCTTCAACATTCAGGGATGAATTTTTTCAACGGGGAGATATTGAAATTCGAAAATGCCCATAATTGTAATTTTTATGTCTCAAAATTCGTGCATGATATAGAAAATCCAACTTCATATTCTTGATCAAGGGGAAAAATTGAGTGGAAAATAGGTATAACCCAGATTTTAGAAGATCTATAGTGAAAAATAATTTTTGCCAATTTTGGCAAACTAGTCGGGGTTCGCGATTGCTCCACGATGTAGTGTTAGCACTTCCATAATTTTCTATTTCGGCCTAAGGGCATTGGGATCATGACCCCATGCCCGCTTATGCATAAAAACACCTATACTTAGTAACTTTTTAACTCCATATCACTCAAAAACCCTCTCTAAAACCTTACCATTTTATCGAAATTCCCATCAAAATTCAAGTGTTTCAAGCTTAATTCCGAATCTCAGGAACTCTATTCAAACTTCAAGACTCCTTTAAGTCTACAAAAAGAAAACCCAAGTTTACGGTGTGTGGGCTTCATCCATTGGGTCCTCTCACTCATGGAGCCCAATCATCCTTTTTATGAAAATTGCAGTTTTCAAGTTGTATCACGCATACATCACAGTCCGTGGTTGGCCACACGGCCCATGATGGGCCCTGTCTCACTCCACTTGTTTGATTCTTGTTATTTTCGACAGTGACTATTCAAATTCACATCATTTTCATGAAGGTAGCCATGATCCATGTCAATGCCCACATCTCATGAAATGACCTATGAGAATTGCCTTGGCTCTTCCACTCTACTTTGCTCCAGCTATGCCTTAGTGAGCCAAGTGTGGGCCTACGATACACCACACGGTCCGTCTAATGTTACATAGGCCATGTAGATACTCCTACTCCTCCACTTAGATTCACTTCTTTGATCGTATGATTAGACCAATGCCACGTGGCCTCTCACGGTCTGTGTGATGCTACACAGGCCGTGGAGGCCCCCATATGTTGACACTTGAGCTCTTTTTCATTTATTTTCTCATACTTCAACCATTTCTCTATGCCTTAACCATATTCCTGAAAGATAACAAAGCCACACATCAAGCTCACAAATTTGCTTGAGAACTCACAAAAATCCTTTGTTTAAAGCATTACAAGAGTCGTATTTCTACGACTCATCAACTGCACTTTTTGGAGAACAAGTCATTCATGTATTTTTCATACCCTGGCATCTTCTCCAATGCCTTAATAAGGGCGATATTGATAGAGAGTTGCTTTAGCATGGAGAGAAAGTACTTGAACTTGCATTCCTCCTTCCTCTTTTTGATTGAGTCTCTAAGGGAAGGGGGAAGGAGGCCTAGGAATAGGCTTAAGCCTTTGTGTTGCATTAGCAGCTTCACTCACCCTATCCTTGCCGTGATCGTATCCTTCATCTGCATCTTTTGTTGCGACCTTCTCCTCTCGAACATCTTCTACATCAACTAGCATGGGAGGGTCAATTGTGCTCTTTCCAACCTGAGTAGTGACTTCCATACACTGCCCTCGTTTTTAAGGTTTTGTATTATAATGTTAGGTAGTGTACCCCTCTGACACTGATTAAGCTGAGTCGACACTTGACCAAACTATTATTCAAGATGTTTGATAGCCACAGTTTGAGACTCTATTTTCTGATTAATACTTGAAGTATCTAATTTCATGCCCCTTAGAGTCTTATCCAGCATCTCAGCCTTCTTCAATAGGGGATCAAATATCTCCTTTATTCTGGAATTGCTTGCACCTGTGTCGTTGTTGCTTGGTGGCACATAAGGACCATTTTTGAAGCCTTCTCTGCGATCCCAATCTGCATGTGGACCGTTATTCCTATCATAGTAACCTCCGTGGTTTTCCCTGTAAGCTTTGTCTCTACCAAAGTTCCGACCTTACTTTCCTTGACCGTGGTGCCAATAGTCCTGATCAGACCCTTGGAGGTTGCTCCAGAAACCAACCGTCTGATCTGAAACAAAATAAGTGTCCTTATCATAGTATGGCTCCTCGTACATAGGCGCACACGAAAGTTAGTGAAACACTAGATTCCTTCTTTCTTGGTTATGCTTTATCATCACATCTATACTTGTGCAAAGCTAAGCAAGCTGCTACATGATTTCTTTATTAATTTTGGCTTGCTCTGGCCCCACACTGACATCACATGAACTCTTTATGGAAGCTCTTTCTCATTGTCCCTATGCACGATTTCCTTGACCACTCTTTCCATTCGCTCCGCAATCTTTACAAATGGTTGATCTAGAAACATCCCCCCCATGATAGTGTCAACACAAGCCTAACTGTTCTGATCAAGATCATGTCAAAAGATCTCCCCCAAGGCATCATCACTGATCTTGTGGTCAGGAACACTCCTTAAGCATTTTGTGAACTGCACCCAAGTAGTGCTTATTGAATCACTAGGAAGTTGCTTGAACTTGTTGATCTAGTCCTTCAAATTGAAATTCTTCAATCTAGGGAAGTACCTTTCCAAAATGGCCTTCTGCAAGTCCACCCAGCTGGTGATTGAACTCTGCATTAGCTCAGATAGCCATAATGTAGCATCGCCAATAATAAACAATAGGAAGACATAAAGTCCCATAGCATCCATAGATAGATTCTATGTTCCCATCACACTCTTACAAACAAATGCCACATTGTGTAGATGGCTATGTGGATATGCTAATGGTGAGCTGCTAAATAGCCCACGATTCTGCAGTATCTGGAGTAACCCTCTCGAGACTGTAAACTTTGTTTATGCCAGTAGTGGTGGCAATACAATAGCTCTAGTCACCTCCATAACTAGATGATTCAACCTGTATTGATTCTACTGTAAGCATTGGCATTGAAATCCTGAGGATATGGAATATCCTCCAAAGGGAGGTGGGTTCTCAGTCCTAAAATCCTCGTTATTATTCTTATTCAGAGTTGCATTGGTTGCATTGTTGGCAATGTCTTGGGCCATTCATCTTGAAGTTCTATGGATCTCTGGATCAAATGGAGCTAAGGGATTTCCTTGACTCCAAGTATTAGGCATACACTACTCGTACACCCTGAAAAAGAACAAAAATAACAAACAAAAGTAAAATAAGGGGACTAAGATTAACACTCGAATTACTAATGAATTCACTAAGTCTAGCCATATTCCTCATCGATGGCGCCAAAATCTTGATGTCACCCAAATTATACCTCCTTTTTAGAGGACAAAGCGGTCACTGTCAAGATATAGAACCCAACCAAGGTAGCGTCGATCCCATAGGGAAAAATTCACCAATATGCAATTCGAGAAAGTAACTGACATAATTCCCTACAGGGGAGGTTTGCAATAATTAATGAGAAAAGTAAACTAAGTAACTATCACAAGAGAAAATCAACAATAGAGAACAACTAGGATATTGTGTTCCCCGTGATTCCCTAACTCAGTATCACCAGATAGCCTAACTCTTGTCTAGTGTATAGCATAAAGGACAGTAATTTAAGTTCACCAAGCCCTTTGGTCAAAGGTGAGAGGTGAATTTCACTATGAGACTTGGCTCATCTCCGTAGTATGCATTACTAACCATTAACTATTAGTCTCATTGCAACTTGCCCTTGGGCCAGTTCAGTTGATTAGACAAGAACACAATAATCAAATCCTGTTAATTAATCTCTTTTCCTATTCATTACTCCTTGATCTAGTCAGTAACACTAGGCGGGTTCTAATATTGTCCACCATTAGAAAAAAATACAACACAAAGAGAGTTAATTAATACATGCATATACACCTTCCAAGAATTATGAATTATCTGATTTTACTTTATTAGATCTTCACGATTCCAACAACCCTAGTTGTGAATTTAGCTACTCATGTTATGTGTAGATGAAGAGATTATGAATTGACAAGACCAATATCAATAAGAATCACAAGCTTTAAAATCAAATTCAACCACAAGTGTTCTCAAGGACTCTATCCCAATTTTCTCTCTCAAAATATTGACTTATCTGAGTACTAAACTACAACAAATGAAAACTAACAAGAACTTATGAAAAATAACCTAAAAGACCTATTTATAATAACTAAAATTTAAATCCTAAATGACTTAGGAGAACTAGTTGGCACACTCTACGATAGCACTTTACAACCTATTTTGAAGTTCACGACCCATAATTGGGGTTTCATACATTGTTGCTAGAAACTGAACTTCTTCTTTATGACACCCCTTTATGACTCGTAAAATGGTTTACAACCCATAAAGGTGGTTTTGTCTGATAAACTTTAGAAAGTCTTGATTATCTAATCCTCAGGGCACGAAACCTCTTCTACGACTCATAAATTCTTCTACGGCTCATCTGCATGTTCGTAGAAGTAACTTCAGAAACTTAGCCCCTCACTGGAATTCCTTATGAAACCACCTTACGGATAATGGAATGGTCTATGGCCCATAAGGTGTCACATATTACAACAAATCTGTAGCAAAGTTCTGTAACTTTCCCCAAAATCATGTCCAATCGGTAATCTTGCAAAGATAAAAATAAAAACACATAAAACCCACTAACATCTCATTGAGAACACACATGATACTAAGTTTTAAACATGAAAAGTGTTGTATTTTTGTAGCATATCAGTTAGTAAGTTTCAATATTTTTAAAAATGTAAACAGGATGGAGAGGGCTAGGGTTCGTTGTTCAAACCACGGCTCGTAATCGGGCTTTCGTAGACTCTAACCGGTAGTTTTAATGAAGGGCTGTTTTATCATTTTTGCAAGTCCTATTCCTATACTAATTCATTTTTAGGATCAAAAGGGGCCTAAACCATACTTAAAGCCCTACATTCTTAAGTCATCCTCCCATTCTTGTATTCTCAAAACCTAAGGCTAAGACATTCCCTCTTCAAGAATAATCTACGGAGGCTAGGGTTTCAAGGAGTATTCTTTTCAAACAACAAATTCATTCTACCCAAGCTTGCCAAGGTTTGTGAGTTTGATTTGTGAGTTTCCTTTAATCCACAACGTCCTTCATAATATATTTTACCTTTTCTTTAAGTTCCTTAAGTTGATATGCATGCTAATGATGATTTTATGATACATTATACTATTTAATGGTCTCAATGATATTCCATGATGTTTATACTAAGTGTTTATATATATTTAAGTTATTAGTGACGACCCCAATGATGAGTTTTGTTATTGATGAAGTGTGGTTGTTTTACTTTTTTTCAAATGAGTATGTTTTCATGATTTAATCATGATTATGTGACTTATGATTGTTTGAATTGAAAAGCTTAACCCGCCTAGTTTTAAGCGAATCTTTGCATGATTTATGAAGATGATTAGGGCATTAAATACAAGTTTTAAAGTTATGATTTGCCAAAGATATAAGCTTGTTCACAATTGTCCTAAAATGATGTTTAAGAAGGTCCCCATGATGAAAGGATAATTCTCACTTGGTGGTTGCTTAAGCTCGAGCTACTCTAATGATTGCTACTTATGATTCTAAATGTTACAAAGTGACTAAATACATATATTAAAATTTTGTGGGTGATGTAGCATCGAGAGGACTTGAGATTGGAACTCATTTCAATAGTTGAGTCATGACTCATTAAAGATGAATCTCATTGTCCGTGACTATGTGCCACCATATGATCCCTTTTAGGTTGGGCTAGTGGATCCATGTATGCCAATGTTATTTAAAGATGCATGCAAAGTAACGAAGTCCCACCTAGCACATGGACTCCTTATGCCAATGTAGGGGGTTATGTTAGATTTCATGTAGTAACTCACATGGTCTTATATATTGGTTAAGGTCTTCTTCCACAAGTTTATGATTCTATGATATGATTCCATTACATGTGATTTCTCATGTATTGACTCTCATTCATATTAAGTGATATTCTTTGTGCATGCTTAAGCACATATTTATTTATTTTGTGACTTCATGTGCCTTTATGTTTTACTTAAGAATGATGGCATTACAATATCATGGTTGCATTGCATCTCACACACTTAGTACATTCCTGCGTACTAACATATATTTTGCCTGCATAATTTAACTATGTAGGAATAGGTACTCCTACACCAGCTCATGGCTAGTTTTACACCATTCAATACTGGTGCTTTTTTTGGTGAGACCTTATTTCGAGACTTTCGCATTTTTTGTTCTAGCTTGTATTTTCTTTTGAGACTATATATATTTGTTGCCCTTCTAAGACTTTTACTTTCTATGTTGGTAAACATTACAGTCCTTTCTATTTGATGAAAATCGACCATTACTGGTTTTGTCTATCGATGTTTTTAGTCAATATGACTTATGGACAAAATATAGATATTTCTTTTTAATATTGCTTCATTGTCATAGTATGTTCCCATAGACTCTTTACTATTCTTCATTCCATAAAGTTTACTTTAATGCCTATGAATTCTTAAGATATTAAAGATGGCTTAGGTGAAGTGTCTTTAAGTATCTCATTTACTGTGTGACGAGTAGGCCCTAGTTGGGTCGGATAATCTAGGTCATGTCGGTGTCAGAATGTGCAGAGAGAAACATCATTGATATCAGTTTCACTGCATGGTACTTGCACACCACGAACCTCCATAGCATCCAGAGGCTTGAGAATGATCTTCACCTAACTTTTGCTTTTGGGAATGGTCTTGCCATAGGTCTTATAGAACTTTCTAACCCAACTTGGAATGTATGGTTCTTAAGGTGTGGTAAAGTACTAGAACTTGTGGAACTTTAAAGTGCCCTACACCCCGGGACACCAATCAACGACCCTATCAGTTGATAGCCTCCTCTCTTCCAGAATTTTCCTGACCCCAGTAGCTTTTAGTCTGTTCAAGTTTCTTGGGGCATTATAGTCTCCTAGATTATTTGGCATATCTGGAGGAGATAGTCATGATGGACTTTGGATTTGGCCTCACTTTGTCATCGTTTGAGGCTTGACTCTGAAGTAGGCTCACGTGTTGGGGTTTTAGACTCCTCTTACTAATACTCTAATGTTGTCCATGTCACATTGAGGGATCTCCCATCATCACTATCGGAATCCATGTGTTTAGCCACTTTCCTCTTGCCTTTGCCTCATACTACCCTACGTGGTCTTTGGGTTATTTATTCTGTCCGATCAGGGGCTATAGCAACTCTCCAAGCTTCCCGAGATCCACCACTAGTAATGAGTTCCTTGGGTTTGCCCATATTTGAAAAATAAGCTCAAACACGAGGGTGAGAATCAATTATAGTAAAGAAATATTCAAAATCAGCTTTAGAAAATCATGCAAAGCGGGACTGGTCGCTAAACTAAATCGGCAGTCAAATAGACTATTGCCTTTTTTCACAAATTTCAAACATGTAATCACTGTAACTTTCGGTGATGAATGTGCAAATTCGATGGTAGAAACTACCATCGCTGAAAGTTGCAAATTCAACAATGAAGATCAGTCAGAAAAAGTGGTGTGTGAGATAATTTGGCACATCGTCAAGTCACTTTCAGCTGTCAAAATAGCTGTCGCCAAAATTGACTAGCAAAGCTAACATCCTCTATGTCAAAATTTGATCAAATTGCACAAAAATAAGGAAAATGTCGCACACTACCCCACCATCAAAGTACCAACACATGCTCAGAGGTTTATTGCTACTCTCACATCATCGCCATGGCTATAAATCCATTCAAATGATGACTTACCCTTAATATTGACATCACCCAATCTATCATCAAGCAAGTTCAAGTCACTCAAATGAATTTAGGGTTACTCAAACTTCACCCATAGCCCACAAAAGCAACCAACTCAATCAAAATCAATCAAAAGCATTCAAATATTTGGGGCAATATCCCAACTAAAGGCTACTCAACAAGGCATCATGATCAATATTGGGGCAATATACAATCACATTCAATGTTTGGACAATATATTCATGAAATTGAGTCCTAACCTATAGCATGCACCCAATAATTTCACAATTTCTCAATAAACTCAATAATCCAACAAATCAAGTACAATCAAAGTATAGGGTTCTACAATCGTCAAAACACTTCACCCATATGATTTCCAATAAGATTATTCTCAATATCACAAAACCCTAAACATGTCCTAATCAACGTATATCATTCTTTAAAAGTAAAACAAAGAGCCAAAAAAATACCTCAATGATGATGCACTAAGAATGAGAGTTTTGTTAATGAAAAGCACTCAATCCAAAGAAAATTGCATGAAGAAAAGCTATAGGAAAGTTTAGCTTGATCAAAAAATGAAAAGGAAGGAATATAGAGAATAAAAGGTTAAGGAGTTTGAAAACTCATAAGTAGGTCACGCAGACGGGAGATTTTAACGATGCCGATCACTTCATTGAACACAAAAGGTGATACATCGAATATGTCCGTGACCACCTTTTTTGACAACCACCAAACCTTTTTTTAGCCCCAAAAGGTAGTGAAATTGACCATCACCTATATGATTCAACAATCAGTCAAATTGCAATGCCGACCTCCTAATTTGATAGTACCTCAAGATTTATCAATTCATTCAAAAAGCGATCAAATTAGCGATCACTGTCTCAACTCGGTGATCCGCCGATTTGGCTCATATGTCACCCTTTCTTCCTTAATCCAATTTCTCCAGTTTCATACACCTACACAAGTAACACCCATTAGCCAAAAGAAAAACTTACCAAAAAGCCTTAGGTTGCCTTTCAAGCAGCACCATAGTTAACGTCATGGCACGACATACTCCTTCTAGGTTCAAGTCACCCAAGAACGATTAATCACCGACACCACTCAGAGGTCCCTTGCTTGCTTCAAGGTCTTGCAAATATTGAACACAACCTCCTCTTCATTCACTTGAAATCTCAAGTCTCCCCTTTGAACATCCACCAAATCCCTTCCAATTGCTAAGAATAGCCTACCTAAGATAATGGACACATCAACGTCCACTTTACAATCCAAAATCACAAAATCAGGAGGTAGTATAAATCTGTCCACCTTCACCAAGAAATCATGTAGAATCCCAATCGACCTTTTGATGGACTAGTCAACCATGAGCAAATACATTGTCATTGGTAAAGGGATGTCCAGCTGTAAATCTTTAACAATGGCCAAAGGCATGAGATTTTCTTGCACCTAAACACACAACACCTTGCGAAACTTACAAGCTCCGATAGTGTAAAGAATTGTCAATGCACCAGGGTCATCCTTTTCAGCAACCAAGTGTTTTGTCAAAATTGCACTGTACTTGTGCGATACTTCAGTTATCTCACATTCTATGGTTCTTTTCTTGGTCACCAATTCCTTCATAAACTTTACATACCCTGGTATTTTCATTATTGTTTCAACTAGTGGGACATTGATAGACAAGGAATTGAATATTAAAAGATATTAATGAAATTTCGTATCCTCCTCCTTCTTTTTCAACATTTGAGGGAATGAAGGATCGATATTGACCTGAGGATTCATTTTCAAGTCTGAGTTTGCATTCTTGGGGGATGCACTTTTAGCAGTCTTTCAATCACCCCTAACTGTCTCTTTTTCACTACTCCCAGGATTACCGAGGGTCTCACTTTCTTTGTTCACAACCACATCACCATTTTCATTCTAAGTCACTACACCTTCATTTATTTCCAACTCCTTACCACCTACCTCAACATTAGGTGTGAGTACAACACCTTCCACAACTTTGCCACTACAAGTCATGATAGCCAAGCACTATTGATCAATATTCTTTAGGTTGGCCATTGTGTTTCTAGGTAGACCTCCATTTGGCCTTTGGTTGAGATAAGGTGAGATGTTGCCAAGTTAAGTCTCTAAATGCTTAATAGAAGTTAAGTGCGAAGTCAAGGTTTGTCTCAGCTATTAGAAATTAGATTTCATCTCCTTCAAAACCTTATCAGAGGCCTCAACTTTGTTCAAGATCCGCATTAATATATCTTTAGTCCGAAAATTCTCTAGATTCACAACCTTTAAAGTAGCCTTAACCCTATTATAGGGTGGAATGTACCTATCTCTTGTACCATCATGATCTCTTCACCTCCAGGTTAAAGTTAATCCAACAAATTTCTATCTCTCCATCCAGCACCATTGTTCCAACCTTGATTCCGGGTATCCTTGGAAAAGGTAGCCGAGAACCCATGACCTATTTACCCATATAATATACCTCTTCACTATGACCTCCTTCATATGGTACATCATCATAAGTTATATCACCAAAAGCACCCATATCATTAACACTCTTATGATTTCCACCCATTACATTTTAGCTATATTTTCGTCCCTCTCTTGATCTTTAGCTAGTTATTCCTTCTATTAGTCCCTATGAGTAGAAGAGATAGGTCATCCCTTGTATACCAAGCCCTACTTATCTTGGTCATGTCATCTAACAGCTCATACCTTTGTTAACTGCATCTAAGCACACGTAGAAGTATTGCAATAGCAGGCGGTCTAAAACTCCATTACTCGGGCATTGGAGCAAAAGTTTCTAGAGTCGTAGCCATGTTTCATGCAATAGCTCACCATCAATTCTTTTGAAATTCTCCCAATACTCCTCCGAAGTTTAACCATCTTTAGGGAGGAAAGAATCTCTCAAGGAATGCATCTTGCAATTCCTCCCATGATGTAATTGAATCTTGAGGAAGCTTAGCCAATGATCTTATGGTCTCTCTTGTTGTGGAAAAGGGGAAGAGCCTTAATCTGATGACTTCTTGTTCGATACCTCGAAAGTTGAATGGCAAGCAAAGGTCTATGAAATTCTGAAGATGCTCATGGGGACCTTCATGGGCTTGACCTCCGAATAGCCTTTTAGCTGGAGTAGTTGATGCATTATGCTAGTGACATGAAACACAACACCTCCAGCTAATTAGGGCAATTTGATCTCTCTCGTACTCCCTACTTTATCCCATTCAACATCTTAGAAGTCATTCATATCTCCTATGTTATTGCCATGCACACTTCCAATATCATCCATTTCAACATATAATCAAAAGTAGCACAAATAACAAGAAAAGTAATAAGACAGCTCTAAAAACCAAGTCCAGACAAAACTTTAATCAAGAACTAGAACCATTCCATAGCAGCGGCGCCATATTTTATGCATGCTCAATCACACCTCACAAACAGAAGATGTGGACGGTCGCCATCAGCATAATAACCCAATGAGGAGTTGGGGTCGAATCCCACAAGGAATGGTGGCTCAAGAAGTGAAGTAATGCGTTGAACTAGGCATTTGTAAGTGTTGACATGGGGGGTTATGAGTAAATAAATATCAAGATTCAGCTAACAACAATTCTAAAAATGCAATTTAACAATACATTGAAGAGAGACGACGGGGATGTGTGAATATAGGGATAGATATAATTAACTGAGTCTAAACACTTGATTGATTGAGTTAAGAATATATGAGTAAGCTAGGTTACTGGTAACCAACACTGCATATACGACAGCAAAGATGTTTCACATGAATCTATTATGACTTCACATGAAAATCGATCAAGGACACACCTAGCCTAAGAAATTATAGCAAATCTCCTAATATAGCCATTGAACCCAAGTTTGTGGCATTCAACTGAAACCCCCGAAAGATTTCTGATTAATACACTTATTGCACACTCTAATTACTTAAATTAATGTAATAATCAAAGATCTAAAGTAAACCCCAAGTGTGCAACCTCAGCATTATAGATGAAACTTAACAATAAGAGTAAACTCACTTAGATTAACATCAATATAATAAAAATATCATAGACCCAGCTAATATATCAAACACTCATATTATAAACACATCCGCAATATAGATGACCCAAAAATGGACATGAAGGCACTTGCTCAATCTCATCTGAACAAGTCAATCTAAACCCAACGAAATAGAAATAACCTGCAGATGTAACTAAATATAATAGATAACTAAAATAAAAATCTTCACAAGCTTAAATACCACTTAAGGATTGGTTGTTACGTGTACAAGCCACTAGCAATATAGAAAATTAAAAGAAGTACAAGTCTGAACTGTCTTTCTTCTCGAATAAAACAAAGCATAAAAGAAAACAGGAACAAGAGAGCCAAGCAGATGAAAATTGCTATCTCTCTAAATCTCCTAGGAAGCCTCGGATGATCAAGGAAAAGTATTACTCATTGTTCAGGCTCAAAACCTACACAAGTGTAGAAGCAAGGGGTGAGTACGAAAAATAATATGGTACCCAACAAGTCAACTAACAAAATAAAGTCTAAAAGAATACACAAATTCCTCCATCCCAACCGATCTCCACAACTATAACCTGCATAGAAAATCAGCCAAACACAGCAACACATAATACACAATAAGGATAGTTTTTTCACAATATCACA
>JAOTQJ010000102.1:10235195-10246637 GCA_025642045.1 Solanum sejunctum
TATTATTATTACTATTATTATTATTATTATTATTATTATTATTATTATTATTATTATTATTATTATTATTATTATTACTACTACTACTACTAATATTATAATTATTATTAGGAAAAAGGGTCATAAATATCTCTCAATTTTGTTTTATTGTTTCACTTTATCCCCTTCATTAAAATAAATTTATTTATACCCCTGTCGTTAACAAACTCACCAGATTTGCCTTTAAATTCGACGGATTGCCCCAAATTATATTCATATGGGAAAAGGGTTAAAAATACCCCTTAATTTTATTTTATTATTTGACATAATCCTTGTCATTAAATGAGTTTATTTTTATCTCTGCCGTTACAAAACTTATCAACTCATACCTTTCAATTGGATGGAAAGCCCCAAATTAAATAAAATTATCCAATTCAAGTGAGAATGTCCTGATTTTCTTTTTTAATCCAAATTTGACCCACCAAATTCAATAAATTCATACCAAATTAATCCCAAAATTCATCTCCTCCAAATCCATGTATGATTAATAGAAACATAGTCACTTATGTTGCCATATATGGTGGATTTGGAGGACCGAAATATAATAAACATAATTTGTTAATAGATTTTATCAAAAATGTCGGAGTTATGATGTTGCTTCAATGACGTTCTAAAGCAGCATAAAAATCCAGTCAAATCTGGAGCAAAGAGAAGGATGACAGAGTGGTGGATAGCGTCTAGGTCATCGCCAGAGCTACCAACAACCATTGAAACAATTGGAGAGTTTGAAGATTTTTCTTACTTTTTCAAGTTAATAACAAAATTAATTAAAAAAAATATTTATTTTTGATGAAATAGAAAATCATCTTGACAAATCTCTTCATTCTTTAATCTTTGGGTTAATTCAGATATTTTTATCCAAGTAGGTAATAAGTTTTGAAAAAAAGGGGCAAAGAGGAGAATATGGCGACGAAGCCATGACTGTAAAAAAGAATTGGATTGACTAATATGAATTTTGCCCTGTCATTGTCTTCTTTTACTTCTTCGCGGTCATAGTTGTCATTGTCATTTTCATTTGGTTCCACAAATAGGTTCGGATTTACTTTTTTACATTGTTAATATCTAAATTTAGAGAAACATCTATTTGTTTATGATAGTAACAGTAAACCACAAGTATCTAAATTTTGATGTAAACATAGTCATCGATACTCCGACAATAATAGTAGTGTATGTTTCTCTAATGCTGATGAGGGTTCTTGCTGTAGAAATGGAGGAACAAGATGAAGAAGAAGAATGATGAAATGGGTCAGGGTATGGGTCAAAGAGGGAACGGGTCCATTAAAAGAAATCGATTAATTGTAAATGATTTAGGCTTTTTCATCCAATTGAGGGGTACAAGTAAAAAGTTTATTAATGGTAGAGGTATAAATAAATTAGTTTAACGGTGAGGATATAGTCAAACAATAGTCGATACTTGAGGGGTTATCTTTGATCTTATTCCCTTCTTTTTAATATGACTAGTTTTATGAAACTTGAGTTCGTTGTCTTTCATAGTTCCGACAAGAACTACCTTTCATGGATGTTGAATGCCAGATGTCTTGGAGACATAGTTTGAAATTAAAAGTAGTTTTTTAAAGTTTGAACTATCGATTTTATCCTTATTAATATTTTCAAGTTTTTCAACAATACCCACTTGATTTAAACTCAGTTTTCGTATTCGAAATTCAAGACTCATCACTTCTCCAACTTGCAACAATGGTGATTTGTAAAATTTTAAGTTTTTTCAATAATAATCACTTGATTTAAACTCACTCATAAATAGCTCGAGATGTATTCATCAAAAATTCAAATTTAAAAAATCTACAACTTTTCATATTCGAAATTCAAAAATCACTTTTTAAATTTTGAGTTAATAATAATTCGTCAATATTTTTAACTTTTCTCAATATCTTCTTGATTTAAGCTCACTTTTCATATTCAATTTTTTTTTAAAAAAAATTAAAGTTTGCTAGGTATTGTACCAAAAAAAATATGAATGTGCCTAAAATGACACTAAAAAATGATCGAGACATAATCAACATGAACCCAAATTAGTTGACGCTTCAAATTAGATACTAAAGACTAAAGAGAAATAAAAGTATATTGATTGATTGGTATATATTCTACTTTGTAAGGAAACTCAATGAACTTTTTGCATGGATTACCCTTGAAAATATTTTTAATATTTATCTCTATTACTTATTTAATTATTATACGTAGATCAAAATACTCCTATTTGTGACCTAATTTTTCTCAAGCATAAATTTTATATGAATTAAGTTATGCGATCAGGTGCTAGTTGTAGGCATTGATGCCACTTCTGTCCCAGAGAAAGTATCTACCCCTTTCAGAAGAAGGCGCAAATCAATGCCTTAATCCACTCAATCGTACCTCCATATTGTTGATCAGAATAAAATTAAATATGTTGTGTTGCTTGTCCGAAGAAAAGATTGTCTTCTTTGATCAACTATATAAGTCGTAGTGCACTAAGGTAGGAACACTTTTCGACCAAGTCTTATCAATTGATCATAACAATGAAAATATTGCACGGACCCATATATATAGAATCAAAAAAAGAACTAAGTTGTGCAATACTTTTGTGGCCTATTTTTGTTAGGCATAAATTTAGAAAACTTTCACCTTGTTCAACATAAATTTATATAGAAATTAAACTATGGCTTGGGTGACATAGATACTATTGAACTGTTATAAAAAGTGTTGGTGCAAATATATTTTAATGTTAAAATAATAATATTAATTTATATCATGAGTTAGTGGAGAATGTGACAATAAGTTCCTATGTAACTCCTTTTGCCACTAACTCATATGAATTAGTTCTTATAATGTCTTACTTATTATTTTACCTCTTTATTCTTATAACTTATGTAACCTTTGAGTTATTCATTTACCAAATTTATTACCCATTATCTTCCTATTCATGAAGAGGAAGAATTACTCACTATAAATAGTGGCGATCTTACTTTGTTTTGGGTGGAGAAAGAAGAGACAAGAAAATATAGAGTGGAGAATAATGAGAAGTATTATATTGTGTTTATATTGAGGTTAGTGAAAGAGAAAATTAAGACAAAGATAATATTCTAAGTCTTCAACTATATTCACCATACTAAAGAAAGTAATTTATATATGTTTAAAGGAAGGTGCTTTTGTGTGGAGCTTTAGACTCTTCAACTAGTCCGAATTTATTTTAGTCATACAACTTTGTTGGGCTGTTGTATCTTGGAGGAAACAAGTTAGAGATGTGTTGGTGGATCGGTGTAGCAGTGGGCTTGAATCTCCTTAAAGAGAGCGAAATCTCTGTGTCCCAACTTGGATGACTTTTTATTCAATTTTATCATTTTATTTTTCAACTATAATTTATTGTATTTGTGGCATATTACACCATCAAAAAGTATGCAAAAAATTACTTGGAGATTTTGCATATAAAAAAAAAGTGTTTATTAACCAATTTAACCGAAAAATAGAAAGTATATGAATGTAAAAATAAAACAATTACGAATAATCTTTCTCGTAAAGTTATGATCACAACTCATTTGCACTATTAAAATATAATGCTTTTTTAAAAAAATATTTGTACTTGAAATTTATCGTGTGTATGGCTTCACTACTCATGTCTAATTTATGTGACTCATATTTTATTTTTAATCAGTTTTAACAAAGATAATAATATTTATATTTAATAATAATATTATTTTAAAATATTTATTTTATTTTTAATAAAATAATTTATAGTTATACAAATATATATAAGACTTATATGATAAATTTTAAAAATATTTATTTGTTGGTCAAGTCAAACTTGGTAATATAAATTGAGACGAAGTAAACCAAATCAGGACTTAAATTGATTATTTATTTATGGGGGAGTAGTAGTTGCGCTGCAATTTCTACCTATTTCTCAGATCTCTGCAATTGTTTGACATAAGCAGAAACTGATTCATTGCCTTTCTTTCCTTTTGTATTATCTAATATCAGGAAAAAGCCACAGAAAGCCTGCGTCTGCACCAAAAAGATCCAATTGAACTGTTCATCATTATTCTCTCTTCATTACTTAATTTCCTCTTTCTGCTTTGTTTCATTGAACTGAAAAATTTTCAACAACTGGATGACTTGAATGAATAGTCTCCATTAATTCTTCTTGGTTCTACTCTTGTGGGTCCTTGTTCAGTTTCATTTTTTTGATTCTTGGATGACAATTTCAGAGCCATGTTATGTGATAGGTACCCTCCAGCAATGCCATTTGTGAGTTGCCTTGCTTCTTTCTTAACATAATTCTGATTGAGTTTTTGCTCCGTTTGAATGTCAACGATTGTCAAACCTTTCAACTCTTCACACTTCTTCCTTTGGAATTCTGGGCTTTTTCCCCAAATCTGAGGATTTTTCATCAAGTTTCTACTTTGAGATGGGTTCTTGGAGATCCCTCTATTTAGTAATGATCTTCCTATTTCTGCCCCTGACTTGTATAGCTAGTGTCCAGAATAAAGGCAGGCTGAATCTGGGGTTTCAAGGGTCTCAAATGACTTGGGTAGACAATAATGGATTAATTCTTGTTTCCAATAGCTCAAAATTTGCATTTGGATTTAACCCTACAAGTGATGTTACCTTGTTCCTTCTTGTGGTCATCCATGTCAGTAGCTCTACCATCGTTTGGTCTGCTAACAGAGGCTCCCCTGTTCAAAATAATGACAACTTTTTTTTTGATAAGACTGGAAATGCCTACTTGCAGAGTGGGAAAACAACAATTTGGTCTACTAATACTGTTAATAAAGGAGTCTCTGTCATGGAATTGAAGGACTCAGGGAATCTTATTTTGCTTGGGAATGATGGTAACGTTATTTGGGAAAGCTTTAGCCATCCTGTTGATACCCTCCTCTCAGACCAGAATTTCACTCAAGGAATGAAACTTGTAAGCACTCCCAGCAACAATAACTTGACCTATTCACTTGAATTTAAGTCTGGGGACATGCTTCTTTCTGCAAGTTTCCACCCTCCCCAGCCTTATTGGGCTATGGGGAAAGATGACAGAAGGACCATCAATCAAGTTGGAGGACCTGTCACTTCAGCAATTCTTGATGGAAATTCTTGGAAAATTTATGATCACAAGGGAGTGTTGCTCTGGCAGTTCATTTTCCCTGATAATGAAGATCCAAATGCCACCCGGTTGGCCGTTCTTGGAGATGATGGTTACATCGCTTTTAGGATTCTTCAAGATGACTCCATCCTTGCCTCTGGGACAAGAATTCCACAAGATGAATGTAGCAGGCCAGACTCTTGTGATCCATATTTCATTTGTTATAGTGGCAACAAGTGTCAGTGCCCACCAGCCCTTCCATCTTGCAAACCTGACACTGCTTCCTTGTGCAATAAACATGTGGAGCTTGTAGATGCTGGGGATAGTCTTGGCTATTTTGCGCTTGGCTTTGTTTCTCCATCTGCTAAAACTGATTTAAATGGTTGCAAAGCTTCTTGCCTTGGCAATTGCTCATGCGCTGCAATGTTCTTTGATAGCACTTCAGGGAATTGTTTTATGTTTGACCAAATAGGAAGTTTACAAGATTCGATTAATGGAGCTGGTTTCAAATCTTACATTAAAGTTTCAGCTAGCCAGGGGAATGGAGATAGTGGTGGAGGTGGGAAGGGACGATTACCTATAATCATTGGTATAGTCATTTCTACAGCTCTTGTCATTCTTGGCCTAATTTATGGAGGCATCTGTTATCAGAAGAGAAAGAAGAACAAGTTGCCAGATTCTGCAAAGGGGAGTTCAGAAGAAGACAACTTCTTGGAGGGCCTATCAGGGATGCCAATTCGTTTTAGCTACAAAGAACTTCAGAATGCAACTAATAACTTCTCAATAAAACTTGGGCAAGGAGGGTTTGGTTCAGTTTACCAAGGGGTTCTTCCAGATGGGACTAGACTTGCTGTGAAGAAATTGGAGGGCATTGGCCAGGGAAAGAAAGAATTTCGAGCAGAAGTTAGTATTATAGGCAGCATCCATCATCTTCATTTAGTGAGACTGAAAGGGTTTTGTGCTGAAGGAACACACAGGCTTCTGGCTTACGAGTACATGGCAAATGGGTCTTTAGAGAAATGGCTTTTTAAGAAGAACAAGGAATTCATGCTGGACTGGGATACAAGATTTAATATTGCACTTGGTACAGCTAAAGGCCTAGCGTACCTCCACGAGGACTGTGATGTAAAAATTGTGCATTGCGACATCAAACCTGAAAATGTGCTTCTTGATGATCATTTCCTTGCCAAGGTCTCAGATTTCGGGCTGGCTAAGCTGATGACGAGAGAGCAGAGTCATGTCTTCACTACTATGAGGGGTACAAGAGGGTATCTGGCACCAGAATGGATCACAAATTATGCCATATCAGAGAAAAGTGATGTTTATAGTTATGGGATGGTTTTGCTTGAGATAATTGGAGGTAGGAAGAATTATGATCCTTCAGAAAGTTCGGAGAAATCCCATTTTCCATCATACGCGTTTAAGATGATGGAAGAGGGGAAATTGAAAGAGCTTATCGATAGGAACTTGAAAGTTGAAGAAAAGGACGAGAGGGTGTCGACAACAATAAAAGTTGCATTGTGGTGTATACAAGATGACATGTCCCTGAGGCCATCGATGGCTAAGGTTGTGCAAATGCTGGAAGGGATCTGCCATGTCCCTTCACCGCCAACTGCTTCTCAAATGGGGTCACGACTATTTTCAAGTTATTTGAAATCACTAAGTGGGGAGGGTACTTCATCCGGCACCTCTGCACCGTCAGACTGCAACAGCGATGCTTATCTTTCTGCTGTTCGCCTCTCAGGTCCACGATAGCATTTGCCTGTTCATGTGCAATGGTTTCATACCTTTTAGTTTTGAATTTTTTTTGCCTTATAAATGTTGGAGTTAATTGAGAATGTTTATTTGTATATACATCAATCAATGAGTTCAAATATACAAAGAAAATGTATTTTCAAAATCTATTTTTTTTTTACCAAAATGGTTCCTTATTTTTGGACTCAGCCTCAAACCCAGACCTCTCCAAAAGAAAGAAAAAAAAAGCGTTAATATGTAGTGGAGAGAACAACTTTGTAAATTTTTTTTCTGTCCCTTCAAAACCCAGACCTCTCCTCACGGTTAATTTAGCAAAAATCAAGATATAACCAGTTCAGAAACCTACAACTGGAGTCAACAAAAGTATCTTTCTTTGACCTTAATTTTTCATATATCTATTGGATATTTTGAATTATCAAGTACTCTTTACATAATTTTCAAATATATAAATTTTATTTTAACAAAAAAAACTAAAACTTTCATGCCAAAGTTAAACTGTTTCTGTCAAAATCCTAAGGATATAGCATAAATTGGAATAAAGGGAGTACTCATATATATGCGGTTCTATGCGAACTATTAGAATGTAACTCAACTAGGCTCTCATCCTTTCAACTTTCTGAATGGAATACTTGAGTTCTTTCTGAATGTTGAGCCTAGAAGGTGACAAGACAATATCTTTCCAAACAGAGCCTGCTTGAAAAGCTGGATGAGGGTTCTTGTAAAGTTCATATATGGAGTTTGCTCCATCATTCAACCTTCCGACCATTTGCAGTACATTTATCTCATCAGGATCAACTAATAGTGTTCTTTCTTTCTCCTTCCACCCTATCATCTGTTCCAATAAACCACATCAAAATTAGAATTAATATATACTCCCAATTTATGTGACATGGTTTGAGTACTTGGCAAAAGTGTTGGAGCAAAAAAAGGAGATTTTTGAAACATGTGATCTTTAAAATGGCATAACATTTGTTGGGTTATCAGACTTTAAAAATTGTGGTCTTAAACATGCCTTAGTATTTAAATAGCTATAAAAGTTTCTCCTAAAGAGTAAAATTAAGATAAATATATCATTCTTTTCCGGGACGGACTAATAAGGAAATAGTGTAACATAAACAAAGAATGCCATTTATTTAGTATTGTAATAACAAGCAATATGGAAGGTAAATTATAAGAGTGTTGAGACAAATGAAAATATTTTGTTAGGAAGTTGTACCTTAGGAGGGCCCTCCAATGCATTAGTGGAGTACAATCTTGCACCGTCTACTATCTGACAGTATGTATGAAATGCATTTGCAAATCTCTTGTGTGATTTCAGCTGTGAATTTACCCTTACCGCTCTTCGACACATGATAGCTCTCCTATGAAAAATAAGAAATTAACACCATAAATACTAGAAAGAAGTGAACAAATTAATGTGTTACCTTATTCCTCTAATGACAGCTAAATAAGCATCACAAACAACTCCAACCAATTCGATTCTATAAGGTCTCCTCTTTCTATTGCCATCAGTGGCCTCTTGTTCTTCTTTCAACTGTTCCCAGTAGTTCTCAGTTACACTTCCATCATCCTCCACTTTATATCCAACACCCATGCGATAACGGCGCCTGTGGACATTTCTGGCCATGGTTATAGTTTGCACCACAAAGGGTATCCATGAGAGCGTACCATCCATTATGACATCCCTCCCTTCATTAAGGGCTGTTACAAGCAGGGATGACGCTGCATCTGTTGATGACTGATGAACCAATTCAGCAGTTTGAAGCATGTCATTGTGATGCCCCCTGGAGCTAAGGGCTTTGTAAATCACATCTGATTCTTTGAAAGCATCTGCTTCTATTACAACTGCATTAGCTGCTGCTCCTGCCCAAAATGGTCTATATATATATATTGAGGGAGCGAAAATCAATTAAGAAGCATGTCGAAGATATATATATATATAATATATATATATATGGATGATTGAATAAATCATGCTTACTCCTTGAGAATGTCCTTGAGCACAGTGCTTTTACCAGCTCCCATACCACCACCCATAAAGAGTAGGACTGGGCTTCTATCTTTATGAGCCATTGGAACCATGACATCAGTGCACTGTGAATCGTCTGCTGAAACAAGACCTATCGCTTTCATCTCCTCAACTAACGTTGTAAATACTCTTGCAACCTTGAGATTCTTGGTCACCCTTTCAAATCTTTGTTCCCTTTAATCATTTTAATTAATCCTCTCTTAGTATGTATGATCTAATGCTAATAATGAATGCATGTATATAATTGTTGTAATACCTAGTGGCAGCCATGACAATGTTTTTGAGCTTCTTTTTTGGCTCTGTCTGGTCAGCACTCAAAATCTGATAAAGATGATGCATGTGGTGTCTAATTAATTTGAGATATATATCAAAGCCTGGATATTATATTATTGTTGGATTGAACTAACCAACCTGGCTGATCATATGAGAAGCATGAGTCCAATGAAATGCAAAGTAACTAAGGATACATCTCTCAAATTCTTCAACTAACTTAATGAAGAGAGAATCAGCATCTGGTTCATTTGAAAAGAAGTTATATATATCTTCTTCACACCCTTCTGATTTGCGTATATACTCAGCTGATAATTTGCACAAATGTGGACATTCCCTCTTGTCACTAAATCCCATCTGTCTAGCTGATAATTTGCACATGAATTAATTATATTATAATTACAAATGTGGACACATACACACAATGATCTCAATGAAGAATAAAATTACCTACGTAATGAGGAAAGCTCTCAAACCTAATGATCTGACCAGTATTGGTAACTTTAGTCCGAGGGACAATTTTTTCATCACGGATTTTCTTGAGGCGATAATGCACAGCAGCAGCAAGAATTAATCCAATAGAAGATGCTACAAGAATTTGCGTATACGATGCTTTTGAAGAACCCATTGCATTTCCCATACAAACAGGATCCACAACACTCTACTACTAATTCAAGATTATTAAATGATTTCAGATCCATCTCATGCATGTTACACGTGTAAACATCATATCTTTTTTCTATCAAAAATGCATTTATTTACGCCCAATAATCGACTTTTTCTCTACCCACAATACAACGCTGCTACCCAACTCATATAAATACAATGCCAAATTTTTCTAAAACTTATTTAATAATTTTTTATATTCACTAAATTTTATAATTCTCAGTATAATAATTCCTAATATTATACGTTACATAATACCATAAATATTTATATTTTAGATAAGTTATTATTCCCTTTATCCCATTTTAATTGAATTTATGAGGTAATGCACACTTATTAACAAAAACAATCAAAGACAAAATTTACACCTTACTTTTCACTATTGCCCTTTGTAAAATCATTAATATGTAGTATAATTTATCTCCTAAAAAATATAAAACTTCAATCAATGAAAAGGCAAATATGAAAAATTTCAACATTATCTTGAACTTTGAACAATTCAATTATTTTGAACCTTGAAAAAATCCTCAGAAATTCAATTAATTTGAGACGAAGAGAGTATTGATTATAATATAGATTTTTTTTAATTAAATCAATTTTTATATAAATTATCAAAATGTTCTAAAATTAGCAAGATTATAAAAAATAAAATTGAGACTTCACCTATACCAAATATAGTATCATTTTTTATTTGTATATATTTTGTATTACATGTAATTTCAAATGAATCTAAACGATAGTTGTTACGTTTTAGAAGACATTCGATGTTATGATAATGTCTTTTAAATTTAATTATTTGATAATATAATTAGCTTAAGTTTGAAATATCTAATAAGAGACGCGTCAAAGAATTGAAGGTGAAATAAACAAGTAGAAAATGACAACAAATATAATTGCCTATAACTTTTAATTGTAGTTATGCATTTTCCCAGAAAAATAATAAAATCTTTAAAATATGTGAGCATAATGAACAGCCTCTATCTCCCACTTGTGGGCTGAGCATGATGAACAGTAAAAATTGACAACAAACAATTGAAAAAACTTCAATCAATACTAATGATAAATACATCTATCTGACTACATTTGTTGCTGGGTCTTCGAATCTTGTATATACCAAAGCAAGACAAGGTAATTTTAAGGACTAGAATTATTTCTTCCAAATTGCACCAGTGTCAACGAGTTTGGTATAGGCATTCTTGAAATCATTGAAGAATAAACTCTGGTCCTCAGCGTACTTTGATATCCATCTGTTCAAGAAGCATAATACCAAACAAAAGGTCAATCCTGAGAGCTACGGATCTATAACTAGATTAGTGAATTGAAAATCCTGCGCCTTTCCTCAGCAGCTTTTGTGAAGATCAATTGAAATTATAGCCCCAATCCATAATAAAAGAATCTCAATAACATGAGGTCAAAGAAAACCTTACCCCACACATTCATCATCTTCAACAAGAGCCCTATCAGAGGGAAGTCCAACCATACTAGTCATCAAAAAAGACATCAAAAAAGGAAATTGTGCTTTATGATTCCGATTATCATATGAAAAGAATTCTGAAACAAGGGCCTTCTATTATCAGAAAGAGCATCATCATTCCACATAAATACTCAAGCTAAA
>JAOTQJ010000102.1:10246737-10264761 GCA_025642045.1 Solanum sejunctum
CAAAGAAAACCTTACCCCACACATTCATCATCTTCAACAAGAGCCCTATCAGAGGGAAGTCCAACCATACTAGTCATGCCTCCTGTATAGATGAAAAAGTACAACATGGTTAAAGACATCAAAAAAGGAAATTGTGCTTTATGATTCCGATTATCGTATGAAAAGAATTCTGAAACAAGGGCCTTCTATTATCAGAAAGAGCATCATCATTCCACATAAATACTCAAGCTAAAACAGTCTGCAGATTAGCTTATCCTGCAATCTAATCTTGCTTAACAATTCTCTCTGCAATAATCATCTAAACTCTAGTCATGTAGGTACACGGATTTCCATTTCAGAAAGATAAGAACAGCATTGCTCCATAGTTTCTGACGATTCAGCGTGCTTTATATTATTTCAATGAATTAAATACATAGACATAACCATTTATTATCATATGAATGCCATTTGTTACCTGAGGACAACCATGGCTTCTCTATGAGTATCTTGAAGTATGCATTATCAAAGACAGTTGGATTCCCAAACCCTTTACTTCCCAAAGTATGCGCGCCAGACAAGGCAACAAGTTCCTGAGTTCTGCCAACAATATCCATGGAGATTAGGCAGGATATCTTAACATTGATAATCATCAGATCTAGCTTTTCCTTTCCAAAAAGAGGTGAGCAGGAGGTTGTACTGCATAACTTTAGAGTTAGGGACAGGACTGCTCAGACCTCTGACAATTGGTCATGATTATCAAAAGCAAAATATTTGAATAGTTGCTCTCTGCAAATACCAATCTGAGAATGTTTTTTTAGGTTTTTAAACAGTCAGCTGATGACATTCTCAACAGAAAGTATTGAATTGATGCAGCCAACAGAGGCGGCAAAAAATCATATAGATTATGGAATTTTGTTCAGCTAAGCTGAAATTCCTTAACCTCGTGGCAGGGAGAAGATATGGAGCTATTAGATCTACCTTTTTCGCCATGATCATGCAACCAGTCAGAAAATAACATACTCAGACTGACACTATTACGGCATATTGAATGCAGATTGCCTCACAAAGAAAAACATATATGGGAAAAGACCTGCAATTGAAAATTTTGAATACATTTAAAATAAACCCATTTTGAAGGATATCGATCAAATAATAAATCTCCTTTTTCTTCCTCTAAAACCATCATTTCAGAGAGTTTCTTCACATTGGCTTGGATAACGCCAAGATATCTAAGGTTCAAAATGATTACCCCTAAAGACTGGCTGCGTATATGCTCCTCATGCATGACTTAGAACAATTGTGTATGTCATGGAGGTTAAGAATTCACTATAACCTCTATGCTATCATTCGTATTGGTACAAGAAAATGGGAATTAGTGTATACAGTTGTTTCATCAAATGTTATCACAATGTACATTAAATTGAATTGAATAATAAAGCCATGTTCTTGACATACACGTTGTATAAGTATTATTCTTACGCATTATGCAAAAGGGAGGGGCTAAAAGAGTCTCATACCCATGCATTAGAAACTCAGAAGGATAAGGAAACAATCAGAAACGATCATAAGGAAAATCCAAAAAATCATGAGAATATGTTAAGTATTTATGACATTTATAATACCGGAGAAAGAGAAAAAGGATGCATATGAAACGGAGGAAATACAGAAGCACTGAATGCCTCACAAAATAAAGCAGAACTAATGGTTGGTGACTTCCACGAAAACAAGGCAACAGAACTAACATTTACTCCACCACATGAATGACCAAATCTTATTTATCCACATAAGCTACAGACAAAATATGTTATGTATCACCATATTTGTCTATGCTGCATTTAATATTATTAAAAAGGATTACTGATGCTATAAAAACAGTTCATTGGCAAAGCGCTTAACCTGAAAGCAACAGTTTTATGTATATTACACACTGGGGCAGATCTATGTATAAGGGTCCCGGGAGTGCCACGGCACCCTGACGTCTCGGTTGAAACTCTGTATATATATGTATGAGAAAATGTATAAATATTAATCTTGGCACCCAGAGTAACAATTGGGACAGTGGTGGAGAGTCAGGTTTCTCTACCCGTGGATGCAAGTTTGACCCAGCCTGGTGCACTTTTCAAAACTAATTTTAGTGTACTGCATCAATGACTACACATATTCTAATCAAAAAGCACAAATCTGACAAATAGTGCTTCCTGGCATGTTGGTTAGAAGCTTATAGGGGGCAACAGTTCGAAGCCCAACTTGGACAGGTTTTTTGACAAATATAGTGAGCCTTTATTGTTAAAAAATTGGGCACAGTCAAGAATAGAACCCTCGACCTCTATGGAGACTCAAATAGACCAATGAGCAAAGGCTCTTCCATGTTCACATAACTGGTGATAAATTATACTTATTGTTTTTTTTACATGTTGATATAGATTATGCAAAACGCTGCACACATTGCTTTCAAAGCATGTGGCATCTGGACCTTCCAAATCCAGGATCCGCCTCTAATTACCCGACATCAGTAAAAAATAAATAACAAACAGAATGTTCTAAGTGAAGAAAACCGTAGAAATGCCAAGAAAGATGCGAAAGTTAGTGTGAATTGGGAGTCTCATTACTTTATCTGACGGAGCTATTGAAGGGAAAAACCCTTAAAAGTCCTTTGTTATCCACTAAAGCAAGGCAGAAGAAACGTGAAAAGTACAAACAGGATCATCTATTTGTTCGCTAACAGCAACAGGCAAAAAATAAACCCAGTCAAATTACGTGAATGGCAACAAAACTATATGAGAGTGCTAATAGAATGCTATAACATGGAGCAGAAGATGAAAAAAAAGAGTAGATTTTGGTATGGCCATTAGACTCACGAGAAGCCTTTTCTTTCAAAACACTGCTTCAAGCTAGTGGCATCCAGTGTTTCTTCAGGAAGTTTTCCTTCAGGATCTGGCACCCTACAAAATCAAAGTCAACTATGAGCATGTAGATACGGCAGAAAAATTATATCGATCAATTGAAATATGGTTGCTGCATGCATTAGGGGTTTTCCTCATGGTAAGTTTATGGTACTTGGTGCTTTAGATGGAAAAACCACATCAATTTGAACGAGAAGGAACTATCCACAAAGGGCTTAAATTAAGATTGTAAGTTGCTTGTCAATTGCTAAATTTAAGAAATTCAGGTGATCCTAATTATTAAATCTTTGCATCCCCATTTCTACACAGCATAAATAAAAAGATTATGCAATCAAATTTAGCTCTACATTTACTAGACCTACATCTTTTTTTAAAAAAGTTAACTGATATTATAAACAGAGAAGTACACCAATAGTTAACTCCTGTAGTATTTACATCAAAAGTATAGAGGGACTGTCAAAAAGAAATTGATCACCCACCTCTGTCAAAAATTATCTAAGATTAGGGTGATGTCCCTTGAATCCTTATACAGTGTGGATACACCAATAAGAGGTCACTAAATAGTTAATTTTAATGCTTAGGAATGCGATGCTTTGTTCTCAAAACATCTCTAATTTCTGTCCCTCCATATGTCCACCAGATGCAGGTAGGGGCAATCTTTCATCTCTCCTTATGTCCTAACTGATTTCCATCTTCTGATAAAAAAAATTAAAAAAAAAACTGATTTCCATCTTTATACCTTCTGCAGTATTCCTAGGCATGGTCCATCTAATACCCCTTAGGCTAATGAAACACGTCCATAGTTTCTCAGTTACTTTACAATGTTTATTGTCTCTGTCTCAGATTCACAGAAAAAAGCATCTAGAGCATAACTGTCTTCCCCTTTTCATTATGTTTTCCTGGGTCAAAACAGGTGGTCTTGCGACAAGCTATGTGAACAAGCCATCTTATATGGTATCTTCCCTTTCGGATCATCTTCCAAGGCCACAATCCTTAATTTGAGTTGAGATTCTACACCTTGTCGGCTGATTTCGCCTTGAACTTGCCATCTTTATCTAGCTATATCAATTTGTGTTCTCGCAGGTCAGGTTCTTGCCTTGTTCCAAAGTGTTGTAGAATCTTCTCTCATTTCCCAGTCATGAGGAACCTTCTGAAGGACAAGTTTCAACTTTGTTCATTTTTGACTTCTAGAATTGTAGCCATATTCTGCTGACTGAGGATATAAATGTTTGGGAACTGTTGTCTCATAGGTGTTTGTCCCACTCATATATCATTCCAGAACAAGGTCTTTCTCCCATTTCCCACCTTGATAACAAAATTACTCCACAATCTTGGCCACTGATTTCTAATAGTTCTCCATACACCTACACCATAAAGAATAAGAATATTAATCTCCTTAGTAGTCCATGGTTCTCCCCTTCCATATCTTGCTATGATAATTTTCTTCCGCCGGCCCTGATCACTTGCTAGTCCCCATAGCCATTTAATAGAAAGGCTCTTATTATGGGCTTGCAAATTCTTGATTTCTAAACCTCCCTCTTTTTTGTTTTGCTATGACAACATCCCACTTGACCAAATGTAATTTTTTTTCCCTCTTCATTATCTCACCAGAGAAAATTTGTTCTCATGGCATTTGTTAAAAAAAATTTCTTCTCATAACATCCAACTTTTTAATTATCTTCCCAGGCAAAGGAAAGAGGGACATTATAGAGGGTGGCATGGCATCAAAAACACAGTTTATCAGTGTAACTCTACCACCCAAAGATAAGTATTGACTTCTCATATTAACCAACTTCTTTTCACATTTTTCCACCACAGAGTTCCATATGCTCGAGGATTTCCTCTTAGCTCCCAAAGGCACGTCAAGATAGGTGGTGCGAAGCTCCCCTATCTTCCCACCTAAATGTTTGCCAAGGTACTAATCTCTGATGTTTCATTCACAAGGCAGATAAAACTCTTACCCCAATTTATATGAAGTCCAGATGTTGCTTCAAACAAAATGAAAATACCCTCAGGTATTTCAGTTGTTCACTCTTTGCACCACATAACACAAATGTGTCATCGACATATTGTAAGTGGGAGATAAGACACTCCCAATAAATCCCCTCATATACTCACATTAGGGTAGAAGGGCAGTACGTAGTGTAATGTTGGCTTGCTTTGGGTGGCTGATGTTTGTGATGGTAGTAGTGTATTACTATAGTTCTTGTTTTTTGTACCTGTATCATTGTTGTTTATGGTGTTTGGATTGTCACAGAACTTTATTTGTTGTTTTCACAATGTTTGCATTGTTCCTTGTTATTTGCTATATTCTCTACATTGTCTCCTTTTTTTTACCAGTTTGTTGCATTTGAGCTGAGGGTTTTTCGAAAAAGTCTCCCTACCAGCCTACCTCCACAAGGTAGTGGTTAAGTCTGTGTACATTCTACCCTCCTCAGACCTCACTTGTGGGATTTCACTGGATATGTTGTTGTAAATGCTATTGTTGCTATCTTCAGTTATACCTTCCTCCTCAACCTTCTGTTCCAATAACATGTGTTTTCTGGTTGTGTCTCCATGGTTGTTCTTTCCTCTATTTGGATGATCAACATATCATTGTCAACCCTTATAGCTGCTATATATTCCAAATTCTCATCTTTATCTCCATGAATTAAATGGAATACTGTGCCTTCTCTATCTTGTGACATTAGCGTCCTGTAATCTGCTTGTATTTCATAGAGCAAAGGCTATGAGGTCTGATCTAAATTGTTCGGCTGCTTTTCATTTAAGTAAAAGGCTTGTTGGAATCCAACATTTTAAATCCTTTTTCTTTCAAATGCTCTGTATCATGTGCCCTATTAATAAATTCAATTTTTTTCCCATCCCACATGGGTGTTCCTGTCACCGACTAGCAAGGGTGTGGACTTCGTAGCTCCAACCTTGTGTAATACACAACGAGTCGAAGGCAGAACCCCTCCTATTAACTTTGACATCACGGCTACTCTCTCTGGTGAAGAACCTCGTTGAAGTTTCATCTCACACTTGTATGATATACTCAATACCCTCCAAAGTATCTTCACCTCCTACGAAATGGAATTTCATTGTTCTTGACAAGTATTCTTACCCATTTTAGGTGGTTGCGAAGTTTTGTTTCCTCTTCTATCTTCACCCAGCCACCATAAAGTCCCTCATAGGTTTAAATGCATTTTGAGACCACAAATATAGAGGGAGGCCCACTAATCGAATCCACAACTGATTTATGGAAGCCCTAGACTAAATTGCACCAACTGTTGGCAATCACCAATGAAGCTAAATTCCTGGGTTTTCCATAGCCATCATCCTCTGAGAACATGCTCAGCCACGATAATGGAAGCAAACTAGAAGAGAAAACAGTTGTTTTCCTTCTGTAAATGTTAAGGCCATCAGCTTGGTTTCAATTTTTGCTTCCCTATCTGTGAACTTTCGAAAGGATTGGCATCTCTGATCTACTTGTCAGAAAGTTGCCAACAAGGCTCTGTCTAAAAGCTCGTTCAGAGTTAGATTGAAGCCACAGTCTATGAGAATGGTGTCCCCTCTCTCTATCATGACTATTCTATTGATCTCTCTGGACGACCATTTGCTCCTCCTTACAGTCTCTACATATGGAATCTGTCTATCAAACATTTTATGATTCTTACTGTCTTATTAGCTTTGTCATAAATGAACTTTCCAATTTTGGTGGCCAAGTCCCACCAACTAGCATTGAATGAGATTCCTGGAACTATTAGTACTGTTCTGTTCTTGCCTTGAATGCTGATAATGCTTATAATCTCCCCTTATTGTCTTGCACAAAATAAACGTGAAACATGCTCATGTCTTCTCCATCTTATAACTATGTTACCTTTCACCTTTGATACCTCCTTAAGAATCGAACAGATTTATTCCTTCGATTTCTGACTAAAGCTTGCTCTGGTCATCATATCTCTTTCTCTCTCTGTCCAGTCCTACCACAACTCTGCTAGTAATGTGTCTTTAGCTATGTTGTAAGACTTCAAAGCCATCGCCAAGAAAAAAAATCATATCTTCCACCATTGATAAGAGGTAGAAAAAAAGGAAAGGAAGGGGAGTTTGTTCAAAAGATAGAAAGAAGAGAGAGTTCCGGTGACAGGAGATCACCGGGAGGGGAGTTCTGCCCTCCTAGATTAGGAGAGGGAAAGATTTTTGGGACACGTGCCTGGGAGCATTTAAGTATTGTGCCTCTTTCAATTTATGCGCTACTCACTTTTTCTGATTGGACCTACATCTTATATAGAAAAATATAACTGAGATCATAAACTAAAAGGTAAGCCCTT
Organism: Solanum sejunctum; assembly: GCA_025642045.1. NCBI lineage: Eukaryota > Viridiplantae > Streptophyta > Magnoliopsida > Solanales > Solanaceae > Solanum > Solanum sejunctum. The sequence goes on from JAOTQJ010000102.1 coordinate 10,253,930, forward strand.
ACAGTGAATCAATTCTTCCCAACTGAATGGAGATGCTAGGTCCACCACATAATGAAACAGCTTCAGCTCCAGCCAAAGCTATTATATCAGCCCACGAGACTGAGAACAAAGCAAACAATAAGAAAACAAAGTCGGGCTGGAACAAGAATGATATGTGAACTAACGGCAGTTTGTTGACTGAGACAGTTTACCTGATTGCAGAAGATCTATTTGACTCTTTGCTTTCTCCAGAATCTAAGGAACAATGCGTGAACCGATATGTTAGCTGGTTGAAGTCCATATGAGAGTTCATCAGTCTTTGGAAATAGTAAACAACTAAAATCTAAAATGAGAATATCTGTGGACTGTTCATAAGGATGGTTAAAACAAAAGTAATGATAGGGAGAGAAAGAAAAACTTATACGCCATAAAATTGCTTACCTTTAGAGATTTCTTAAGGCCTTTGTTTTCGGGTCTGTCGAGTTCAAATAATATAGAGCCATTCATACCCCCTATATAATAGCATTTGAGGTTGATATCACATATCCAGGACTGTAAGACAAACATTTTCCTCTTTCAAGTAAATTTGCATACTGCACAAATTTAACTTTTTTTTTTTGGATAAATACTAAACAAGATATATACAAGGTTTGCCGGATAATGGTCTAAGAAGCATTTTCGTCTGCATTTTATGATGTTATAACTCGTTTTATAGACTCTAAGAGAGGTGATAGATTACAATGTTTGCAATTGAAAGCTGCTAATGTTTGGAACAGTCTTCTTCTGTGTTTTTCTTGTGTGCGCGCATATGGTGGTGGTGGTGGGGTCTTGGTAGGGAGAGGAAAGGAATAAATGTTTCAAAGTATTACCAATTTTCTCATCAATTCCAAAAGTTCCTGCATCATGGAATACAAGGCGAAGTATGCCAGCAGCCTTGCCTTTGGATAATACCTTCCTGATCTCTTCCCTCAGCTGAAAACTCTTACTGCCAAAAAAGGGGAAAAAATTGTGTTTCCTTTAAGGAATATTTGGAGTAACATTTAAATGAAATAACTTGAAGTGAATGCTGAGATCTTAATTGTGAGAGTGAAATCAGAGAGGGTTGACATTGACGGAACCTCTCCTTTAGAATTACTTCCTCATATTCATCCTAAAAATTACCAACTTGTCTCTGCTAACATAAAAGCAGAAAAGGAGATCAAGCCCACTTGATCTATGCCTCTTTTTTTTTTTTTTTTAAGTCCAAGCAGTAACTACCTATCTTCACATATGGATGACTCTCAAAATGTTTCATATTTGAACTTTCTATGACCAAAGTACATGCTTCTAGAATATTTGACGAAGTGCCTTCAATGAGGAAATCAGTAATCATGAAGTTTAGAGAAACACTCACTCCTAAAATGGTTGATGCTTTTGGTAGAAAAAGGAGAATTCACATTAGTAAGCAGAATCCTTCAAATCCTCTCATACGTTTTGTACAAACATATAATGTAATAGAGGCATAGAAATATAGAATCATTAGAAAGGAGTGTGTTGTCATAATGCAACTTGAGAGAACTCTCAAATTGAACTTGCACGTAGGAATCATCAATAAATAAACTTATTAATACATATGGATTGTGCTGGACTAAACACTGTTGCTTTTGAACGTAAAACATGGTCTTCAACACCTATACGTCAGCCAATAGTCTCACATGCAAATTTAACCTAACTTTATCTATCAGATTTCTTGACAATTAACACCACAATTGGATCTCTTCAATTGATTATTATACAAGAAAGTGAAATCCAAACTGAACTAAAAAAGAAAAGCAGCAAAACTCTAAACTTCAAAAATTCAATAGTAGAAAATTCTAAAAAGCAATCCATTTGAACGTACTCAGCAGCCATGGCATCAAGGCTATTGTTAACTCTGTCACATGGCATAACAAGAGATAAGGTAATCATAGATAGTAACCCTCTCCTTCCACATGATAATGCTTTGTTAATAGCACCTTCACCTGCAATTCGAAAACAAAAGAACTATCTCGAATTAACAAATATGTACACGTTGAAGCGTATAAATTCGTTGGGAGATTCAGTGATATTTCATGAACTGAAGAGGCAATGCTTACTAGAACTGTTGGTGGTGGCGTAAGCTCGGAGTGGGTTGCTACTAAAGTGGGCTATTCGAGAAAATTTGGCCGGAAAGTAGATCTTATAAGTGGAGGTAAAGTAGAAAACGCCGGAACTGAGAAGCCAACAGTCGACGACGACGGTGTTCCTCATCCTCAACCGCGCGACTTTGCGCTATCCTTGACTTCTTTGATAGCACAAGTATCCAATCAGTTCCCCCTTTTTCCTTTTTTTCTTAATGGAAAAATCTTTAATTTCCAAAATATCTCCTAATGTTATAAACATATTTGTTTTCCTTATAAACAAAAAGATGTTCTTGATTGTAATATACATCTCTAAATATTCTTTAAAGAAGAAGAAATATCTCTTTTTTTTCCTACTTTATTCTTGAATTATTTTATATGATCAGCACGAGATTTTATTGTTTTAAAGATTAAATACTAATATATTATTTTTTTTTCTTTATTGATATGATTAACATTAAAAATTTTAAGTTCATTATCCTTCATAGTTTCGGCAAGAACTACCTTTCATGTGGGTCTTGAAGACATCATTAAAGATGAAAATAAAACATCAAAACAAGACTGTGCAAAAGTTATGATATTCTTACGTCATCATCTTGATGAAATTTTAAAAATATGAATTATACTTAATTTGATTTTGATTTATTATACAATACTCTAAATTTATTTGCGTGTTAAAAATACATTACCCTAGTACACATTTATTGCAGTGATTAATTATGTCAAATTAATACTAATCACTATTATTGTGACGATAAGTAAATGATTGTGTGGTTATTGATTGAAACTCATAAATATATATTTATAGTTATATAGCATTTTTATTATTGTGAAATTGTTAATATGATATTATATTATTGTATTCAAAGTGTCTGACAAAGTTATGGACAATTTCAAATTATCTTTAGTATGCTTGATTATTATATTATTGATTGATGGTAAGATGATAGATTCAAGTTCTATCGCATCAAAAAGGGTAAGACATTGGATTGAAATTTGATGCACCATAATAAAAATATATTGAGTTCGACTCCATTGATTTAGATCAAAGGTATCTTTTATATGAGTAAGATGTTGGGTTCAAGTCCTCCTGCACCATACTAATGATATAATAATGACTAAAGCAAAATAATGTGCTTTTGGTGAAAAGTCATAGAATATGTTCTATTAAAATACTTCATTCTCCGAAGTGAATATTGTAGCAGTGATGTCTGAAAGAAGACAAGTGATTAAATGATGCATATGAACATGAAATGAGGTACTAAGCTATCAAAAATTGATACACTAAGATGATTGTGTGTCATTCTTGAAGAATGAGAATTTTTTGATAAATGCTACAAATAATATTCTCTGAAATGAATATGATAGTATTCGAAAAAAAAAAGAAGAAACTTCTCAATATGAATGTCCACTTTATTGTGATAGGATCACGACTCATCTCTAGAAGAGAGATAGAGTAATTGAGAATAAATAAATATGAAAATTATGCCTTAAGTATGAACATGTAATAGTAAATAAAAAATTTACCGATGCAAAAGGCACGTAACATGGCAAACTTGGAGTTTACTTATTAGACATATATTGAAGGAATATAGATTCTTCAAGATTGCTTGTTCTCATGATAAGTTGATTAGACCAACTAATGTTGGGACTTAATTCCCTAAGTTCACCATCATGTGATATTATAAATATCACGACTCAGGCCTAGAGCCTAGTTGTAACATGGAGAGTAAGACACCTGTTGGCATCTCATCTAAGACATCTCAGCATATTAAGCATCCATAGGTACAAACTCATATATTTTACAAAAGTAAATCATATAGGGTCTAAGGGACATCATTTAAGTAAAAAGAAGCATCTCAAAGTATACATCAATATCCATACCATACCATCTAAAACACGAGTCAATGAGAACCGATGCATGATCGACTTTTCTCAAATGAAAAAGATTCTAAATTAAGTTAGAATGTAAAAGGCTCCGGTCTAAAACCCAAAAATATACATCAGATCTAAAAAGCATATAGCATGAAAAGAAATAAGTGGAGACCTGAAGTAAGGCTTCACCACAACAAACTTGTCTTGAAACGCCGATAAAACTAGCCACGACCTAAAGGAGGAGGAATGTCGGTCCTTACATGGTTATATCATGTAGGCAAATATGTGTTAGTACTTTTGGAATGTACTGAGTATGTGAGATGCAATACAAGTATGAAACTATAATGCCATCATTCATAATTTTAAAGGCTTTAATGCATGAAACGCTAAAATAACATTTATGTGAGCTTAAGCATGCACAAGAAATGATGTTCAATATGAAGTAAAAAGTAGTGCGCAAGTGAAATACATGTGATAGAATGAAGACACAATATCATACTTTATGGGAATAGACCATAACTGACATATAAGTGAGTTACTACTGTCATGACCCAAGCCTAGGGCCTAGATGTGACACGGTGCATGCAAACCCGAAGGGACCCCAAGCAAGCCTCTTAACATATCATTACACATTCTTGGCTGCGGAAGAAATAAGACATAACAAAAGTAGTAAACCGGGATAAATGGGGCTAAGGGATAACTTCATAACATCAACATCAAAATTCAATAGGAGTCAAAGCTCATAACATAGATACATAACATGTCCAACAACACCTCTACTATATAAGACAAGAGCGGGAGCTAAGACAAAGTAACTGGGCTCACCCTTCTAGTCAAATACATAAGTCAAAGATAGAAAATCTTAATACAAAGCAAGAGATCACAAGTAACATCCCCGAAATGGATGACTCACCAATAACCTTGAGTGAAGTCGTACTAGCCACGTGGAAGACGATGCTCAAGTGTTACATCGGTTCCTACATGGTGACATCATGTAGGCATAGAATATGTGTTAGTACGTTTAAATGTACTAAGTATATAGCAATGCAACAAGAGATAAATTCGTAATCAAAATGCATAAGCATAGGCAATGATTAGCACATGGCAATATGACATGTATGACAGATGCTTGAGGTAAATAATACTTTCATAGAACATATCACATGTGTATGGAGTGACTATTCTTAGTGCAATCCAAGGCCTATCACCTCCTTGGAGAGATGCATGAGGTACAAACCCCTTCATGAGGTTGATGGAGTACAAACCCCCAAATGGGTTGATGGGTACAAACTCCCAACATGGTTGATAGAGTACAAATCCCCCAATGGGTTGATGGAGTACAAACCCCCTAACAAGGTTGATGGAGTACAACCCCCCTAACAAGGTTGATGGGTACCAATACTCAATAAGGTTACCTGGGCCTACCACCTCGCGAGCTAAAGGTTACCTGGGCCTACCACCCCGCAAGCTAGGCGATCGAGATACCAACCCCTCAATAGGTCACTCGGGCCTACAACCCTTCGAGTTAGGCTTGGTCATTCCAAACACTATATAAATAGATATGCACATTTCTCCCATTATCATATAGTCATTTTAGCCATACATTCCTCTCATCATCATACAATCATCATATTCATATATTCCTTTCATCATCATATAGTCATCATATTCATACATAAGTTTCATCATTATTTCATCATTACTTCATCATCATTTAATCATCATATAGTCACTCAACTCATAAGACATGCATTGGACCTTTAATTCCTCAAGAAACCATAATTGGATTTTTTATCAAACACTTAGAGGGTGTGTAGTGCTAGTGTAAAACCATGCAATTCAAGAGTGAAATCATGCAAGAAAATTCAATGTAAAACCTTCAATAGATACTTAGTAACACCCTCAAGCAATATATATCAAAATCCTTTATCAAATCTTACAATAGATTGTAGATTCATAGCTCAAAACATAGTAAAACAGTCATAATTCATAAGCCCAACATAGTGTGCTGTGATTTTCATAATAATTAAGACCCATGAGTAAATTATCTTTAAATCATGCAAATTAGGGTAAAAGGAGGCTTGGGCATCATGGGTAAAAGGAACCTATGAAAGAAAACCACATACCTTAGCTTTGGAGATGAACTTGATGAAGATTGAAGATAAAGACTTGAAGCTTGTTGAATTCCTTAAGATCTGGAGAGGGTTTTGAGTCTTGAGTTTGGGAGTAAAATATTTGGCTAAGTGTTTGAATGAATATTGGGGAATGTTTAGAATGATATGAGAGTGAAAAATGGCTAAGTATAGGTATTTCCATGTTTGGGAACACTTAAGCCCAAGAGTTAAAAGTCTTGGACTGAAGTCAAAACTAGATCAAATTTAATACAGGTGCGTGCCCTTGGAGCATTGCGCCAGGGGCGCGAAAAGCTCTCTAGAAGTCGTATTTTGGGAATTTTAAATTTTTATATGGTTGCTCTAAAATTGGGGTTAGACCCTTTTCCCCTACATTTGACTCCCTGAACAAGAATATGAATTTGAATTTTCGATATCTATCACGCATAAATTTTGAGATATATGGAAATTACAATTTCGGGCACTTTCGAGGCACATTTTCGGGCACTTTTGGGGTCGTTTCAGTATCTTCCCCTTGGAAATTCATCCCCAAATATCAAATAAACATATATGAGAGACACAAACATGATTATTTCAGCCACATAGAGATGTAACAATGCACTTAAATACCATTTGAAAAATCTCATCATAAGTGTAAAATCATCATGAACTTATCAATTTAAATATTAACATATTCAATGACATGAGTGTTGAACTTTAGGATTAAGATCATATAAAGGACTTATACCAATACTTTAGGCTTGAATGGAGTGGAAAAGGTAAGGATATCGCCTTTGCATGTCCGCTTCGGCCTCTCAAGTAGCACTCTCAACTTGTTGATTCCTCCAAAGGACCTTAACGGAAGTCACCTCTTTGTTTATCAACCCCTTCACTTGCCTATCCAAAATCTGAACCGAAACCTCTTTATATGTCAAATTATCTTCAACAACACACACAACATCAAGAGACACAATGGCATTTGGATCACCCATGCATTTCCTCAACATGGACACATGAAACACTGGATGAACTAAATCCATTTCACTAGGCAATCTTAACTCATAAGGTACCTTGCTAACCCTTTTCACGACCTCATAAGGACAAACATATCTTGGGCTCAACTTTCCCTTCTTACCAAAATAGACCACACCCTTCATGGGTGAAACCTTTAGATAGACCCAATCACCAACTTTGAATTCAAGGTCTCTTTTTCTCACATCGGCATAGGATTTTTGACTACTTTAGGTTGTCTTTAACCTTTCTTTAATCATCCTAACCTTCTCAAGAGCCTCCATAACCAGATCTAGTCCCAACAAAGCTACCTCACCAACCTCAAACCAACCAACTGGTGATCTACAACGTATCCCATAGAGAGCCTCAAAAGGAGCCATACTGATGCTAGAATGATAACTGTTGTTGTAAGAAAACTTTATCAATGGAAGATGATCATCCCAACTATTTTCAAGCTCCAACACACATGCTCTAAACATATCCTAAAGGGTTTGGATAGTCCTCTTGGCTTGGCCATCCATTTGAGGGTGAAAGCCCGTAGATAGCTTAACTCTAGTTCCAAGACCCCTTTGGAAAGATCTCCAAAAGTGTGAGGTAAATTGAGCACCACGATCCGATATGATGGACAAAGGAACCCCATGCAACCTTACCAAGTCATGACTATATAACCTTGCATAATCTTCAGCCCCATATGTTTTCTTAACGGGTAGGAAATGAGTCAATTTTGTCATCCTATCAACCACAACCCAAATGGAATCAAAACCTTTTCTAGTCTTGGGCAACCTAACCACAAAATTCATATTTATCTCTTCCTACTTCCAAGTAGAAATCTCAATGTCTTGGGTTAGGCCACCCAACCTTTGATGTTCGACTTTGACTTATTGACAACTATGATAATCGAAAATGAATTTGGCAATGTCCCTCTTCATGCCTCCACACCAATACACATCTCTTAATCTCTATACATTCTAGTGGAACCGGAGTGGATAGAATAAGAAGAGTTATGAGCCGCATCAAGGGTTGTGTCCCTCAAACCAACAACACAAGGTACACACAACCTACCTTGGTACCTAAGACCAATATTTTCTCCTTGGGAGAAAACCTCCACTTTGCCCTCTTACACCAAGGCCTTCAATTCAAGCAAGCAGGAGTCAAGATCTTGTTTTTCTATCACCTCATCAACCAAGGAAGACCTAGAACCATCATCAACAACAACACCATCATTACCAATCTCTTCCAACCTAACCCCCAATCTAGACAATCGATGCACTTCCGCAGACATCTCCTTATCACCACCGTCAACATGAGCTAGGCTACGTATAAACGCCGTACTCAAGGCATCCGCCGTGACATTTGCCTTATCGGGATGGTAATGCACACTCATATCATAGTCCTTAAGAAGTTCTATCCACCTTCTTTATCTCAAGTTGAGATCTTTTTGAGTAAAAACATATTGGAGGCTCTTATGATCAGTGAACACATCAACATATAGCCCATAAAAATAATGTCACCAATTTTTCAAAGCAACTACTATGGCAGCCAACTCAAGGTCATGAGTAGGGTAGTTCTTTTCATACACTTTGAGTTGTCTAAAAGCATAGGCTATCACCTTACCATTTTGCATTAGTACACAATCCAAACCAACCCTAGAAGTATCACAATACACCATAAATCCTTAAGCCCATCCGATAATGATAATATAGGGGCGGACACAAGCTTATATTTCAAGGTTTGGAAGCTCCTCTCATATTTATCGGTCCACACAAACTTAACCTTCTTTTGAGTCAATTTTGTCATAGGGGAAGCAATAGAAGAGAACCCATTGACAAACCTCTGATAGTAACCTGCTAAGCCCAAGAAACTCCTAATTTCCAATGAAGTCAATCGTCTAGGCTAATTTCTAATCACATCGGTCTTTTTAGGATCCACCTTTATACCATCCCCCGACACCACATGCCCCAGGAAAGCAACCTCATTCAACCAAAATTCACATTTTTCATATTTAGCATACAATTTCTCCTCCCTCAATCTTTGGAACACAACCGTCAAATGAGCCCGATGCTCCTCCTCACCACAAGAATAGATCAAAATATCATCAATGAATACCACAATAAAAGAATCAAGGTAGGGTTTGAAGACCCTATTCATAAGGTCCATGAAGATGGTTGGTGCATTGGTCAACCTAAAAAACATCACAACAAACTCATAATGCACATATCTAGCCTGGAAGGCTGTCTTGGGAATATCATACTCTCTCACCTTCACTTGTTGATACCCGAATCGAAGATCAAACTTAGAGAAATAACTAGCCCCTTGCAATTGTTCAAGTAAATCATCAATTCTTGGAAGAGGATATTTATTCTTGATGGTGACCCTATTGAGTTGCTGTTAGTTAATACACAGTCTAAGAGACCCATCCTTCTTTTTCACAAACAACACCGGTACACCCCAAGGCGATTGGCTAGGTCTAATAAACCCCTTCTCCAATAAGTTGTCACGACCCACCCCAGAGGCCGTGATTGGTGCCGATAGGGCACCCAGACATACACTATACCGAATTTCCATTCACAACAACTAAGGGATTTCACGAAATTTTGACAGAGTTTCCTCTGTTTTTCTAACTAACCTCACTTGCAAACAGCGAACCCAACAGTACCAGCCATCACCATATGAACATATATATATATATATATATATGCGGGCCGACAAGCTTATCACTGTGGCAGAATCGCCCAACAAACATATCATACAAATGAGATCATACCAACATAATTTCCCACACCCACATGTATCCACAGACCTCTATACACAGAAACTGGATCACAAGATGGGAAGGGCCCCATCATACCCTTGAATATATATAAAATGCAAAATACAAAAAAATATGTGTATAAGTATATACCAAACGATCTGCTCTTGATGCAAGAGAGCACTTCAATGGTGGGCGGAAGTCCTAAGAAGACGACCCTCTAACCTGTTCGTCCGTACTTGCGGGCATGAATGCAGCCCTCGAAAAGAGGGGGTTAGTATGAAATACGTACCAAGTATGTAAAGCGGAAAATCCAAAATATAAGTGAAAGCAATAATTCGAATAAGGAAATATAGAAGTCAAACTTGTATGTCAACGTTAAAATATTTATTTATTCAAACATCAAAATAATGCATAACTGACAGGAACGATGGTGACCTCCAAACTCGCGCCATACCATAACATAACATCAAGAGATTCAAATCTCCGAAATCTCCAACACAAACCCCAACTATAACAGAGGAATAGGTGAACCAGGGCAACGCGCCAAGCATTCACATATCATAATTCATAAAGGTTATCATGCCTGTTTACGGAGCCAAGGCGATGGTGCCACGCACTCTTGTGAGTCGGGGCAAACTCGGCCCAGCACTCACACGTCATGATGCCATTCCAGCCCTGCTCCTTATGTCTCCAAGCTAAGCAAAGCCGGTCCATGGGCAAACCGACTCACCGTATCTAGCCTACTTTAGAATATATATAAATATATACGTATAATCATATATGCGCATGAAATAACCGGCCCGGGAACCAGTGAACGACGCCAAACGAGCACAAAAAGAGTCGTGAGAATCATATGCACAAAAATTGGTTTCAAAAACTTGGAAATATGCAAAATATTCACTTTTGAAATCAAGTAGTTATTCTTTTATGAAATTTTGCCAAAACTGCTCAAATTCACATTTAGAG
>JAOTQJ010000102.1:10264861-10281973 GCA_025642045.1 Solanum sejunctum
TTTATGTGCATATGTATTACTGTCTGGGAGGCTGTTGGATCTTATTTTTGCAGGTGAGGTTAGTCAGTAAAACAGAGAAAACTCTGCCGAAATTTCGATAGAACTCCAGACTAGGTTATTAAAGGAATTTGGTTTAGTAAGTGCTTGCGTGCCCCTATCGGGCACTGGTCACGACCCCAAGGTGGGGCGTGACAGGGGATGTCTTGAACCTTGATTGTCTAAATGTGATGTTTGACTAGCTTTGAGTCTGATATGAGTGTATTAATGATTGTAATAGTTGCAAATAACATTGATAGAGTTGAGTGAATATTTATTCTTGACTTGAAAGGATAGTCTTGCCATTTGAGTTGATAGTGATGAGATGAAGTGAGTGTTCTTGCCCATAGGAATTGAGTAATAGAAGTTCTTGATGGATTAAAAGGCTTATTAGCATATTGAGTCTTGGGAGGAGCATTGTCACCAAAATGGATAAGAGTGAGTTTCACTCGTACTCATTAACGATGTGACCAGTGTAGGAGAGGATTGGACCCTGAAAGTGGATGTATTCTTTGTCCCAAAAGCGGACTTGATAGAATTACAAATCCACTGACAGGCTCGTCCTTTATACCGACAAAGTATTGGATGGATGTGGCAATGACATATCCTCATTGTATTATTACCAGCTCATAGGTAGTTATTATCAATTATAGAAACTCCTAGATAGTTTCTATGATTATAGAACTCCGTTGTGATATAATTGTTTGATGTTGCTGGATAGTGAGGTGATAGAGTCCTGTCCTTCACTCTGAGGTGAGGATGAGCGATTGATATGTGATTGTTGAATTATTCAATTTACTTTAGCCTATTTGACATATAATATACTCCACGTACTAGTGTCCCATTGGAGCTGCATCATGTTATGATGCAGATTCTATAGATCGAGGACTTCAGTAGCCCAATCATTGAGGTTCAAAGCTTTGTGGATTCCAGATAGTGGTGAGTCATCCCCTGCATTCGAAGGATGTTTACTTTCTTTTGCTTGATAGTCTTTTACTTGATTTTTGGTAGCTATGGCTTGTCATGGTACCAACTCAAACATTAGTATAGAGGCTTCATAGACGTAGATATTGATGTTGATGTCGGGGGTTCTTCCCTCTTCTTTCTTTACATTAAGACTTTCATTTGATATTTTATTCCATTTATGATAGATTGAGTTGATAGCTTGAGCCCACAGATAGATTATAATAATAATAATAATTATTATTATTATTATATTATCTCCTCCCACTAATGATTGATTGAACAAAGGCAACGAGACTAGGTGGTCCACTTTTGGGCTAGCAATAGTCTTTGAGTGCCAGTCAAGTCTAAGGTACCCTCCCGGGGTATGACAAACTTGGTATCAAAGCCCAGAGTTTGAGTATCCTAGGGAGTCTATGAAGTCGTATCTAGTAAAGTCTTGTTTATGGGTGTATTGTACACCGCACTTCATAAGCAGGAGGCTATAGGACATTAGGAAGTGGTACCCTTCTTTTATGATCTGAGATCGTGCTATAAAGTTAACTTCTGAAATCCTGTTTTAACTTATGCATTTTATGCTTACATAAAATGTCACCTAAGAGAACAAATCCGCTCAGAGAGATACCCGAACCCTAGTTACGGAGAACAACCAGTTGGAGGTTGCGGCTCAGACTTAGACTAAGAGACAGAGATGCACCGCTAGGACTGCAGAGGTCCTCAAGCTCCCCTGCTCAGTCCCAGTCAGCTTCCACTACTGAGGCCGAATTCAGAGGAGCCATTACCATACTAATTCAATTGGTAGCCTCCAAGGGGAATAGCTAAGGTTTTCAAGCTCCTAGTTCTGTCTCACAGGAGCCCTCAACTGCAACTCGGTTCAGGGACTTCTTAAGGATGAACCTGCCAGTATATATAAGGTCGAAGGTGGAGGAGGACCCACAGGACTTTATTGATGAGATGTCCAAGGTTCTGAGGGCGATGCATCTAGATAAGATAGAAGGAGTTGAGATTACATCCTACCAGTTGAAGGACGTGGCTAATGTGTGGTATACTCAGTGGTAGGGGAGGTGAGGTGAGGATGTAGAGCTTGCAGCATGGGAGGAGTTTGAAGCCTCCTTTCTTGATCACTTCTTACCTCAAGAGTTGAGGGAGGTGAATGCGGATGAGTTTGTGAATCTGAAACAAGGAGGGATGGCTATGAAGGGGTATAGCCTTAAGTTTATCAAATTATTGAGGTATGCTCTAGAGATGGTGAAGGATATGAGGAACAGGATAAGGAGGTTTGTGTCTGGCCTGGCTGGACATATAAAGAGAGAGTGTAAGGCTGCTATTCTGCTTCTTGGTATGGACATCTCCAGACTTGTGGTGTATGCCGAGCAGACAGAGGAGGATAAGAGGAGGGATAGAGAAGAGCATTTGAGTAGAAAGGCAAAGTCAGCAGGATATGAGCCTAGCCTACAGAGATAGAATAGAGGTGACAAGTCTTATTATTAGAAAAGGTCATCACATCTTGCACCATCTGCAGCAGGTGCGCTCATGCAGCCAACCAAGCATGATTAGGAATCTCAAGGTTATCAGAATTTTAGGACCACGGGCATCCAGTCTCAAACCAGTGTGATCCAAGGTATAAGGGGAAAGCCACCTTGCAACAAGTATGGTAAGCTTCATTTGGGTGAGTGCCATATTGGCAAAGATGTGTGCTATGCATGTGGTTAGGCTAGTCATTTCAGTTTTGAGTATCCAAAGAGGAGGCAAGGTGAGGGTAGTGGTAGAGCTCAGTCTTCGATAGTACCCCCAGTGGGTAACCAGCAGAGGGAGTACTACTATAGGTACAGAAGGTGGGCAAACTATCTTTATGGTATATGTGACCGATAAGAGTAGGTGGATGCACCAGATGTTGTCACAAGTATGCTTGAGTCTTTACTTATGATTGCTAGCATTACTTGATCTGGATGCCACGTTGTCTTTTGTGACCCCTTATGTGGCTAGTAAGTTTGGGATTCTTCCAGAGTGTTTGTTTGAGCCCTTTACTTTTTTTACTCTTATTGGGATTCTATCCTAGCTGAGAGGGTTTATCGGGATTGTGTGGTGTCTATTTGTCATAGAGACAATTTAGTTGATTTGGTAGAGTTGGAGATGGTTGATTTTGATATCATAATAGGCATGGACTGGCTTCATGCTTGTTATGCTTCTGTTGACTGTAGAACCTGGATTGTTAAGTTCCAATTTCCTAATGAGCTTGTCTTAGAGTGAAAAAGGAGTTCCGCTACCTCTAAGGGTAAATTTATCTCTTATCTTAGAGCTAGAAAGTTGATATCCAATGGTTGTATTTACCACCTCGTGCGAGTAAAGTCTGATAATGTCAAGTCTCCTATTCTTGAGTCAGTCCTGATTGTAAATGAGTTTCCTAAGATATTTCCTAATGATCTTCCCAAAGTTCCTCCTGATAGGGAGATTGACTTTGGGATTGATGTTCTTCCCGAGACCAAACCTATTGCAATTTCACCCTATAGAATAGCCTCCGTAGAGTTGAAAAAATTGAAAGAACAATTGAAAGACTAGTTAGAGAAAGGTTTCATAAGGCCTAGTGTCTCACCTTGGGGTGATCTTATCCTATTAGTGCATAAGAAAGATAGGTCTTTGAGGATGTGTATAGACTACCAACAATTGAACAAGGTTATCATAAAGAATAAACATCTTTTTCCCAAAATAGATGATCTCTTTGACCAGCTTTAGGGTGCTACTTATTTTTCCAAGATAGACCTCAGATCGGGTTACAATCAGTTGAAGGTGAGGGAAAGTGGTATTTCTAAGATAGCCTTTAGGACACGGTATAGCCATCTTGAGTTCTTAGTCATGTTCTTCGAGTTAACAAATGTACCTATAACTTTTATGGATTTGATGAATAAGGTGTTTAGGATGTATCTGGATATATTCATGATGGTGTTTATTGATGACATCTTGATATATTCGAGGAATGAAGAAGAGCATGCTAATCACCTAAGAGTGGTTTTTCAAACACTCAAAGACCATGAGTTGTATGCAAAATTCTCCAAGTGTGAGTTTCGGCTCAAGTCAGTTGCTTACTTAGTCCATGTTATTTCAGGAGATGGTATGCGGGTGGATACTTAGAAGATTAAGGCGGTTAAGAATTGGCCAAGACCAACTTCTCCAACAGAAATAAGTAACTTCTTGGGTTTAGTACGGTACTATCGCAGATTTATTTGAGGGCTTCTCTTCTCTGTCAGCCCCTTTGACAAAGCTGACTCATAAGAAAGACATGTTTCAGTAGTCTGAGGCATATGAGAAGAGCTTTCAGGAATCGAAGACTAGATTGACTACAACACTAGTGTAGACCTTGCCAGATAGGATGGGTGATTTTATGATATATTGTGATACATCTAAAGTTAGATTAGGGTGTGTGCTGACATAGAGAGGGAAGGTGATAGCTTATGCTTCCAGGTAGCTTAAGATCTATGAGAAGAATTATTCGACCCATGATCTAGAGTTGGTAGCAGTGGTATTCTCACTCAAGAGCTGTCGTCACTATTTATATGGAGTGCATGTGGATGTGTTTACCGACCATAAGAGTTTGAAGTATGTGTTCAGTCAGAAAGAGCTCAACTTGCGGCAGAGGAGGTGGCTAGAGTTGCTCAAGGATTATGACATGAGCATTCTCTACCACCCAGGTAAGGGTAACATTATTGTTGATGCTCTTAGTAGGATGTCCATAGGTAGCACTGCCCATGTGGAGGAGGGAAAAAGAGAATTACCCAAGGAAGTGCATAGATTGGATTGATTGGGAGTACAACTTGAGGAGAACAACAAAGGCGGGGTCAATGTTTAGAATGGGTCTACTTCATTCTTAATGTCAGAGATAAAAGAAAAGCAAGACCAAGACCCTATCTTACTCCAATTGAAAGAAGCGGTTCACAAGCAGAAGCTGATGGTTCTCTCCAAAGGGGGAGATGGGGTATTGAGATATCAAGAGAGATTGTGAGTGTACCCAATGTTGATAATGTTTGAGATAAAATCATGGTCGAAGCTCATAGCATGAGATATTCTATCCATGCTGGCTCCACCAAGATGTATTACGACTTGAGAGAAGTCTATTGGTGGAATGGGATAAAGAAAGACATTGTTGAATTTCTTTCTAAGTGTCCCAACTGCTAACAGGGTTGAACATTAGAAACTGTGTGGATTGGATCAAGACTTTGAAATTCCAGAGTGGAAATGGGAGGTGATCAACATGGATTTCATTATTGGCTTACCAAGATCTAGAAAGCAGCACGATTTAATATATTGATTGTTCCACTTCTTAGCGGTTAAGACAACCTATATGACTGAAGAGTATGCCTGACTTTACATTCATAAGATTGTGAGGTTGCATGGGGTTTCCTTGTCTATGATCTCGGACAAAGGAGTTCAATTCACCTCTCAATTTTTTAGATATTTTCAGAAGGGATTGGGTACGAAGGTGAATTTGAGCACCGCTTTTCACCCTCAAACGGATGGGCAGGTAGAGAGCACTATTTAGACCTTAGAGGATATGTTGAGAGCATGTGTGATTTACTTCAAAGGAAATTGGGATGATCATTTATCGTTCATCGAGTTTGTATACAATAATAGCTATTATGCTAGCATTTAGATAGCCTCGTATAAGGCATTATACGAGAGGAGAGGTAGATCTCTAATTTGCTGGTTTGAGGTAGGTGAAGCTGAGTTAATTAGGCCTAATCTCTTACACCAATCTATGGTGAAAGTGAAATTCATCAAGGAAAGGTTGAAGACAGCCCATAGTCACTAGAAGTTATATACTTACGTGAGAAGAAGAGACTTGGATTTCGAGGTAGATGATTGGTGGACTTGAAAGTGTCACCCATAAAGGGTGTCATGAGATTTGGTAAGAAGCAAAAACTGAGTCCCCATTATATTAGACCATACCAGATTGTAAGAAGGATTCAGAAGTTGCTTACGAGTTAGACTTGCCCTCCGAGCTAGATAGAGTTCACCCGGTGTTTATTATATCTATGTTGAAGAAGTGTTTGGGGGATTCAGCCTTAGCAATTCCTGTGGAGAGTATGGATGTGAATAATAGCTTATTATACGAAGAAATTCTAGTCCAGATCCTTGTCCAACAAGTTTGTAAGCTGAGGCATAAAGAGGTAGCCTCTGTTAAAGTCTTATGTAGGAACCAATTTGTTGAAGAAGCTACATGGGAAGCTGAGGAAGCAATGAAACTCAAATACTCGCATCTATTTCTGCCAAGTGATGACGATGTTGAAGGCAAATACTATTATCCTTAACATTTTCAAATGTTTCTTTTATTATGTTGATGCCTGGCTTTATTCCATTCCTGAGTCTAAGACAGAGATAGATAGATGGATAGATAATGGATAGTGAGAGTTTGAGTGTTCCCGAGTGAGGAATTAGATAAGTTCTAGGGTTATTTGTGTCTGCGTCCAACCTTTACTCATCATTAAGGACGAATGACCCCAAGGGGGAGATGATGTAACACCCTGTGAAATTACTGAAATGCCTCTAAAATATATTCGTGTACAATGCATATTCCAAAGCTCTGATGGAAAATCTAAGATCATATTTATGATCAGCATAGAAAATCGAGTCAAAAAATGGTCTCCACCCGATTTAAGAGTGACTGGAGTGAGATTAGAATTTTTCTAATTTTTATCCAGACAATGTCTATCCGTATCCTTGGTGCGATGCAAGAAGGATATACACCCACACTTAAGTTTTTCTTTAATTTTTTGACAGAAATTGAAAGTTTCAAAAAATAGCAAAAATGTACTGGTCTGCGCTCCTGGCATGTCGCGGACCAGTATATCAATTTTGAACTTTTTCTTTTAAAATTTAGGAATGGAAATTTGATAACTCCCAACCCATTTTAAGTCCCAAAACATATTTTTAAGGCTTATTTCGTACAAAAGGGTTTCAAATCTCATATTTTTTCTAAGTCTAAATGTGAGTTCTGAGAGGAGAAGAAGAATAAAAGTTGAGGAATTCCAAGCTTGAGTTCGTGTCTTGTTGAGGAATAGCAAATTTATTATACCAAGTATGTAAAGGCTACCCAAAAGCATGAAATTGTTCTTTTATGTGCCCCAATGTAAAGTTAGGATGCAAGATTGATAATTAGAGTCTTGAATAATGATTTCTTAAAAGTTTTCTTGAATATTGTTTTTAATTCTTGAATGTTATCTTTATTTCTTGAATATACTCTTTAAATTATATTTTGTATCATAAATTGATGAACATCATGCTTAAAGTTTATTGTATAGATACAGTATTATGTGATTATGACTTAACTCTTATATATTCTCTCTGTAAAGACTTGAATAATAAACTTAGGGGGATGTCTAGAGCCTTGATTGTCTGAATGTGATGTTTGACTGGGTTTGAGTCCTGAGGTAAGTGTATTGACGACTGTAATAGCTGGAAATAACATTGATAGAGTTGAGTGAATATTTATTCATGACTTGAAAGGATAGTCTTACACTTTGAGTTGATAGATGATGAGATGATATAAGTGTTCTTGCCCATAGGGGTTGAATGATGGAAGTTCTTGATGGATTGATAGACTTATAAGCATATTGAGTCCTGGGAGGAGTATTAGCACCAAAATAGGTAAGAGTGAGTCCCACTCATACTTATTAACTATGTGACCAGCATAGGAGAGGATTGGACCGTGAAAGCGGATGTTTCCTTTGACCTAAAAGATGACTTTATAGAATTTGAAATCCACTGACAGACTTATCCTTTACTTTGATCAGGTACTGGACAAATGTGACAATGATATCTCTTCATTGTATCATTACTGGCCCATAGATACTTGTTAGTTTAGAAATTCCTAAATAGGTTTTATGATGATAGAACTCCGATGTGATGTGATTGTTTGATGTTGCTGGATAGTGAGGTAATAAATTCATGTCCTTTACTCTGAGGTGAGGATGAGCGTTTGATGAGTGATTGTTGAATTATTCCATTTACTTTAGCCTGTTTTACATATAGTACATTCCACGTACTAACGCCCCTTTGGCGTTGCATCATTTTATGATGCTGATTCTATAGACTGAGTACTTCAGCAGCCCAGTTGTTGAGGTTCAGAGCTTTTCAAATTCTAGATAGTGGTGAGTCCTACCCTGCATTCGGAGAATATTTACTTTCTTTTGCCTGATAGTATTTTACTTGATATTTGGTATCCATAGCCTGTCATGGTACCATCTCAGATAGTAGTATAGAGGCTTCATAGAGGTTTATGTTGATGTTGATTTCAGGGGTTCTTTTCCTCTTCTTTCTTTACATTAAGACTTTCATTTGATATTTTATTCCACTTATGATAGATTGAGTTGATTGCTTGAGCCCATAAATAGATTATTATTATTATTATTATTATTATATTATCTCCTCCCGCTAATGAATTGATTGAATGAAGAACAAGACTAGGTGGTCCCCTTGGGGTCTTTCAATAGTCTCCGAGTGTCAGTCACGTCTAGGGTACCCTCTCAGAGTATGATAATTATTTAATTATTTCTTTATCTATTCAATTATGAAATTACAATAACGTGTCTGCTTAATTTTACGGTGACTTTAAAAGTGTCTACTTAATTTTACTATGTCATTTAAATTTTATATGTGCAATAGGAACTTGGAACTTGGGAGTAATGTATAACATTTAAGAGCAACTTAGGATTGTCGTGCCTGCTTCAACTGCTTGAAGCATGTAGGTGACTATAACATGTTCGTTTAATTTTACTGTTGCTATTTAAGTATCTACTCAATTTCCTATGTCATTTTTATTAATTATTATTTAATTATTTTTTCATCTACTTCAACAATAAAATTATAATAACGTGTCTGCTTAATTGTATGGTGACTACTAAAGTGTACTTAATTTTGCTATGTCATTTCTATTAACTATTATCTAATTATTTTTTCATGTACTGCAATTACAATAACGTGTCTGCTTAGTTTTATGGTGACTATTAAAGTATCTACTTAATTTTATTATTATACCACCTTGTGAAATTATCGGAATGCCCCTAAAATGTAATTGTGCATACAATGCGTCTTCCAAAGCTTCGATTGGAAATTCGAGATTGGATTTGCTATCAGCGCAGAAAATTGAGTGGAGAATAGTCTCAACCTAATTTTAGAGCAACCGACTCAAAAAATATTTTTTTTAATTCTTTCCAAAATAGTGTCGATCCGCACTCATGGCGCGACGCGGAGGGGTTGTGGAGACATAATCAAGTTTTTCTTCAATTTTTTGATGGGAATTGAAATTTCCGAAAAATAGCAAAAATGTATTGATACGTGCCCTGGCGCATCACAGACTAGTACACCAATTTAAAATTTTTTCTTTTAAATTTTGAGAAGGGTATTTTGGTCATTCTCAACCCATTTTAAGTTCCAAAAATGTGTTTTAGAGTATTAATTTGTGCAAAAGGGTTTCAGAACCCATATTTTTCCAAGTCTGAACGTGCTTTCTGAAAGAGGAGAAGAAGAAAGAGCTTAAGGGTTCAAAGTAAGATTTCAATTTCTTGAAGGAGACTTGATAACTCTTCAACCTAGGTATGTAAAGGCTACCCAGAACATGTAAGTGTTCTTCCATGTGCCCCAATGTATAAATTAGGTTAATAATGGATAGTTGATGGGTATTGAGTAGTAACGTTTAGTGAATTTCTTGAAAATTATCTTTAATTTATGCATATTATCTTAAATTGATGATCATTATACTTGTATTTACTATTTGCATGTATTATTGTAAAGATTGTATATCTAATTTGCTTGATTCTATTGTTAATTATTTCAAGAAGGAGCTTAGGTGGTAATGTCTAGAGCCTTGATTATCTGAATGTGATGATTGTTGGAGTCTGAACCCTGAGATGAGTGTCTTGATGACTGAAACTCATTGAATTAATGTTCTTAGAGCCTAATGAGACTGAACATTAGTTTAGAAGGAATAATCTTACTCTTTTGATAGATGATGAGATAAGCTGGGTGTTCTTGCCCATAGGACTGAGTGATGAAAATCCTTGATGAATTGATTGACTTATAAGCATATTGAGTCCTGGGAGGACTATTAGCACCAAAATGGGTGAGGGTGAGTCCCATTCGCACTCATTAACTATGTGGCTATAGTAGGAGAATTGGACCATGAAAGCAGATATTTCCTTTGCCCCATAGAAGGCTTGAGAAACATTTTTTGGGATCCTCGATAGACTCTGTAATGACCTGGTGCAACACTATAAAGTATTGTCTTCTCTTGGCCTAGCCTATCATGGATTTATCCCTTTGGGCTTACCCCAAAATGTGCCTCATAGTATATAGACCAGTCC
The DNA here is from genome assembly GCA_025642045.1 of Solanum sejunctum. NCBI lineage: Eukaryota > Viridiplantae > Streptophyta > Magnoliopsida > Solanales > Solanaceae > Solanum > Solanum sejunctum. Next base: position 10,275,214 of record JAOTQJ010000102.1, read on the forward strand.
ATTACTTTATATACTCAGCATCTCTTCTGTGTTTTTGCCGATGTGGGACATATCTTCTTAGGATGGATTTTTAGATACACCCTCTCTATGGACTCAGTGTCCTCGCTGATGTTTGCCCTACCGCATGGGATTTGCCTAGACTCAGCAATGAGGTTTGACCTACCTCACCGAGATTTTTCTAGACTCAGCTGAACTCTAGCCCCACATCGACAAGGCTGACACTGGAGTGGCTCTAATACCATCTGTAATAACCTAGCCCAACACTATGAAGTATTGTCCACTCTTGGGCCTAACCCATCATAGATTTGTCCCTTTGGGCTCACCCAAAAGGAACCTTACGGTATATAGACCAATCCATTACTTTATATACCTAACATCTCTCGTGTGTTTTATCTAGATGGGATATCTCCTCTTAAGATTGGTTGTTAGATACACCCCCTCTATGGAATCAGCATCCTCGCTGAGGTTTGCCTACTGCATGGGATTTACCTAAACTCAGCACTAAGGTTTGACCTACCTCATCAGGATTTGCCTGAACTAATTTGAACTCTAGCCCCACATTGACAAGGCTAACACTGGAGTTGTTTTGATACCATCTGTAATGACCTAGCGCAACACTATGAAGTATTGTCCACTCTTGGCCCTATCCCATCATAGATTTGTCCCTTTGGGCTCACATAAAAAGTCACCTCACAGTACATAAACCAGTCCATTTCTTTATATACCCATCATCTCTCTTGTGTTTTTGCTGATGTGGGACATCTCCTATTAAGATGGGTTGTTAGAAACTCATCTCGTACCCCGGCAAGGTACTGGATTGATGTGGCAACGACATTTCTTTGTTATATCATCCCCAGCTCATAAGTGGTGATTGTTGATTATAGAAACTCCCATATAGGATCATGATGATAGTAATCTGAGGGTGAGGTGATAGTGTGATGTCTTGATGGGTAGTGAGGTGATAGAGTTTCGATTCCTTACTCTGATTTGAGTATGAGTGACTAATGACTTATTATTATTGTATATCATTTACTTTATCCTATTTTACATATAGTACATTCTGCGTACTAATGCCCTTTTGGCGCTGCATCATTGTATAATGAAGATTCTGTAGATAGAGGACTTCAATAGGCTAATCGTTGAGGTTTGGAAATCCCCAGACAGAGACTTGGTGAGTCCTCCCTTGCTTTCAGAGGACATGTTTATCTTTTTAGTTACTTTGAGTTATTTTCTTTGATTGTGGTAGCCATGTCCTGCCATGGTACCTTCTTAGACAATAGTTATGGAGGCTTCATACACATAGATTTATGATAGCCAATGTTGGGGTTCTTTTCCCCCTTTTTCTTTCTTTATATTGAGATTGTTTTTGTTGTTCTTAGCTTATACTAGATGGTGATGGTAACAGTCTTACAACTTATTGATAGCTAGCTAATTTCATATTATCTTCTGCTATTGAATTGAATAAATGAATGCAATGAGACTAGGTGGTTCACTTGGGGATTAGCAATAGTCTCTGAGTGCCAATTACGCCTAGGGTACTCTCTAGGGTGTGACAAACTTGGTATCAAACCCAAAGTTTGAGTTTCATAGGGATTCTATGAAGTTCTATCTAGTAGAGTCTTGTTTATGGGTGTGTTGTGTACTACACTTCATAAGCAGGAGGCTACAGGATATTAGGAAGGTTACCGTTCTTCTATGGTCTAGATTTGTGTGATTGAGTTTAACTCTATGGAAATCTCATTTTAACTCATGATTATACGTTTATAGAAAATGCCACTAAATAGAATAGCTGCTCAAAGAGATTACGCTGCCCCTGCTACTGATACCTCCCAACTTGAAGCCCTAGTTCAGATGAATGTAAGGAGATAGGGATGTCCTGCTAGGACGGCTGAGGTTCCACAAGCACCCCTTGCTCAGCCACAACCAGCTCCCACTACTGTGGTAGAATTTAGTGTAGCCATCACCATGCTGACTCAGTTGGTGACCTACCAGGGTAATAACCGAGGTCCTCAAGATTCTAGTTCTAGCTCATAGGAGCCCTTAGCAACCACTAGTCTCAGAGACTTCTTGAGGATAATCTCGCTAGTGTATAGGGGTCGAAGGTGGAAGAGGACCTGCAGAACTTCATTGATGAGATGCATAAGATCCTGAAGGTGATGCACGATGATAAGATTAAGGGAGTTGAGCTTGCCTCCTACCAGTTGAAAGATGTTACTAACATGTGGTACAATCAGCGGGAGGAGAGTAGAGGTGAGAATGCAGAGCCTGCAACATGGGAAGAGTTTGAGATAACCTTTCTTGACCACTTCTTCCCTTAAGAGTTGAGGTAGGCGAAGGTGGATGAGTTCATGAATCTGAAGCAGGGAGGGATAACTATGAAGGAGTACAACCTTAACTTCATTAAGTTGTCAAGGTATGCTCTAGAAATGGCGCAAGACATGAGGGCGAGGATAAGGAAGTTTGTGTCTGGTCTTGGCAGGTATGTACAGAAAGAATGTAAGGCATCTTTACTTATTCTGGGCATAAACATATCTAGAATTATTATGTATTCCTAGTAGATAGAGGAGGACAAGAAGAAAGATAGAGAAGAGCAGATGAATAGAAAGATGAAGTCAGCAGGATATGAGCCTAGCCTACAGAGACAGAATAAGGGTGATAAGTCCTACTTCTATCATCTCATCCTGCACAGTTTGTAGCGAGTATGCCTATTATACCAAATAAGTATGACCAGAAATCTCATGGTTATCAAAATTTCAGGGCTCTGGGTGCTCAATCTCAGGCCAGTGTGACCCAAGGTCAAGGCAAGAGAGGAAAGCTACCTTGTGGCAAGTGTGGTAAGCTTTATCAGGGTTAGTGTCATATGGGCAAGAATGTTTGTCATTCATGTGTACAGGCTGGTCATTTCAGTCTTTAGTGTCCAAAGAGGAGGCGAGGCAAGGGGAGCAGCAAAACACAGTCATCCACAACCCCTCTAGCGCGTAATCAGCAGAGAGGTGCTACTCGTGGTATAGGATATGGGACAAATTTCCTTTATGCTATGGGTAATCAACAGGAGCAGGAGGCTAGACTAGATGTTGTCACGGGGATGCTTCGAGTCTTTACCTTTGATTATTATGCATTGCTCGATCTGGGTGCCACCTTGTCTTTTATGACCCCTTATGTGGCTACTAATTTTGGCTTTCCTCCAGAGTTTTTGCTTGAACCTTTTTCTGTTTCTACCCCTACTGGTCAGTCTATCTTAGCTGACAGAGTTTACAGGGATTGTATAATGTCTATTTATCATAGAGACACCTTAGTTGACTTGCAGAGTTAGAGATGGTTGACTTTTATGTAATCATGGGCATGGATTGACTTCATGCTTACTTTGCTTTTATTGATTGTGGAACTTGGATTGTTAAGTTTCAGTTTCCTAATGATCCTATTTTTGAGTGGAAAGGGAGTTCAGTTTCCCCTAAGGGCAAATTCATTTCGTATCTTCGAACTAGAAATTTGATTTCCAAAGGTTGTACTTTTCACTTGGTGAGAGTTAAGTCTGATGATGTTGAGTCTGCTACTCTTGAGTCAGTCCCAATTATAAATAAGTTTTCTAAGGTGTTTCTTAACGATCTTCCTAGAGTCCCTCCTGATATGGAGATTGACTTCGGGATTGATGTTCTTCTTAAGACCCAACCCATTTGAATTCCACCTTATAGGATGTCCCCCATAGAGTTGAAAGAATTGAAAGAAAAATTAAAAGACTTATTAGAGAAAGGTTTCATAAGGCCTAGTGTCTCCCCTTAGGGTGCTCCTATCCTATTCGTGCATAAGAAAGATGGATCTTTTAGAATATGTATCGATCATCGATAGTTGAACAAGGTCACTATAAAGAACAAATATCCTTTTCCTAGGATAGATGATCATTAACCAACTTCAGGGTGATACTTGTTTCTCCAAGATAGACCTCAGATTAGGTTACCATCAACTGAAGGATAGGGAAAGTGATATTCCAAAGACAACTTTTGGGACACGGTATGGCAACTTTGAGTTCTTGGACATGTCCTTCGAGTTGACAAATGCAGTTGTAACTTTCTTGGATTTGATGAATAAGATATTCAGACCATATCTTGATACATTCATGATCATGTTTATTAATGATATTTTGGTATATTTAAAGGATGAAGAGGAGTATGCTAATCACCTTAGAGTGGTTTTGCGAACGCTCAAAGACCATGAGTTGTATGCAAAATTCTTATAGTGTGAGTTTTGGCTCAAGTCAGTAGCTTTCTTGGGCCATGTTATTTTGGGAGATGGTATTCGTATGGATACTCAAAAGATCGTATCTCTTGTGAACTTGTCTAAACTGACTTCTCCAATAGAAATAAGAAGTTTTTTGGGGTTGCAGGGTACTACCACAGAATTTTTGAGGGCTTTTTTTCCTTGTCAACCCTATTAACTAAGCTAACTTAGAAGATGACCAAGTTTTAGTGGTCTGAGGCTTGTTAAAAGAGTTTTTAAGAGTTGAAGACTAGATTGACTACAACACTAGTGCTGACCTTCCCAAATGGGATAGAGGACTTCGTGATATATTGTGATGTATCTCGAGTGGGATTGTGTTGTGTAATTCAGAGAGGAAAGGTGATAGCTTATGCTTTCAAACAGCTTAAGATCCATTAGAAGAATTATCCAACTTATGATCTCGAGTTGGCAGTGGTGGTATTCACACTTAAGATTTGATATCACTATTTGTATAGAGTGCATGTGGATGTGTACACTGACCACAAGAGCTTGTAGTACGTGTTCAATTAGAAAGCGTTTAACCTACGACATTGGAGATGGCTGGAGTTACTCAAAGATTCTGATATGAGCATTTTCTACCACCCTGGTAAGGTTAAAATCATTGCGGATGCTCTTAATAGGATGTTTATGGGTAGCACTTGCCATGTGGAGGAAGGAAAGAGAGAACTAGCTAAGGAAGTGCATAGATTAGGTCAATTGGAAGTATAACTTGAGGAGAATAACGAAGGTGGAGTCAGTGTTTAGAATGGTTCTGCTTCATCCTTGGTGTTGGAAGTGAAGGAGAAACAAGACCAAGACCCTGTCTTATTCCAATTGAAAGAAGCAAATCACAAGCAGAAGGTGATGGTTTTCTTGAAAGGGGGAGATGGGGAGTTGACATAGCAGGGTAGATTATATGTTCCTAATGTTGATGGAGTATGAGACAGGATCATGGCTGAGGCTCATAGCTCCAGATATTCCATTCACCCTGATTCTACTAAGATGTACCATGACTTGAGAAAAGTCTATTGGTGGAATGGGATAAAGAAAGACATTGCTGAATTTGTATCTAAGTGGCCCAATTGTCAACAGGTTAAGTTTAAATATTGGAAACAGTGTGGGTTAGCTCAGAACTTTGAAATTCTAGAATTGAAGTGGGAAACGATCAACATGGATTTCATCACTGGCTTACCAAGATCTCAAAAAATAGAATGATTCGATATGGGTGATTATTGATAGGATGCCAAAATCAACCCACTTCTTGGCAGTCAAGACAATTTATATAGCTGAGAAGTATGCCCGACTTTTATATTTGAGAGATTGGAAGGTTACATGTGGTCCCCTTTTCCATCATCTCTGATAGAGGAGCTTAATTAACCTCTCAATTCTGGAGATCTTTTCAAAAAGGATTGGGTACCAAAGTACATCTGAGCACAACTTTTCACCCTCAGAAGGATGGGCAGGCAGAGGGCACCATTCAGAGTTTGGAGGATATGTTAAGAGCTTATGTCATCGATTTTAAGGGAAATTGGGATGACCACCTACCACTGATTGAGTTTGTGTACAACGATAGCTATCATGCCAGCATTCAGATGGCCCCTTATGAGGCACTTTGTAACACCTCACATTTTACATGTACTAATTCTATGCAAATGAATCATGTTATGATTTGGTCAAAGTAGCGTCAATTCTTAAAAGTGCTTGAATATCGTTTTAATGGGCGATATGTAAGTCTAAATGCTTAAGATGATCGAGGATATATATGTGTTAGTGTTAAATTGATGATATATCATCCCTAAGGTAAGTAAAAGAATTGAGATTATTGTATAACTTAATAATCTAGTAGGTGAGTCACCTACTTTCCTAGCTTAAAATTGATAGCTAAACGGAGATGAGGCTCGATACCGAATTTGTCCAAGTTCGATTATGAATAGATTCCATGTCAAGGATGTAACTTTGGACAATATTTTAGTATCATAATGGACCTTATTTTTAGTCCAAGAAGAACTTAAAAATGTCCTAAGTACACTACAAACCACTTGGCCATTTGAACCCAAAACAAACTAAGAACAAAGCTGGAAATTAGCAGCAAAGGTCCATTATATTTGAGACCCAATTAAGCCCAATTTTGAAGGATAAGATGCTGAATTATTAAACTATTGATGGGTGTCATTATCAGTTCTAAAGTAAAGGACAAAGCTGGCCAAATTTATCTTTAAAAATAGGTCAAGTTCAGTACTAAATCATTCCACTAGGAAATAAAGATTCAGCTTTCTTAAAGTGTTTTGTCTTCTCTATAATTCACTTCACCAAGCTGCAAACTCAATTATCTAAGGCTTTTGAAGGGAATCCAGAACATATAAGGCAAAGGTAAGCAATTATAGTTGTGTATTTAGTATAATTTCTTCATGAAAAATAATAAGTATATCATAGTATCTTTGCTGGAAATTTGCTGGAAATTCTGGACAGCTTGTGTCCAGAAAGTTGCTGCACACTTGCCTTTTAT
>JAOTQJ010000102.1:10282073-10295269 GCA_025642045.1 Solanum sejunctum
TATAATTAAGGACCAAACTTAGAAGAAATGTTGCATTAGGTCCCAAACTTTATTAAATCGAACCAATTAAGGACTTTCAGGGTTTAAGTTAAGTTATGGGTCCTAACAATAACTTTCCACCACTCTTATCATAACTTTCAACCATCACCCACTACTTATGTTAGTGGGGTATGTTAGTGGGAGGTTATGGGATGATAATAAATGGTTAAGAGGCATGATAATTAGAAGTTATGGCGGTTATTATATGCATAACTTACCCTACCCATGATGATAGAAAGTGGGATTAAAGTATATGGTCCTCTCTCTGCTTATAAATACCGAAATTACTGCAGTTTCCATCAACAATCATTCTGAAAGAAATCAGTATAAGGTCAAAAGAGAGAAAAACTAATATCTAATCCAGAACAAGCAAAAGGTTTCCACACAAGCAATTAAGTCAAGATCTCATGGCCGATTCTAGTATGTTTTCTTGACTAAATTTATGTGTAATGTGAAAATCATATAATTCTATGATCTTGAATTAATAATAGGATTACATGTTAGATTGTTAATGTTTGACAATCTAAATTACTGGTTAATCCTTACATTTCATTCTTAGCATTGCTTCATAAAACGTCAATTGAAGAGATCAGATTACCTTCTTTTAAGAGGGATAAAATTTATATTTATTTTCAAAAAAATAAATAAAAGAAGGCATGATGGGAACATAATGAAAATTGATTCAAGAAGGTGATCCATGGTTTATGAGTAAAGTGAACACACAGTATGAAAAGAAGATATTCATTCTATCTCACATGTGAACTATTGTTTAACTTCTACCTAGGCCAATCACGATACATCAACAAAAACTATCTAACAACGTTTTCCAATTATATTCTATCTTGAAATATAAAAGCATTGAATTTCTCCAAAAGTGCAATAATGTATATATGAGGTTCTTACTTTTACTGGCAAACTACATATATATATATATATATATATATTATTGTATTTCAGAATAACTAGTTTTCTCTTTGAAACTGATCTTGTGGAGAATTGTATTGAGTTGTAAGTGCTGACACTCTGAGTTCTGGCATTATTTTAGCTCAAAATTGTAAAGTTCTATCAATTCAACCCGTTCATTCCACCCATTCAAAGAATAATCATTTTAACTCTGTGAAGCTACAAAAAGTCACTTGAATTCAGCACATTGGAACATTGTTCCTTGTTGAAGTTCATTGAAGTAGCCAGTTGAATATTGGGAGATTATTATTTTAAGATCAGTATTTCTACATAAGGACCATAAAGATGAAAATTATTAGGGAAATTCAACAAAACCTAGTATCACAAATGTCATAACTATTGGCGCATTACTACCTGTAATTATACATAGTCAGTTATAGTGTAACTAGTCTTCTTTTAATTGTGCAGATTCTATGTTTTTAGGTAGTTATCTACTACTTATAGGAATAGTATTGCAGTTTATTATTAAGAGTATAAGGAATAATTCTCCTATAATATAGGAGTTATATTGGTCTTGATTTGTATTTAAGGTGCTTTCAGTATATTGTAAACCATAACTCAGTCGATCCTGAATCTTTATGGTATCAAAGCGGCTTTAAGCTCCAACAAGTATCAATATCTAATTGAGGTTAGCTACTGTAGGTTTTCTTGCTCTTTACACCCATGTGCACACCATTACAATTTGCTATCCTTGACTTTTTTTTGTGATTTATTCTAGGATTTTCTATTATTTTTATTGTTCTTACTCAATTGACCTATGATCCCTACTGGATACCAATTTGTGGGACTCATACTACACTCTAGATCTATTTATGTGATACAGGTCTGAGCACTAGCTATCAACACTAATTATTCAAGCCTTTATCCACTTTTGAGGCTTGTATTTATTTTGTAGCATCTCTATACTTGTGACTTCCAACATCTGGGAGGGATCATTATTGTATATTTGCATTATTTCTTTAGTACTATACACTTATTACTTTGTTTTAGCTTCTAAATTGTTATTCCTGGTGGTTTTCTTCCTTAAACTCATTACTTATAGTTTTGGGCTATGGACCGACTTATTTGCCGGTAGAATATGGTAGGTGCAATCACAACTCGAGAAATTGAATCGTGACATACTATTAGTGGATTCAAGCAATATTGCAATTCGCACTACTCTGGTCCCCTAATAATTGCAGGTTGCTTTCCTATGAGGTTATTTCAACTATTGCTAGTGAAAGAGGAATTGTTGATTTTATGCTCACAAACATCAACACAGAAAATGGGATTGGAATCAAGAATAAATTCTAATTCTTCATTCTCAGATTACTTATTAGACAGTTTGCATTGACAGGTGATGTTTCCTTCTATAGGAGAGTTTAAATTTAAATAAAAATTTAGTCTTAGTTAACAATACTAAAATTTTGTGAGTTATTAACTGAATAATAAAAGCCTTGACCAAAAATACAGAGCACTGAACAAGAATCTGAAAACAAATGTCATAGGGACATCCCTTTTGAATGGTAAAATAATTCAAATAGATAATAATAAAACTAAATCTCCCACGGAAAAGAGAAGTAGTAGGAAGCTAAATCGTGAAAAATAACTACAAAATAAGCAAACAAGGAATTTATATTAGAGTTAAAACTACAAACCTGTTGGTGCTTAAATTTCTCTAATTTTGATTGATGACCATTTGCAGGAAACTCTTTAAAAAGAAAACAAATAAAGCTCTCCTATAAAGTGGCACAACTCAAAGGAATGTGTGTGGCCCTTGGATCAACTCAAGAAAAAGAGAAGCACCACAAAAGAAACAAAGTATCAAAATTAAAGATCTGAAACATATGGAAAAGAATCAATCAAGCAAATCTGGAAAATCAATCAAGTGTGTTTGGACTAGAAAGAATCAATCAAATATCAAGTGCGAAATGAAAATAGTCTAGCGAATTAATCAAGCTTCTTTGGATTGGAGAGAATCAATCAAGAGAAGATCTTAGTGCTGCAAGCATCTTTGGATTCAATCAAGAGAAGATTTTGTGCATCCTTGGATTCAATCAAGAGAAGATTTTACTACTGCATTCCTTAAAAGCTTTATCCTTATCCCTGGAAAAAGAATCAATCAGATAATGAGAAGATTGAAAAGTTAAATCAAGGAATCAATTAGATAATGAGAAGATTGGAAAGATCAATCAAGGAATCTATAAGATAATGAGAAGATTGGAAAGCTCAATCAAGGAGTGATTGGATTAGAAAAGATTCAAGGAGAAGATTTGAAAAATCAATCAAGCAATGATTGAATTGTGAAGGATTTTGTCAAGCTGATAAGTGCCTTGCCTTCCATAAGCCTTACTTTAATTAATAATTGGAAAAAGGAATCTTCATTGCCTAATTCCAAGAATCAAATCCCTTGTGATGCCATCTCTTCTACTTCAAAAGGAGGAATCAGGATATCTCAAAAGTTGTACAAGCCTACTGATGCAAGCCATTCTTCACTTTCTTCATCTTTGAAAAAGCATTATATTTCATTTAGATTTACTGTGAAAAAAAGAGAAAAGAAGAAAAAATTGAAAAGGAGGTTTGTATCAAAAGAAAGAAAGAAAAAAAAGATTGAGAGTAGTTTAGAGTTTTTTTATTCCTTGTAACCACATTTTTATAAGGCTTAAAGAGATGTCTTGCAACCTAAGGGGATAGGATTAGGATCGACATTAGACTTGAACCAGTATAAAAGCATCACGTGTTGAATTTCCTTTTACGCACTTTTATTCCATCACTATACTGTTTACTGTCTAAGTTGATTGATAATTAAGTTAGTCGACTAATTTTAGCTAATTAAAAAAAGGAAATTCAATTTACCCCACCTGTCATGCCTTGAGTTCACACCCTGGGCATGCTTGCACCCAGAATCATTTCTGGTCCCAAGCGAACCACTTGCTTGGCTGCTTTACTCAGTGATAAATGGTAGACTTAGATATAATATGCTACAAAGAAAGTAATGGTCTGAACAACTAAACAAAGGAAATATCCCAAAAACAACTGAAAATAAGGACGAAAACTCCTGTCATATAGTCTATGGAACCTCTAAATGGAATAAGTTAAAACAACTACAGGGACAGGCCATGGTAACCACAACTGAAAAAAAAATGCTAAAAACTTAGATAAAGGCTCCAAATCCTTTGACTGGCAAAAGGCCTCAGCAATAGCTGAATGAATTGCCGGTCCTCAAAGAAGCGTCTGCTGAGGAGCTCTACCATCTGCTACTGCATTATAAAATGATGCAGGTCCAAAGAACATCATCATGTGAAATATATGATATGTAAAATAACCAAAATTGAGACATTAGGATAAGGCACTATACTCAAGGTAACTAAAGCATGTCTCAAAATAGGATAACATAAGTAATATATAAAGTGCATGCTGGAAATAAAAACATATGTGAAACTCCGTATGTAGAAACTACTTTACTTTAGCTTGGGGAGTTCCTTTAACCAACAACCTCACTACAAGCTTCGTGATGATACAACGTCTTGTCCACGCTGGCAAAGCTATTCCATAGTTTGCCAGGGTAAGGAACGAAACTAGGGGAGTGGATCTATCCATAAACTGGGCCATCTTAGTAGGAATGAGGAGTTTTACTTTTGGTACAATATTATTCTACGTTGTCTACGTAGATCATTAGTTCAAGTTATTCTTACTCTCACTCATATCGGTACTCTATACTACTTCCAAAATAGGTCTTATAATGCTCATACTTAAAAGAATATAATGTGCTCCAAGTAACTTTTCTTCTTTTGGGGACTTAGCCCAACTTAGCATTCTCTTAATTTTTTTCAAAATTGTCTAAAATCACAGGTTTCATACTTCTCTTCAAAAATAGCATAAACAAGAACAATTTCTCAAAATAAAGAAATCTTGTTTCCAACTAATAACTTGATACCGGGAGAAAACTGATAGTACATGATGGTGAAATAGTGAAGAAGATTTTTACAGGCCTTACATACCTAGAGAATTAGTTTCTTGAAAGCCCTAGCTTTTGCTCCTTTGAAACTACGTTCTAAGTTTTGAGAGTGTTTGAATATTAATGATACGAAAAGTCACGTTTTAAGGGTTTAATTAGGTGAAAACTGACAAGTTTAGGCTTAAAGGGTGAGAAAAGATGAAAATACTCCTCTTTAAAATCACCTATCAGTTCGTCTACGAGACCATCTACAGCCTGTAGAAGCTTCTATAGCCCGTAGGGAGCCTTACGTAAACTTTTGGCCAAATTTTGTGGTCTCTGGATCATTTTCACGAGCCTATTCTACGTCCTATAGAGGGTTCTATGATCCGTAGATTGGTCCGTAAAGTCTGGGACCAAAAATTAGAGTTTCAAAATTTTTTTCTATGAGTTATCAGATAGGCCATACTCTAATATACCCCCGTAAAAGGGTTTCGTACAAACAACTCTGCACAGATAATATTTAGTAAAACAACCATAACGTTTGACTCCGAACTCCAAATGAGGTGAAATCAATTGCGTTGGAAAACTAATTCAAAGAGATTTCATTTGGTTGGTCAAAAGACATTTATTTATTTGTGTACTATGACCTATGGTAATTTAAAGTTGACCCTTGCATATTCTAAGACTAGAAACTCAATTTATAGGAATGTTTTGAACTCGACCAAGTGCTAGAGGTCTCTTATGACCTTAATATAATTCCCGCATATAAGAGTGAGGCTTAAAACATAGGTAGATGTGAGGATAGAGTTATGGGATGCCAAACTCCCCCCCCCATTGCACTTTCAAAATCCAGATGTATTCACTTTCTTGATTTTTATAGCTTTGTTTTACTCAAGTATTGATAAACGTATCCTTATATTTAAATGTAATCTCTTGAAGCTTGGTAGAATATGAAGCCATTACATTAATAGTGACAATTTAGACTTTAGATTATTTATACCTTGACAAGATTATCAAGGGTGATTCTAGATCGAAAATCATTCATATTGGGGGCCTTTTAACTTAGAAAGCTACGCGATCAATGTAGGTTGTGCAGCAATATTTTCAATTTCATAAACTATTAAAGATCAAACTCTCAATTACACTCCTATTGCAGTTAGAGATGGTCACTATTAAGACTTCAGATTATTTATACTTTGACAATATCATCGAGGGTGATTCTAGGTCGAAAATCTTTCACCTTGGGGTCCTTTTAACTTACAAAGCTACGTAACCAATGTAGGTTGTATAGCAGTATTTTCAATTTCATACACTATTAAAGATCACACTCTCAATTACACTACTATTGCAGTTAGAGACGTTATTATACTTATTTACTTGTGAAACACCACTGGTTAGGCATTGATTCAAAATATCAATTAAAAATGCTCATAAGATTAATGATGCCGCATAAAATTACTGAATAATTTATTTTTTAACTTTCTTGAAGTAGTTTGATAACAATGGGAAAAAAGGAGCAGAGAGAACATTTTGACAAATAATTCACTTTGGTTCGTTGGTTTCCTTTTCCATTCTTTCATAATATTCCTTCATAAAATATCAATAGAAGAAATCACACCATCTTCTCTTAAGAATAAAATTTATTTCTAGAAAAATAAAACTAAAAAAGGCATGATACAAATATAATGAAAATTGATTCAATAAAAAGCAAAAATGTAACACCTTGTGAAATGACAAAAATATCCCTAGAATTGACCTACACGCGTAACGTGTCTTCCCTTTCTCCATTTGAAAATTCAAGATCGGATTTACGATCAGTATGAAAAATCAAGTCAGAAAATGGTCTCGGCTAGACAAAAACACAAATAAACACAAATTATTTTTCTTCAAGAAAGCTCAACACAGTGGAGTTTGTGCGCTCCTTCAGCAAATCGGAGTGGACACGGAACCACACATTGTTGTTTTTCAAAATTTCAATGGAAAGTGAGAATTTACAAAAAAGTGAGAAATAACACTAATGTGCGTCGTGTACTAGTGTATTTCCACAGCAGTTTTGCTCTTTTAATGAGGAGGGGTAATTCTGGTCTTTCCCATAACCCATATCCTAAACTAGTCCACTTTAAGTCATATTTAGTCCCTAAAACGTGATTTTCTTCACTCATTCTCTAAAACAACCAAACCCTTTCAAGAACTTACTCTCAAGAATTCAATAAAAGATAGTAGAGCTTAAGGTTTTCTCCATCTCTCCAACAAATTCCTCCTAAGGTATGTAAGACCACTCTAAAATTATTATTTTAGATTAATTTAGAAAGTATGAATTTAGTTCTCATCCCAGAAGTAAGTTCAAGTCATGATTGAGATTACATTCATGAAAATCCTGTAGAGTTTGTGAATTTCTTTACATATGCATAGATTCTTGATAAAGATTGATGAGTCTTGATTCTTTAATTGTTATTTGAATTATCGATTTCAAGATTTCAACTTATAAAAGATTTTCTATGAATTTCATATGGGGTTTGATGAACACCCAAGAAGCTTATAGTTTAAGACAAGTTAAAGCATCCTCTTCTTGAATCATTCTCATTTTAGCTGAGTACATTATATATTAAAGAATGGTTTTCTTGAAGGCTTTTTGGTACTTCAGTTTAAAAATCTAGTATGTTTGAAAGTACATGAAAGATACTAGTTCAGCAATGTTAAAGATTTCAGTTGACAAAGCTAAGTAGTAAGCTGGGCTAAGTCCCCAAGAAAGCCAAATTTTAAGAATTTATGATCTATTAATTATGAGCTATATAAAGTATTTTAGGGTAGTGTTGATCACTGATATTTATAAGAGTAGAACAAATTACTCAAACTCATAAATTATGTAGCTAGTATAGGATAGGATTGTACTATAGTACCTTCCTCATTAGCCACTGAGATGGACTAGTTCTGGGATTGATCCACTCCCATAGTTATTCATCCCCTACCCCAGCAAAGTACAGGATGACTCTGCCAGTGTGAGCAAGATGCTATATCACCACGAAGCTCATAGTGGCAGTTGTCGGTTAGAGAAACTATCCAAGTTAAGAAACTAAGTTTTACTTGTCAGTTTCAGCATGTTATTTTCACTAAACAATTCTTATGATCATTACTATTTCCATTATGTATTATGCTTATGTGTTTTGAGATGCATTACGATATCCTTATTAAATGTTTTGGCCATCTTACATACCATACATTTCACGTACTAATATCCTTAGGACCTGCATCATTTTATAAAGAAGACGCAGGTGACAAAGTTCCTCAGTAGCCGCTTCGTTGAGAAGCCACCAGCTATCAGTTATTGGTGAGGCCTCTTCTAAGTCCTAGGCTCTTACGTCCATGCTATTTTATTTCAGTATTTATATTTAGTTTTGGTTACTTAGGTCCTGTCTCAGTAATCCTTTCAGACATTTGCAGTAGAGGGTCCATAGACCATGTATTAGCATTTTAGTTTTCAGTTTATTCAAATATTTCTTAAGAGCTTATATATTCAGTTATCCAGAACACTTTTGCTTCGTTGTCAATTTTATATAGCTTCTCCACTATTATTAAGTCTTCCGCTGAGTAATTAGCTAGGTCAAGTGGTTTGCTCAGGACTAGAAATTGTTTCTGAGTGCCAGTCATGTCCAGGGTGTAGGCTCGGGGCTTGACAAACTTGTCATCAGAGCACAAAGTTCAGGAGTCCTAGGGAGTCTGTGAAACCATGTCTAGTAGATTCTATATTATGGGTGTAAAGCGCACCACATCTATAATAGGGAGGTTATGGGATATTGGAAAGTATCATAATTACTTGTTATTCATTGTCTCATGCTTCATATTATATCTCTATGAAGTCCCTTCTAACTTGTGAGTCCGCCCCGTGCTTTTAAAAACATGCCTCCTCGAAGAGCTAATAGACCAGTCAGGGCTAGAGGACGCACAGCCAGAAGGTACGTAAATAAGCTTGGCTGAATTTCTGAGGAACCTAGAGGCCTAACTATGCCTGTGCAGCCACAACAAGCTGATATTACTAATGCTAAGCTTTGACACGCTATTCAGACTTTGGCTCAGGCAGTCGCTACTCGTGAAGGTGGCTTGGGAGATGGTAGGAATTATGGAGCAAGCACTGCCAGAGTTAGAGAGTTTCTAAGAATAAACCCACTAAAGTTCTCGAGGTTTGATATGAAAGAAGATCCTTAGAATTTTATTGAGGAGCTTCAGAAGTTGTTTCAGGTGTTACATATAGCTGATGCTAAGCGGGTTGAGTTGGCTTCCTATCAGCTTAAGGGGATAGCTAGACTCTAGTTTGACCAATGGAAAGGGAGTAAGGCAGATGGTGCACTAGCAGTAACTTAAGCAGTGTTTGAGGAGGCCTTCTTCGGATAGTAGTTTCACAGAGAGATGAGATAGGCTAAAGTGATACAAATTATGAACTTGAAGTAGGATAATATGAGGGTACGGGAGTACATCCTTAAGTTTACTTAGTTGTCTCATTATGCTCTAGCTATGGTGGTAGATATGCGTACTAGGATGGATTTTTTCGTGTTTTTACTCTCTCAAATGACTAAGAGAGAGGGTAGGAATGCAATGTTGATTGGGGATATGGATATAGCCCATTTGATGACATATGTGCAGCAGGTAGAGGAGGAGAAGACACAGGATAGGGAGGGTTCAGGAGTAAGAGGGCTAAGACATCAAGTTAGGAGTTAGTGAAGAGATAAACTGGAGGTGGAGGTCACTCATCTTTCCATCCTAAGACAGTCGGACCAATACCTTCATCCGCTAGTACACCAGCACTGAGGATAAGCAATGAGCAGAGATCACTGCATCATAGGTTTTTGGGCAGCCATTCACAGGGTAGTGTAGCTTCACAATCAAAGCACTATCCTAACTATGGTAAGTGTGGTAGATCTAATCCCAAAGAGTATCTTGTAGGAATAAATAAATATTTCAAATGTGGTCAGGTGGGGCATTTCTTGCAGAATTATCTTATTGGGAAGCAAAATATGAGAGACACTAGGTCACAGATAGTCTCTTTAGTACCGCAGGGTAAGCCACCTCACAGGGGTACTAGAGTAAGGACAAACCAAATAGGAGCAGGAGAACTCACTAGATGTGGTTACGGGTATGCTCAAAATCTATACTCATGATGTTTATGCATTATTAGACCTAGGAGCCACACTGTCTTTTGTAACCCCATATGTAGCTGCGAAGTTTGGGGTCAACCCTGAGTGTCTTCTTGAGCCTTTCAGTGTTTCTACTCCTACTGAAGAGTTTATTTTAGCCCAAAGAATCTATAGGGGCTTTCAAGTCTCTATTTATCATAAGACTATTGTAGCGGATTTGGTGGTGTTAGATATGGTAGAGTTTGATGTCATCCTAGGCATAGATTGACTTCATACTGGGTATGCCTCGGTACATTACAGAACCAGAGTAGTCAAGTTTCAGTTTTCTAAGGAACCAGTCTTAGAATGGAGGGGTAGATCAGGTTTTCCTAAGGGTCAGTTTGTCTCCTATCGCAAAGCTAGAAAGTTAATCTCCAAGGGGTGTATATACCACCTAGTTAGAGTTTAGAATTCTCGTGTTGAGGCACCATCTCTTTAGTTTCTTCCAATTATGAATGAGTTCCCAGAAGTCTTTCCTATGGATCTTCCCAGAGTCCCTCCTGATTGGGAGATAAACTTTGGGATAGACACTCTTCCAGATACTTTGGCCATTTATATTCCTCTATATCGACTAGCTCTTAGGAGCTAAAAGTGTTAATGTTGCAGTTGAAAGATCTCTTAGATAAGGGTCTCATTACAATAATCTTCTCACCTTGGGGTGCTACGGTCCTTTTCATGTGTAAAAAGGATGATTATCTTTGGATGTGCATAGATTACCGTCAGTTGAACAAGGTCACCATTGAGAATAAGTATCCTCTTCCCAAAATTGATGACTTATTCGATCAACTCCACGGTGCTACCTATTTTTCTAAGATAGCTCTTAGATCTATTTATCATTAGCTTAAAGTTAGAGAGAAAGATATTCCTAAGACAACTTTCAGAACCTGATATGGACATTATGAGTTTTTGGTCATGTCCTTTGGGCTAACAAATACCCCGGCAACTTTCATGGGTCTTTTGAATAGGGCGTTGAGGTTATATCTAGATATATTCGTTATAGTGTTCATAGATTATATCCTGATCTACTCCCATAACAAAGAGGAGCATCCAAATCATCTTAGAGTCATCCTTCAGACCCTTAAGGATCAACAACTATATGCTAAATTTTCTAAGTGTGAGTTCTAGTTGGATTTTGTGGCATTTCTGGGGCATATTGTGTCTGGTGAGGGTATCCAGGTTGATTCCCAAAAGATTGAGGCAAGCCAAGGCCCACAACTCCCACTGAGATAAGGAGTTTCTTGGGCTTGGCAGGGTACTACAGATGGTTTGCAGAGGGATTTTATTCTATTTCAGCTCCCTTAACCAAGCTAACTCAGAAGAAGGCTAAGTTCGAATGGTTAAAAGCTTGCGAGAAGAGTTTCCAAGAGTTGAAGACTAGGCTAACTCTAGCCCTTGTCTTATCCTTACCAGATGGAAATCCTTACCAAGGTGATAGCATATGCCTCCAGGCAGCTTACGATTTTTGAAAAGAATTACCCAACTCATTATCTTGAGCTTATTACGGTAGTGTTTCCTTTGAAGATCTAGAGGAACTATCTATATGGTGGGCACGTGAAGATGTTCACGGACCACAAGAGTTTGCAGTATGTGTTTAGCCAAAAGAAGCTAAATTTAAGATAGAGGAGATGGTTGGAGTTGCTAAAATACTATGATATGAGTATCCTTTATCATCCATGTAAAGCTAATATGGATGCTGATGCTCTTAGCACGGTGACCATGAGGAGCATAGCCCATGTTGAGGATAAAAAGAAAGAGTTAGCTAAGGAGGTTCACAGACTAGCACATTTGGGGTTGCAGATTGAAGATTTTGCCGAAGGTGGAGCCATTGTCAGAAATGGGTTAGAGTCATCTATAGTCGTAGAATTGAAAGAAAAGCAAGACAGGTATTCCATCCTCCCTCCAATTGATGGACGATATTCAGAAGCAGAAAGTATTAGTATTCTCAAAAGGGGGAGATGGTGTCCTGAGATACTAACGAAGGTTATTGTAATGACCCACTAGGTCATTTTGAGAACTAGTGCTCTTGAATTCCTATAAGATTTATCTTGAAATATTTTAAATGGGTATTTTGGACTATTCATAAATTTTTATTATTTAGTTAAGGGATAAATTTTAATAACTCATTTAATTAGTAGACTAGGTGATAATTTATGTAACTTCCCATACTATTTTTCCTATATTAATTAAGACAAGTAGTAGGGTTTATTACTTTTAATACATAATAAGTTAGAAACAAGAATTAAAAAGAAGAAGAAGAAGAAGAAGAAAGGGTTTGGGGGCAAGAAATAATTTGTCATCACGAGGCTTGCCGTCGGTATGAGGAAAGTGACGAGTGTTCCAGGTAAAAACTTAATCCAATTCTAGTTTGTCTACCTTTAAGGATAGGGGTCATTATTATCATTATTTATGATAATTTTAATATACATTAAATAATGGGTTTATTGATTAGTAATTGTATGGGCTGATGATGAGGTAATGATTAGAGAAGAGTATATATATTAGAATAAGTCAATAACAGTTGGGTTAATGTGCTGCTAAAATATTTTTATGAGAGACATTGTTAATTTTAAGTAATTGACTTTAATCGAAGAGTATTTTGTTTACTTGGTTATCATGTGATAAATTCATTTTTGATATATATTAGTATAGCTAATGAAATATTAGGTGTATTATAGTGTATGTAAAAAAATTTTATAATGTTTAGAGGAATTAAGATTTAACAGAAAACTTGAAATTAGGAAAAATTGATTATAGAATTAATTGGATAATTTTTCGGGTCTAGATTAGGTCATACAGTAACATGGGTGTCGTTCATTTCAAAATTTAATTGCGAAGCGAAGGGAAGACTCAAGTTCTTGATTGATTGTCTTTGGCTAAGGCAAGTGAATTTCTTAACTTTTGTTAAGATTATAGAATCTTGTACTTATGGTTTAAGGTGTTGAGAAAACTTTTTGTAGGCTTTGATTGAAATATTTTGAATTGGGTAATTATCCTATTGTGATATTTGAGTTGTGAATTAATGAGTGAGACCTATTATATGTGAGTTAATAATTAATTATTGTTGATGTTGAAGTGATACTTATTTAGGATGTAAATGTGGCTAGGGT
>JAOTQJ010000102.1:10295369-10322535 GCA_025642045.1 Solanum sejunctum
CTCCAACTATAATTAAGCACCACGAACTTATGCAATTTAAATTATGCCATGTTCGACACACCTTTTCCAATAGAACGATTTACTTCGATTGAATTAAGTATGGGGTCTAACAGTTATAAGATAGGACGAGGGCAAAGACATTCCTCGGGCTCACCCTCAAAGTAAATAAAATAAGTGAAAGCACCACAGGTAGAAGGATAGTAGTTTGTCCTTGGAAGATAGGACTCACCAAAACAAGCAAACCTTGAGATATAAGCTAGACGTCTTACGGTGGATGATCGTAGTTCTTGGTCCCTACATGACTAGATCATGTAGAGAAAAGTATGCGTTAGTATGTTAGAATATACTAAGTATGCGGGCATGCATTGCATATGACTTATCAAAACTGCATTTAATGTTAAATGATAAGGACACATAATATAGAAATAAATATATATATCCAAAGAAGAGTATACAACAATATGCCATGAAATTTATGATACATGAAATACAATAAAGCTTAGATATAGTGAAGATGGGACCTTAGTTGACATCTCAAACTCATAATCTTAGTTGCTAGAAATTCTTTGAACTTGACTTGATGTAAAGATCTCTTATGACTCTAAATCACACCTAATATACTTTAAATTCTTAGGAATTGATCCTAGCACGTATATACAACTTACAAGTCATTGGTTCACTTAACTTTTATACAATCATACAATAGAACTATGACTTCATATCAAATTCAATTCTATTCTCATACTAAGAAATAGACCTTAACATGTATGCTCAATTAAGAACCCTCAATTAAAATCCTATATCATATGGAGGATGACTCGGTCGTAGCTTAAAAAAATTGGAATGTTACACTCACAAAGTCCCATATCAAAAGCTTTCAGGCCATCCAAAACTCCCTTTGCAACCAGCATCTTTATTCCTTTGGTGCTCATGTGTTCAAGTCTCTTATGCCACAGACTTGAACCGGAAGTATCCTCAGCAATAACAACTGCATTTGTACACCCTGCAGTAGTGTATAAAGTTCCACATTTTATGCCACGTGTTACAATCATAGAACCTTTCACAACCTTCCGTAAGCCCTTTCCAAGATACACTTCATAACCTGTACTATCCAACTGACCAACAAAGATCAAATTTTTCTTTAGTCCAGGAATATATCTGACATCCTGCAACGTCCACTGATTACCGGCCGGAGTATGTACACAAACACCCCCTCTTCCATGAACCTCCATAGGCTTATTGTCAGCAAGTTACACTTTCCCAAAATTTTCAGACTTGAAATTTTTAAACAATTACTTGCTTGGATACGAATGAAATGGTATACCCAAATCCAATATCTAGGATTCAAGTGGGCTATCCACACTAAGGATTAAAGCATCCTCAATGTCTTCTGATGAATTTACAGAATCGTTATTATCTCCAAATTTATGATTCTGCTTTTTTTGGGTTTCTTGCATTCATTTTTGATGTGACCTTTCTCTCCACAATGCCAACACTTCACGTTTGATCTATGTGGAGATTTTCCATGTGCCTTCGACTTTGATCTGCCATGTTTGTTTTGTCCCTTCTATTTGCTTCTCCCCCTTTGATCAACACTGAGAGCACTACCCGATGAATTCCCAATTTTTCGCTTGCAAATACTTTTGCTGAGAATGACATATCGAATTTCATCAAACTTAAGTTTCTCAGATCCAAGAGAACTGCTAATTGCAATAACAACACTATCCCAAGAATCGGGTAAAGATGACATCAAAATCAACACTTTAACTTCATCATCGAAGTTAATCTCCACAGAACTCAGTTGACTAACAATCATATTAAAATCATTTATATGATCTGCAACAGGTCCACCTCCGACATCTGTAAATTAAACAATCAATGCATCAAGTATACCTTATTTATCGCAAAGGGTTTCTCGTACATATTTACCAGCTCCTTCAACAGATTTTCCATTGTCTTTTCCTTGACGATGCTGAAATCCACGTTTTTGGACAAAGTCAACAGAATCAAACCCAGCGCTTGACGATCTTTGAGCTTTCAATCTTCTTCTTTCATGGATTCCGGCTTCACCCCAAACAAGGGTTCGTGAAGATCCTTTTGATACAGATAATCTTTGATCTACATCTTCCAGAAATCAAAATAAGATCCATCAAACTTCTCAATGCTGATCTTTAAACTCTCCATACGCACAGATCGTAGTAATTTCAGCCCCATGGTAGGCGCCAATTATTAGGAATTAATGATCTGCAGATTCCAAGTAGAAGAAGAAGAAGAATAATTCTGTTCTATAGAGAGAAGGCAGAGAGAAATAATGTTAGAGAGAGAAATAATATCGTGATAACGCCCCAATTGGTAAACACCATGGCGATAGGGTTATATATATTAATGATATCCGAATATTTATGGTTACACAGAATACATGTATACACAGAGAATGAACAGTACCACCTAACCTTCGACTACAGCGCTCCCGCCCCTACCCCCCGGCAACCCCACTGCGAAGGGTGAAACGTGATAGTACATAAATATAATATCAGGCTCCATTACTTAACATGGGCATCTAATTGCGGTAAATTCTCAATATTGAAAAGAACTATTTTTCGTAAGACTAGAGTATGAAATATCCTTAAGATTGTTGTAAATCTTACGAAAAATATTCATCTTCACGAACACAAACATCGTCACTATCAACAAACCTTCATCACGAACACTTGTAAGGAATTCTTATAGCTTGAGGCATGTCAAAAGACACTATCCTTAAGGATATTTCACCCGGTATGGATCTATCCCCCAGGATTAACAAACTCTTCTAATATAAAACTACGAGCCAGAATCTAACAAAGATTTTTAAATAATATAAATTCAGTATAATCTATAGATAATGTAGAAGAAAGAAAGTTTTCTTTTTTTCAAAATCCACTTTCTATAAGATTAGATAATAATATAATATATACTTTTACTTCACCTCATCAAGAAGAATATATATAGCTAAGTTATTTGTAAAAAAACAAAAAATGAGTATAAATTCATTGTTTAAGTGAAAGATTAAAGTCATAGTAAAAGAGGCTAATAATTTCCATTAATGTAATACCTCATAATGAAAATAAAGGTTTCAACCGTTATATTTGACTAAAATTAAAGATTAATTTTGAAGATAATAAAAAGAATATGAAGACTCATTTAATTAAAAAAATATATATTTAACAACATAAATTCTCCTTTTTGAGATACTGAATCATTTTTCCAACACTTAAATGGCTTATAAATATGAGTAATGATGATTTAGCGTGGACATTAGAATACTAAAAGGGCGGCAAATAAATATTTTCCTTGCCGAAACTTTACCTGCACTAATAAACTCCCCCTTTCCTTATAATTGTCGTGTTATATTTTTTGTTTGACTAATTTTTAAAGTTAAATTATATTAATTTATATAATATTTTAAAATAAAAATATTAAAAATTTAAAATTATAAAAATAAATAAATAAATAAAACACTACAAGTTACAATTTCTAATATTAATATGATTAAAAAAATTATATTTTAAAATATTAATCAAAATTTATATAACTTGACTTTAAAAAAAATTATGATGATTTAGTGTGGACATTATACCTCTTTTTTTTTTTCCTCAATAACGTATATAACAAAATAAATAAATAAATGAGAATCTTGATCACCCTGTATTATAAGGCTACGGCTCCATTGCCTTCAAGACCTAACAGAGACTAATACAAAAACCAATATGCTCCCTATTTCGTTCATCTAAGTCAAGAAATTACAGAGAAAAATGGACTACGTTGACATTTTGCTAGGACTGTTATTAGCTGGTGTTTTGGTTTGTGGAGTTTTCCTTTCACCTAGAAGAACCAAAAGACTAGCACCAGGTCCATTTCCTCTGCCTATCATCGGAAATCTTCACTTGCTTGGTGACAAACCCCATATATCACTTTCCCAACTCGCAAAAAAACATGGTCCAATTATGAGTCTTAAATTTGGGAAAATAAACACTCTGGTTATTTCCTCATCAGTCTTGGCTAAACAAGTTATGCAAAAGCAAGATTTAGCCTTTTTCCAATAGGTTTGTTCCAGACTCACTTCGTGCATGCAATCACAATGATTTCTCTGTTGTTTCTCTACCTGCCAACTCTCACTGGAGAACACGTTGCAAGATTTTAAACTCTCATATCTTCTCAGGTAACAAGCTTGACGCTAATGAACATCTCAAGACAAAAAAGATCCAGGAGTTGATTGATTATTGTCACAAAAGTTCCAAAGTGGGTGAAGCAGTGAATATTGGGAGAGCAACTTTCAGGACTTCACTGAATTTGATTTCCAACACCATTTTCTCTAACGATATGACTGATCCATTTTCTGATTCTGCTAAGGAATTTAAGGAATTGGCGCGGAGCATTATGGCTGAGGCTGGTAAACCCAATTTGGTCGACTATTTTCCTTTTCTTAAGAAAATTGATCCACAAGGTGGAAGGCGGCGCATGACTAGTTATTATACAAAGCTTCTTCAGCTCATGACTGATTTGGTCGATGAGCGGTTAAAGGAACGGATTACAGGAAAACATGAGAATGTAGATGTTTTAGATTCCCTTCTCAATATTTGTCCTCAAGAAATTGATAGGAATCAAATCCAGCGACTATGTATGGTTAGTTTACTCTAGTCTCTCTGCCCCTTTTTGTTCAATCCTTTAGTAGTTCTTTTTTTTAAAAGAAAAATATAATTGAACTTTATGAATTCTAATTCAGATTCTACCACAACTAGTTTAGTTTACTGAGTTCAAAATAAATTATATGTCATCTGCATCGTAGGATCTTACCCTAGTAAGTTCTACAGGACTTGTTTACGGCAGGAACAGATACTACTTCAAGTACATTGGAATGGACAATGACAGAACTACTTAAGAATCCACATACTTTGGAGAAAGCACAAAATGAACTTGAACAAGTAATTGGCAGAGACAAACAAATAAATGAAGCTAATGTTGCACAATTACCTTACTTAAGGTGCATCGTGAAAGAAACCTTTCCAATACACCTACAAGCTCCTCTCTTAATACCCTACAAAACAGAGGAAGACGTTGAGTTTTGTGGCTACATTATTCCAAAAGACTCGCAAGTTCTTGTGAATGTATGGGCAATAGGGCGACTCTAGTCTATGGGAAGACCCTCTGGACTTCAAGCGAGAGGTTTTAGGAGTCAGAAATAGATGTTAAAGGTCATGATTTTGAGCTCATTCCATTTGGTGCTGGCCTAAGAATTTGCCTTGGATTGCCTTTGGCTACCAGGATGATTACAATCGCGCTAGGTTCATTGCTAAATACATTTAAGTGGAAGCTACATGGTGGAATTGCACCTAAAGATTTAGACATGGAGGAAAAGTTCGGTATTACATTGGCGAAAGCTCAACCTCTGCTTGCTATCCCTATTTCACTGTAGCTGTTGGTATAACTTGATTTTAAGTTAGTAGATCAAGAATACTATAAAAATATATATTTCATCGATTGTTTGTAGGATCTTTTGTCACAACTGGTAAGTCCTCATTAATTCTTTCCATGCATTGTCCACTAGATCTTGCTTATCTTTGTTATTCTTCATATCCTAGGTATACTCGAGAGAAAAGATTTGGAATTCGACCTCTCCTAATAAGCTTTAAGATCCACCACCATCTTCACCCCAGGTATGATTTTTGCCATGTTCAAGTACAAAAGTTTGTTGATTGTCCATGGAAGTGAAAAAAAAAAATGACTCTTTTACCTAATAGATAGGCAACAGATTAGGAAAAGAAATCGGAGTGATAGCTTTCAACAGAGTCCAGAGCTAAAAGGCAACTAATTATTATAAAATTTTCAAGAAGTCAATTAAATTTTTTTTCTCGAATTTTCATAAATAGTCACCTACTAAATATAATAGACAAAAATAATTACAGTTTCTAAAATTATGTTTCATAACTTTGGTCATGAAAATTAGTTTGTATAAACTGGGTATCCACAAAGACATTATACAAAACAAATTGACACTTTTAATTATTGATTTGCTAGAATTTCGCTGATTATTATGGAACGATTCCTTAATTTATGGAAGTTGAATGTAATCAGACTTCCTTACCTAATATGATTCTTTCTACCAAATATATATATATATATATATATACCATAGTTGTCTATTTTCCACTAAATCAAAAAGAAAAATGCAACATTTTCTATGTTATTATACGAAAATCTGGTGCGAAAAATTTGTGATTTCGTTGGAATACATTTATTTGTTCTAAATTGAATATTATACGAATTATTGATGTTATTCAAGTCAATAAACTTTATTATTTGGCTTTGCAAAATTTTTGTAGTCCTTTTTTAATTTTTTTAGCGTGAATTTTTTTTTCCTTATACCAAACTGTGTGATTTCTATGTTATACATGATCAATTGACATTCTCATTTACATGTATATGATTGTTAGCTTACATACTTTTTGAGATAGATATGAAGCATAAGAAAGTTATGTTTAGTTTGTATAAACAATATATCTATTTAGAGCCAGTTTGTTGTTACACCTCAGGAAAGGACAAAAATACTCCTAGAATTGACTTTTCGCGTAACCAGTCTTTCCTTGCTCCGTTTGCAAATCCGAGATCGAATTTGCGATCATTGCGAGAAATCGAGTCAGAAAATGGTCTCGACTTAGCTTTAACTCAAAAAAACGTAAATTATTTTTGTTCAAGTGAGCTTAAAACAATGGGATTTCTCCGTCGCTTTCGCGACGCAGAGTGAACGTGGAGCCACACTTAGAAATTTTCTAAAAATTTACGAAAAGTCAAAAATTCACGAAAAAAGTGCTAAAAAGCACTAGTGCATATCGCGCACTAGTGTACGAAGGAGGCATATTTCGTTTTTCTTGGGAGGGGCAATTTCGACCTTTTCCATACTCATATCCTAAACTAAGTCAGTTTTAATATGATTAAAGTTCAAAAATATTTTTCTTCTTCACATTCATACATTAAAAGCAAGAAATCCTTCCCAAAACTTCAAGCATAGAATTCAAGGACATTAGGGCATTCAAGATTATTCTTTCAATCTTCCAAGAAGTCATTCCAAGGTATGTAAGGCTACTCTCAAATTATTATTTTTAGATTATATTTTAGAAAGTATAACCTAGTTTTCATTCCAGAAGTCTCAAGTCTTGGTTTAGATTACTTTCATGAAAATCTTATAAAGTTTAGTAAATTTCTTTACGTATGCATAGATTTTTGATTTAATAATGATGGATCTTGATCCTTTAATTGTTATTAAAGTATTGACTCCAAGATTTAAAGCTATAAATGATTTCCTGGAAATTCACATGGGTCTCATGAACATCCATAAAGCTTATAGTTCAAGACAAGTTAAAGAAGTCCTTTCTTGAATTATTCTTGCATTTTAGCTGAGTACATTATATGTTAAAGAATGATTTTCTTGAAGGTTTCTTGGTACTTTAGATGAGAAATCTAGTATATTGGAAAGTACATGAAAGATACTAGTTTTAGTAAAGTTAAAGATTTAAGTTGAGAAAGCTAAGTAGTAAGCTGGGCTAAGTCCCCAAGAAAAAACCAGATTTCCAGAATCTATAAGTCTTTAGGTGTGAGCTATATAAAGTATTTTGGGAGTAGTATTGAGCATCGATATAGGTGAGAGCATAATTGATTACTCAAACTCATAAACTATGTAGCCAACATAGGATAGGATTGTACCACAATACCTTTCTCTTTAGCCACGGAGATGGCCAGTTTTGGGATGGATCCATTCCCTTAGTTATTCGTTCCCTACTCCAGCAAAGTACGAGATGGCTCTGGCAAGGTAGGCAAGATGTTGTATCACCATAAAGCTCATAGTGGTGGTTGTCGATTAGAGAAACTCCTCAAGCTAAGAAACTAAGTTTTACTTATCAGTTTTTAACATTTTATTTTCAGCATACAAGCCTTTATGATTATTGCTATTTAATTATGAATTATGTTTATGTCTTTTGAGAAGCATTAAGACATATTGTTTAAATGTTTTTAGCCATATTACATATCGTACATTCCACGTACTGACGTTCTTAGGACCTATATAGTTTTATGATTGTAGACACAGGTGGTAGAGTTCCTCAGTAGCCGCTTCATTGAGAATTTGATAGCTTCCAGACAGTGGTGAGGCCTTTTCTCAGTTCGAGGCTCTATGAGTTATGTTAGTTCGTTTTAGTTTTCATTTTTAGTTTTGACTACTTGGGGCAAGCCTCAGTAGTCCTTTCAGACAGTTTTAGTAGAGGTTCCATAGACCATGTGTTAGTATTCTAGTTTTAGCTCTTTCAGTTATTGCTTTTGGACAGTTATATTCAGTCATGCAGATTATTTTGGTTTTGTTGTTGCATTTATGGCTCTTTCCACTATTATTAAGTCTTCTGCTGAGTAAGTAACCAGTCCAAGTGTTTCACTTGGGACTAAAAATGGTTTCTGAGTGCCAGCTACGTCCAGGGTGTAGGCTGGAGGCGTAACAAACTTGGTGTTAGAGCCCAGAGTTCAAGAGTCCCAGGGAGTCTGTGGAACCGTGTCTAGTAGAGTTTGTATTATAGGTGTGAAGTGCACCACATCTATAATGGGGAGGCTACGGGACATTAGGAAGTATTATCATTACTTGTCATTCTTTATCTTGTGCTACAAAATATATCTCAGTAAAGTCCTTTCTAACTCGTATGTTCATGCCATATTTTTCAGATCATGCCTCCTTGTAGAGCTAATGGACCAGTAAGGGGCAAAGGACGTCCAACCAGAAGGAATGTAAACCAGCCTGGCTGAATTTGTGAGGAACCTAGGGGTCCAGCTGTGCCTTGTTGACATCACCAATGTTGAGCTTCGCCAGGCCATTCAGACTTTGGCTCAGGTAGTCACTATTCAAGGAAGCCTCCAGGGATATGGCAGGAATGATAGGGTGGATACTACCAGAGTTACAGAGTTTTTGAGGATGAACCCACCAGAGTTCACAGGGTCCAATGTGAAGGAGGATCTCGAGAATTTTATTAAGGAGCTTTAGAAAGTGTTTCAGGTGATGCGTATAGCTGATGCTGAGGAGGTTGAGTTGGCTGCCTACTAGCTCAAGGGGGTAGCTAGACTCTGGTTTGACTAGTGGAAAGGGAGTAAGACAGATGAAACTCCAGCTATTAGTTAGGTAGTGTTTGAGGAGGCCTTTCTGGGATAGTACTTTCCCAGAGAGATGGGGCAGGCTAAGGTGAGGTAATTCCTGAACTTGAAGCAGGAGAATATCAGTGTGCAAGAGTACAACCTTAAGTTTACTCAGTTGTCCCGTTATACACCAGCTATGGTGGTAGACATGCGTACAAGGATGGATCTCTTCGTGTTCGGCCTCTCTCGAATGACTAAGAGGGAGGGAAGTAATGCAATGTTGATTGGGAACATGGATATAGCCCGTTTGATGATATATGTGCAGCAGATAGATAAGGAGAAGATGCAGGATAGGGAGGAGTTCAGAAGTAAGAGGGCCAAGACATCAGGCCAGGAGTCAGGCAAGAGAGGGACTGGAGTTGGAAGTCACTCATCTCTCTAGCCTAAGACAACTAGACTAGCACCTTCATCCACTAGTGCACCTGCACTGAGGATCAAAAAAATGAGTAGGGATTACAGCACCGCAGGTTTCTGGGCAACCAGTCATAGGGTAGTGTAGCTCAAGGATCAAACCGCTATCCTACTTGTGGTAAGTGTGGTAGATGTCATCCAGGAGAGTGCCTGATGAGCACAAATAGGTGTTTCAAATGTCATTAGGTAGGGCATTTCTTGAAGGATTGTTCTATGGGTAAGCAGAATATAAGAGACACCAGATCACCGATAGTCTCTTCAGCACCGCAGGGTAAGCCACCTCACGGGGATACTACAGCAAGGACAAGTGGGGGCACAAATCATTTGTATGCCATGGACACCAGACAAGAGCAGGAGAACTCACCAGATATGGTTATGGGTATGCTCAAAATATTTACTTATGATGTCTATGCATTATTAGACCGAGGAGCTACATTGTCTTTTGTAATCCCATATGTAACTGTGAAGTTTGGGATCAATCCAGAATATCTTCTTGAGCCTTTCAGTGTTTCTACTCCTACTAGAGAGTCTATCTTAGCCCAAAGAATCTATAAGGGCTGTCCAGTCTCTGTTTATCATAAAACTATTATAGTTGATTTGGTAGAGTTAGATATGGTAGAGTTTGATATTATCCTAGGCATGGATTGGCTTCATGCTGGGTGTGCCTCCGTAGTTTGCAGAACCAGAGTAGTCAAGTTTCAGTTTCCTAACGAACTAGTGTAAGAGTGGAGGGGTAGCTCAGTTTTTCCTAAGGGTCAGTTTGTCTCATATCTCAAAGCAAGAAAGTTAATTTCCAAAGGGTGTATATACCACTGAGTCAGAGTTCAGGATTCTCGTGCTGAGGAACCATCTCTTTAGTCTCTTCCAGTTGTGAATGAGTTTTCAGAAATCTTTCCTGAGGATTTTCCCAGAGTCCTTCCTGATAGAGAGATAGACTTTGGGATAGACACTCTTCCAAATACTCAGCCCATATCCATCCCTCAATACCGTATGGCTCCTTTGGAGCTAAAAGAGTTAAAGTTACAGTTGAAAGATCTCTTAGATAAGGGTTTCATTAGACCAAACGTCTCACCTTGGGGTGATCCAGTTCATTTCGTGCCTAAAAAGGACGGTTCTCTTTGGATGTGCATAGATTACCGTCAGTTGAACAAGGTCACTATTAAGAACAAGTATTCTCTTCCCAGAATTGATGACTTATTCGATCAACTTCAGGGTGCTACCTATTTTTCCAAGATAGATCTTAGATTTGGGTATCATCAGCTTAAAGTTAGGAAAAATATTCCTAAGACAGCTTTCAAAACCCAATATAGTCATTATGAGTTTTTTGTCATATCCTTCGAGCTAACAAATGCACCAGCAACTTTCATAGATCTTATGAACAGGGTGTTAAGGTCATACCTAGATATGTTCGCTATTGTGTTCATAGATGATATCCTGATTTACTCCCAAAATAAGAAGGAGCATGCATACCATCTTAGAGTTATCCTTCAGACCCTTAAGGATCAGCAACTATATGCCAAGTTTTCTAAGTGTGAGTTCTGGTTGGAGTCTGTGGCATTTCTGGGGCACACTATGTCTGGTGAAAGTATCCAGGTTCCCAAAAGATTGAGGTAGTAAAGAATTGGCCAAAGCCCACAACTCCCATAGAGATAAGGAGTTTTTTGGGCTTGGCAGGGTACTATAGATGGTTTGTAGAATATTTTTCTTCTATCTCAGCTCCCTTGACTAAGTTGACTCAGAAGAAGGCTAAGTTCGAATGGTCAGAAGCTTATGAGAAGAGTTTACAAGAGTTGAAGACTAGGCCAACCATAGCCTCCATCTTATCCCTACCAGATATAGTTGATGATTTCGTGGTTTACTGTGATGCTTCGAGTTGTCTTGGGTTATCTATTAATGCGGAGAGGCAAGGTGATAGGATATGACTCCAGGCAGCATAAGATTCATGAAAATAATTATCCAACCTATGATCTTGAGCTGGCTGCGGTGGTGTTTGCTCTGAAGATCTGGAGACACTATCTATATGGTGGGCAGGTAGATATTTTCACGGACCACAAGAGTTTGCAGTATGTGTTTGGCCAGAAAGAGCTAAATTTGAGATAGAGGAGATGGTTGGAGCTACTAAAAAACTATGATATGAGTATCCTCTATCATCTTGGTAAAGCTAATATAGTTGTTGATGCTTCTAGCAGGGTGTCCATGGGGAGCATAGCCCACGTTGAAGATGGAAAAAAAGAGTTAGCTAAGGAGGTTCACAGACTAGCCCGTTTAGGGGTGTAGATTGAAGATTTTGATGAAGGTAGGGCCATTGTAAGAAATGGGTTAGAGTCATCTCTGGTGGTAGAAGTGAAAGAAAAGTAACATAGAGATCCCATCTTTCTCTAATTGAAGGAAAATGTTCAGAAGTAGAAAGTATTAGTATTCTCAAAAGGGGGAGATGGTGTCTTGAGATACCAAGGCAGGTTGTGCGTGCCAAAGGTTGACGGTCTTAGATATAGAATCTTGGGTGAGGTTCATAATGCCAGATACTCTATACACCCTAGTGAAACAAATATGTTTAGAGATTTGCGAGAAGTCTATTGGTGAGGCAGTACGAAGAAGGACATTGCAGAGTTTGTGTCTAGATGCCCAAATTGCCAACAAGTTAAGGTTGAATACCAAAGGCCTTGTGGTGTAGCCCAGAACATAGAGATTCCAAAATGGAAATGGGAGATGATTAATATGGACTTTGTAAAAGTCTCACCTTGATCCCGTAGACAACATGATTTGATATGGGTCATAGTAGACACAATGACCAAGTTAGCTCACTTTCTACCCGTCAAGACGACTGATATAGCTAAGGATTATGCCTGACTTTATATTAAGGAAATTGTTAGGCTTCATAGGGTCCTTATATCTATTATCTTAGATAGAGGAGCTCAGTTTACAACACAGTTTTGGAAGTCCTTTTAGAAGGAGCTTAGTACGAAGGTGAATTATTAGCACAACTTTCCATCCACAGACAAAAGGGCAAGCAAAGCGAACTATACAGACCTTGGAGGATATGTTGAGGCCATGCATGATAAACTTTAAAGGTAACTGGGATGATCATTTACCTTTGATTGAGTTCTCCTATAATAATAGCTTTCAGGCCAGCATACAAATAACACATATGAAGCTCTGTATGGAAGAAGGTGTATATCACCCATAGGGTGGTTTAAAGTTGGTGAGGCAGGATTGATAGGACCTGATCTAGTCCATCAGGCTATGGAAAAAGTAAAGGTCATCCAGGAGAGGCTCAAGACAGCTCAGAGCCAACAAAAGTCATACACTAATGTTAGAAGAAGAGACTTGGAGTTCGAGATAGGCAATTGGGTGTACTTGAAAGTATCATTGAGTTATGAGATTTGGGAAGAAGGGAAAACTCTGCCCACTATATATTGGGCCTTATCTGATCTTGAAAAGAGAGGGTAACATTGCTTACGAGTTAAAGTTACCAGTAGAGTTAAGTGCTATGCATCCGATGTTTTATATTTCCATGCTTAAGAAGTGCTTGGATATCCCTCTCTAGTTGTCCCAGCTAAAAGCGTTGGGATTAAGGACAACTTGTCTTATGAAGAGATTCTAGTGCAAATATTAGACCGACAAGTTCGTAAATTGAGGACCAAGGAAATTGCTTCAGTGAAGGTCTGTGGAGAAACCAATTCATAGAGAAAGCCACATAGGAGGCTGAGGAAGATTTGAAAGACAAGTATCCATACTTGTTTGTTGGCCTAAATGAGGATCTTGAAGGTAAACTTTCATATTTTCACCTTGGAAGATATATATTTATTAAGTTAGAAAATCTTGTGGTTTGAACTAGTTTTGTTCGTATCGTTATCATTCGAGGACGACTGATCCCAAGGGGAAGATATTGTAACACCTCGATAAAGGATGAAAATACCCCTAGAATTGACCTTGCGTATAATGAGTCTTCCCTTGCTCCATTTGAAAATCTGAGACTGAATTTGCGATCAGTGCGAGAATTCAAGTCGAAAAATGGTCTCGACTTAGCTTTAACTCGAAAAAGCTCAAATTACTTTTGTCCAAGTGATCTTAAAATAGTGCAGTTTCTGCACCTCTTTTGCAACGCGGATTGGATGGGAAGCCACACTTAGAAATTTTTCGTAAATTTATGAAAAGTCAAAAATTCGTGAAAAAAGTGCTAAAAAGCACTAGTGCGCATCGCGCACTAGTGTACAAAGGAGCAAATTTCGTTTTTCTTGGGAGGGGCAATTTTTGACCTTTTTCATACTCATATTCTAAACTAAGTCAGTTTTAATATGATTAAAATTCAAAAAACGTATTTCTTCTTCACATTCATACATTAAAAGCAAGAAATCCTTCCCAGAACTCCAAGAGTAGAATTCAAGGACATTAATGCATTCAAGATTATTCTTTCAATCTCCAAGAAGTCATTCTAAGGTATGTAAGGGTACTCTCAAATTATTATTTTTAGATTATATTTTAGAAAGTATAACCTAGTTTTCATTCCAGAAGTCTCAAGTCTTGGTTTAGATTACTTTCATGAAAATCTTATAAAGTTTAGTAAATTTCTTTACGTATGCATAGATTTTTGATTTAATAATGATGGATCTTGATCCTTTAATTGTTATTAAAGTATTGACTCCAAGATTTAAAGCTATAAATGATTTCCTGGAAATTCACATGGGTCTCATGAACATCCATAAAGCTTATAGTTCAAGACAAGTTAAAGAAGTCCTTTCTTGAATTATTCTTGCATTTTAGCTGAGTACATTATATGTTAAAGAATGATTTTTCTTGAAGGTTTCTTGGTACTTTAGATAAGAAATCTAGTATGTTGGAAAGTACATGAAAGATACTAGTTTCAGTAAAGTTAAAGATTTCAGTTGAGAAAGCTAAGTAGTAAGCTAGGCTAAGTCCCCAAGAAAAAAACTAGATTTTCAGAATCTATAAGTCTTTAAGTGTGAGCTATATAAAGTATTTTGGGAGCAATATTAAGCACCGATATGTTTGAGAGTAGAATTGATTAGTCAAACTCATAAACTATATAGCCAGCATAGGATAGGATTGTATCACAGTACCTTCCTCTTTAGCCACTGAGATGGCCCAGTTTTGGGATGAATACACTCCCCTAGTTATTCGTCACCTACCCCAATAAAGTACAGGATGGCTCTGGCAGCGTCGACAAGACATTGTATCTCCATGAAATTCATAGTGGTGGTTGTCGGTTAGAGAAACTCCCCAGCTAAGAAACTAAGTTTTACTTATCAGTTTTCAGCATGTTATTTTCAACATACAAGCCTTTATGATTATTGCTATTTAATTATGAATTATGTTTATGTCTTTTAAGAAGCATTATGATATACTATTTAAATATTTTTGGCCATCTTATATATCGTACATTCCACGTACTGACGCCCTTAAAACCTGCATCATTTTATGATGCAGACGCAGGTGACAGAGTTTCTCAACATCCGCTTCATTAAGAACTTGATTGCTTCCAGACAGTGGTAAGGCCTCTTCTCAGTCCGAGGCTCTATGAGTTATGTTAGTTCGTTTTAGTTTTTATTTTTAGTTCTGGCTACTTGAGGCCTGTCTCAATAGTCTTTTCAGATTGTTTTAGTAGAGGTTTTATAGACCATGTGTTAGTATTTTAGTTTTAACTCTTTCATTTTTTACTTTTGGACAGTTATATTCAGTCATGTAGATTATTCTGGTTTTGTTGTTGCTTTTATGTCTTTTTCCATATTATTAAGTCTTCCGCTGAGTAAGTAGCCAGGCCAAGTGGTTCGCTTGGGACCAGAAATGGTTTTCGAGTACCGGCCACATCCAGGGTGTAGGCTTGGGGCATGATATTTGTTTAACTTATTTTATTTGTTCACATATATGTGTATCGATACAAAATTGTTATTTTTAATGGTTATGATTACATACGCGTGTCTTTTGTATTTAATAAAATATTTTTTATAGCATTATTGTTAAATTTCGCTGAAATAATTCGTGTGTGTGTGTATTTGTGTGGATGTATAATTTTGCTAGTTTTATCCATATAAATTTAGAATTTTTGTATTATTTGAATATATATTTCTATTATACATAGTCTCATTGTGTATAATCACAATTACATTGTATATAATCACTAGTTAAAAATAGTTGTATGCTAATTACAGTTAAAATCAACAGTTGTATACAAATACAAGGACATATGAAAACATTGTATATAATTCATAATTAAAAAACTAACATATTTATATAAAAACAAGAACAGATGGAAAAGTTGTATATAATCACAATTAAAATGTATATAATCACAAGTTAGAAATGCCAAAAATAGTTGTATACTAATCATATTTAAAACCAATAGTTGTATACATATACAAGATCGTGAACATAACAATTCTTTTCTATTCACCACGTCACCACTTATATATCAAAATACATTTGGGTGTAAAAATTCATTTATACAAAAAATATATGGGATATCGCTACCTCTTACTTCCCTAGATTATACTTTACTTCACTATTAAAGAACTAAATCAAAATAAACATATAACTAAAGTTGCAACAATCGAAACTTTTTCGTGACGAAATCCCATATATATGATATTCAAAAAATAAAGAACCAATCATCAGTTGGAGCATGTGAGTGTTATTATGTCAAGACTGTTAATAGTACCTCTGGACTCTTGGGAGTACTTACTCCATGAAGATCAGGTTTCTCATCATGAATTGGAGCTTGTGAGTTTGTTTCAATTCTAACATGAAGATCTGACAAAATCAAGCATGATTTGTAAAAAGAAGGATTGTATAAGAAAGGCAACAACTCAAATTTTTAAGTAAAAAAATTTAAAACTGCCAAAATTGAATCTAAAATCAACGATACACTATTTTTGGAGAGAGTTTAAAAAATAATTTGAAATCAGTAACTTGCAGAGATGACAATTGCTTGAGCAATTGTTGGAGATAAACTAGGGGATATTTATGGAAATAGAATTTGAATTTTTGTATAGAAGGAGAGAGAAAGTAATATTACAAGATGAAGAGGTTTATAAAAAAAGGTCAATGGGTCCCAAAAAATCTTTTAGCAATATTTATTAAATGTTAGTTATAGAATATAATAATATAAAACTATAGCTCAATTTTGTTATTTAATATTAAATATTTGCTCAGTTACGTAATTTTTCTAAATATTTTTTCATACCAAAAGGGTAAAGGCGCAACCACTGCTGCACCTTCCTTTTTAAGTTGCCGGCCTTCTAACGATGGAGAGACATAGAAAAGTAAAGTGCACTGCCAACTGCACCTTTACCCATGTTTTTTTTTAAAAAAAATTATGGAAAAAAAGTTTCTGTCAGAATTTTTTTTAGATATGTATCGGTGTTGTGGCATCATCTATTACACCCCATTTTTTTTAGTTAAGACTGAGTCATCCTTGATATGGTATAAGAATTTAATTGATAATTCTTAATTGAGCATAAAAGTTAAAGTCAATTTCTTAGAGAGTGTTTGGATGAGCTTAAAAGCTGGTCAAACTTACTTTTAAACTCTTTTTAATTTCTTAAAGTGTTTGGCAAATCTTAAAATAATTTAAAATAACTTAAAATAACAAAAGTTAGAAGTTAATCTCCCCCTCCCCCCGCTTATTTTTTTTAGCTTAACAGTCATTTATGTTTGACCAATAATTTTGCCTTTTTATTCCTAATGTTTGCTTATAATTTCTATATTATTTTGCTCTTACTTTTTTTTTATTTTTTTCTTTCATTTTTTAAAATTTTTTTCTCTTTCTTTTTTTCCTTTGCTATTTCTTTCTTTCATTTTTTCCCTTCTTCCTATTTTTTCCTTCCATTTTTTCTTTTTTTTTTCTTGCTCTTTCTTTCTTTTTATTTCTTCTAAATTATTTTTTCCTTATTTTATTCTTTTTAAAAATTATTTATGGTAAAGAAGAAATATAGCTATAATTTTAAAAAAACTCAAATATTTCATTTATTTTATTAAAATCATAAATTTTAAATATTAAAAATAACTTAGACATATAAATTAACTTATATAATAAATTTATATTGAAGATGAATTAAAATAGATTAATTCTAATTTAATCTAATTTAGTAATAAAATTTTAGAGTAATAATTAACATTTTATAATGTGTAAGAGTTTAAGGGTATTTCAGATATTTTGATAAAAAGATTGCTTAGCAACACTTTGGTACCAAACACATTAACAACTTTTTTCAGCTTAAGCACTTTTATCCAAATACGTTACTGCTTATTTTTAAAATAAGTTTTAGCACTTTAAAAGTGCTTTTGAAGAACTTTTTAAAAGCCACTTTTTTCATCTAATCCAAATAGGCTCTAATGTAAAATTTTAGAATTGGAGATGATATAAGATCGTAGTTCTAATGTAAAATTTTATAAAAGTTAGATGGACCAACGACTTTTAGGTTGTATATTCATGCTAGGATGAACTTCTAAGTATTTAAAGTATATTAGATGTGATTTAGAGTTATAAGGGATCTTTTATATCAAGCCAAGTCTAAAGAATTTCTACTGACTAAGTTTTGGTATGAGTGGATAGAAGGATCAACTTTAAATGACCATATTTCGAAAAGTATAAGAGTTAGGTGACCTATTTATATCAAACCCAAGATCTTTGAATTAGCTTTCCAACGCATCCAATTTCGCCTTAATTGGAATTCAGAATAAAAAATTATGACTATTTTAGTGAAGGAGTGCAGAACTGTCTGAACTTCCGCGATAACTCTGCATCGCGAACCTAACGCAGATCCTTACTGGATAAGCTAAGTGACGTCTTTTTATTTTATTTTGAGGGTGCTTTTATCCGAAAACCTTTGGGGGTTTATTTAAGGTCCCAAAATGCATAAAACGTCATTTTTGATAATCAAAATCCTCTCCTTCACTCCTAAACATAAACGCTCAAGAATCATCAAGAAAGTCATCAAGTCCGGATTAGCTTTCAAGATTCATCATCATGGTAAGTTAGTCTTCATAAATTTCAGGCTACCCAACTTAAATTTCTTTATCTATTCATGAATCTCTAATAGGATCTTAAATCATAACCTAGGCTTTCAAGAAAACAAATTCAAGAATCCCAAGAAAGGATTTCTTGATTCTTCTTTTTCAAGAATTAGGGTTCTTCATCAAGAAATCTAAAGATCTAAGAACTCAAGAATCAAAGAGAATTCCTTCGATCAATGTCCTTCCAAGTTCTTTCACTTTAAAAGAACTACCAAAATCAAAGATTTTCTCCAAGAAAGCTAGTATCCATCAAATTTTGACTGTAATATTAACTTTCGAGGTATGTAAAGCTAAACGAAAGCATGAGATTGTTCTTCTATGTACCCTATAGGTGGTAATAGAGGAATTGAGAGTCCATGATTACCCATATATGTTTCTTGAAATACTTTCTTGATTATTTTCTTGAAAATTATATGTATTACATGTATTTTCATATATTGATAATCATCATAAACTTGCTTTCTTAAATTGAATACTTTTTATGAGATATTATATAAACCTTATATGTTAATTTATGAAAATATGCATTAATAAACCTAGGGATGGAGTCTAGATCCTTTACTTGAGTATGTTGATGGTAATCTTGGTGTGAGTGTGAGTGTGAGGTTGAGTTAATTGAGCTTGGTGATCCTATGAGTCTTCATAATTGAGTTCTGTCTAAACGACTTTTACTAATTAATGATCTGAGTCCTTTAGTTTTTAAATTAGAATTGAGTTCATTGAGATGAGTTAAAGTTTTTGAAATAATAGAGGACCCTTGAGTTTGAGTTAGTGAGATGAGGAGAGTCTCTATGTGACCAATTGAGACAATGAGTGCCTCTATAAGGCTTATTGAGATGAAGAGGATGAGTCTTATGAGCATTGAGTCTTGGGAGGAGTATCGAGCACCAAAATGAGTATGAGTGAGTCCTACTTACACTCATTACCTACGCCGGCCTAACGTAGAAGAGGATTGAACCATTGCATCTCATGGTCCCTTCTCGAGTTTATATCCCTAAAACAATAGAGGACAGCAGAGTTCAAAACCCTTGTTGATCATACTCGTTCCTTACTTGAAAAGTACAAAATGCTATCGTAACATCAGTGTGACTGTTGTACAATCACTGGCTCATATATGATTTTTGTCGGATAAGAGAAACTCCAAGAAGTTCCCACCTTGAGTGCTCTAAGTCGAGTTGAGTTGAGCTGAGTTGATTGATAAGGTTTGAGTTGTCGATGGGTCCCTTGTCTACTCTCTATTCTTGCTTTAAATAGACATTTGACATTCTGATTGAGTATTATTTATAATTGATATTATTTTTATATTATTCTACTTTTTTCTATTTCACTTAGCTATTCTACACACTAGTACATTCCAAGTAATGATATTCTCTTTTGGACTGCATCGTTTTATGATGCAGAGGCAAGTGTTAGAGATTATCAACAAGCGCTTCATAGAGGATCTATTCGCATTCAGCTAATCAATGAGACCTCCTTGTTTTCGGAGGATTTTCACATTGTTATCATCTAGCTGGAGTTAGTGCTTTATTTTTTTTCTTTAAGTTGGGTAGCCATGGTCTATCATGGCGACATCTAGATGTTAAAGGTAGATGCTTCAAAGACATTGAATAGAGGATGTTGAGTACTATTTTTGTTCCAACTCTTATTTATTGGAAAATTAACTTTTTATATAAAGATTTGATTTCTTAATTATATTCCAGTCTTTTCCTTGAGTAATTTTCTTTCATCATTGAGTATGAGGTGACGATGAGGCCAAGTGGTTCGCTCGGGGACTAGCAATAGTCTCTGAGTGCCGATCACACTAAGAGTACCCTTCTGTGGCATGACAAATTTGATATCAAAGCACAAAGTTCAAGAGTCCTAGGGAGTCTATGAAGCTGTGTCTAATAGAGTCTTATTTATGTGTGTGTTG
The DNA here is from genome assembly GCA_025642045.1 of Solanum sejunctum. Lineage (NCBI taxonomy): Eukaryota > Viridiplantae > Streptophyta > Magnoliopsida > Solanales > Solanaceae > Solanum > Solanum sejunctum. Next base: position 10,315,930 of record JAOTQJ010000102.1, read on the forward strand.
TGCACCACACTTCATAAGCAGGAGGCTATAGGACATTAGGAAAAGTTTTTTTTCTTTCATATTTTGATTCATACGATAGAGTTAAACTCTATGGAGAACTCTCTTTTAATTCGTGCGTTATGGATTTACACAGTTGTGAATCATGCTTCTAAGAAAAGCTGATAAAGAAAGCACGAGATAGTGAGAGTGATAGTTGATTGAGGCTTATGACTAGAGTTGTTATCTATTAGATAAGTAATAAGGTGAAGAGTCGATTGCCATAAGGTTTGACGAAAGAGTAGTAAATACCCTTTGATTTTTCATGACGAGGTATAGAGAAAGTGTTATTGTTAGAATATGATAGAGCATGCTCAAACTAGAAAGAAGTTTATGTTGAGGTGTTGTAGTGTTTATACTATTAAGGGTGAAATGTAGATGTTGAATAGGGGAAAGTGTGCTTTTTATATGACAAATCTAAATTGGGCCTATGATTTTTAAGTGAGAGTTCATGAGACTCATCGAGTTATGAGCTTAGTCAGATAAAGAATATATGATTGAGTAGATGATTGGTACTGAGTTGTAAGGAAAGTGATGCTATAGGCAGAGTATAAGTGCCCCTTAGGTAAGACAAGTGAAACGAGGATAACTCAATAGGTAAGAGGAGGCTTGAGATATGTATCCCTGATTGTGTAGAGATGTGTGAAGCTCTAAGTTATGATTGCTATAAAAATCTAGATAGTATTTTTGAATTGTCATTGAGGAGTAAGTTAATGTAAGCATTCCTTGTCATCCCGAGTAACTAAGTTGATCGGGGCTTATGGATAGATGATGATTTTTCCATTATAGTCTATATCTTATATAAATGAGTTTATAGGAGCACAAAGGTTGAGTATTAACAGGCAAAAGAAGAGGTTAGATTGTAAGAGTAATGAAAAATGGTTATGTACGCCATTAGGAGCAACAAACACAGAGAGAGAGTTCCATAGATACAAGAGAAAGGTAAGAGTGATATTGTTAAAGAGAGTCTGAGTGGCTAGTCATATATATATGTGACTATTAGCATCACAAAAAAGTTTAAGATATTCTTATGGATAGTGATATCGTGACTGTATGGAGATATATGTTGATAGCCTAATACAAAGAATTAATTCGCAAACTTAAAGAGATGACCCTTGATCTAAGGGGGAGATGACGTGAGAAATCGAAGTAGATCTTAAGTTTTCAATTGCGATGGGCTGATCAAGATGAGATACCAATTCTTTTTGCATCTCATATAATCTTTACACTTCAGCTGAGATGATACTCTATTCCTGTCTAGTGTATGATTGTCATGCATATGGTCGAGTCTCATACACATCATGTTGATTCCCAATCACGTTGATTTTTTAGGATGAGCAATGACTTCATTCAATAATTCTGATCTTAACCAATGGATCCAAAGATTTTTCAGTCCTATGTTGAATGAGATGTGATCTGTGTTTTACACTATGTATAGTTCTATGAACTCAGAGTGAGTCTTGATAGATGAGGGAGATTGTACTTCATTTTGAATGTCCTCAGATAAGATTTTTTGATTGTGTCATGCTAATTACCTTTCATTCCAATCCCTTTGAGTGATCCTACTTTCCAGTCTTGATAGGAATGTCAATGATAGTAGATAAGTTATAGGTGATGGGAGAGAATGAGTGCTCCTAAATTGTGATAATGGAGTTGAGTTTGTATATTTGAGTTTATGTTCCTTTTGAGGCTCTACATACTTGAGTATGCAAGTACTTGATACTATTCGTGCCTAATAATGATGTTGTAGATAATATTTAAATCCTAGATACTAAGCTCGAAGTCTTTTCTTGAGAATGAGTATTTGAGTATCTGCGTATTTGAGTTCTTGATGGTATTTATGCTTATTTTGCATAGAGAGGTAGTAGTTTGAGTTTTTGCCAAAGGTGGAGATGATGAGTTCCTACAGGTCAAATTGTGATGTTGATACTAGTAAATTGAGAGTGAGGGTAGATGAGGAGGATTGAATGTATTTTTATTATGATATTAGTGTCAAACTTGTGTCATGTAGGAATAGAGGTAGGAAGGAAGAGAGAAATGAAACCTCATGATGTGCAATAGATAGGTAAGTAGGTTAGAGTATCTCTAGGCAAGAGCATGTTGGCGTGTCTTTGAGTGAGAGCTCATTTAATAGTAGAAGTGTCAAGTAGGCTTGACAATCCTTAGATGTAGTTGAAGTGGTTAGAGTGATAGGCTTGGATATGTGGATATCATTATAGGAGTAATTGGAGAATACTATTGATGACTTTTGAGCGAGTGTTCTAGGTAGATGCGTTAGAGCTGTGAGAAAGAGCATTATTCTCTAGATGAAAATCCCTAAGGAGGAATATAGCATGGTTTTTGAGGATCTGCTTTTTGTGAGAATGATCATCTTAGAAATAATACTTTTGGACTTAGAATTGGCTCAAAATGAAATAACAAGATATGGTTAGGCAGAGATTTGAATAGGAGTTATAAGCTTTAACTGATGAGGTGTAGTACCATGAAGGGGACCAAAGTCGAGATGAGATGCTAAGCTTGAGTGTTGCCCATAGAGTCTTATGTATCTGGATGGTTTCATTCTTGATTAGAGTTGATGACTTCCTTCTTGAGTCTGAAAGTGATTATCAAGGTGTTCAAATGATTTGAATTGATTGAGTTTCGATGTGACATTTGTGTCTGATGGTGAGAATGTTTAAGATAATATCTCTGCTCTTGATCTTAATCGAGTTATCTATTTGAGTTGATGTGTTTATTCATGAGTCTGAATAGAGATGATTTAAGATTGATGAGAAGTCGAGAGTTTGATTGATTGAGTGAGTTTTGAGAAGAGTTCTGATTGCTATTCGTGCCTTGATGTCTACCTTTACTCATCATTCGAGGACGAAAGATCCCAAGGGAGAGATAATGTAACACCCCAATTTGTTTAAGCTAAGACTAAGCCATCCTTAATATGACATAGGATTTTAATTGATTATTTTTAATTGAGCATAGAAGTTAAAGTCAATTTCTTAGTGTGAGAATAGAATTGAAGATAACATAAGGTTGCAGTTCAAATGTAAGATTTTATAAAAGTTAGATGGACCAACGACTTTTACGTTGTACATACATGCCATGATGAATTCCTAAGTATTTAAAGTATACTAGATGTGATTTGAATTCATAAGAGATCTTTTACATCAAGCCAAGTCCAAAGAATTTCTACCAACTAAGTTTTTATATGAGTAGATAGAAGGGTTAACTTCAAATGACCATATCTTCAAAAGTATAAGAGTTAGGTGACCCATAATATATCAAATCGAATATATTTGAATTGAATTTCCAATGCATCCAATTTTTCCTTAATTGGAGTTCGAAGTAAAAAGTTATGACCATTTTAGTAAAGGAGTGCATAGCTATCTGAAGGTCTACAATAGCTCCATATCGCGGACCTAACGCGGACCCGTATTGGATAAGCTAAGTGATGTCCTTTTATTTTATTTTGACGCTACTTTTATCCTAAAACCTTTGGGGGTCTATTTAAGGTCCAAAAATGCATAAAACGTTAGTTCTCATAATCAAAACCATCTCTTTCACTCCTAAACATAAACGTTCAAGAATCATCAAGAAAGTCATTAAAATAGTATTGCTTTCAAGATTCATCATCAAGGTAAGTTATTCTTCATAAATTTCAAGCTACTCAACCTTAATTTCTTTATCTATTCATGAATCTCTAATAGGATCTTAAATCATAACCTAGGGTTTCAAGAAAATGAATTCAAGAATCCCAATAAACGATTTCTTGATTCTTCTTTTTCAAGAATTAGGGTTATTCATCAAGAACTCTAAAGATTCTAAGTCAAGAACTTAAAAATCAAAGAGAATTCCTTCAACCAATGTCCTTCCAAGTTTTTTCACTTTAAAATAACTACCAAGATAGAGGATTATCTCGAAAAAAGCTAGTATTCATCAATTTTCCATGTAAAGCTAAACGAAATCATGAGATTGTTCTTCTATATGCCCTATAGGTGGTAATAGAGGAGTTGAGAGTCCATGGGTCCCCATATATGTTTCTTCAAATATTTTCTTGATTATTTTCTTGAAAATTATATCTATTATATGTATTTTCATATGTTGATGATCATCATAAACTTGCTTTCTGGAATTGAATACTTTTCATTAGATATTGTATAAACCCTATATATTGATTTGTGAAAGCATGCATGAATGAACCTAGGGATAGAATCTAGAGCCTTTACTTGATTATGTTTATAATAATCTTGATGTGAGTGTGAGGTTGAGTTAATTGAGCTTGATGATTCCATGAGTCTTCATAATTGAGTTCTTGAGTTCTGTCTAAAAGACTTCTTCTAATTAATGATCTGAGTCCGTGAGTTTTTAAATGAGAATTGAGTTTATTGAGATGAATTAAAGTCCCTAAAATAATAGAAGATCCTTGAGTTTAAGTTAATGAGATGAGGAGAGTCTCTATAAGACTAATTGAGATGATGGGTGCCTCGATGAGGCTAATTGAGATGAGGATGAAGTGTCTTATGAGTATTGAGTCTAGAGAGGAGTATCGAGCACCGAAATGAGTAAGAGTGAGTCCCACTTGAACTCATTACCTACATTAGCCTAGTGTAGGAGAGGATTGAACCAATACATCTCATGATCCCCTCTCAAGTTTACATCCCTAAAACAATATAGGATGGCAAAGTTCAGATCGCTTGTGGATCATACTCGTTCCTTACCTGGCAAGTACGGAATGGTTGTGGATATATCAGCGTGATTGTTGTGAAATCACTGGCTCATAAGTTATTGTTGTAGGATTAGAAGATCTCCCATTAGTTACAACCTTGAGTACTCTGAGTTGAGTCGGGTCGAGTTTAGTTGAGTTGATTTGAGTTGATTGATGAGGTTCAAGTTGTTGATGGGTCACTTGTCTACTCTTTGTTCTTGCTTTAGATAGACATTTGACATTCTGATTGAGTATTATTTCGAGTTGATTTTGTTTTTATATTATTCTACCTATTTTTGTTTCACTCAGCTATTTTACATACCAATACATTTCAAGTACTGATGTCTCCTTTTGGACGACATCATTTTATGATGCAAAGGCAGGTATTAGAGGTTATCATTAGGTGCTTCGTTGTAGAACTATTCGTATTCAGCTGATCGGTGAGACCTCCTTGTTTTTGGAGGATTTCCATATTGTTATCATCTAGCTTGATTTAATGCTTTATTTCTTTTCCTTGTCACCATCTAGATGTTAGAGGTACAGGCTTCATAGACATTGAGTGGAGGATGTTGAATACTGTTTCCTTTCCAACTCTTATTTATTGGCAAATTAACTTTTATATAAAGACTTGATTTCTTCAATTACATTACCATCTTTTCCTTGAGTACTTTTCTTCTGCTGTTGAGTATGAAGTGATGATGATGCCAAGTGGTTCACTCGGGGACTAGCAATAGTCTCTGATTATCGGTCATGCCAAGGGTACCCTTCCAGGGCATGAATATATATATATATATATGTTGGGAAGTTCTGAGAAAAAATAATTCAAAAGATAGGAAAGTTTTGGTCATACATAGAGAGATTGACACATATTACACAGGTGTTATCGTTCTCTCACCCTAGTTCTCCACGTGTCCATTTCATTTTTTTAAAAACAATTCTCTAGAGTTAAAAAAAATAAATTTGCTAAAACAATTATTAATTTTTCATACTTTCACCAATAAAAAAAATATTAAAAAAATATATAAAAGCGAAAGAAAAAATATTATATATAAAAAGTGAAATAACATAAAAACCTAATATCGCTACTTAAAAAATAAAAAAATTAAAATAAATATGGCTTGCTTTACAAATATTTTTTTAACTAGTGTTAATATTAATTAAAATTATTTTTTTTATGTAATTTGTAGTATGTAATTCATGAATAAATATGTTATGCTCCGAGAGGGTACCCTTGGTGTGGTCGACACTTAAAGACTATTGCTAGTCCCCAAGCAAAGTACTTGGTCTTATCACATTCATTCATTCACAATCTAACAGTGGAAGATTTAATCATTAGGAGATAACTCAAAGTTATAAACATTCAAATTTAAAGTAAAGGCCAAAGGCTAACAAATCTACCAAATCCAATCGGAAGACTAGCAAGAAAGAAAACTAGTGACAATATCCCAAATCATCAATCACTGTCTAGTCTATGAAGCCTCTATCAATATTGTATATGTGGTGCCAATGAAAGATTCATGGATACCTCAAATCGAAACAAAGACAAATCTAAAACTTTAATAGCTAGATGATAGTAATATAGAAACCCCCCAAAAGAAAGAAGATCTCACCAATCAGCTGAATGTGAATAGATCCTCAATAATGCGCCCATTGATGATCTCCAATACCTGTCTATTCATCATAAAATGATATAGGTCCAAATGAACGTCAATACGTGAAATGTAAGAGTATGTAAATGTCATGCCCCGAGCCTAAACCTTGGATGTGGCCGGTACTCAAAAACCATTTTGTTAGACACCGTAATTAATTCAATCGAAGTAAATCGTTCAATTGGAAAAGGTGTGTCGAACATGGCATAATTTAAATTAAGTAAG
>JAOTQJ010000102.1:10336002-10351940 GCA_025642045.1 Solanum sejunctum
ATGTAAGGTAGGAACAGCAAGTGCGACTAACAGTGCATAGTACATGCCAACAATTAACTATGCTAAAACTAACACATGTACGCTAGTTAGTGTGAGACCAAATGAATAATATGTTAAAAATAAAGGGGGATACGACCAAAGAGAGGAATCAAATTTTAGACTAATAGATCAATTTATGGTTAAATATGGTTAAATCTTAAATTCTCAATTTAATTCTTATTCAATTTAAGTTCAAATACTCACTGTTTTAACTTGAATTTGACCCATCACTTGAATTCAATCATAACCGCTTATGTTTAATCGGAGGGCTGAAATTTAAATTTTTTAGTTCCCAATTCAATAGACAAACCCTAAATGACCTTTTTTTTCAATCCAGAACCCCGCGAAACACCTACCATCGATCTCCCTCTCCTTGTCCCTTTTCCGGCGAAACACAAGCTATATTCCCAAAAATCAGGATTTTTTACATATTATTTATAGTCGTGTACTCAATGATATAAGTTATTCACATAATAAATTTATTTATTCTTCAATTTTTTTAAGGAGGAAAGAAAATTTTTTAAATATCTTGACAACTTAAAACTAATTAGCTACGAATTATTTGACGCTACATTTGTCATTAATCCTTAATAATTTTAGTATAAAATCTTAATCGCTAATTCGTAACTACAAATTTAATGTCAAATCTTGGCACATTATTTAGCTACAGAAACTAATTTTCATTGCTAATTTGTAGCTAAAAGTTATGCCTATTCATTTATTTTCGTAATTTGCAACCAATAACACTTTCATAGTTAGTATGTCGCTATTTAGCGATAAGTATTATATTATCGCTAAGGTTCATTGCTAAATCGTATTTTTTGGTAGTGGATGATGATTAAAAGGACTGAAAGTGCATTTCTTTTATTTATTAGATTGAAATTACCGACCTCAGAAAGTAATATACTATATTTAAAAAAATTAATATTGCAACATCAAGAAGTTGGTATTGAACTATTGTGATTAAAAAGGAATGAAAGAGCACTCGGTATATTGATTAAATTAAAAAGTTGATATTTTCTTTTAAAACAATTAATACAACGACCTCAAATGTTGGTATTAAACTGTTGTGATGAAAAGAAACGAAAAATATACTCCTTTTATTTATTAGATTAAAATTATCGAGCTCCGAAAGTCGAAAGAATATCGACCACTGCAGGTCAATTTTACTAAAAACAATTAAATAGAATAAAATATTAATTAATATTCATTGGAAATATTTGTTAATTTTTTTATGAAATTGAAATAAAATAAAATATTATTATTTATTTATTCAATTCAATACCAAACAAATGAGGTTGATTTTGATTGTATTTATTTTTTTCAGAAAAATTTTGGACCTCCAGAAGACAGTATATTATTTATGAAATTGATAATTTTGAAGGAAAAGTTAAGATTTGAAAAAGAAATAATAACCAATGATTATTACTTAAAAGGGCATAACCTATGGATAAAAAGTTTGAAGGTCAAAAGGACATAATCCCACGAAAAAAGAAGTTTGGAAGGCATGTTGGGTAAAAAAAAAATTAAATGAATTGACATGTCTAACCTTCTCAACCCATTTTAATTACTAAACTACCTCTAAAAAGGCATTTTGTGCCAAAATCCTTTGTATCATATATATTTACCCTGGATTCAAATAAGGAAAAAAGTAAAAGTCAATATTATAAATTTAATTAAATAAAAATTTTAAAAAAAATAATAAAAAGATAATTTTATCTAAATTTTTTTTAATAAAGAGCAAAAATTCAATCAATATTTCTAAAGATCTTCAAGCTTTTAATATAATATTAATATAGATATACAGATATAGAATATAAATATAATTATATAATTTACACTTTCACATCAGTCGGAACAAAAGCTGTAGCAATACTAGTCCCAGCAGAGTTGGGATTAGCTTCTCTGTCGTTACTAAGTATATTGGAATTACCATAGGTAGCTAGTTTAGTAGTAGTAGTTAAAGGCAATAACTTCATGCCCAAAACATTCGAGTTTAAAGACAATCAAAATACAAATTATATTTTAACAAAATTTAATGAAATAATTTATGTTTCCTATACTTTCCACCACTATAATAGGCTGCAGAAGATGGTGGTTTGAGAACTAAATAGAAGTTAATTTTTCAAGAAAGATTATAACGATGTAATCTTTGTCTTCTTATGCTTATGCTTTCAAGAATGATAAAAACATTTACCTACATCACGATTTCATTAACTCTCAATTTACAAAATTGTTCCAAATAGAGTAGGAGCAACTAGAAGATCTATCATGTCATCTGACAAGGTTGCCAAAACTCACATTTTCCAATCGAGATTTAGTACGGCCACGCAGATCATAATTTAACCCCACGAAAAAAATAAGCTGCAGAATTCAGGAATTACACTTTATATTTGAGGAGCTCTCTGGAATATGACCAGGCTTGTTTTGCCATTCAAACTTCATCATTGTCATAGGCTATGCCTTTTCCAAGCTTCTCAAATTGTCACCAAACTCCAATCTTTCACAGCTTCAGGAATAATGTATTTCTCCTACAATTTGGAGTCATTCAGTCAGATAATAGATGTAAAATACTTTTTTACAAATAATTAAATATTGAGAATGTCAAATTGGTACAATCCCATTAATCTTTTTTAGTGTCCATGTTCCTCCAATCAAATATATCAAACGGGCAAAGGGTTGCAGTTCTTGCCAATGTGCCTAGGAAGCTACTTAACTTTGCTACAGCATCATCAGTAGGACCAACAGGTGATTTTCCCTATTTATTAGGATCAATTTACACTCTTATCGACCATGTACATTATGCATTTCTGTTCTACCTCTTTTCTTTTGAGTGGAATGGCCTTCAGCTATAAGAAATACAAAAGAAATTAGAAATCATGGATGAATTCAACAAGTTCGTAAGCTTATGTGTCACCTTGTTCTTCAGATTGTTCATTTGTTGGAGTGGTAAAATTAATTTGATCCTCTAACTCTACAGGCTGCTCCTCTACAGATTTGTCCATTTGCTCCGGATTGTGGTGCTACTGGCTGTTGTTCTTCAATTAATTTCAGCAGATGCCCTTCCTCTGACTATATAGCTGGAACAATCTCATTTGTTGTCAATAACCATCGTCGTGTAATTACCAAGAATGATAACAATCCAAGTTTAGCGTTTGACTTTTTTTCACTCTTCTATTTCTTTTTGAAGGCTCTTGTTGACTCGACTGTCCAAAACTGTGTAAAAGTAAAGACTGATGGCAATGTACACCTGCACTCGAACATAATCACAAAGATCTTACAAACCCAAGCTATCACTTCCCTCATCAACAGCCTCATCATCTTCTCCAACAAGAAGATTCTGCTATTAAAACAGCCATTCTGGTAATCTTTTCTGCACTCGATCACATGTAAATTATAATTACTCTACCACCTACTGCCACACACACACACACACCGCAAAACCCCCCAACCCCAAAGTACATCCTAGCAATGAGCTTACTCTATAAAGTTGATTAATCAACAAATTGGAATCCAGAGAGAGTTTAAAGGATCACTCTACAATTTATTTTTAGGAAATTGATTTTACTGTAGCTTAACTAATGATTTTCTACATGAATTGTTTAGAAATAGAATGTCTATGCCATGGTCTTAACTAAGACGAAAAGAATACAGATTATGAGTTAGAACTAACATGCACTTCAAAATATGCTGTCCACGTTACAGATTTAGGCTTATTCATAAAGACGATATCCAATTAACGGAAGAAAGCTCTTGAAAAGCAGCTGAATGTTTAGACTTTAAAAAGTTAATGATGATTTAGTTTGCTAGATTTAAAATGCCAAGAAAAAACAGCACATTCAACAAATGATGCAAAACAGAGACTCAAAAAGGGTACTTAACATTCCAAATATTTAATGTGGTACATGTTATATATCCTAGATTCCTAATTTTAGTCAAACAAAAAGAACAAGTGATGCAAAGCAGAGTTGATGATTTAGTTTGCTAGATTTAAAATGTCAAGGAAAAAGAAGCACATTCAACAGATGATGCAAAAGAGAGACTCAAAAAGGGTACTTGACATTCCAAATATTTAATGTGGTACATGTTACATATCCTAGATTCCTAATTTTAAGTCAAACAAAAAGAACAGATGATGCAAAGCAGAGACTAAAAGGGTACTTAACATGTTGAATATCCAGACTTTAATCATAGAAAATACTCAACCCACGTATGGTTCTTGCTTAAATTTTATTTGGCCGAAACGCATTACTTTATCGAAGAAGCAGATCTTTACCGCACGGATTTGTTTTGTTTTTTTTTTGGATGACAAGGGAAACCCCCGCTACTATGCAATAGCTTGCAACCTACACAGGAAAGGTAACCCAACCCAGAAAGCAAACCCCTTGCTTTCACTTGCAAGGGGTTTTGAACTTGAGACGTCCAACATGAAAGTCGCAAGCCCAAACCACTGGGCCACCCCGAAGGGTCACACGGATTTTTCGAATAGCTTAAACATATAACAGGATATCACTCGCAAGTCACCTTCACAAACTGTACCACTTGTTCGTTCTTATGGATAATATTTAAACACATGATTACAGTATTAGGCGACAAACATGAATAATGACTTAAAAGGAAAATAAAATGATGCATTAGCCATGACACAGAACACAAAATTATCATATTACCAAACATGGGCTGAATCATACAACTCCATAATCTAAAATTAAGAAACAAGATTAAAAATAAAATGTTACTGACCTTCTTGCGAGCAGTGAACTGGGGTTCCTTCGACAAAAAATCTATTATTGAATGTGGACGATTCTAAGTCCGAACACCTTCAGATCCACAATCCCAGATAAGCAGAAATCCACAATCCCAGATAAGCAAAGAAAACCTACACAACAGATGAGCAGAAATCAAGCATCTAGCACCAGCAAATGAGCAGAAATCCAAAATCTGAGCAATAAAGAGAGAGATTAGAACTTGGAATTTTGTTGATCTACTGTGAAATTGAAGATTCCTCAGAGAAACTGTACAAAGAAGAACACTGAAAATGAATAAGAGAGAAAAAAGAAAAGTATTAGTCTCAAAGAAGAAATGAAAGACAAAAAAGATAGCATAACGTGTCTAACAACTCTTAGCACATGTGTATTACTGAAGTTGGACTAATGTGAAATAAGCACATTAATAGAAATAGAAGTGATAGCAACTAGAATCCACTCAGCATTCATAATTGATATGATGAAACTATAAAGGGCATTTATTACTCACTACGGAAAACAAAGAAGAATGTATAACCGAGCATGTTTGGAAGATCCTTTGTCAATCATCAGCCTCCATCTAATCCCTATCTGAATCATCATAGTCACCCTCTTCTTCCGATGTTTCCATAGTTACATCTCGTGAATGTTGTGCAAGGGAAGGCACATCAATGATATTAACAGGGAGATCTTCTCTCGATCATCTAACATCAACATCGAGTAATCTATTGTACTAAGTTCACTGGACAAGGAATTTCCTCCGAAAGAAGTTTGTATTAGAATATGCCCCGTACAACCTGCCATATACTGAGACTTTATAGATGAAATTAAAATGTTAATTACAACTTGTAGTGGGAAATACATTTCATAGAGACCAGTAAACACGAACAAACTTGTAAACGTTGTCCCATACAGGATTCTGTTTAGATTAACACATTCAACTAACCTAAGTTGGTCATGGCATCAGATTGTAACTTATATCCACTGACGTAAAATTTTACAATTAACCTGCTACACAAGGTTACTTGTCCTATTTCTCAAGTAACTAATCCCAAAAATTACAGAAGTAAATACTTTTTAAAGTACCTACTTGTGTAAAAAAGGTTCACATTCTCACTTATAGAAGTTACTCCTTGGATAATAGTTCAAAGTTGTATAGAGTCCCTGAACCTGAGCACAATAAGTGATGCCACAAAATGGCTGCATCCCCCATGGCTGATGAGAAATCAGAGACAAGGGGAACACAAAAGTGCCAAAAAGGAAACAAGGTTCATAACAATCTCAAATTTCTACTAACATAAATAAGTGTAAATCATTGTCTCTGATATTTACCTAAGATATCTACATCTGGTTTTGTAACCAAACTAAAATTCTAATTCCTGTGAGAAAAGGTAAAACAGTAACCTAAACTCCATCTACCAAAAATTGACATCAAAATTGGAACTTGGTGCTCTTCAGCCTTTAGAGTGAACTTCTAAGATACACAAGCGAATACTCACATCAGTTCAGAAATCCAAATTTATTTGACAGTAGCAAGAAATCTCCTCATGCAGCAAATATTTTCCCACAGTAATTCAGAGACATCAAACAGGAAAGCACAACATGGGGGAAAAAACATGAGAACAAGCAGTCTGGGAAGTTCTGAAATTTAAAGTTCTAGTGAAAGGAAGACAGTGCAATATTACCTAATCTAGAAACAGGAAACACTTGGACATCCATAAACAAAAATTTGATGAACAATCATCCTCATGCATGTCTAGCATTGTTTCCATGTAGCTGAGCAGCTCTTAGACTAGGCTCATCCTGAAGTGACATAAGATGCTGGATGTTATTCATATCCTGTAAATTACAAAGTGCAGAACTAGAAGACAGTGGACAAACCTGCAAACCATATGTGAAACTCGGCTGCCTAAAATCCAAATGCCCCTAAATAAATCGAAGAATCATTTAAAACAATTCATGCTCTGAATCATGATTTCTCGCCAAGAATGTTAAGTAGTCGCACACATACTAGTCCTGGAATGCTTTGTTGAGACCCGAAAAATCCATCATGGCCAGGTGCAATTGTATTGAGTTGTCCCTGCAGCATGATTAGAAGAGATCTCATTTACATTGATCTTAATCTAACTTGTAAAGAAAAGCTGAGTTAATAGACCATTATTACATACCAATCCCTGCATATTCTGTTGGTTAACATAATAGCCATCATGGGGAGGCTCCATCAAATTCAACTGTATCTAAGAGTAAACACTAATTAGATATCATAACAGTAGAAAATCACAAAATTATACTTGTACTGACTCATTCTCTTTTACCGAGATTAAGCAATAAACAGGAATGTGATCTAGAGAAATATTGTAACTTACCAGTCCCTGCACATTCTGATGTGTCCCATAGTAGCCATTCAACGTCATCCCACCTGCAGTAAGATTACCCTATAACCAGCAAAGTAAAATTAATATATCACCACAGTCTCACACGAGCAAATATAATGTCACTCAGGACAAAAAAGGACGTGTGGCAAGTCCCAACATTTCTGAAAGGTTCAAAAATACCACTGCTTGTAGAAAAAGAACATATCATATGCTGAAAGCATTTCTTATGGTCTTGGCTATAGGCAACAAAATAATAAATTACGAAACAAACCATTTGTTGCAGGCTGTCTTGAGCTTCAACAATTGCAGCTTCTGGTTCAGAGTGCACCTGAGATACCATTATGTTAATGGTCACGTCAGTCGAGCCAAATTATTATAACAAGTTATGTTAAAAACACTACTGATGATCCTACAACTAACCTTCCTTTTCTTGTTTGTATTTTTCTTCCTAATTGTTTTGGTAGCATGAATCCCTTGAGTATCTTCTTCAAGATCACGAAGTCCAACAGCACCGCTGCTACATTCTGCTAATGCAGAACTTCTATTGTTAACATTCACACAGTTCTTTAGAGCTTCATCTAGGGCACGGAAGGCAATGCCATAACTCTCCTCAGACAAAGAACCCTCCTCACCCAGTTCGATTGCCCTTCTACATAGATCATTGTATCTTTGTACCCTGGTTTGAATTCTTTCTGCCCCCTCAAACATTAACTGTATATTCCTCGCATCTTTGGTCCACCTCTTCAAAATATATTGGGATGGGATGCTTGAAAGACCACACATCTGAAGAACAATCATAGCATGCCTACAAAGGAAACCTTTGTACTCAAATAGAAGGCACGAACAAGAAACATCTGATCTTGCCTCATTCCACGTGACCATAAAATTTTCATCTTTCTCGCAGTCATCAACTCTAAAAGTTACATTTTCCCCATTTTCAGCTTCCTTCTTTGGATGACACCCAACTACACCCAATACTTCAACTTGAAATTTCTTAAATACTGCATGTGTATAAATTGTTGACATTTGCTTTTCCCAAGGCGAAGGTGATTTTAAAGCTGGTTGTTTGTGCAATGTATCAAAGTCCGCTACTGCTTCCTCTTCATACCGATTTTGCAGAATCATTCCATACTGTCTCATAAACTCTTTGAGACTGATTTTCTTATGAATGTACTTGTCAAAGAAAGAGCTTATACTCTCTGATCGTTGAGGTGTTGACAATCCAGCCATAAAATTGCCTCTCATGTAAGCTGGAACCCACTTTTTGCGGTCCTCATACAGTGTATGAATCCATTCATTCTCTTGCAGTTCAAATCTGCTGACCATCTTCCACCATCTTAAATCAAATTGTTCATCAGTCACCGACTTAAATATACACTTGTTGAATTTTTCCATGAAATTCTCATGCTGCTTTACGACATGAGCAAGTATTTCTGGAATTCTTTCAAGCACATGCCAAAGCGCCAAGCAGTGACTTGAACATGGGAAAACTTCTTCAAGAGCTGCTTGGAGTGACTTATCTTGATCAGTGATTATCACTTTTGGAGCCTGCCCACCCACTGCTCTAAGCCACGTCTTCATTAACCACACAAATGTTGGTTTGGTCTCATCTGCTATAAGTGCACATCCAAGCAACATAGGTTGACAATGATGGTTAACCCCAATTAAAAGAGCAAACGGCATCTTCTCGTTGCTTTTCATATAGCTGGTATCAAAGAAAACCACATCACTAAAGCTAACATAGTCTTTCCTACTTTTGGCATCAATCCAGAATAAGTTCCTTAAGCGTTGATCTTCATTGAGATCAATTGCATAAAAGAAATATGGATTTTCTTTCTGGATATGCATGAAATACTCGAGCATAACTTGAGCATCTCCCTCTTCTAATGACAAGCACCGGCCTTTATCAAACTGGTAATTTAAATCATTAGTCAGCAAGCCAACTTCTTGACTTCCAAGACATTGTCTAGACATCTCAACATACATCTTTCTTGTTCTTTCACTAACAGCATGAAGAATATCAATGTTATTTTTCTCTGCAAGTTTGACATTCCTGTGGATTCGGAAATGATAAGCCAAGGCTGGTAAAAGCTCATGATTATGCTCCTTTATAAACTCATGGATATACCATTTTCCATCTCGCTTTCTCTTAACATGCATGCTTGCTTTGCAATCAGTCTTTTTGACGCTAGGACGTCTACTACTGCCAGTATCTGATTCTGGAGTCGTGCCATATCTAGAACATGCAAATTTAGCATCAATAAATTCTTTCGATTTCTTGGAGCGACGGCTGTTCTTAATTGAGGTTGTGAATCCCATGGACTTGGCATACTCTTGGTAAAATGCATACGCAGCCTCATGGGACTCAAATTCGATCCCATCATATGGCTCAAAATCTGTATTTTCTTCAACTCCAGTAACACTTCTCCTCGGAGAATGAGAAACTCCGCTATCCCTACTGTGACATGACTTACCTACAGCATCAACCATATCACCAGTCAATTGAACACTACTTTGCACAACATCGCCATGATCAACCATTTCTTGGACAACATTTCAGTTCTTTTTGCTTAATCATGTTATGTGAAAAGTTCTCCAAGAGTTATTTCCATGAGATAAAATCAATCTTCTCCACCAAATAGCTGCAGAGAAGAAAATAACAATTTTCAGTACTACAAGAATTCTGTTCTTGTTTATAGGTATGCACTAAACAATTTAAAGTATGCAAAAGTTTCAAGTAACCCAACTCTACTTCATGAAGAAAGTTAAAAATCAACAGATTGAAGTTGATCTGTCTTGTTTACAATCCACAGTTCAGCAGCAGGTTGAAACCCAAGCCTAGCACCCACGAAGAGTGATGTTTCTACTTTACGTAATAACACAATAAGCAAATGAGCTATACTTTACAAACGTTTGTCTGCAATAGTGTACTAAATAAGAGATGCCTTTTCACTATGCTTAGGCCGGGACGTTTTAAATTCTCAATGGATCACATGAAGTGGAGTAAATAGTAATAATAAACTGCCATGTGTTGAATAGTTTTCTCTAGGGGAGTCATTTCTCTCAAAAAAAGCAGCTCTCAAGCAGCCCATCTAGAAAAAGACCATGCTATTGGCAAATTTACTGACCCACTAGACCATCAGGTCATCAACAGAAATGTGATATCCTACCACTTGCTAATTAATTAGAAGAAACCCTGCTTTCTTGTGACTTCTCAAAAGAAAAAGAAAAACGACATTCTTGTATTTTTCACAATGCCTATCATCTAAACCAGGGACGTAAATTTTCTTTTCCGAGGGGTTTCTGTCCTGATGAGATGAAATCCTCGAGAAAGGTGCTTATAGAGCAATAAGAGATCATCAATAAGTTGACATCTCATATATCTGATGATAATATTAATCAACTGACAAATACTTTGAGCATCCACTACATACATTACAACCATAAGAGAGAAATCTTTATTTCAAATATTCAGCAAAAAGTCAAACATATCCTATTGCATCAGAAGCTGGTTTAGCCATTTTAAAGCATCTTGTCAGGACAAGAGAAACAGATTATAAATAGATTTCCACTTGCCTTCTTTCTTACAGGTGATAAGTAAAATAGTTCGACAAAAGCAGCAGCAGTAAACACAGAGTATAATCACACCAAGAGTCGAAGAGCTCAGGTCACAGGCACGAAAAACTCTTAACATGACATGTGCTCAGTCTTATGGCCTCAACGAAACTCTTGGCCATTCTATACTAAATTTGAAGGTAAATGTTCAGGTAGGTTGGAGTTGTTAGGTCGAAATTGCTGCAAACAGAGACGAGCAGCAAGAAACAATACTATATTAGGTTACAGGAACTTCTTTATTTAAAAGAATGACAGGTTAGGGGAACTTAGTTAATAAAACAATTTCCATCACATCGGGAAAACTTAACAATGTACGAAGGACAGGTGTCTCTTAGCAGTAGCTACAAAACTATAAAAAAAATCCTGCAGCCTGACCACCATCAGATGAATATTATGGAAGGTAGTTATCAGTGTCACAAGCAAATGATTTTCCAGATCTCATACTCATTAAAAAAATTCCACCCCTAAACTCACGAAATCAAATTACTGAAACATGGAAAAGGACCAGCAATCTGGATCAACGTTAACTAAATTCTTGGCGAACTCCTGAACTTTTGGTCAAGGTATAGGAGTTACTGTTAGCAACAACTATGTCTTTGCTCCTACTTCTAGTGACATTCATTGCAGCACACAAGCTAACAGAAAATTATAGTGTTTGTTACAATAACACATTTCCTGTTTCAATAATCAAATGGCTATCCAGAGAAATCTAATGTCATTCACAAATGGTGTTGGTTCAAATGTTCTATTTAATAAATTCAGTTTGTTAAAGTAATTTAGCAAATAAGAGCCTCTAGTTACTTATAAGCAATTTTATACAACTCTTTTTTACTTTCCAGTTACACTTTGATTTTCTACTGTAAGTTATAAGAAAATTTTTGTGGTTTCCTTCCAAACTTGTGCTAGACTATCCTTCCATTGAGCCTCAGTGCCAAATGCAAAGGCAAAAGTGAAAAACTAGCTTCACAATCCCTTACATAGACTCAAGACAGATGCATAAACTGGTACCAAGCCGTTTGAGGACATATCACTTATTTAGTCCACTATAGCAGATGCATAAAATAGCTTCACAATTCCTCTTACTTGAAGTTAGGAACAACAACTCAGAACTTTAGACCGGATTTCAGTTCACATTGACAGATCAAACTCAACAATGGAAATCAAAATTCTCAAAGCCTTCGAACAAAATGAACTTAAAATCAGAATTTGACTTATAAAATTGAAACCCGACTTCGTCAAAGGGTTATAGCAGAACTTGACTCATAAAAATCTCACCAAATTTGAAATACAAACACTTAACCAGAAATAGATTATTCGACAGACAAAGCCATTTGTTATTCTTTAAGATTGTTCAAGAACCCTCGAATGGAATTTCTGATATAAAAAATAGAACATGCATGACAAATCAGAGAGAGTGGGGACTTAGAAAATCATGGAGTAGAGAGAGGAAACCTATAAATAGTAAACTGTGGAAGAACACCTCCGATGAAGACCACTGGAGGAAGCTCGTTGTTCACCAGATCTCCTCGTCTCTTCACCAAAGCTGAGCCCTTTGTTTTTTCTGGAAATAAAAATTCGTTCGCCCTCGGATTTTCAAGAAAGAAAAGACGTAAAATATTTTTACAATTTTTAATAAAATGTAAAATATTTCACCGGTATTTTTTCGAGGTATGGAGGGTTTACCCTGATGGGATGACAATTGCGCGGGACGAGTTTGATTTAGAGTTGAAGGGGATGGGATAGGTTAAAGTTATATCGAGTGAATTGAATTAATTATTTTTAAAATTAGTGCGGGCAGAGTGGATTGTGAGTTTAAAAATTAAATAAGAATTTTTAAAAAATTAAATTTTATAATTAGTAAAAATCAAAGATATAAACTTTTTATATTAAACATTGACTTCAATTTTTTTTCTAAAATTTCAACTAAACATGTCCGAAAAATTTTTAGTTGTTAAAATGTTAATTAGAAACGATTAAGAAACAATTGTTGAAATGTCAACTAAAAATGGTTAATTTGTTGTTGAAATATTAATTAGCAAAAAAGAAAATTTAAATGATGAGTATTATTTTTCATATTAAGTTCAATTAAAAAATAAAAGAACTTAAAAATTTAAGGGGTGTGAATTCATGCAGAGCTAGGTGGAGCGAGGCGGTTTAAAAAATTTGCAGATTAAGCTCAACCCACCCCGCACTCGCTCCATTGTCATCCCTAAATTACGGTCTGAGCTTGTTTGGTTAGTCAGAAAGTTAGTCAAATTGGGTATCTCTGCTATTCACGTGGGTGAAAAGTTGTGAATTGTTAGTAATTATATTGATATAATTATTTTTAAATTTTTATTTTTATTTTTATTTTTATTTTTATTTTTATTATTTTAAGTTTTTTTTTATTTTTTATTTCTTTCTCATTCTCAAACTTTATTTAAGGTGATTTCATGCAATTTTTTTTCATATTATCTCATTTATTTATGTTACGTTTATTTTTTACATTAACATGATTTTATTAGTTTTCTAATTTTTAAATTAAACCTAAATTCATTGTTGAATAAACTTATAAACTTACGTTTTTTTCTAAAATCATATTTATGTACGTTATGTTGAAATTTCATATAAAATTATTACGTTAAATTTCTTATTTTGAATTTAGAACTTTTTAGTTTTATTTGTTTTCCTTTCTGTCATATCTAGTTATTTCTGCTTATGGGTTTTGAGATGAGGGTTCCCAGGAAACAGTCTCTCTACCTCTATGATAGTGGTAAGGTCTGCGTACATTTTATTTTTCCCAGACCCCACTTGTGGAATTTTACTGGGTATGTTGTTGTTGTTATTGTTGTTAGTTTTATTTGTTTTAATAGTATTGACTTGATATTTCACATCACAAGACATTAGTTTTTAGTTAAATTGGATCAATTATTGTTTTGTCAAATATCTTAATAATTTTAATATGACATTAAATTTATAATATTTAATATTTTTATGGTTAACAAAATTATATTTTTAGTATTTATGATTAATTTAATTAAAATATACTAATTTAAAAAGTATAAATTAAATTTTTTATAATAGTAGTTAAGAACATATATTTACTAACTAATATATTTTCAAAAGATAACATATATCTTAAACATTTAATTTAATATTATTTATAAATACTCTTATTTGTCTAATATAATTTTAGATAATTAATTTTTATTTTAAATTTGATATAATCTTGTAATTACACTTATGCATCGAAATAACACACTTATAATTACATTATTTTAAATAAATATGTCACAGTAATTACTAAATTGTGTAATTACTAGTTCAATAATTACTACTCTAGTAATTACACCAATTCCAATTATCATATGACTTTTGCAAATGGATCAAAAGGTAAATTAAATAATCACTGTCATAAAATCCTCTATTGCAATGATTAAAATTTTTATTGTCATAGACATTTTGTAGCAATAATTAAAAGGATGATGTAACAATTTATTTTAAGAATTATTCTATTAGATTCAAGAATAGATTGCAGTGATTATAATTGTGGCAATAGATAATGTATTGCTACGATTATATAATCATTACAAACAAAACAACGTAGTTGGTCAAATTTTTAATACTATAAGAATGAGATCTATTTTATTTGAAAGTCCACATGAGTATTTTTCTTGTTTTGTTTTTCTTCAAGAGTGTAGTTTATGATGAACCTAGTTTATATTGTTACACACGTATTGTGATAGGTAAAAGAAAATTAGAAGAACTCAGTCAAAAATAAACATCTGACAATATAAACACTTATAGTTTATATTGTCTCACGTGTTTATGTGATTGCGCACAAAAAAGAAAAGAAAAGTTGAAGAGTTGTTTAGAATTTAATAGTTGAGCTTATAACCATGAGATAGGGATTGATGTTAGAACAAGAATGATGATAGTACAAGAAATTCTAAATACAAATTTGTTTCGCTTAGAGACACGTTAACACGTTTCTTGAAGATAGTTGGAGTCTCTCTCATGAGCAAACGAAAGAACAAATGACAACTCTATCTTCGGAATTCAACTAAGCCACAAAACAAGTAGCATTTAAGAATGTTGTTCTTCTATTCTTGAATCGATGATTTCACCTTTTGATTAATGTCTATCAAGTGTTTTCAAGGGAAAGTATTTTTCTTGTTGAAGTGATGTCTTTTCAAAGGAAAAGCACCACTATTTATAGGATAAGAGTTTTGAAGAAATTAAGAAAAGTCTTTAATTAAAATAATATTTAATTTAGGTTCATGAATTCAAAAAAGAATTCAACTTGCAATAACCTATAACGTAAGAGAAATGAATGTTAAAATTCAAATTCATGTATTTGTGAATTTTCAAAGGCAAAACTTTTATCAAAACTTTTACCGGATGAATTTATTTCAAAAATTAATTGAAACACTAATTCTTACAATCCCCCATTTGTTTCAAGAAATTTTTTTTGAAAAATTTAAAAATATTTTGAGAAATTAATCTAGTAACATGCATCAATAATGGTGTCCTTTGGACTTGAACCATTAGCTAGTGAAGAGCTTTCTAAGTCATTGACTACTTAGTGAACGAATCTTGAACTAGGTTGTCACACCCCACCCCGGGGGGCGTGACCCATGCCCGATAGGGGCACGTGAACACTTACTAAGCCAAATTCCTCTATAACCTAGTCCGAAATTCTACAGAAATTTCGGCAGAGTTTTCTCTGTTTTATTGACTCACCGCACCTGCAAAAACAAGATCTAGCAGCTTTCCATACAGCAGTACATATGCATATATATATAAATGCGGGCCGACAAGGTCACCGCTGCGGTCCTGCCGCCTAATAAACATGCCACTCGTATAAATACATAATGCGATCCCGCCGCCTGATCCAGTATCCAAAATCATATAACACACCCAAAACCCACAAGTAATCACAGACCTCTAGACAAAAGTACCGAACGATACACATTTATCAATACATTTACAAAATATAGGGACATATGAGGCTACCCAAGCCGGCTCCTGAGGCAAAAGGGGCGCTTCAACGACAAACAAGGATCCTAATGTGGAGGGTCTCTTACCTGTGCGTTGGTACCTGCGGACATGAAACGCAGCCCCCGCATAAGGGGGTCAGTACGACATATGTACCGAGTATATAAAGCGATAAGGAGATGTAAAA
>JAOTQJ010000102.1:10361795-10391290 GCA_025642045.1 Solanum sejunctum
TGAACTTTATTTAGTAACAAGAACCCATGTAACTTGGTATCCAAGCATGTATGTAGATTTGAAGGTGACTATGTATGTAAGAATATGAATATGTCAAAAAGTGGATACACAGTTAATAGTTGTGTTGGAGTTGGCATGAGCCTTTATGTGCCAATGAAGAATCTAGATTTCATGCCAAGTAATATGAAATCAAGTAGCCTTACATATCTCATTGTATGACCTTGTTAGTATCTTGCGATAGCCTCCACTTACTCCAAATGTTAATCTACAATATATTAGGTGATAAAACTAGAATTAGCAGCTAATAGATACATTTGGCATCCTAATCGCATAAGAAAATAACACACGGACAGCAAGCGGGTATTTATAAACCTGAGCATATTCTTTCAACCTTTTCGCCCTAATCGTATTTTCTAATACATATTCTCATGTACACATCATGTACATCTTGTTTTAGTTCCATAAAAGTCTTACAATAGCCCACAAAGCACAACATATAATAATTCTACAAAACCTACAAATGGACAGCATAAAGTTACCTCCCTTCGCTACATTTTGACTTCGACAATTTCAAACTTGTTCCAACTCTAACCAAACTGTTCCAACAACATTTACACATATAAATAGTCCTAAAATAGTCTTAGAATAATAGAACAAAAGAAGTCATCAAGCAAGTGAGCCGATAACCTCCCATCCAACAGTCCACAAGCTCCAGTCAATATTACACTTAAGATAGCACAATAAAATGCGTTTGTTAAATGAAACCAAAAATCTGAGCAGCAACCATAGTGTAATATCTATAACCCAAACCATATTTTGAACATCAACTTTTCTTCATAATACAGCCCATAAACCATAAAGAAGTCACCAAAACTAAAGGCAAGTGTGCAACAACTTTCTAAACACATGTTGTCCAAATTTTCCAGCACAAACATACTAGCATATACTTCTTTTTCTTATAAGAAAACTATACTAAATACATATGTAAACTTAATTAACACTACCTTCAAGGTATAGGACTTCTCCAAGAACCCTAGAAGTTCCCTTGTGGTTGTGTGCTAGGTTAAGAAATAAGAACAATAAAGTTTTGAGAAAGCTGAAATTTCTAAGTCTAAGAGTGAACGAATTTTGCTACTTGTAACCCCTTTTTAAAGGTCTAATTTGGCCGCCTTA
Source organism: Solanum sejunctum (assembly GCA_025642045.1). Classification (NCBI taxonomy): domain Eukaryota; kingdom Viridiplantae; phylum Streptophyta; class Magnoliopsida; order Solanales; family Solanaceae; genus Solanum; species Solanum sejunctum. Next base: position 10,362,969 of record JAOTQJ010000102.1, read on the forward strand.
CTCTTGACGTTTTGACCACCATATACCACATATTAATAAGCTAGTTATCCATCAGCTTGACCCTTACACTTAGGCCTAAATGGGTCTCCAAGTTGATGGGCTTGGGCTGCCTATTTTCCAACTTCCTCTTCACTTAGTTTGGGCCCAATTAGCCAAGTGGTTTGTGGTGCACTTCGGCCCTTTTATTATACTTCTTCGGATGAAAATGTAGTTCATTTATGATTCTAAAACATGGGATAAAGTTACAGCCTTAACACGGACTTTATTCATAATCAGACTTGGACAAATTCGACGTCGGGCCTCTTCTCTGTTTACCTAGCAAATTTAAGCTCAGGAAGTAGGTGACTCACCTGCTAGCTTACTAAGTCCTACAAGCACCTCAATTCTCTTACTTCATTTAAGGTCATGCTCTACTCAAAATAACACAAAACATGTATATACTCGACCATCTTAAGCATTAGATGCACATATCCTCCTATAACATAACATTCAAGCACTTTTAAAAACGGGCGCTAATTTGACCAAACCATATCATATTTCATATGCATAGTAGTAATATTGTAAGTTGTGCGGTGTTACATTCTCCCCCTTTAGGAACATTCATCTTCGAATGTTAGCATAATTTGATAACTTAACCAAGTTTAAACCTTACAAACATTTGACAACACATTAAGTATTCAATCACACATACCTATTAGTGTCCCAATTCTAGATGTTGGACTTCCTCTTTAGCTTCAAATAAGTAAGGGTACTTTGATTTCGTCGCACCTTTGGCCTCCCATGTTATTTCTTCTACTTGCTGGTTTCTCTAAAATATTTTTACTAAAGCTATTTCTTTTTTCCTTAGCTTCTTAACTTGACGATCTAGAATAGGAATAGGTACCTCTTCATATGTGAGATCTCTTGTAACCTGTACATCCTCAATAGGAGTGATACAAGATGGATCACCTATGCATTTTCGAAGCATTGAGACATGAAAAACTGGATGAACCATTGAAAGCTATTGGGGTAGCTCTAGTTCATATGCAACCTGCCTGAACTTCTTAATAATATGATATGGCCCTATATAACGTGGGATCAGTTTCCCTTTCTTACCAAATCTCATAACCCCTTTCATTGTACACACCTTTAAAAACACCTAATGCCCTACTGAGAATTCCAGTCCTCTCTTTCCAGTATCCGCATATGATTTGTGATGACTTTTTGGGCTGTTTCTAGTCGTTCCAATATTATAATAACCTTTTCCATGGCTTGTTATACTAGATCTGGACCAAGTAAGGTGGTTTCACCCACTTCAAACCATCTAATTGGTGACCTACATTTCTTCCCATACAAAGCTTCATAAGGTGCCATCTTGATACTCGCATGGTAGCTGTTATTACAGGCAAATTCAATAAGTGGCAATGGTCGACCCAACTACCTTTAAAGTTCAATGCACAACCTCGTATATCCTCAAGTGTCTGAATAATGCGTTCTGCTTGACCATCTATTTGGGGGTGGAATGTTGTACTCAAATTCACTTGTGTCCCTAAACTCCTTTGGAAGGACTTCCAAGACTTTGTAGTGAATTGAGCTCCTCAATCAAATATAATGGAGATTGAGACTCCATGTAGCCTAACTATCTCTTTGAGGTATAGCTTGGCATATTCTTCAGCAGTATAATCACTCCTGACTGGCAAAAGGTGTGCTAACTTTGTAAGTCTATCAACTATTACCCATATGGAGTCAAACTTTTGAAATGAGCGAGGCAAACCTGTAACAAAATCCATATTGATCATATCCCACTTCTACGTTGGAATCTCTATACACTGCATGTAACATCCTAGCTTTTGGTGTTCTACTTTCACTTGTTGGCAATTTGGACATTGAGCCACAAATTCTGGAAGGTCCTTTTTCGTGCCTCCCCACCAAAACATTCTCTTTAGGTCATGGTACATCTTAGTTGATCCTGGATAGATGGTATATCAGGAATAATAGGCTTCTTCCATTATCCTCTTTCTTAATCCATTAATATCAGGCACACATAATCTATTTTGAAAGTAAAGTACTCACTTTTGTGTAAGATCAAAGCCCTTTATCGTATCCTGACTCGCCTTTTCCTTAAGCTATTGCAGAACAGGATCCTCGAACTATTTTTTTTACCTCCATTACCAATGAAGACTCCGCAACATTATGCACAATAACCCCTTCCTTTGGAGCTTTACGAAGGCAAACTCCCAAATTAGCTAGTTGGCATAGATCCTTAGCCACCCCTTGCCTTACCATAGCTTCATCACCTGTATTCATGATTGCCTTATGACTCAGAGCATCGGCTACAACATTTGCCTTCCCTGGATGGTATAGTATATCAATATCATAATACTTTATTAGCTCTAGCCGCCTCCGCTGTCTTACGCTTAGGTCTTTCTGCTTAAAATATAATGCAGGATCTTATGATCAGTATATATGTCAACATGAACCCCACATAAATAGTGGTACCATATTTTCAAAGCAAATATAACCGCTGCTAGCTCAAGATTATGAATTGGGTAATTTTTCTCATGTGGTCATAGTTTCCTAGATGCATAAGCAATTATCCTACCATTTTGTGTCAGTACACACCGCAAGCCAACTCCTGAAGCATCGTAATACACTGGACACCCCTCGGTGCCTTCTAGAAGTACTAGCATTGGTGCGGAAGTTAGCTTATTTTTCAGCTCCTGAAAGCTCCTTTCACATGTATCATTCCATTGGAACTGGTTCCCTTATGCGTAAACTTTGTTAGGGGTTCAGAAATAGAAGAAAAACCTTCAACAAACCTCCTGTAATAACTTGCCAAGCCTAGGAAGCTCTAAACATTCGTGGGTGTTATTGGTCTTGGCCAATCTTTCACAACTTTTATCTTTGGTGAATCAACCCTTATTCCCTCATTAGACATAATATGATCAAAGAATGTCACTGATTTTAGCCAAAATTCACATTTAGAAAGCTTGGCATACAACTATCGATCATGAAGAATCTATAATACCTGTCGCAAGTGATCTACATGGTCCTCTTCTGATCTTGAATATACCAAAATGTCATCTATAAGCATTATCACAAACACATACAAGAATTGCTTGAATACCCTATTCATCAGGTCCATAAAAACTGTTGGTGCATTTGGTACCCCAAATGACATAACAAGAAATTCAAAGTAGCCATAGCGCATTCTGAAAGTAGTCTTAGGTATATCTTTCTCCTTCACCCTCAGTTGGTGATAACTTGATCTCAAACCAATTTTTGAAAAGTATTTGGCACCCTGTAACTGATCAAATAAATCATCAATCCTGGGGAGGGGGTATTTATTCTTAATTATCACCTATTTAATTGCCAATAATTGATACACATTCTCAGGTTTCATCCTATTAACGTACAAATAACGCTGGTGCACCCCAGGGGGACTCACTAGGTCTTATGAAACCCTTATGCAATAAGTCTTTTAGCTGCTCTTTTAATTCCTGCAATTCTGCTGGGTCCATTCTATATAGAGGGATAGAAATAGGTTGAGTGCCTTGAAGTAAGTCAATTCTAAAATCTATTTGTCATTTAGGAGGTAAGCCTGGGAGTTCTTCGGGGAACACATCGGTAAATTCATTCACTACTGGAACTGACTGAAGAGTTGGTGATTCTGCCTCCATATCCCTCACTCTAACTAGATGACATATATACCTCTTGGATATCATCTTTCTTGCCTTAAAATAAGAGATAAACTTACCCTTTGTTGCCCCAACATTGCCTTCCCATTCGTAGTTTGGCAATCTATGGTGGCATAGCAAGAAGGTAACCATTCCATACCAATTATAACATCAAATTCCATCATTTCTAACTCAATTAGGTTAGCTAATGTGTCACGATCACAAATAGTTACTTCACAGTCATAATAAACCCTTCTAGCAATAATAGATTCACCAGTTGGTGTAGACACATCAAATGGTTTGTTCAATAATTTGGGTGTTCTCTTAGGCTTCCTAGCAACTAGTAGAGTGATGTATGATGGTGTAGAACCAGCATCAATTAATACATATACATTATGTGAAAAGACGGACAATGTACCTGTGACCACATTAGGTGAAGCTTCTAAATTTTGCCCATTCCCCAATGTATCAGTATGATTTTAGACTCCACTAGAGCTAGCTGCCCCTCTAACACCTCTACCATGACCCATAGGTGCTTGTTGATACCTACTTGATGGAGGAACTGGTGACGATGATGCAACAGCTGACCCAGTAGGTGTGTTATACCACCCATATATCTCCTCAGGCAATCCCTCATCATGTGCCCTGGCGTACCACACCAATAACAAACATCTATCCTAATACAACATATACCTAGATGACTCCTTCCACACTTTTTATAAGGCTGCCTAGGAGTCATTAGTTGGCCTGCTGTATATCCTATTGTTCGTATCCCTTGTCCCTCACCTCATTGACTAAACTGATTACTTCTAGGCCCTTGAAACTATGGTGGAGCACTTGCTGCAGAGTAATAGGATGATGACCTAGGCAGTCTATTAGAAAATCGAGGCCTAAGCTCACCTTAGGGTATGTAAACTACCCTGTAGATCTGGCTCTTTTGGCCTGCCCCCTTTCCAACTCTTGTGTCCTTCTCTACTACCTCTAATCCTCCAATTTTTGTGCAAAAGCCTATATTCTTGCTATGTCCATATCTTTCGTCATGGACCTAGATCCATGATTGTGTTGGACCACGCAAGAGCATACATGTTGATTATGTTAAACTGCCTTGGCAGGGGCATCAATAGCAATAAGGCATTATTCTACCCTAGTTGCATGGGCTTGGCCAAGTTAGGCATGCCGACTCAATTTACTTTAGGGAGCTTGTCACTTGTCGAGGACATAACTATGAAGGGAGTCGAAGCATACTAGGGACACAACTGGTTGGGAGCTATTGTCGCTTCCCTGATGAGCCCATGGCAGGGCAAAACCAGTTGGTATGCTAATTGGTCAGGCTAGTCTCGTCCAGTATAGGATGCCTTGAGATGCCATGTGGGTACGTTACCACGTGCCAGAATCTTAGCCCATTTCATTTGGTATTAGAGTGGGATATGCTCTTCATGGTTGTGTGCTCCAAGTGGTCATGGAGGCATTGGCAAAGGGAGGGAGTGGCGTTATGATGAAAGCATGTGGATCCTTGGGAGAAGTCTTTCTTCCTTACAAGTAGGATGCTTCGGGCATGGAAAAGGTGCGAACTTCGGATGAGACTACAGGGGGATGGCACAGGGAGGTATGGCAGTCCAAAGGTAGAGACGAGGGGAGTTCCATCGACAGTATTGCACCGAGGTCGTCATAACATTAGGTAGGGGAGAATATCACAGACCTAGATCTGTGACTGTGTTGGACCACGCAAGAGCGTACATGCCGGTTGTGTCAAACTGCCTAGGTAGGGGCATCAATAGCAATAAGGCATTGTTTTTCCCTAGTTGCATGGGATTGGCCGAGTTAGGCATATCGACCCGATTTAGTTTGGGGAGATTATCGCTTGTCGAGGATATAACTTTGAAGGGAGCTGGAGCATGCTAGGGGCACAACTCGGGAGCTATTACCGCTTCCCTGATGAGCCCATGGCAGCGAGAAACTAGTCGGTATGCTCATTGATCAAGCTGGTCTCGAGCAGTATGGGATGCCTCGAGATGCCACACAAGCATGTTGCTGCGCACCAGACTCTCAATCCGGAATCATATAGAGACATCCACCACAAAATGGAAAATTGAGGGATTCTCTAGATATACGTAGAAGGCTCTAGAGATGTGTGGAATTCTCTAAAGAAGCCTAAAAGGTTCTAGAGATGTGTGGAAATCTCTAGAGAAGCCTAGAAGTTTCTAAAGATGTTTGGAGTTCTCTAGAGAAGTCTAGAAGGTTCTAGAGATGTGTGGAGTTCTCTAGAATAGTTTAAAAAGTTCTAGAGATATGTAGAGTTCTCTAGAATAGTCCAGAAGACTCTAGAATTCTCTAGAATTCCCTAGAAATGTTTGGATCTTGCAAGAAGGCCCTGAGAGATTCTAGAATACTCTAGGCTAGTGTAGAGAATTCTTTCTTGAAAATATCTAAGATATTTTTGTGGGAAGATTCTTGGCTAGCATTTGTAGCCACATGATCAAAGTGATCCTAGCCGTCAATTTACGGAGGGGACTAGTATAAGGACCCCCTTAGGCTTCTCATTTTCATCGTCCACAAATCAAACAATCAATCAGGCATTGTAAAGCTTTCAAGAGTTCTCTAATACAGAGTTCTTTCTTTGTTCATCCAAGTTCGAAGTTCCTTCATAAAGTTTTTTAAGCTTAGTCTTTCAAAGTTTTGCTAAGCTTCGAGAGTTAGGCTGACTAGCAACTTGAACATTGAAAGTTTGCTTGGAAACACGGCTCGATGGAATTACAACCAAGTCCATGATAGTTGGTATCAGAGCTACAGGTTCGAAGACTGTCGAAACATCAGGAGGAATGGAAGGCGGCAGTGAGATCACCCAAGTTGGCAAGGAGAAATCCAGCAGCCAAAGGTCTCGATCCAGGGATGCCATGGTGGAGTTTGAGAAACGGCTAGCCAAGGTGGAGTTGGCCATAGCTGATAGGCAGGAGAAATTTGAAGAGGTTGACCACAAGTTCGAGGAGGTCGAACAAGACCTAGACAGATTGCGGGAGGAGATGCAATCTGCCATGAACCAAGTCTTGTCCTAATGTTTCAATAGTGTGAAGGTCGTGGAAAAGACAAATAGGGCAAAGATTTATTCGATGTAGGAAGAGCTAGGGAGGCTTTTGTGCAAGCAAGAGAGCACGGAGGAGGAGCTTATCTTGTGCAAAAGGGCTTTTGCCCAGGGGACTGCGAGTATATCTGAGGTAAGGACTATACCTTCCAAGTTGGATGTTCCACGACCCAAGTCTTTTAAAGGGTCAAGAAATGTGAGGGAACTAGATAATTTTATTTGGAGTATGGAACAATACTTTAGGGCACTCGCCATGATCGACGAAGCCCTAAAGGTGGATATGGCAAGTCTCTACCTTGAAGAAACCATAATGTTTGGTGGACAAGGAGAAAGGGGGACATGGAAAGAGGCACTTGCTCTATAGGCATGTGGGCAGAATTTAGCATAGAACTCAAGAAGTCGTTCTACCATAGCAATGTGGAAGAGGAGGCATGTGGCAAGCTGAGGTGACTGCAGCACTAAGGAAGCATTCGAGAATACGTGAGGGAGTTCACTGAGGTACTCCTTGAGATCCCAGACTATCTTGACAAGGAAGCTTTCTTTGCCTTCGTGGATGGCCTACAACAGTGGGCTAGGCTTGAAATCCAGAGGAGAGGAGCTTAAGACTTGACCCCTGCTATTTCCATTGCTGAGTCCCTTATTGAGTTTAGGAAAGTGGAGAAACCTAAACCCAAGGACAACGGCAGCAACAGGAATGGTAGGGGAGACCCTTATCGAGGCAAAGAGGCAACGGAAAGAGTAAAGGGATTCAAGGAGTACCAGGCCAAGGCTAGACCCCCGATCAGCTGCTTCTTTTGTGACGGGCCACACAAGGCAAGAAAATGCCCTAAAACGAGCAAACCTTTGGCCTTGATCGAGGAACACGAGTAGGATGAAGCCAAGATAGGGGCCATACGACTCCTCAGCTCAATCTAGGTGAAAGTAGAGGAGTCAACTTAGCTTGTAGTCGTGAAGGAAGAAGCTGTCATTCCTCCAACTGAAGAATTGCCCCAAGTAGTCAATCACGGCCTGGGGGAGTTCAAAGACGTGATGCAGCCTGAATTGCTGAAGAGGTTACCACCAAAGAGGGAGGTGGACCTAAAAATAGGGTTGGTACCTAGTACCACTCTGCCTGCTGCAGTGTCAGACCGCATGGAGCCTCCAAAGTTTGAGGGAATACGGAGGCTGTTGAAGGAGTTGACGACCAGGGGCTATATTACTTCATCAACTATAGTTGTGATCAGGGAGCCGGTGTTGGTCCTGACCGACCACACCAAACTATTTGAGGCTTTGACAGACGCTCAACCTGATAGGTAAAGTGAGGCCAAGGAGAGGACTAGGATGGCAGTGATGATCAAGATGGGGGAGATGATGGCAAAGGTCTGGGTTGGCAGCCATATCCCAAGTATAATGGCATCGGTAGGCCTAATAATAGGAGGTACAAGCAATAAAGTGATGGGGCAATCATGCGACAATTAGAGAAGCCAAAGGAGTATCGGGCACAATATATGGACATGATGATCAATGGGCAACCTGCTTGTGCCTTAGTCGACATGGACACAAAGACTAACATCGTGACTAAGTCTGTGGCAGCCAAGATGGTTCTAAAATATTATCCCAGCAATGCATAACTTAGGATAATCAATGCGCCAATGTCTCCTGTACGTATCATAGCTTGGGGAGTTGATAAAGCACTGGGAGGGTGGCATGGTAAGATGAACTTCTATGTCACCCCAAATAATCTCTTTAATATCATCCTTGGGAAGGAACTTTTGTAGACGTATAATGCGATGATTGACCCCTACCTCCAACAACTCGTAGTTTTAGAACAAGGAGGATCTTGCATGGTGCCTCTAGTTAAGGAGGCCAAGTAAGAGGGACTAGTGTAGAGGACTTCATCAAAGCCTACATGGAAGATATGCCGAGGATGTCGCCAGATTGAGTGGGGTAGAATGTGACGTACCGCTTAACTTTGTCCAAGGTGCTGCCCGAAATCATCTAGAGACATCCACCATAATATGGAAAACTGTGGGATTCTCTAGAGATATATAAAAGGCTCTAGAGATGTGTCAATTCTTTAGAGAAGCATAGAAGGTTCTATAGATGTGTGAAATTCTCTAGAGAAGCCTAGAAGGTTCTAGAGACATGTGGAGTTCTCTAGAGAAGTCTAGAAGGTGCTAGAGACGTATGGAGTTCCCTAGAATAGTCTAGAAGGTTCAAGAGACGTGTGAAGTTCTCTAGAATAGTCTGGAAGACTCTGGAATTCTCTAGCATTCCCTGGAAACTTGTGGATCTTGCAAGAAGGCCCTGGGAGCTTCTAGAAGACTCTAGGCTAGTATAGAGAATTCTTGCCTTGGAAATATCTAAGATATTTTTGTAGGAATATTCTAGGCTAGCAATTGTATCCATTGGATCAAAGTGATCCTAGCTATCGATTTAGGGAGGGGACTAGTATAAATACCATCATAGGCTTCTCATTTTCACCATCCACAAATCAAACAAGCAATCAAGCATTGTGAAGCTTTCAAGTGCTCTCTAATAAAGAGTTCTTTCTTTGTTCCTCCAAGTTCCAATTTCCTTCGTAAAGTTTGTTAAGCTTAGGCTTTCTAAGTTCTGCTAAGCTTCGGGAGTTAGGCTGACTAGAAACTTAAGCATTAAAAGTTTGCTAGGTCGCACAGTTCATTGGAATTACGACCAAGTTCGTGACACTTTGTTCAAGGAAGCAATGGTACAGTCTCTGACCAAATACATATCCAACGTATCTACATATCAATGAACTCTATCTGCCATAGAATCAACTACATTAGAAGTATACCTTTCCAGGGAATTAAATTGAAGTCTATACTCTCTCACAATTATTTTCCCTTGGTAGAGGTCCAAGAACAAATCTGTACAGGCCTCTTGCATCTCTAATGGCAAATAATGATAAAAAAATGCCTCTTCGAATTCTTTTCAGGTAGTTAGAAAAGCATCTATGCCCTTATATTGTTTCCAAGCTTCATACGACATATTATGTCTCTAACTTGATAGCTTTTGTATCACTCACGTGCATAACATGTAAAGTGCACTGAATCTGATGAATAAAGTCTTAGGGATCTTTATTAGGATCTGACCTAGTGAAGGATGGAGGGTCCAAATTAAGAAAATTATGTATCCTTGTGCCAGCTGCCCTATTTGTACCACCTATACCCATAATTAGACCTTCCTACCTTTGACCTTGGCCACCAACTATATGAGTCAATAGTTGGACTGCATTTCTCATATCCTACACGGTAGCATCAATAGGTGGTTCTCGGGGAATTTCACTACTCTCGGGATCATCAGTAAACAAGATACTTTATCTTGTAAACAAGATACTTTATCTTTAAATTACCTTTGAGATAATTCTTTTGGTGGTCACAATATTAGAGCTGCAGGATTGTATATGTAGCATTTGGCATGTAGATAATCATACAAGACAATATGACAATGAAAAGAGTACGTTACACAAATAATGAAATGCGTATGAAATGGAACAATTTGTGAACTTTATTTAGTAACACGAACCCATGTAACTTGGTGTCCAAGCGTATATGCAGATTTGAAGGTGACTATGTATGGAAGAATATGAACATGTCAAAGAGTGTAGATACGGTTAATAGTTGTGTTGTAGTTGGTAAGTGCCTTTATGTGCCAATAAAGAATCTATATTTCATGCCAAGTAATACGAAATCAAGTAGCCTTACATACCTCGTTGTATGACCTTGTTACTACCTTGGGATAACCTTCCCTTCCTCAAAATGTTTATCTATAATATAGTAGCTAATATTACTAGCATTAGCAGCTAATATATACATCTTGGCAGCCTAATCACATAAGAAAACAACACAAGGATGCAAGCGGAGATTTATAAACCCGAGAGTATTCTTTCAACCTTTCTGCCCCTAATCATACTTTCTAATACATATTCTCATGTACACATCATGTACAGCTTGTTTTAGTTCCTTAAAAGTCTTACAACATCACATAAAGCACAATACATAACAATTCTACAAAACCTACAAATGGACAGCATAACGTTACCTCCCTTTGCTACATTTCGACATATACAATTCCAAACCTGTTCTAACTCTAACCAAATTGTTCCAACAACATTTACACATATAAACAGTCCTAAAAAAACTTAGAACAACACACAAGAATTCATGAAGGACGTGAGCCAATAACCTCCCATCCAACAGTCCACAAGTTCCAATCAACATTACACTTAAGATAGCACAATAAAATGCGTTTGTTAAATGAAACCAAAAATTAGGACAGCAACCTTAGGGTATTATCTATAAATCAAACCATGTTTTTAACATCAACTTCTCTTCATAATACATCCCCCAAACCATAGATAAGTCACCAAAACAAAAGGCAAGTGTGCAACAACTTTCTAAACACATGTTGTCCAAATTTTCCAACACAAACATACTAGCATATACTTCTTGTTCTTATAAGAAAACCATACTAAATACATATGTAAACTTACTTACCGCTAATTTCAAGGTGTAGGACTTCTCCAAGAAACATAGAAGTTCCCTTGTCGTTGCTTGCTAGGTTAAGAAATAAGAACAATAAAGTTTTGAGAAAGCTGAAATTTTCCAAGTCTAAGAGTGAATAAATTTTGCTTCTTGTAACCCCTTTTTAAAGGCCTAATTTGGCCACCTTACTCTTGACATTTTGACCACCGTATACCACATATTAATAAGCTGGTTATCCATAAGCTTGGCCCTTACATTTGGGCCTAAATGGGTCTCCAAGTTGATGGGCTTGGGCTACCCATTTTCTAACTTTTTCTTCACTTAATTTGGGCCCAATTAGCCAAGTGGGTTGTGGTGCACTTAGGCCCTTTTATTATACTTCTTGGGATGAGAATGTATTACATTATAATGCTAAAACATGAACTAAAGTCACACCCTTAACACGGACTTATTCATAATTGGACTTGGACAAATACGACGTCGAGCCTCGTCTCAGTTTAGCTAGCAAATTTAAGCTCAGCAAATGGGTGACTCACCTGCTATCTTACTGTCCTACAAGTATGTCAATTCTCTAACTTCATTTAAGGTTGTGTTCTCCTAAATTCAATACAAAACATGTATACACTCGACCCTATAACATAAGATTCGAGAACTTTTAAAAACGGGCGCTAATTTGACCAAACCATATCATGTTTCATTTGCATAGTACTAATATTGTAAGGTGTGGGGTGTTACAGAAGCATGATCTATGAGTTTTTGTTGGCTATGTATGGAATATCATGTGTGTGTGAGCTCATTTTGTTATATTCTTGCATTGTGTGCTAATTCAGAACTTGCCCTGTTACTTTAAGTTGGACTGGAGATTATATGGACTAGGAAGGGATCTAAGGTCCTTGTCTTTGAATTAGTCCACTTCAACATTAAATGACCAACCAAATGAGAAATTAATCCCTTGTTCCAAATATTTGAGCCTTATATGTACCATTTCTTTCTTAACACCTAATTAGCCTAGACTTGTTTAGTGAAATACCTTGAGATTGGCCCTAGTCTATCCTTGAACATTGTGAACCTTGATTGAGCCAAAAATCTTAAGTTGAGGGTGGCTATCAAATGTTGCCCTGGTTTAATGAATAGACATTATGCACTTCGATATAGGCTAAAAGCCTAAGTTGAGGGTGGCTAGTATAAGGGTAAAATACTAAAAATGAGGTGGTGAGTGGGAATAGAAAGAAAAGAGGAAAATCATGCATCGGGTGAAAGAAAAAGAAAAAAATTCCTTAGATTGAGTGAAAAAACAAAATGTTGTGTGAAAAATGAGGCAAGATCTGAAAATGTGAAGAAAATACCCGAAAAATGAGGTGGTGAGTGGGAAATAGAAAGAAAAAGAGGAAAATCATGCACCGGGTGAAAGAAAAAGAAAAAAATTCATTTGATTGAGTGAAAAAGCAAAATGTTGTCTGAAAAATGAGGCAAGAGCTAAAAATGTGAAGAAAATACCCAAAAAAGCATGAAAGTGAAGAAGAAAGTGAGCATAAGGTGAAAATGATTGAGTGTCAAGGTGAAAGTATCAAAAACTATGGTTCAAGGTTAGCCTTTAGTCACTAATTGTCTATGAAACAACCCTAAAAAGTGCTCAAAAATGTGCCCCGAAAATGCCCATATTCGTAATTGCCATATATCTCAAAATTTGTGCATGATATTAAAAATTTGACTTAACATTCTTGTTCGAGGGGCAAAAATGAGTGGAAGATGGGTATAATCTAGACTTTAGAGACCCATAATAAAAAACAAATTTCATAAATTTTGAAACTCCAATGACGATTCGGCATTGGTACCGTAACGCGCCACTATCGTGGACCAGTGTTAATTTTTCCTAGTTTTGTTATTTCATTCTAAGGCCTTTAGGTCTTTGTCCTAAGTCTTCCCATGTGTAAAAACATCTATACTTAACTATATTTCACCTTTATATTATGCAAGACATTCCCCAATACTCTATCAAACACCTAAACAAATATTTCACCCAAAATTCATGTGCCAAATCTCATCCTATATCTTAAGGAATTCACTCAAGCTTCAAGTCTCCATTGCAATCTTCATCAAAAAATTCTCCAAAGTTGAGGTATGTGGGTTTCAACTATTGGGTCCTTTCACCCATGGTGCCCAAGCTTCCATTTTACATAAATTTCATGTTTCTAAGTTGATTTACTTATGGATCTAACTATGAAGTTGACTAGGAACTATTTTGGGGTTTCATAAAACTGTGACTATTTAAGCAAGTTTTGAGCCATGAATCTATAATCTATCTTGAGATTTGATGAAGGGTGTCAATGTATATTACATTAGGGTATTACCAAGTATTAGTGGGTTGATTTACTTCAAATTTTCTTGCATGATTTCACTCTTGAATTGCATGGTTTTTATACTAGTATTGCACACCCATCAAGTGTTTGGTAAAATATCCTGTTTAGGGTTCTTGATCTATTTATTATCTGTTACGTGACCTATGACTTGTATGACTTTATGATGATGAAAGGAGGGTATATATGGGTTGATTTCATGAAAAGTATCTATAGTATTGAGAGTTAACCATAACCAATTGAGGGGTTGATACTTGAATCACCATGGATAATAGGGTGTGACAACCATCAACCAATTGAGGGGCTGATACCTCAATCACCGTGGATGGTAGGGTGTGACAACCATCAACAATTTGATTGATCTCAATCACCTCAGATGAGGGCAGTATGACATTAACCAACTAAGGGGTTGATACCTCAATCACTTTGGATAGGGGTTGGTCATGCCCATCAACCAATTGATGGGTTGATTCCTCAATCACTTCCAAGGAGTGGTCTACCTTGGATTCCAAATACTAAGTTTGCTTAATTTATGATGATATTCTTTTCCTACATATGTACTATGTTCTATCTAAGCATGTTTTATGTCAAGCATCATTCATGAATGTCATATTGCTATTATGCTCATTCAATGCTTAATTATGTATGCATTTCGATTATGTTGCTTATCTCTTGTTGCATTGCATATTACATACTTAGTATATTCAAATGTACTAATGCATACTTTATGCCTACATGATGTTATCATGTAGGAACTGGAGCTCCACTTGATCATCTTCGTCCTCCACGTGGCTAGTACAATTTCTCGCAAAGCAAGTTGGTGAGTCCTCAACTCCGAGGACATACTTTTATTGATTTATGCTATGTATTGACTCTTCTCATATTGGAAACTTATGATTATGAGGGTACGCCCGGAGATTGTCTTGGTCCTCACTCCTATCTACGTATTTGAGGTATTGTTAGAACCTTATGATATGTTAATGCTATACTATTGTCTTGTTATATTTCTATGGTGTCAAGGATGTCCCTTAGTCTCATATTCCCTTTTTACTATTTTTTATTATTGTTTTATTGCTTTCGTGACCAAGAATGTGTAATGATATTCTAATAGGCTTATTTGGCGTTCCTTCGAGTTCCCTATTCGTTGTGTCATGTCTAGGCCCTAGGTCCAGGTCATGACAAACTTGGTATTAGAGCGCTAGAATGTTCATGGTCCTCAGAGTCTAACACACCACATCAATTAGAGTCTTATTCATAGTTGTGAAGCACACCAGAATTATGAATGGGAGGCTATGAGGTGTTTTAGGAAATGTTTCACTTCTTCAAGATCTATATCATGTGATAGAGTTAAGCACTCTAAGGTTTATATCTTATTCTTAATCATTTCATTCCAAAATATGTCTTAAGCTATTCAAGATGATGACATGTCAAATCTGGAGGTTCGTAATGCTCAATGGCTATTGGCCATGGTTATGATCGCTCAACTAGATCAATAAGTGAGTGCCCCCGAGACTTCAAGTAATTGAAGGTAAGAGAGAGGGGCTAAGAGAACTCGGCATGATGATGGTGTCCAAGGTGTTCATAATAGAATGACTTATCTGAGGTGCCCAAAATATTGGAGGAGACATGGTGGCATATGTCAGAGGAACACGAGTGCTTGCTTTGAGTGTGGTGACAATGGGCGTAAGATGAGGGATTGCATGGTAGCCTCAAAAGAAGAAAGAAGGAGGGTTCAATTTGAAGATGGCAATGATGGGAGAACTAAACCTAAGTGTCAAAGGTATGGGAGGAACCATAGTCGCCCATGCTTAAGGAAGTCCAATGCTTATTATGGTTGTAGTGGAGTGGATCACAAGTTAGTTGATTGCCCATATATTCAAGGGAAAGGAAAGGGTGTTGGCGATGCAAGTTTCCCCTATCTGTCCAACGTGTGGGAAGGGCTATGGTGGCTCATGTTTGAAGAAGTCTAATGCTTGCTTTTGAATTTGGTCACAGAGTTAGTAGTTGTTCTCATTCTCAACTCGACAGTAGAGGTGGTGGTCCTCAAGGCAAAGGTGTTAATGCTCAAGCTTCCCCTATGAGTCACAAGTGTGGAGGGTACTATCTGAGAGCTTGTGTGGCCAGTTCGAGTACATGTTTTGTGGTGCAAAGAATCATGGGTTGGGATATTGTTAATGGGTTACTAAGGATTATGGACATGACCTTCCAATTGTACTCCTCTAAGGGATCACAAGACTTGGCATGGTGATCTACAGTATGTTAAAGGTCTTGATGTATTAATGTATGTTTTGATAAACATGGGTGCCACTCTTTATTTTGTTACTCCTTTTGTTGCCAAAAGTTTCATATTGAGCCCAAATTATTGTGCGAGTCTTATGAGGTATCTACTCCTATTGGTGCATCTATTGTTACTAGAAAGGTCTATAGAAATTATCCCATTTGTATTTTGCAAAAATGTTTGCCTTGTGATCATGTTGAGTTAGATATGGTGGATTTTGATGTCATTCCTGGGATGGATTGGTTGCATGCTTATTATGCCTCTATTGGTTGTAGAACCCGTAGGGTCAAATTCCAATTCCTAAATGAACCCGTCCTTGAGTGGGAGATTCATAATGTGATGGCCAAGGATAAGTTTTTCTCTTACATTAAAGCCCAACAGTTAATCTCTAAGGGGTGTCTCTATCATCTTGTGAGGGTTAGGGATGTTGAGTTCAAAGTCCTTCCTATAGAGTCAGTTCTGGTGGTTAGTGAGTTTCATGATGTCTTTCCAAATGACCTTCCCGATGTTCCTTCTGAAAGGGAAATAGACTTTGATATAGATCTCCTTCTCGATACTCAACCTATTTCTATACCCCCTAACTGTATAGTCCCGGCGGAGTTTAAGGAGTTGAAGGATCAATTGAGAGACTTGTTGGAGAACGGTTTTATTAGGCCTAACCAATCACCATGGGGTGGACCAGTGTTGTTTGTGAAGAAGAAGGATTGATCCCTTAGAATGTGCATTGACAACAGGCAACTTAATAGGGTCACCATAAAGAATAAGTAATCTCTACCAAGGATTGATGATCTATTTGACCAACTTCAATGGGCTGGTCACTTTTCTAAGATTGATCTTTGGTCCGAGTATCACCAAGTCAAAGTGAGGGAGTTTGACATTCACAAGATGGCCTTCCAGACTAGATATAGGCACTATGTATTTGTGGTTATGTCTTTTGGATTGACAAATACACCAGCTCTCTTCATGGAGCTTATGAATAGGGTCTTTAAACATACCTTGATTTGTTTGTGGTAATATTTATTGATGATATCTTGATTTGTTTCCATGTTAAGGGGGAGCATGCAGATCATTTGAGAATGGTGTTACAAATCTTGAGGGAGGACAAGTTGTTGCGTCAAATATTAAAAATGTGAGTTTTGGTTGAAAGTGGTTGCTTTTCTAGATCATGTGGTGTAGGGTGATCGTATTAAGGTGGATCCTAGGAGGACAGAGGTAATTAGAAATTGGCCTAGATCTTTGACTCCATCGGACATTAGAAGCTTCTTGGGCTTAGTGGGTTATTACCGGAGGTTTGTGGGATCTCTTCTATTGTTTCTCCCATGACGAAGTTGACCTAAGAGAAGCAAAGTTTGTGTGGACTAATGAGTGTGAAAAGAGTTTTCATACCTTGAAAGATAAGCTTGTCTCCACTCCTATCTTATCTCTACCAAAAGGGTTGGAAGGGTTTGTTGTGTATTGTGATGCCTCACGGATTGATTTGGGTTATGTATTGATGCAAACGGTAAGGTAATATCTTATGCCTCTATAAAACTTAAGGTGCATGAAGAAAATTATCCTACCCATGATCGTGAGTTGGCAGCCACGGTATTTGCTTCGGAATTTGGTTTCATTACTTGTATGGGGTACATGTTGATGTTTTTACCGATCATAAGAGTCTCCAATATGTGTTCACTCAAAAGATATCTTAACTTGAGACGAAGAAGGTGGCAAGAGCTTCTTAAGGATTATGATATGAGTATGCATTATCACCTAGTAAGTCTAATGTTGTGGCCGATGCTTTAAGTAGGGTGTCTACGTAGCCTAGCACATGTAGATGATGGTGGCAAAGAGGTAACTAGAGAGGTCCATTAGTTGGGCTGGATTGGGAGTAAAGTTGGAGGAAGTTGAGAATGGTAGTGTAGTGGTGTTAATGGTTTCAAATCTTCTTTAGTTGATGAGGTCAAGATAAGGCAAAACTTTGACCCTACCTTGCTAGAGTTAAATATTTTGGTGGAAGGTGGTAAAAGTGGAGGTTTTCTCCCTAAGGGGAGAAGGTATCATTAGGTACTAAGGTTGTGTGCTTGTTTTGATGATTGGGTTCATGTAACAACCCCAAAAAATGCTCAAGAATATGCCTAGAAAGTACCCAGAATCATGATTTCCATATATCTAACAATTTGTTCATTATTTGAAAATCTAACTTCATATTCTTATTTAGGGGATCAAATTGAGTGGGAAATGGGTCTAACTCGAATTTTAGAGTAACTGTATCAAAATTAAAAAATCGCAAAAAATGCTATTTAGGAGGGTCAAATTTGAAGGGACATATCTCTTAGCACACAAAGAATTGAGTGGCCTACAACCTACTAAATTAAATCCCTTTCTAACACACTTGGTTTTACCTCATTCCGAGTTTGAATGAAGGATTTATGCCCATTTTTGTAGAACTCATTTGTGTAGAAAATGCAGATTCCAGTGGGGGGTTTGCGTCGCCTCAGCGACGCGCCCCTATTATTTTTGGTGCCTATTTTTAATTATTTTGGTCCAAGACTTATAAGTCTTGGACCTAAGAGTTTCCTCACTTGAAAATACATATACTTTAATTTTATTTCACCCTCATATCATCCTTAACATTCCCCCAATATCCTCTCAAACACTTAGACTCATATTTCACCCTAAATTCAAGTCCCAAAACTCAAGACCAATCTTTAGGATTTCATTAAAGCTTCAAGTCTCCATCTTCAATCTCTTTTCAAGGGTTCTCCAAAGCTAAGGTGTGTGGTGCTGAACCATCTTCAATCTCCTTTTATGTAGTATTGCATGATTTAAAGTTGATTTTACATGTAAGCCTTATATATTGAGAAATTTAATGCACTGTGATTTTAGTTCATGAAAGTATGGCTGTTTTAGCAAGTTTAGAGCTCTAAATCTTGGATCAAATGTTGGATTTAATGAGGGATTTTGATGTAAATGTTTTTAGGGTGTTGCAAGGTGTTGATTGATGGTTTACTATAGATTTTCTTGCATGATTTTATCTCTTAATTACATGGTCTTTCACCCCCATTAGACACCCCCTCCTCCAAGTGTTTAATAAAATATCCGACTAGGATTTCTTGAGGAATTGAAGGCCCAATGCATGTCTTATAAGTTGAATGATGTTATAGTGATTATATGATGATGAAATAATGATGGAATGATAATTAGATGATTGTAGGCATATGATGTATAAGAAGGAGAGGAATTGTCGATACATGATGACTTTGTGGGGATGATAGGTATATCTATATAAGTTGTTTTCATGGAGAAGTACCTATGGTGTTGTATGTTGTTGTTGGTTTCTTATGTTTGTTGTATTCTTGGGAAAATAAGGAGTTCTTTCTTGACGGTTGAAATGTAATGGTTTGATGAGCTAGTTCTATGAAATGCTTAATCCGAAAAGGGAAGGGACTTCCGTAAGGAATGTCACTTAATCCAAAAAAGGACGGGGCTCCCGTAAGGAATGTCACTAATCCAAAAAGGGACAGTATCCTAAAAGGAATGTCACTTAATCCGAAAAGGGATGGGGCTCCTATAAAGAAGGTCACTTAATCCAAAAAGGGACGGCCTCCCATAAGGAAGTCCACGTAATTTGAAAAGGTATGGGCTCCCATGAGGAATGTCACTTGATCTGAAAAGGGATGAGCTCCCGTAAGAAACGTCACTCGATCCGAAAAGGGATGGGCTTAACATCAAGAATGTCATCTAATCCTAAATGATATAGGCTCTCATAAGGAATGTCACTTAATCCGAAAAGGGATGGGCTCTCGTAAGGAGGGTCACTTAATCTGAAAAGAGATGGGCTCCCCTAAGGAAGGCACTTAATCTGAAAAGGAATGGGCTCCCATAATGAAGTCCACTTTATTCTAAAAAGGACGAGCTTCGGTAAGGAAGTTTACGTCTCCAAAAGGTCTTAGGTTATATCAATTGAGGTTTCTTCCTACACTTATATATTACGATCTATGTAAGATAAATGACTTGCAAAGCATAGTTTACGTAAGCATTGGTCATACATGTCATTTTGTTATTATACTAACTATTGATTATTATTATGCATTTTGGTTATGATGTCTATCTCTTGTTGTATTGCAACCCACATACTTAGTACATTCAAACATACTAACGCCTAATCTATGCCTACGTGATATTACCATGTAGGTACCAGAGCTCCTATTGATTCATCTTGTAGCTAGATGGATTGTTCAAGTTAGCATTTGGTGAGTCCTCCATTTCGAGGACAATGACTATTCTCTTATGCTATACTCTAAGACTATCTTTCTTTTATGTATGTATAAACTATGAGGGTGAGCTCGGTTGCTTGTCTTGGCCCCCGCTCTTATCTATTTAGTAGAAGTGTTGTTGGACATGTTATGTAGTATGCTTGAGCTTTGACTCACTTATGATATTCAAGATATTTAAGTATAAATCTCTCTCCCCCTTAGTCCTAATTTCCCTTGTTTATGTTTCTTACATTGTTTTACATTGCATCTCAACTAAGGATATGTAATGATATGCTATGAGGCTTGTTTGGGGTTCCTTCGAGTTCCTGATTCATCGTTCATGTCTAGGCTAGGCTTGGGTCATGACAAAGACGCTATCAGAGCACCAGGTTGATAAAACTTGAAGTCCAACATATTGCGTCGATTAGAGTCATATTCACGGTTGTGTTATGCACCACAGTTATGAGTAGGAGGCTATGAGATGTTTTAGGAAATGTTTCCCTTCATCATGATCTATGTCATGCTTTAGAAGCGAGATAGGGCTTTCTCCTCTATGAATGTTCTTTTCTCTTTTAGTTGATCATACCACTTCAAGGAGGAAGGCAAAGGAAGGTAAGTAGAAGGTTTTCATTTTGATGGATTCGAGTTTCACTATTTCTTCTCTATTTTTTAGTTGATGGTGGTGCTTCTTGTGTGCCCAAGTGGTTGCGTGAATCTTTTATGTCTATTCTCTTGGTTGGGTATATTGTTACTAGAAAGTTCATAGGTGTTGATCCGGGTTGCATTAGGTCTTACTTTGTGGCTTGTTGGAGTTGGCATGGTGGATTTTGATGTCATACTATGTTGTGATCGATGTTTTGAACAGGGTGATTTAATAGGTCTGAGCATTGCTATTTTTTGTATTATTTCTCGATGCTAGTAAGATTCATGCGTATGCATATCCCGGATGGTTATGTGACTCTATTGTGGCTAGTAGGGGTCTATAAGGGTTACCCCATGTTATCATTGCATAGAGTCTTGTCTTCTGATCTTTGTTGGACTTAGTTGAGGTGTTGGAGGTATTGGGGTGGTTTGGTTACTTGCATGGGATGCTTTCAATGAGTGTAGTGCCTGTAAGGTTGTGATGTCATTGTTGAGGATATACGATCTATTTGGTCAACTACCGAGGGTTAGTGATTCCTCTAAGGTGTATTTGAGGTTTGGATTTTGTTCTCAAGTGTGGAGGAGGGTAGGTGATATCCCTAAGTGTCCTTTTGAACTAGGAATGATCATGTTGAATATTGGTGGAGTTGTTTGGTTGGCTTATGCATCAGTAGTGGTTGTGGATTTCTTGAATAGGGTCTTAAAAAACCCTACCTTGACATATGTTGTAGTGGTCTCTAGTGGTGGTACATTGATCTAATTAGAGCTTATGAATCATTTGGGGGTAGTGTTGCAATTCTTTGTTGCTGATGGGGTTGTTGCGAATTTTGCTAGGTGAGAATGGAAGATGACAAGAAGGTTGTTAGAATTCTTCAAGGATTATGATATGAGTGTGCATTATTTTTTCCGATAGGGCTAATGTTATGGTTGGACCCCTAGGTGGCCAAGCATGTGTTGATGAGGGTGGCAAAGAGGAGACTATTGGGGTCCATCAGTTGGTTAGATTGGAGGTTAGGTTGAGGTAGTTGAGAATGGTAGCATAGTGTTCTTGATGGTTCCAAATCTTCATGCGTTAAGAGAACTAGATTAGGCAAGGCCTTGATTTCTGCCTTATTAGAGTTGAAATTTTTGGGTAAGAGAATGATAGAGTGGAGGTTGTCTCCCAAGGGGGAGATGGCGGTTACGGTACCAAGTAGGTTAGGTGTCTTTAAGATTAACAATTGAGTTAAGGATTGTGATTCCTTATAGAGCATAGAAGGAGGTTGGTAAGGTTGCATAAGTTTGGGAATTGCCTATGTTAACGGTATGGTTTATCCGGTTTGTCATGCTTCTAGGTTGAGGGGATGTGTTGGTGACCCTAGTGCTATAGAACTCTTTGAAGTTGTGGGTGAGGTGGAGGATAATTTGGCTTAGAAGGAGGTTCCGGTGGAGGTGTTGGATGGATACATGGAGAAATTGATTGACTGATAATGATGTCGTGTTCGTCATGGCCCTTTGGAAGAGTTGTCCTATTCATATATGTTTCTCAGAAAGCCGGTGCGGACATGGAGAAGCAATATCCATATTTATTTCACTCTATTCAAGCTTATGATGACATGTCAAGTCCTTTCTATGATTCCAAGTCCTATGTTTCAACCCCCTATGTCATTCATTTATATTCATGTTTAAGTTGGCAAGTTTATGATGATTTTAAACTTATGTTGAGATCTTGAAAATGGTGCTTTTAAGGTAGTGTTGCATTCTTGTTGGGACTGATTTGTTAATGATCACTCATGTCTTGTATGTCCCTATTACATTTGGGGATGAATGTTCCCAAGGGGGAGATATTGTAATGACCCCAAAAAGTACCCGAAAATATGCCTCGAAAGTACCCAAAACTGTGATTTCCATATATCTGAAAATTCATTTATTATATCAAAAATCTGACTTCATACTCTTATTCATTGGGTCAAATTGAATGGGGAGTGGGTCTAACACGGATTTTAGAGCAACCGTATCAAAATCCAAAAATTACAAAAAATGCTATTTAGGAGGGTCAACTTTGAAGGGGCATATCACTTAGTACACAAAGAATTTAGTGGCCCACGATCTACCAAATTAAAAACTTTTGAATTAGCTTTCCAATTCACTTATTTTCATCTTATTTTGAGTTTGGATAAAGGATTTATGCCTATTTTTATATAACTCATTTGTCTAGAAAATGCAGATTCCAGTGAGGTTTTGGGGTCGCCTCCGCGATGCGCCCCTGTTATTTTTGGTGCCTTTTTTAATTTTTTGGTCGTAAGGATTCCCACACTTAAAAATATAGATACTTAGCCTTATTTCACCCTCATATCATCCTTAACATTCCCCAATATCCTCTCAAACACTTAAGACTCATATTTCACCCAAAATTCAAGTCAGAAAACTCAAGACCAATCTTAAGTATTTCATTCAAGCTTCAAGTCTCCATCGTCAGTCTCTTCAAGGGTTCTCCAAAGCTAAGGAGTGTGGTGTTGAAACATTGGGTCTTTTCACCTATAGTGCCTAAGCCTCCTTTTTACTAATATTGCATGATTTAAAGTTGATTTTACATATAGGTCTTGTATATTGAGAAATTTACTGCATATTGATTTTAATTCATGAATTTATGGTTGTTTTAGCATGTTTTGAACTCTAAATCTTGGATCTAATATTGGATTTGATGAGGAGTTTTGATGTGAATGTCTTGGGGGTGCTGTAAGGTGTTGATTAATGGTTTGAATATACTTTTTTGTTGCATGATTTCATCTCTAAATAACATTATCTTTTACCCCCATTACACACCCCTGAAGTGTTTGATAAAATGTTCGACTAAGGTTTCTTGAGGAATCGAAGGTCCAATGCATGTCTTATGTGTTGAATAATGTTATGATAATTATGCAATGATGGA
The DNA here is from genome assembly GCA_025642045.1 of Solanum sejunctum. NCBI lineage: Eukaryota > Viridiplantae > Streptophyta > Magnoliopsida > Solanales > Solanaceae > Solanum > Solanum sejunctum. The sequence goes on from JAOTQJ010000102.1 coordinate 10,386,611, forward strand.
ATGATAATGACATGATTATGGGCATATGATGTGTAATGAGGAGAGGAAGTGTAGGTATATGATGACTTTGTGGTGATGATAGGGATGTCTATATGAGTTGTTTTCATGGAGAAGTACCTGTGGTGTTGGATGTTGGTGTTGGGTTCTTATGCTTGTTATATTCTTGGGAAAATAAGGAGTTCTTTCTTGATGGTTGAAATGTAATGATTTGATGAGCTAGTTCTATGAAATGCTTAATCCGAAAGGGATTGGCTCCCGTAAGGAATGTCACTTAATCCGAAGAGGGATGGGCTCCCATAAGGAATCTCACTTAATTTGAAAATGGACGGTATACCATATGGAAGGTCACTTTATCCAAAAAGGGATGAGCTCCCGTAAGGAATGTCACTTAATCCAAAAAGGGATAAGCTCCCGAAAGGAATGTCACTAAATTTGAAAAAGGATGGGGCTCCTGCAAGGAATGTCACTTAATCCAAAAAGGGATGGTCTCTCATAAGGAATGTCACTTAATCCGAAAAGGGATAGGGTCTCATAAGAAAGGTCACTTTATCCTAAATGGGACGAGCTCCTATAATAAAGGTTACTTAATCTGAAAAGGGATGGGCTCCAGTAAGGAAGGTCACTTAATCCAAAAGGGACGAGCTCCCATAAGGAAAGTTACTTCATCTGAAAAGGGATGAGCTCCCATAAGGAAGGTCACTTAATCCGAAAAGGGATAGACTCCTATAAGGAAGGTTACACCTCCAAATGGTCTTATGTTATGTCTGTTGAGGTTTCTTCCCACACTTATATATTATGATCTATGTAAGATGAATGACTTGCAAAGCATGGTTTACGTATGCATTGGTCATACATGTTATTTTGTTATTATGCAATCTATTTATTATTATTGCATTTTAATTATGATGTTTATGTCTTATTAAGTTGCAACCCACATACTTAGTACATTCAAACGTACTAACGCCTAATCTATGCCTATATGATGTTACCATGTTAAAACTAGAGCTCTTATTGATTCTTCTTATGGCTAGATGGATTTTTCAAGTTAGCCTTTGGTGAGTCCTCTAATTCGGGGAAAATGAGGTTGATCTTGGTTTCTTATCTTGGCCCCTGCTCTTATCTATGTAGTAGAGAGTTGTTGGACATGTTATATACTATGGTTGAGCTTTGACTCAATTATTTTATTCAAGCTATTTAACTATAAATCTCTCTCTCCCTTAGTCCTAATCCCCTTGTTTTTGTTTCTTACATTATTTTTCGTTACTTTCGAGACCAAGGATGTATAATGATATGATATGAGGCTTGTTTGGGGTTCCTTTGGGGTTCCCATTCATCGATCACGTCTACGCCCTAGGCTTACATCATGACAGTTCACATGGAAGACCCACCCATGAAGGGTGTAGTCAGGTTTGGCAAGAAAGCGAATTGAGTCCATGGTTTATGTGTCCTTATAGAGTATTGTGGAGGATTGGTAAGGTTGCATAGGAATTGGAGCAGCCTATGGATATGAATATGGTTCGTCCGATTCTTCATGCATCTAGGATGAGGAGATGTGTTGGTAACTTAAGTACTATAGAACTCTTTGAGGTTATAGGTATTATGGAGGATAAGTTGGCTTAGGAGAAGTACCGGTGGACATATTATATGGATGGGTGGAAAAATTGATCAATAAAGATGCAGTGCTCATCAATGCCCTTTTGAAAGAATCATCAAGTCAAAAGTGTCATTCGGGGAGCCGGAGCGAGCATGGAGAAGCAATATCTGTACCTAGAACTTGAACAACTTGGAGCCAGGCCACTTATGATACCAAATCAAATCATTTTTATAATTCCAAGTCTTAAGTTTCAGCCCTTATGTCTTTTGCATGCATTCATGTCTATATTGACAAGATAATGGTGATTTTGACACTTATGTTGAGATTTTTGAAATGATGTTCAAGTGCATTATTGCATTATTAGTGTGGGCTGAAATTATGTTGCTCACTTCTCTGATATATGTTTCTTTGTCATTCGGGGAGGAATATTCCTAAGGGAGAGATATTGGAACAACCCCAAAAAGTACCTAAAATGTGCCTTGGAAATGCCTATATTAGTAATTTTTATATATCTTAAAAGTTGTGCGTGATATTAAAGATCTGACTTCATATTCTTGTTCAGAGGGCAAAATTGAGTGGGAAATGGGTATAACCAAAATTTTAGAGGACCCATAGCAAAAAACAAATATAACAAATTTTTGAAATTCCAGTGATGATCTGCTTTGGTACCGTGATGCACAGCTGTCACGTACCACTGTTAATTATTGCTAGTTTTGTTATTTTGGTCCAAGGTCTTTGGGTCTGGGCCTAAGTCTTTCCATGCGTAAAAACACCTATACTTAGCCATATTTCACCTTAATATTTTGCAAGACATTCCCCAATACTCTCTTAAACTCTTAAACAAATATTTTACCCAAAATTCAAGTGCCAAATCTCATTCTAGCTCTTAAGGAATTCACTCAAGCTCCAAGTCTCCATTCCAATCTTCATCAAGAAATGCTCCAAAATTGAGGTATGTGGGTTTCAACATTGGTCCCTTTCACCAATGGTGCCTAAGCTTTCTTTTTACATAAATTTCATGTCTCTAAGTTGATATACTTATGTGTCTTACTTACCATGAATTTGACTATAAACTATGTTGGAAATTCATAAAAGTGTGACTCTTTAAGCATGTTTTGAGCTATGAATCTATGATCTATATTAAGATTTGATAAGGAGTTTCAATATATATTGCATGAGGGTATTACCAAGTTTTGGTGAGTCAATTTACTTCATGTTTTCTTGCATGACTTCACTCTTGAATTGCATGGTTTTATACTAGCATTGTACACCCACCAAGTGTTTGATAGAATGTCCGGTTTAGGGTTCTTGATCTATTGATGATCCATTGCATAACCTATGACTTGTATGACTTCATGATGATGAAAGGAGGGTATATATAGGTTGATTTCATGAAAAGTATCTATAGTGTTGAGAGTTGACCATAACCAATTGAGGGGTTTCAACCTCAATCACCATGGATAGTAGGGTGTGACAACCATCAACTAATTGAGGGGTTGATACCTCAATCACCATGGAAAGTAGGGTGTAACAACCATCAACCAATTTAGGGGTTGATACCTCAATCACCTTGGATGGGGGTGGTAGGCCATCAACCAATTGAGGGGTTGATACCTCAATCACTTTGGATGGGGGTTGGTCATGCCCATAAACTAATTGAGGGGTTGATTCCTCAAGCACTTCCAAAGGGTGGTCTATCTTGGATTCCAAGTACCATGTTTGCTTGGTTTATGATGGTGGTTTTTTCCTCCAAGTGTACTATATTCTATCTAAGCATATTTTTCTTCAATCATCATTCATGCATGCTATATTATTATTATGATCATTCAATGCTTAATTATGCATTTTGATTATATTGCTTATGTTCTTGTTGCATTGCGTCCTATATACTTAGTACATTCAAATGTACTAATGCATACTCTATACCTACATGATGTTACCATGTAGGAACCGAAGCTCCACTTGATTATCTTCCTCCTGCACCTGGCTAGTACGATTTCTCTCAAAGCAAGTTGGTGAGTCCTTAACTATAGGGACATACTTCTATTGATTCATTCTATGTATTGACTCTTCTCATATTGGAAACTTATGATTTTGAGTGTGAGCTCGGAGATTGTCTTGGCTTCTGCTCCTATCTATGTATTTGCAGTGTTGTTGGAATCTTATGACATATTAATGCTATACTATTGGCTTGTTATGTTTCTATGGAATCAAGGATGTCCCTTAGCCCCGTATTCCCTTTTTACTATCTCTTATTGTTATTTTATTGCTTCTGTGACCAAGGATATGCAATGATATGCTAATAGGCTTGTTTGTGGTCCCTTTGGGTTCCCCATTTGCTGTGCCCCATTTAGGTCCTAGGTCTAGGTCATGACAATCCAAAATGTCATATCAAAACCCCATGAGCCTACGTTATAAGGTTATAAAGTCCTAAAGTTATCTTAGCCCAATTAGTCAAAAGTCCAGGTCATAAGTATATGGGAAAGCCTATGGTATTGGTCATCATGTATGAATGTCATTTGTGAGAGTGAGTATACTTGCATAGCCCGTTGGTTAAATTCTGGAATCTTCATTAAGTGTTAAAAGGGACTTCTATCTTGAGGGCATTTGCATTGCGTTGTCAATATTTTACTTATTCAGTGATTGCGGATTGTTGATATTCCTTTGCTTGTCGTAGTTGTGTTGTCAAATACATCAATATGGTTTGGTTTGCTAAATAGCTACATCATCTTGTTTTGAAAAAGCTGATATGGGTACCTGCATCAGATTTGAGTATGGTATGTGGCATTGGATTGTTTGCTATGTGTTACTTTATTATCTATTTAGATTGACTCGTCGCTTGAGGAGAAGCAACATTTCTAAGTTGAGGGTGTTGATGTGTTGTCAAAATACAACATATTTAATGCCTAAAACTTGGGATTTTGTGTGTTCTCAATGTGACATTTATGGTTTTTATGTGTTTATGTATTTTTTTTATGTGAGAAATATAGGTTGGCTCAATTTTGGGGAAAGTTGCAGATCAAGACCTATGGGACTCTCGACGAGTCATAGCTCAATCTATGATTCATATAGGTGGTCTCTTAGGA
>JAOTQJ010000102.1:10391390-10426345 GCA_025642045.1 Solanum sejunctum
ACTTACCATGTTTAAAAGCAAAGTCTAAGAATTTGAAGTTCATCTTGATGAGCCCTAGTTACGAGTCGTAGTCCCTTAGGAACTTACCATGTTTAAAAGCAAAGTCTAAGAATTTGAAGTTCATCTTGATGAGCCCTAGTTACGAGTCGTAGTCCCTTCTATGAATCATAAAGAGAGGCCTCGTAGCAAGTTCCAGTGTTGATCAAGATTAGACCAAAAAATACATATGTGGATTACAAGAAGACAGTATGAGTCATAGACCAGACTATAACTTGTAGAAGTGTATCATTGGAGTGAAGCCCAAAACGCAAGATGCTGACCAAGAAAGCTCGATTACGGCTCGTAGGTGAAACAACCCCAAAAAGTGCTTGAAATGTGCCTCGAAAGTGTCTGAAATCATAATATATGCCATATATCTCAAAATCTGTGTGTGATATTGAAAATCCAACATTATATTCTTGTTCAGTGAGTCAAATTGAGTGTAAAATAGGTCTACCCCTAATTTTTAAGCAATTGTATCAAAATTTGGAAATCGTAAAATGTGATTTCCAGAGAGCAATCTGCACCCCTGGTGCGACGCACCAAGGGCACTTTGCTATTTATTTTTGTGCACTGTTTTTCTATCTTGGTCCAATACTTTTGGGTCTTGGGCCTAAGTGTTCCCATACGTGAAAATACCTATACTTATCATATTTCACCCTCATATCGTACAAGACATTTCCCAATACTTACTTAAACACTTAGACTAATATTTTACCCTAAATTCAAGTCACGAAACTCAATCCAGATATTAAGGTTCTCATTCAAGCTTCAAGTCTCCATTTCCAATCTTCTCTAAGGATTCTCAAAAGTCAAGGTATATGGGTATCTTTCATGGGTTCCTTTTACCCATGATGTCCAAGCTTCATTTTACCTAAAATTGTATGATCTAAAGTTGATTTACTCATGGGTCTTCCTTATTATTAATTTCACTGCACACTATGTCGAGGTTTCATGAAATTGTGATTGTTTAAGCATGTTTGGAGTTATGAATCTAAGATCTGTTGTGAGATTAGATGAATGATTTTGATATATATTGCTTCACGGCATTACTAAGTATCTATTGATAGTTTTACACTAAATTTTCTAGCATGATTCCACTGTTGAATTGCAAGATTTTACAATAGCACTACACACCTGCCAAGTGTTTGGTAAAATGTATAGTTAATGTATTTTGAGGAATTGAAGGCCCAATGTATGTCTTATGAGTTGAATGACTTTATGATGATGAAAGGAATGTATGTATATGTTATTATCCTATATAGTGTTGGAAAGTGACCATGCCTTACTCCGGGGATCAAGAGCCCGGTAACCATGTCGAGGGGTTTGTACCTTGATGCTAATCAAGGGGTTGTGCCTTGATAATTGGGTTGAGGGGTTAGTACCTCAATCACCCAAGATGGTAGGTTCTGACTATCCACTAAGCAATAAAGGGGTCGTACCTTGGTAACCGAGTTGAGGGGTTAGTTTCTCAATCACCATCAGTGGTAGGGTGCGATGATCCACCAGCCAGCCAAAGGGGTTTGTACCTTTGTAACCTACGGGTTCTAAATGATGGTCTGTTCTTACACATATATTATATTCTATGTAATCATGTTTTACTTAAACATTGAACATACATGTCATGTTGTTATTATGCTATATATTGCTTACTATTATGCATTTTGATTATGATGCCTATCTCTTGTTGCATTGCATCCTACATAATTAGTACATTCAAATGTACTAATGCATATACTATGCCTATATGATGTTATCATATAGGAATTGGGGCCCCACTTGATCATCATCCTACACATGGCTAGTACGATTTCTCTCAAGCTAGTTGGTGAGTCCTTTATTCCCGGGACAATGTCCATGTTCTTATGTTATGTATATGACTCACTTTCTTTATTGTATATTTTGACTATGAGAGTGAGCCCGATTGCTTGTCTTGGCCCTTTCTAAGTTCTATGGTTAGAGGTGTTGTTGGACAGGTTATGCATAATGCTATGAGCTTTGACTCTCTCTTGACTCTTGATATTTATAATATGAAAGTTATCCCTTAGCCTCGATTATCCCTATTTAATATCTCTTATTAAAATTTTATTGCTTTCGCGACCAAGGATGTCTAATAATGTGCTAAGAGGCTTGCTTGGGGTCCCTTTAGGTTCCCCATGCACTGTGTGAGTCTAGGCCCTAGGCTTGGGTCGTGACAAACTTTGTATCAGCGCACTAGGTTGTTAATGGTCCTCAGCATATAATACACCGCATCGATTAGAGTCTTATTCATGGTTGTGTTGTGCACCACAACTATGAGTAAGAGGCTATGAGATATTTTAGGAAATGTTTCCCTTCTTATATCTGGATATCGTGCTATAAAAGTTAAGGTAAGATTTTCCCCTAACAATTGTTCTTTACAATGGTAGATCAGTCCTAACACAAGAGGAAGAAGAGCATGCACACCCGAGGAACATCGCCTCATAGTGAGCTCCAGGATGCACTCACTTTGCTTGCACAAGTTGTGGCTAATCAATCCAATCAAGGGGGCCCCTCATGGTCCTACTCTAGCATCTTAGGTGAAAGACTTCATGAGAATGAACCCACTAATATTTATGGGTCTAAGGTAGATGAGGACATTCAAGAGTTCATTGATAAGGTCTACGAGGCATTCGCTATCATGGCTATGAGGTCAGAAGATAAGGCAAAGTTGGCGGCCTACCAACTCAAAGGGGTAGTACTAATATGGTACAATCAATGGAAGGGGGGAAGCTAAATTGGTGGAGTTCATGAACTTGAAATTAAGATTTATGACTATGAGGGAGTATTGCCTCAAGTTCAACCACTTTCAAAATATGCTTCACACTTGGTTGCCAACTCAAGGTCTAGAATGAACAAGTTCGTGATAGGTGTATCCGATTTGGTGAGCGAGGAATGTAGGTCTGTTATGTTGATTAGTGACATAGATTTGTCCCATTTGATAACCAATGCCAAGCGATTAGAGGAGGAAAAATTAAGGAAGACAAGGGGTAATGAGGACAAGAGGGCCCGCTTTGAGGGTAGGTTCCAAAGTCGAATAGGTAGCCGATTCCATCAAGGCCAAGAGTCTTCTCATGCTTCTAATAGAGTCATGACCCAAGCCTAGGGCCTAAACGTGATACAGTGTAAGGGGAACTCGAAGGAACTCCAAGCAAGCCTCTTAACATGTGATTACACATCCTTGGTCGCGGAGGAAATAAAATACAACAAGATATAGTAAATAGGGATGAGCGGGCCTAAGGAACAACTTTCATATCATAAATTTCAAGAGTCAAGAGAGAGTCAAAGCTCATAGCATAATACAAACATGTCCAACAAGACATCTAAAACTTAGATACTTATCAGGGGCCAAGACAAGCTACCAGGCTCACCCTCATGGTCAACATGTACATAAAAGAAAGATAGTCTTAGAACATAATATGAGAGCATAAACATCATCCCTGAAATAGAGGTCTTACCAAAGAGCTTGAGAGATGTCATACTAGCCACATGAAGGAGGAGGATCACATGGGGATCTGATTCCTACATGGTAGCATCATGTAGGCATAGAGTATGCATTAGTACATTTGAATGTACTAAGTATGTAGGATGCAATGCAAAATGTGATAAGCAGCATTAGTAATATGCATAGCATAGGCAATGGATGAGCGTATAGCAATATGGCATGTGTGAATGATGCATGAAGCAAAATCATGCTTATATAGAACATAATACATGTATATGGAAAGACCATTAATAGTTCACATCCAAGGCCTACCACCCTCTTGGAGAAGTGAATGAGCTACAAATCCTGAAATAGGTTTGATGAGGTACAAATCCCCAACATAGTTGATGGAGTACAAACCACCCCAGCCAATGTGGTTATCAAGGTACAAAACCCTTGACATGGTTGCACGAGCCTACCATCTCCCGAGTGAGGCGATTGAAGTACAAACCCCTCAATAAGGTTACTAGGGCCTACAACCCCCTGAGTGAGGCTTGGTCAATTCCTAATACTATAGAGATAATATCATATACATGCATTTTTTTCAATATCATATACTCATTCAACTCATAAGACATGCGTTGGACCTTCAATTTCTTAAGAAATGATAACCAGACATTTTATCAAACACTTAGCGGGTGTATCGTGCTAGTGTGAAACCATTCAATTCAAGAGTGAAATCATCCTAGACAATTCAATATAGATACTTGGTCACACCATCAAGCAAGATACATCAACAACCTTCATCATATCTCACAATAGATCTTAGATTCAGAGCTCAAAACATGTTAAAACAATCACACTTTCATGAAAACCCAAAATAGTGTGCAGTGAAATTCCTAATTAGTAAAACCCATGAGTAAATCAACTTTAAATCATGCAAGTTTAAGTAAAAAAAAGCTTGGGTATCATGGGTGAAAGGAACCCATAAAAGAATCCCACATACCTTGACATTGGAAAATAGCTTGATAAAGATTGGAGATGTAGACTTGAAACTTAAATGATAACCTTATAATCTAGTTGAGTTTTGAGACTTGAAATTTGGAGATGAAATATTGTCTATGTGTTTGAATGATTTTGGGGATGTCTTGAATGATATGTGGGTGGAATAAGGCTAAGCAAACCGTGTTTTCACGGATGAGAACACTTTGGCCCAAGACTCAAAGTCTTGGACCGAATTAAAAAAAAGGACAAAAAATAGACCAATCCGCATAGCTCTAAGGTCGCGGACTGCTCGTTGGAAATCGTACTTTTGCAATTTTTAAATTTTGCTACAGTTGATCTTAAATTGGGGTTAGATTCCCCCACCAAATTTGACCCCCTGAACAAGAATATGAAGTTAGAATTTCAATATCGCCTATGGATTTTGAGATATATGGAAATTATAATTTTGGGCACTTTCGAGGCACATTTTTGGGCACTTTTTGGGGTCGTTTCAATATCTTCCCCGTGGGAACATTCATCCCCGAATATCAAAGAGATGTATATTAGAAGAGTAATTATGAAGAAATCAACCCCAACAACAATGCGATAACATACTTAAATCATCATTTTCAAAATCTCAACATAAATGAAAAATTATCATGAACTTTATCAATATGAACATAAATATATGCAAATGACTTAGGGGCTAGAACATAATGCATGAAATCACATAGAAGACTTAGAATTAGTACCTTAGGCTTAAGTATAATGGAAAAAATAGGAGCATCACTTTTGCATATCCACTTCGGCCTTCCAAGTAGTACTTTCAACTGGTTGATTCTTCCAAAGGACCTTAATGGAAACAACATCCTTGTAACTCAACCTTTTCACTTGTCTATACAAGATCTCTACTGGAACCTCTTCATATGTCAAGTTGTCGTCAACTACCCCCACAACATCAAGAGGCACAATAGCATTAGGATCACCCACACACTTCCTCATCATAGACACATGAAAGACAAGATGAACCAATTCAATTTTACTAGGCAAATCCAACTCATAGGCCACCTTATCAATCCTCCATCACCCTATAAAAGACCCACATATCTAGGGCTCAACTTTCCCTTCTTACTGAAATGAACCACACCCTTTATGGGTGACACTTTTAAATAGACTCAATCACCAACATTAAACTCAAGCTCCCTCCTTTTCACATTGGCATAAGACTTTTGGCGACTTTGAGTTATTTTCAACCTTTCTCCAAGCATCCTTACCTTCTCCATAGAATCCATAACCAGATATCGACCCAACAAAACCATCTCTCCAACTTTGAACCACCTAACCGGTGATCTACAATGTCTACCATAGAGGTCCTCAAAAGGAGCCATTCCGATGCTAGAATGATAGCTATTGTTATATGCAAACTCAATCAATGGAAGATGATCATTCCAACTACCCTTAAGCTCAAATACACAAGCAAAAGCATGTCCTCAAGTGGTTGGATAGTTCTTTCAGCTTGGCCATCCGTTTGAGGGTGAAAGGACATATTAAGCTTTACCTTGTTTTGAAGACCTCTTTGGAAGGACCTATAAAAGTGTGAAGTGAATTGAGAATCACAATCTGATATGATAGACAAAAAACCTCATGCAATCTTACCAAATCAGGTATGTACAACCTAGCATAATCTCAGCCCTATATGTAGTCTTAACCGATAGAAAATGAGCCGATTTTGTCATCCTATCAACCACCACCCAAATAGAATCAAAACCCTTTCTAGTCTTGGGCAACCCAACCACAAAATTTATATTAATCTATTCCCACTTCTAAGTAGGAATCACTATGTTTTCAGTTAGGCCACCAGACCTTTGATGTTTGGCTTTGACTTGTTGGTAACTATGGCAATCGGATACAAGTTTGGTAGTGTACCTCTTCATGCCTCCCCATCAATACACCTCTCTCAAATCCCTATATATTTTAGTAGACCTAGGGTGAATAGAGTAAGAAGAACCATGAGCCTTATCAAGAATTGTTTCCTTCAAGCCATCAACACAAGGCACAGACAACCTACCTTGGTACCTAAGGGCACCATCTCCCCTTTGGGAGAAAACCTCCACCTCTCCCCCTTTCACCAAGGCCTTCAATTCTAACAAAGAAGGATCAAGATCTTTCTTAGCTTTGACCTCCTCAAACAATGAAGATTTAGAACCATCAACAACAACAACAACACCATCAACATCCTCTTCCAACCTAACTCCTAATCTATCCAACCGATGGACCTCTCTAGACACCCCTATACCACCGTCACTGACATGAGCTAGGCTACCTGTAGACACACTACTCAAAGCATTTGCCACAACATTGGCCATACTGGGATGATAATGTACACTCATATCATACTCTTTAAGGAGTTCTAACCACCTTCTTTGACTCAAGTTAAGATCTTTTTTGAGTAAAGACATATTGGAGGCTGTTATGATCGGTGAACACATCAATATGCACCCCATAAAAATAGTGATGCCAAATCTTTAATGCGGATATAATGGCGGCTAACTCAAGATCATAGGTAGGATAATTGTTTTTATGCACTTTGAGTTGTCTAGAAACATAGACTATGACTTTACCTTTTTGCAACAACACATAACCCAAACCAACCCAAGAAGCATCACAATACACAACAAATCCCTCTAGCCATTCTGATAGCAATAATATACAAGCAAACACAAGCTTATGTTTTAATGTTTGGAAACTCCTTTTACACTTATCGGACGACACAAATTTGGCTTTCTTTTGAGTCAACTTTTCCATAGGAGATGCAATAGAACAGAACCAATTCACAATCCTCTGATAATAACCCACTAAGCCTAAGAAACTTCTAATATCCGATGAAGTCAATGGTCTAGTCCAATTTTTGATCCCATCTGTCTTTTTAGGATCCACCTTAATACTATCCCCCGGCACCATATGACCTAAGAAGGTAACCTCTGTCAACCAAAATTCATATTTCTCATATTTAACATACAACTTCTCTTCCCCCAATCTTTGCAACACTATCCTCAAATGGCCCACATACTCATTCTCACTATGAGAGTAGATCAAAATATCATCAATGAAGACCATGACAAACGAATCAAGGTAGGGTTTGAAGACCTTATTCATAAGATCCATAAAGATAGTCGGTGCATTGGTCATCTCAAAGGACACTAAAATAAACTCAAAATGCCCATACCTAGTCCAAAAGGTCGTCTTGGGAATGTCATACTCCCTCATGTTCACTTGATGATACTCGGACGGAAGATCAATCTTAGAGAAATGGCTAGCCCCTTACAATTGGTCAAACAGATCATCAATCCTTGGAAGAGGATATCTATTCTTGATGGTGACCCTATTAAGTTACCAGTAGTCAATCACATTCTAAGACACTCAACCTTCTTTTTTAGAAATAACACTGGTACACCCCAAGGTGATTGGATAGGCCTAATAAAACCCTTTTCCAATAATTCCCTTAATTGTGCCTTCAAATCCTTTAACTTTGCCGTGGCCATATGGTAAAGAGGAATAAAAATAGGCTAAGTATCGGGGAGGAGGTCAGGTAGACTGATTATTGTAGGTAGTGTCTATACCAAAATATATTCCCTTTCAGTAGAAACACCAAGAAGGTCATTTGGAAAGACATCAAGAAAATCATTTACCAATGGAACCGACTCTATGGGAAGGACTTTAGTATCCATATCCCTAACCCTCACAAGATGATAAAGACACCCCTTAGAGATCAATTTACAGGCTTTAATGCAAGAGATAACCTACCCTTGACCACTATATCATGACTCTCCCACACAGGAAAGGGTTTATTTGGGAATTGGAATTTGACCCTATGAGTTCTACAATCAATGGAGGCATAGTATGCATGCAACTAATCCATCCCAAGAATGATATTAAAATAAACCATGTCAAACTCAATAAGATCACAAGGCAATATTTTATACAAGATGCAAATGGGACATTTACGTTAGACATTTTTAGCAACAATAGATGCATAATAGGAGTTGACACCTCATATGACTCACACAATAATTTGGGCTCAACATGAAACTTTTTGGTAACAAAGGGGGTAACAAAAGAAAGAGTGGCACCCAGACCAATCAATGCATACACATCAAAATCAAAGACTTTTAATATACCAGTAACAACGTCGGGCACCTTATCAACGCTTTGCCTCCCATGAAAAGCATAAAACCAATTGTTCATAGAAGCACCACCTGGTTGCCACTACTCCCCAAAGGAAACGCATTAGCACCTTGTGGACAAACCCCCTTACCCTTGTTGTGATTTTGGGGGCAATCCATCACCTTACCTCTAACTTTTCCACAACCATAACAAGCATTAGTATACCTCAAGCACAGGCCACTATGACCCCTACCACATTTTGGACACCTACCATTAGGAACCACACCCCCAACACCTTGGGCCATTGGAAAGTCATTGGCAACCCTCTTTTTAGAAGCATGAGAAGACCTTTGACCTTGATAGAACCAGTCACCCTTCCGACTGTGGAGCTTTCCCTCAAAATGGTCCATCTTGGCCTCATGACTCCTCCTCTTCCTCAACTTCACCTCCTCCATTTGTTTGGCATAGGTCATCAACCAGGACAAATCCATGTCACTAATCAACATAGTGGATCAACATTCTTCACTTACCAAATCAAAAACACCCATCACAAATTTATTCATCTAGACCTTAGATCGGCCACCAAGTGGGGAGCATATTTAGAGAGTTGAGTAAACTTGAGGGCATACTTCGTCACACTCATAGACCCTTGTCTAAAATTCATAAACTCCACCAATTTAGCTTTGCTAAGCTCAAGAGGGAAGAACCGATTAAGGAAAGCCACCTTGAACTCCTCCCAAAGCACCATATTATTGATTCTCTTCTTCTCCTTCCATTGGTTAAAGCTTATTTGTTCCACCCCCTTGAGTTGGTAAGCCGCCAACTCTGCCTTCTCCATCGGTCTAACACCTATAATAATCAAAACCTTATAGACCTCATCAATGAACTCTTGAGGGTCCTTCTCTACCTTTGACCCATGGAATTCTGAGGGATATATTCTCATGAAGTCTCTTACTTGAGATGCTGGTGTAGGAGCATGAGGGGCTTGGGGCCTTTGATTGGCTTGATTAGCCACAACTTGTGCAAGCAGAGTCATCCTAGAGCTCACCATAAGTCCGTTGGTCCTCGGGAGTGCGGGCTCTTGTTTCTATTGTGTTAGGCATGATATAGTATAGCAAATAACAATCATTAGGGGGAAACATTATTCCAACTCTATAGCACAACTTAGAACATGAAGAAGGGAAATATTTCCTAAAACACCTCATAACCTCCGACTCATAGTTGTGGTGCACAACACAACTATGAATAAAACTCTAATGACGTGGTGGATGGACTCTAAGGATCTAATAACTTATTGCTCTGATATCAAGTTTGTAATGACCCAAACCTAGGCCTAGACGTGAACGGTGCAAGGGGAACCCGAAAGGACCCCAAGCAAGCCTCTTAACATATCATTTACATATCCTTAGCGGAAGGGACAACTTTCATATCATAAATATCAAGAGTCAAAAGAGAGTTAAAGCTCATAGCATAATACAAACATGTCCAACAATACCTTTAAAAAATTAGATACTTAGCAGGGTCGAAGACAAGCTACCATGCTCACCCTCATAGTAAACATGTACATAAAAGAAAGATAGTCTTAAAACATAGTATGAGATCATAAACATCATCCCCTAGATGGAGGACTCACCAACTAGCTCGAGAGATGCCATAATAGTCACGTGAAGGAGGTTGATCAAGTGGGGCTCCAGTTCTTACATGGTGACATCATGTAGGCATAGAGTTTATGTTAGTACATTTAAATGTACCAAGTATGTAGGATGTAATGCAACAATTGATAAGCACCATAAGTAAAATGCATAACATAGGCAATGAATAAGTGTATAGCAATATATCATGTATGAATGATGATTGAAGCAAAATCATGCTTATATAGAATATAATACTTGTATAAGGAGAGACCATTAATAGTGCACATCCAAGGCCTACCACCCTCTTGAAGAAGTGAATAAGCTATGAACCCTGCAATATGTTTGATGAGGTACAAATCCCCCAACATTGTTGATGGAATACAAAACCCCACCTAATATGGTTATTAAGGTACAAACCTCTCGATATGGTTACACGAGCCTATCACCTCTCAAGCAAGGTGATCAAGGTACAAACCCCTCAACAAGGTTAGTCGAGCCTACAACCCCCAAGTGAGGCTTGGTCAATTCCTAACACTATAGAGATAATATCATATACATGAATTCCTTTCATCATCATATAGTCATTCAACTCATAATACATGCATTGGACCTTCGATTTCTCAAGAAACTATAACTGGACATTTTATCAAACACTTTGCGGGTATATAGTGCTTGTGTAAAACCATGCAATTCAAGAGTGAAATCATGCAAGAAAATTCAATATAAAACCATCAATAGATACTTGGTAACACCCTCAAGCAACATACATCAACATCCTTCATCAAATCTCACAATAGATCTTAGATTCATAAATCAAAACATGCTAAAACAACCATACTTTCATGAAACCCCAATATAGTGTGTAGTGAAATTCATAATAAGTAAAACCAATGAGTAAATCAACTTTAAATCATGCAAGTTTAAGTAAAAGAGTGCTTGGGTATAATGGGTGAAGGGAATCCATGAAAGAAACCCGCATACCTTGACTTTCGAGAATAGCTTAATGAAGATTAGAGATGGAGACTTGAAGCTTGAATAATAACCTTAGAATCTGGATGAGTTTTGAGACTCAAACTTTGGAGATAAAATATTATCTAAGTGTTTAAAAGAGTATTTTGGGGATGTCTTCAATGATACGAGGATGAAATAAGGCTAAGTATAGGTGTTTTTACATTGGGAACACTTAGTCCCAAGACTAAAAGTCTTGGATCGGATTAAAAAAATAAGACAAAAAATACACCAGTCCGCATTACACTAAGGCGCGGACTACTCACTGGAAATCACACTTTGTGATTTTTAAATTTTGGTATCATTGCTCTTAAATCAAGGCTAGACCTATTTCCCACTCAATTTGACCCCCTAAACAAGAATATGAAAAGTCATATTTTAGATATCGCGCACGAATTTTGAGATATATGGAAGTTACGATTCTGAACACTTCCAAGGCACATTTTCAAGTACTTTTTGGGGTTGTTTAAAATAGGGGTTTGCCAATGAATTCCCAAGTGCCCAAGGTATTAGTGGTGTGGTACCTAATAATATGTGTCAAAAATGTGGTAGGGGCCATAAGGGCCCATGTTTGAGAGACAATAATGCATGTTATGGGTGTGAAGAAGTTGGTCACAAAAAGATTGATTGTCCTCGTCATAACAACAAGGGTAGGAGGTCCATCCACAAGGTTCAAATGCAGGTCCATTGGGGAGAGGTGTTCAACAAGGTGTTTCCCTAAGGCACAATTAGATTTATTCTTTGCATGGGAGGCAAGGAGTTGATGAGGTGCCCGATATTATCACTAGTATATTAAAAGTCTTTGATTTTGATGTGTATGCATTGATTGTGTGACACCCCATAACTCCATACTTTTTTGTATCAATATTTCAAGCCTAATTTGGTTAGTTTGGGGTATATTAAAGTTAATGGGTGACTCCTAGTACTTAAACGAGCTCAAGACTTGCCTACGAGTTGAGTTTTAGGTGTTGGTTCATGCAAGGGTAAATTTAAATGAGAATCACATTTAGCACACTTGGAACTATATGGACCATGATATGTCAAATGAAATCCCTTTGAGTTAGCTTTCCAACATACTTGGTTTCACCTCAATCTAAGATAGGATAAAGGACTTATGACTGTTTCTGTGAGACCCTCCCGTGCAGTGATGTCACACGGGCAGTTTGGACTTGGATAGGCGTTTGGATAGCTTGGAGGTATAAAAGACCATTTTTGGTCTAAGAAATGGGACACAGCTAGTGGCACGTGTTGTGTGGCTTGCTAATAACTGTTTGGCTATCCAAGGGAGTGTACAAGAGAGGCAAGGTTTGTATGAGAGGAAGTGTTGTCTATATGTGGCGGCATGGGCACCTTGGACATATGAAGTCTAATGGCTGGTGGACTTGCACGAGGGGTGGCCTCACCATGTTTTCTTGTCTAAGTGTGGTGCAACGGACCACTACATAGATCGTGAAGCACCACACGGCCAGTGAAGTGGTCCGTCAAAATGACGATGAGGCTAACGTTTTCCTAAGTGTTCCAATTCCAATTTTTTTGTCTAAGTCTCATCTCACGGGCACTCCACACGACCCGTGGAGTACTACACGATCAGTCAAGCCTCCAGTGAGGCAACACTTGCCAATTTTTTCATCCGTTCATTAATGGCATTTTAGTAAATTATAATTACTCTAATGACTTTTTTAGACCTCCAATGCTATGTAACCTCCCCAAAAGATCTAAACCCTATACTAAAGGATCAAACCCATAACTCTCATCTCAAATACACTCTCAAATTTTCTCAAAAGGCTCCACCAAGACCCCAATACAAATTCAAGGAAACTCAAGAACAAGTTTTGGATCCAAGACTCACTTCCAAGCTTCACTTCTTCCCCAACTCAATTCCAAAAACCTCAAGATCTAAGGTATGTTGGTTTCAACCATTGGGTCCTTTCACACATGGTGCCTAAGTTTCCTTTTTGCATGAATTTCATATTGCTAAGTTGATTTACTTATAGGTCTTACTTATTATGATTTGACTAAGAACTATGTTGGTGTTTCATGAAAGTTTGACCGTTTAAGCATGTTTTGAGCTATGAATCTTTAATCTATCTTGAGATTTAATGAGGGGTTTTGATGTATATTTTATGATGGTATTACCAAGTATTGATGGGTAGTTTTATATTAAATTTTCTTGCATGATTTTACTCTTGAATTGCATTGTTCAACACTAGCACTATACCACTACACACCTGTCAAGAGTTTGATAAAATGTCCGATTATGAATTCTTAAGATATTGAGAGACAAATACATGCGTTATGAGTTGAATAACTTTATGATGATGAAAGGAATGTGTATGTGTAGAATTCATGAGTAATGGTTATGATGTTATAAGTTGCTTACCTTGTTGAGGGGGTACCAAGCCTCAACCACCTTGATGAGGGGATGTCAAGCCTCGATTGCCTTATTGAGGGGGTGTTAAGCCTCAACCAACTTGATAAGGTAGTGTCAAGCCTCTGTTGCCTTGTTGAGGGGGTACAATGCCTCAGTCATGTTACCAGGGGATGGCATGCCCTTACAACCATATTGAGGGATTTGTAGATCAATAACCATGTTGAGTGGTGTGCACCTCAATCACCTCTCCAAGGGAGTGGTAAACCTTGGAAATGCTATGTTGATGGTCTCTTCCTACATACATAATATGTTCTATATAAGAATGATATTACTTCAAGCATCATTCATACATGTCATTTTGTTATTATGTTATCCATTTCCTAAGTTTATACATTTTGATTATGTGGCATATCTCTTATTGTATTGATCCTATATACTTAGTATATTCAAACATACTAATGCATACTCTATGCCTACATGATGTTACCATGTAAGAACCGAAGCTCCATTTGGTAATCCTCCTCCACGTAGCTAGTGATATCTGTTCAAGCTAGTTGGTAAATCCTTTATTCTGAGGACAATGTGTATGATCTTAAACTATATATTGATACACTTTTTTCTTTAATATATGTATTGACTATAAGGGTGAGCCCGGTTACTTGTCTTGGCCCCCTCCTATCTAAGTTTATAGGCTTTATTGGATAAGTTATGTATTATGCTTGAGCTTTGACTCATCTATGTTATTCAAATATTCAACTCTTTCCCTTAGTACCAATTTCCCTTCTTTATGTTTCTTATGTTATTCTATTTTGCTTTCGTGACCAAGGATATGTGAATGATATGCCTTCAAGATTCCCATTCACCATATCACATCTCGACCCTAGTTTGGGTCATGAAAAATTTGGTATCAGATCATTAGATTGTTAGGTCCTCAATGTCCAATACACTATGTCGATTATAGTCTTGTTCATGGTTGTGTTGTGCATCACAACTATCAGCAAGAGGCTGTGAGACATTTCAGGAAATGTTTCCCTTTTTCACGTTCAATGATGTACTATAGAGTTGAGGTAGGGTTTTTCCCCCTAATAATTATTCTTTGCTATTCTAAATCATTCCTAACATAAGAGAAAAAAGAGTCCGCTCTCCTGAAGAAAACCAGCTCATGAAGAATTTTGAGATACACTTACCATGTTAGCTCATACTGAGGTTAATCAAATCAATCAAGGGGCCCAAGCCCCTCATATTCCTACCTCAGCATCTCAAGTGAGGAACTTCATAAGGATGAACCTACGAAAGTTCTATGGGTCTAAGGTGGATGAGAACCCCCAAATTTGTGGATGAGGTATACAAAGTGTTGCTATCATGGATGTTAGGCTGGAGGAGAAGGCGGAGTTGGTGGCATACCTACTTGAGGGGGTGGCCCAAATATGGTTTACTCAATGGAAGGAGGAGAAGAGCAACAACAATGTGATACTATGGGAGGAGTTTAACGCAGCTTTTCTCAACAAGTTCTTCCCTCTTGAGCTTAGGAAGGCCAAGATGATTGAGTTTATGAATTTGAAGCAAGGTTCTATAAGTGTGAGGGAGTATGCCCTCAAGTTCAACCAATTTTAAAAATATGCTCCATAATTGGTTGCCTACCCAAGGTCTAGAATGAACATGTTTATGATGGGTGTATCCGATTTGGTTAGTGAGGAGTGTCGGGTCGCTATGTTGATAAGACATGGATTTGTCCCCCCTAATGGCATATGCTAAATAATTGGAAGGGGAAAAGTTAAGGAAGAGGAGAAGTGAGGGGTTTAAGAGGGCTCAATTTGATGGCGATTTCCAAGAACAAGAGTCTAATGGTGCTTCAAATAAGAGGATGCCTATTGATGGGGTGTGTAACTCAAATTGGCAAGATGGATATGAAGGGAGAACTAATCCTAAGTGTTCAAGGTGTGGAAGGTACCATGGTGGCCTATGCTTAAGGAAGACTAATGCTTGTTATAGTTGTAATGAAGTGGGTCACAAGCTAGTTGATTGCCCATATGCTCAAAGGAGGTGTAAGAGTGGTTGATTTCAAGGACAAGATGACCATGTGAATCAAGAGGCCCAAGGTGTCCAAGGAGGTGCTCTACAATATAATTAGTTCTGTGCTCTTCAAATGAGGCAAGAGGCTGATAAGATGCCCAATGTTGCTACCAGTATGTTGAAGTGTACTTTGACTTTGATGTGTATGCATTGACGAGTTCGGATGCCAATATTTCTTTCATTACTCCACTTTGGTTGCTAGTGGACTTTTTGTGTGTCCCAAGTTGTTATGCAAATCTTTTCACATCCACCCCTTTGTTGAGTCTATTGTTGTTAGAAGTCCATAGGTATTGTTCCGTGGTCATGTAGTCTTGCTTTGTGATTTTGTTGGATAAGAGGTGGTGAATTTTTAGGTCATACTTTGGGTGGATTAGTTGTATGTATATTGTGTCTCCTTTGATTGTAGTACCTATAGATTTAGACTCCAACTCCCTAATGAACTCATGTTTGAGCGGAAGGTTGTCAAGTGGTAGCAAAAGAGGAAGGCATACTCCTCGTCTTAAAGTACAATTGATCTCTAAGGGTTGCATTTATCAACTTGTGAGAATTAGGGGTGTTGAACCTAAGTTATTTCTATTGAATTATTTTGGTGGTAGATGAGTCTTTGATGTCCTTATTGGAATTTTCAAATTTAGGGTAGTGTCTTTTAGTTTGGCTAGTGCACTGGTTATATCCATAAGTCTCATGAATAGGGTCTTTAACCCCTACCTTGTTATGTTTGTGGTGGTTATTAGTGTTCGTATATTGGTTGCTTTCGGAAGGGAGGAAAAGCTTGTGAATCATTTAGGGGGTGATGTTATGAATTTTGATAAATGTGAGTTGGATTGCTAATTATGGAAGGTAGGAATCCTTGAGGTTACAAAATAGGGTGGTTGGACAAGTACATCGGTTGAGTAGGTTGGGATGAGGTTGGATGAAGTTAAAAATGGTGGTGTAGTGGTTTTGATGGTTCCGAACTTCTTTGGTTGAAGAGGTCTAGTTTAAGCAAGGCCTTGATCTCGCCTTACTAGAGTTAGAGGTTTTGGGTGAACGTTGGTAGAGTGGAGGTTGTCTCCCAAGGGGAAGATGATGGTTTATGGTACCAAGTTAACTATGGTGAGTAAGGTTGGCAATTGAGTTTCTGAGTTGTAAGTCCTTTTTGAGTATAAAGGAAGATTGGTAAGGTTGCATATGAAAGGGAATTGCCTATGGATAGGGGTATGGTTTGTCAAGTTCTTCATGCTTCTATGTTGAGGGGATGCATTGGTGACTCTAGTGCTATAGAACTCTTTGAAGTTGTGGGTGAGTTGGAGGATAAGTTGACTTAGGAGAAGGTTTTGGTAGAGGTATTGGATGGAAGGGTGCAAAAGTTGGTTAACAAGGATGTGGTGATAGTCAAGGACCTTTGGAAGAATTGTGTAGTTCAAAGTCTCTCTCGAGGAGCTGGATCAGGCATGGAGGAGCAATACTCATATCTCTTTCACTCTATTCAATCCTAAGATATCGACAAAGTCCTTTATGTGATTCTAAGCCTTAAGTGTTGGCTCTTATGTCATTTTCATGAATTCATGTTTATGTTGACAAGATTATAGTAATCTTGATGTTCATGTTGAGACTTTTTGAAAATAATGTTTAAGTGCATTGTTGCATCCATGTTTGGCCTAAAATCTTCATCACTACTTTCTATGTGTATGTTTCTTTAATATTTGGGGATGAATGTTCCCAAGGGGAGATATTGTGACACCCCATAACTCCATGATCTTATGTATCCATGTTTCAACCCTCATTTTGTTAGGTTGGGGTTGTATTAGGTTCATAGGAGACTTCTAGTACTTAGACGAGCTTAAGACTTCCCTATGAGTTGAGTTTCAAGTGTTGGTTCATGCAAGGGTCAACTTAAAATGAGAATAACTTTTAGCACACTTGTAACTGGGTTGCCCAAAACATCTCAAATGAAAGCCCTTTGAGTTATCTTTCTAAATCACTTGGTTTGACCTCAATACGAGATCGGATGAAGGAGTTATGGCCATTTACATGAGACCCTCACGTGCAGTGATATCACACGAGCACATTGACAGGCAGTGTAGCCTTGGGTGGGTCGTTTGGATAGTTTGGAGCTAGAAAAAGCCATTTTTGGTCTAATGAATGGGACACAGCCAGTGGCACGGGCTGTGTTTCTTACCACTGACCATGTGGCTAGCCAAGGGAGTGTGCAAGAGAGGCAAGGTTGGCATGAGAGGAAGTGTTGGCTAAGTGTGGTACCATGAGCACCTTTGATGGGCCGTGTGAGGTCTGATTGCTGGTGGCCTTGGACATGGGGTAGCCTGACCATATTTTCTTATCTAAATATGGTGCGACGTACCACTACATGGACCGTGAAGTACCACATAGCCCGTGAATGGTCCATCAAAGTGACGATGATGCTAACTTCTTCCAAAGTGTTCCAATTCCAATTTTGTTGTATGACTCTCATCTAACAGGCACTCCACATGAACCATGGAGTGCCACACGACCAGTCAAGTCTTCAGTGAGGCAACACTTTGCAAATTTTTCCATCTGTTCACTAATGGCATTTTCATAAATTGTAATTACACTAATGACCTGTTTTAGACTTCCAATACTATCTTAACCGCCCCAAAAGACCTAAATCCTATTCTAAAGGATCAAACTCATTACTCTCATCTCAAATACACTATAAAATTCTCTTAAGAGCCCCAACCAAGACCCCAATACAAATTCAAGGAAACTCAAGAATAGGTTTTGGATTCCAAGATCCACTTTCAAGCTTCCATTTTTCCTCAACTCAATTCCAAGAAAATCAAGATCTAAGGTATATGGGTTTCAACCATTGGGTCCTTTCACCCATGGTGCCCAAGCTTCCTTTTTAACTTAATTTTATATTTCTAAGTTGATTTACTTATGGGTTTTAATTATTATGAATTTGACTATCAACTATGTTGGGATTTCATGAAAGTGTGACTGTTTAAGCATGTTTTGAGCTATGAATTCTTAATCTATCTTAAGATTTGATGAAGGGTTTTGATGTATATATCATGATGGTATTTTACCAAGTATTGATAGGTGGGATTTACATTAAATTTTATCACATGATTTGACTCTTCAATTGCATGGGATTACACTAGCACTACACACCCGCCAAGTGTTTGATAAAATGTCCAAATATGAATTCTTAAGATATTGAGGGTCCAACGCATTACTTATGAGTTGAATAACTTTATAATAATGAAAGAAGTGGGTATATATGTTGAATTCATGAAGAGTGGCAATGATGTTGTAAGTTGATTGCCTTGTTGAGGATGTACCAAGCCTCAACCACCTTGATGATCAAGCCTTGGTGGCCTTGTTGAGGGGGTGTCAAGCCTCAACCAACTTCACGAGGGGGTGTCAAGCCTCGGTTGCCTTATTGAGGGGGTACCAAGCCTCAATCATCTTGTCGGGGGATGGCATGCTTGTACAACCATGTTGAAAGATTTGTACCTCAATAACTATGTTAAGGGATTTGTACCTCATTCGCCTCTCCAGGGGGTGGTAGGACTTAGAAATGCTATGTTGATGATCTCTTCCTACATACATAATATGTTCTATATAAGTATGATTTTACTTCAAGCATCATTTATACATGTCATATTGTTATTATGCTATCCATGTCATATGTTTATGTATTTAAATTATGTGGCCTATCTCTTTTTGCATTGCATCCTACATACTCAGTACATTCAAACATACTAACACACACTTTATGCTTACATGATGTTACCATGTAAGAACTGGAGCTCCATTTGGTCATTCTCCTCCTCCACATGGCTAGTGATATATATTCAAGTTTGCTGGTGAGTCCTCCATTTCAAAGACAATGTCTATAATTTAAATTATGTATAGATACTCTTCATTTTAATATACGTATTGACTATGAGGTCAAGCCCAGTTACTTGTTCAGCCCCTGCTCCTATCTAAGTTTAGAGGTGATGTTGGATAAGTTATGTTTTATGCTTGAGTTTTGACTCATCTATGTTATTCAAGTGTTTAACTCTTTCCCTTAGTCCAATTTCCCTTCTTTATGTTTTTTATGTTGCTTTCTTTTGCTTCTATGACCAAGGATGTGTGAATGATATGCTAAAGGGCTTGTTTTGGGTTCTTTATTGATTCCTATTCGGCGTGTCATGTCCAGGCCCTAGTTTGGACCATGACAAATTGATCTGGGTCACACTCTTTCTTTTGTTACCCTTTTTATTGCCAAAAAAAGTTTCATGTTGAGCCTGAATTGTTGTGTGAGTCATATGAGGTATCTACTCCTATTGGTGCATCCATTGTTGCTAGAAAGGTCTATAGAAATTGTCTTATTTGCATCTTGCATAAAATCTTGCCTAGTGATCTTGTTGAGTTGGATATGGTTGATTTTGATGTCATTTTTTGGGTGGATTGGTTGCATGCATATTATGCCTCTATTGATTGTAGAACCTATAGGGTCAAGTTCAAATTCGCAAATGAACTCGTTCTTGAGTGAGAGAGTCATGATGTGGTGATCAAGTGTAGGTTCATCTCTTGCATTAAAGCCCATAAATTGATCTCTAAGGGGTGTCTTTATCATCTTGTGAGGGTTAGCCGTGTGGAGTCTAAAGTCCTTCCCATAGAGTCAGTTCTAGTTGTAAATGAATTTCTTGATGTCTTTCCAAATGACCTTCCCGATGTTCCTCCCAAAAGGGAAATATATTTTGGTACAGACCTCTTCCCCAATACTTAACCCATTTCTATTCCCCCTTACTGTATGGCTTCGATGGAGTTAAAGAGTTGAAGGAGCAATTAAGGGACTTATTGGAGAATGGTTTTATTAGGCCTAGTCAATCACCTTGGGGTGCACCGATATTGTTTGTGAAGAAGAACAAGAAGAATGATGGGTCTCTTAGAATGTGTATTGGCTACCGGTAACTTAATAGGGTCACTATAAAGAATAGAAATCCTCTTCCAAGAATTGATGATTTATTTGACCAATTGTAAGGGGCTTGCCACTTCTCTATGATTGATCTTCGGTCCGAGTATCATCAAGTGAAGGTAAGGGAGTGTGGTATTCCTAAGATGGCCTTCCGGACTAGGTATGGTCATTATTAGTTTGTTGTGATATCATATAGATTGACCAATACACCAGCTATCTTCATGGATCTTATGAATAGGGTCTTTAAGCCCCACCTTGATTTGTTTCTTGTGGTCTTCATTAATGATATTTTGATGTATTCTTATAGTGAAGAGGAGTAAGTGGCTCATTTGAGGGTAGTGTTACAAAGGTTGAGGGAAGAGAAGTTGTATGCTAAATATGAGAAGTGTGAATTTTGGTTGAAAGAAGTTGACTTTCTAGGTCATGTGGTATCGGGGGATGGTATTAAAGTGGATCCTAAAAAGATGGATATGATTAAAAATTAGCCTAGACCATTGACCCCATCGGACATTATTAGCTTCTTGGGCTTAGCGAGTTACCATCGAAGGTTTGTGAATGGGTTCTCTTCTACTGCTTCTCCCATAACTAAATTGACTCAAAAGAAGGCTAAGTTTGCCTGGACCAGTGAGTGTGAAAGAAGTTTCCAAACCTTAAAGGATAAGCTTGTGTTTGCTCCTATCTTCTCTCTACCGGAAGAGTTGGAAGGATTTGTTGTGTATTGTGATGCTTCCCAAGTAGGTTTGGGTTATGTTTTGATGTAAAACAGTAAGGAAATAGCCTATGGTTCTAGGCAACTCAAAGTGCATGAAACGAATTATCCTATTCATGATCTTGAATTGGCAGCCGTGGTTTTTTCTTTGAAAATTTGGAGTCATTATTTGTACGGGGTACATGTTGATGTTCTTACCAACCATAAGAGCCTCCAATATTTGTTCACTCAAAAAGATCTTAACTTGAGGCAAAGAAGGTGGTTAGAACTTCTTAAGGATTATGATATGAGTGTGCATTATCATCCCGGTAAAGCTAATGTTATGGCAGATGCTTTGATTAGGGTGTATATGAGTAGCCTAGCTCATGTTGATGGTGGGGGCATAGAGGTGGCTAAGGACGTCCATCGGTTGGCTAGATTGGGTTAGGTTAGAAGAGGTGGAAAATAGTGGCATTATGGTTGTTGATGGTTCAAAGTCTTCCTTAGTTGATGAGATAAAAGGAAAGCAACATCTTGATACCTCCTTGTTAGAATTGAAGGCCTTCGTGAAAGAGCGCAAGGTGGAGGTTTCCTCCCAAGGGAAAATGGTGCCCTTAGGTATCAAGGTACGTTGTGTGTACCTTGCATTGATTGCTTGAGAGAGAAGATTCTTGATGAGGCTCATAACTCTTCCTATTCTATCCACCCTGGTTCTACAAAGATGTATAGGGATTTGAGGGATGTTTTCGGTGGGGAGGTATGAAGAAGACATTGCCAATTTCATTTCCAGTTGCCATAGTTGCCAACAAGTCAAGGCTGAACATCAAAGGCCGGGTGGCCTAATCCAAGACATAGAAATTCCTACTTGGAAGTGGGAAGAGATTAATATGGATTTTGTTGTTGGGTTTCCTAAGACTAGAAAAAGGTTTTGATTCCATTTGGGTTGTGGTTGATAGGATGACAAAATCGACTCATTTTATACCTATTACGACTACATATGAGGTTGAAGACTATATGCTAAATGGTACATTCATGAGTTGGTGAGATTGCATGGGGTCCTTGTCTATCATATCGGATCGTGGTGCTCAATTTACTTCATAATTTTGGAGGTCTTTCCAAAGGGGTCTTGGTACCAAGGTTAAACTTATTACGGTAGCCTTTCACCCTCAAACGGATGGCCAAGCCGAAAGAACTATCCAAACTCTTGGGGATATGCTTAGGGCTTGTACTTTTGAGTTCAAGGGTAGTTGGGATAAGCATATTCCATTGGCTGATTTTGCTTATAACAATAGCTATCATTCTAGTATTTATATGGCTCCTTTTGAGGCCCTCTATGGTAGACGTTGTAGATCACCGATTGGGTGATTTGAAGTTAGAGAATTGGCTTTGTTGGGTCCAAATCTTGTTATGGATGCTATGGAGAAGGTAAGGATAATTAGAGAAAGGTTGAAAACATCCCAAAGTTGCCAAAAGTCCTATGTTGATGCGAGAAGAAGGGAACGTAAGTTTAGAGTTGGTGATTGCTTTTATTTGAAGGTGTCACCCATGAAGGGTGTAGTTCATTTTAGTAAAAAGGGCAAGTTGAGTCCAAGATTTGTGAATCCTTATAGGGTAATGAGGAGGATTGGTAAGCTGGCCTATGAGTTGGTGTCACCTAGTAAAATGGATATTATTCATCTGGTTTTCCATGTGTCTATGTTGAGGAAATGTATGGGTGACCCTAATGCTATTGGGCCTCTTGATGTTGTGGGCGTGGTTGAAGATAACTTGACATATGAAGAAGTTCCAGTAGAGATCTTGGATAGACAAGTGAAGAGGTTGAGGAACAAGGATGTTGCTTCCGTTAAGGTCCTTTGGAAGAATCAACAAGCCGAAACTGCTACATGAGAGGCTGAAGCGGATATGCAAAAATGATATCCTTATCTATTACATCCTACTCAAGCCTAAGGTACTAAGTCTAAGTCTTCTATGTGATTCCATGTCTCATGTCTTATCCCTAAGTCATTTGCATGCATTCATGTTTATATTGACAAAGTTTATGATGATTTTAACACTTATGTTGATAATTTGAAAATTGTATTTTAAGTGTATTATTGCATTCTTGTTGGGCTGATTTCTTCATGATTACTCTTCTCATATATGTTTCTTTGACATTTGGACGAATGTTCCCAAGGAGGAGATACAGAAATGACCCTAAAAAGTGCTCGAAAATGTACCTCGCAAGTGCCAGGAATTGTAATTTTCATATATCTCAAAATTCGTACATGATATTTGAAAATTCGACTTCATATTTTTATTTAGGGGGTCAAATTGAGTAGAAAATAAGTGTAACCCCAATTTTTAACTAATCTTATCAAAATTTGGAAATCACAAAATGCAATTTCCAGAGAGCAATCCGCGCCTCTAGCACGACGAGCCAAGGGCACGCTTTTGTGAATTTTTTTGACTGTTTTTCTATTTTGGTCGAAGTCTTTTGGGTCTTGGGCCTAAGTGTTCCCATGCATGAAAATGACTATACTTAGCCATATTTCACCCTCATATCATACAAAATATTTCTCAATACTCACTCAAACACTTAGACTAATATTTCACCCTAAATTCAATCCCAAAACTCAATCCGGATCTTAAGGTTCTCATTCAAGCTTCAAGTCTCCATTTTCAATCTTCTCCAAGGATTCTCCAAAGTCAAGGTATGTGGGTCTCTTTCATGGGATCCTTTAACCCATGGTGCTCAAGCTTTCTTTTACGTAAAATTGTAAGATCTAAAGTTTATTTACTCATGGGTCTTATTATGAATTTAACAGCACACTATGTTGGGGTTTCATGAAATTGTTATTGTATTAGCATGTTTTGAGCTACGAATCTAAGATCTATTGTGAGATTTGACAAAGGGTTTTGACATATATTTCTTGAGGGTGTTCCCAAGTATCTATTGATGGTTTTACACTGAATTTTCTAGCATATTACACACCCGCAAAGTGTTTGATAAAATGTCCAGTTAATGTATTTTGAGAAATTAAAGGCCCAATGCATTTCTTATGAGTTGAATGAATTTATGATGATGAAAGGAACATAGGTATATTATATTCTCCTATATAGTATTGGAAACTGACCATGTGTTACTCGGGGGGTTAAGAGCCCGGGTAACCATATCGAAGGGTTTGTACCTTCATACAAATCAAGGGGTTGTGCCTTAATAACTGAGTTGAGGGGTTAGTACCTCAATCACCAGGGGTGCTAAAGTGCGACTATCCCACCAACCAATCAAAGGGTTCGTACCTTGATAACCTGGTTGAGGAGTTAGTTCCTCAATCACCATGGGTGGTACGGTGCAACGATCCACCAACCAACCAAAGGGGTTTGTACCTTGGTAACCTACGGGTTCTATAATGATAGTCTCTTCTTAAACATGTATTATATTCTATGTAAGCATGGTTTACTTAACATTGATCATACATGTCATATTGTTATTATGCTATCTATTGCTTACTATCATGCATTTTGATTATGATGCCTATCACTTATTGCATTACATCCAACATATTTCATACATTCAAACATACTAATGCATACTCTATACCTACATGATGTTACCATGTAGGAATCGGAGCCCCACTTGATCATCCTCCTGCACATGGCTAGTACGATTTCTCTAAATCTAGTAGGCGAGTCCTCCATTCCGGGGACAATGTCTATGTTCTTATGTTATCTATTATGACTCTCTTTCTTTATTGTATATTTTAAATATGAGGGTGAACCCAGTAGCTTATCTTGGACCCCATTAAGTTCTATGGTTAGAGGTGTTGTTGGATATGCTATGCATAATGCTATGAGCTTTTACTCTCTCTTGACTCTTGATATTTATGATATGAAAGTTGTCCCTTATCCCCGATTATCCCTACTTATTATCTCTTGTTGATATTTAATTGCTTTCGCGACCAAGGATGTTTAATGATGTGCTAAGAGGCTTTCTTGGGGCCCCTTTAGGTTCCCCATGTGTCGTGTCACATCTAGGCCCTAGGCTTGGATCGTGGTAGTAGGGCATACTAAGAGTCGTAACTGTGAGTTGTAGCATACGTCGACCAATTTTTTCAATTAATTTAGGGACTCATTTGTAAATATTATAAATAGTATATTTTAGGTTTTTAGTAGTTTTTTTCACAGATTTGGAAAGGGTACACACGGACAGACTTAGAGAGCACGAAAGTTGAGTGTAGTGTTTAGGGTTTTATCTTTGGAGACTCAATTTTAGAGATTAGATTCACTTGTGGATTCACTTCATCTTTCAAGCTTGTGATTCTAAACACAAAGTGGGTTTTATTGTTCTTCATTCTCATTGGGTAGGTGATTATATATGTCTTCTATATGCATTGTTTATTTGTTTGCCCAAGCTATAAGTAGCTAAACACACAACTTGGTGTTGTGGGAACCATGAGAATCTAACTTAGAAAACCCAGATTATTTGCACATCTTGAGTTTGGTATTTGCATGTATTAACCATTTTCCTTCATTTTGTATGTTGTTTAATGGTGGCCAACATTAAAACCCGCCTAGTATCACGATCCTGATCTAGGTAGTGATGAATAGGAAAGGGAATGGTTAATAGAATTTGATGATGTGTTCTCATCTAATCAATCGAACCGAACCAAGAAGAGGTTGACTGGTACAATAGGTAATGGTTAGTTTGGCACACTATGGAGGTTAGCCAAGCCCCATAGTGAAATTCGACCTTCACCTTCAGAAGAGGGCTGGACAAACCTAAATTATCATCCTGCATGCAATGTCTCTGTCATGACCCGAACCTGGGGTCTAGGAGTGACATGGCTAATGGGGACTCGAGAGTCCCCAAACAAGGCCAAAAGTATCCAAATTAACATCATCAATTTAAAAGAATTTTCAAAAGTAAACACATAGTTCTAAGGGATGGGAAAGTAGGACTCATGCTATGGAGATATTATAGAGCAAGGGGCTAACATGGATTCACATAACACATAGCACATAAACACTAAGGGGTGGATAAGTATGACTCACTCTATGGGGGAAATTCATGACTTAGGATATTCTACATAAGTTATTGATGACCTATTACATGGTTTATAAGTCAAGTAACTTTATGATGATTAAGGGATTTCAAGTATGTATTGACTTCATGAAGAGCACCTATGATGTTGCACGTAGACCATACCTTGTTGTGGGGGTGACATGCCTCAAGCACCTTGTTGAGGGGGTGACATGCCTCAAGCACCTTGTTGAGGGGGTGGCATACCTCAAGCACATTGTTGAGGGGGTGACATGCCTCAATCACCTTGTTGAGGGGTGACATGATTCAATCACCTTGTTGAGGGTGTGATATGCCTCAATCACCTTGTTGAGGGGGTAATATGCCTCAATCACCTTGTTGAGGGGGTGACATGCCTCAATCACCTTACAAGGGGGTGACATGCCTTGGATTCCAAGTAGTAGCTTGCTTGGTGTATGTCGATTAAGGTCTCTTCCAAGTATGTAATATGTACTATGCAAGTTGTATGACTTACTAGCATGTTTTATTAAATGCATTGATCATATATACGATATTGAAATTATACTTAGCCATTGCTTATGATTATGCATTTTGACTATATTGGCTTAGTACATTCAAATGTACTAACACATACTCTATGCCTACATGATATTACCATGTAGGGACCAGAGCACCTTTTGATTATCCTCCACGTGGCTAGTTCGGTACTTCAAAAGATAAGCTTTAGTGAGTCCTCAAGTCCGAGGTCACTATCTATGTTACTTTTGTTACTTTGAGACTTCTTTATGTTAAACACTTGTTACTATAAGGGTGAGCTCGGAAAGTGTTTTGGCCCCTGCTTCACTCTATGTTAGAGGTGTTATTAGATATTGCGATGTACTTATGCTATGAGCTTGACTCCTTTATGTTTTTATGAATATCAAAGACTTCCCTTAGTCCCGCATACCATTTTATTATATCTCTTGTTGTTGTTGTTTTGCTTCCATGACTAAGGATATGTGATTGATATGCTAAGAGGCTTGTTTGGAGTCCCTTTGGGCTCCCTTTCGCCGTGTCACGTCTAGGCTCTAGGCTTGGTTCATGACAAATATGGTATTAAAGCACTAGGTTGTTAATGGTTCTTGGAATCCAATACATCACATTGATTAGAGTCTTATTCATGATAGAGAAGTGCGCCATAACGATGAATAGGAGGCTATGAGGTGTTTTAGGAAGTGTTTGACTTCTTCATGGTCTATATAATGCTTTAGATGTAAGTGTAAGGATTTTCCCTTAATGAATTCTCTTTGCTCTTTTAGATCATGCCGATTTCAAGAGGGAGACTAAGGAGAGCCCATACACCCAAGGGACAACTAACCCCTCCCGCTCCTCAATCTCCTTAAGGTGGAGGGGTAGCCCAAGATGAATTCCTAGATGCTATTACAATACTGGCACGTGCTATAACCAACCAAATTCACCAAGGGGCCCAAGTCCCTCATGCTTACACTCCTACTTCTAGGGTGAGGGATTTTTCTAGAATGAACCCACTAGAGTTTCATGGATCCAAACTGGAAAATGATCCCCAAGAGTTAGTCGATGAGGTATACAAAAGTGTTACCTATCATAAGGGTCAACTCGGAGGAGAAAGCGAAGTTATTTGCCTACCAACTCAAAGGTGTTTCCCAAGTTTGGTTCACTCAATGGAAATCAAGGAGGGG
This sequence comes from Solanum sejunctum, assembly GCA_025642045.1. Lineage (NCBI taxonomy): Eukaryota > Viridiplantae > Streptophyta > Magnoliopsida > Solanales > Solanaceae > Solanum > Solanum sejunctum. Next base: position 10,419,441 of record JAOTQJ010000102.1, read on the forward strand.
ATATGATAACGTTATTCCTTTGGAGGAGTTCAAACCCACATTCCTCAACCAATTCATTCCTATCGAGCTAAAAGAAGCTAAAATGATAAAGTTTAGGAACCTTAAGCAAGGTTCCATAAGTGTGAGGGAGTATTCCCTCAAGTTTAACAAGCTCTCTAAGTATGCCCCACAATTGGTTGCCGACCCTAGATCAAGGATGAACAAATTTGTGTCGGGAGTGTCCGACTTGGTTAATGAGGAGTGTCGTATCGCTATGTTAGTAGGTGATATGGATTTATTCCATCTCATGACATATGCCGAGCAATTAGAGGAAGAAGAACTTAGAAAAAGAAGAAGTGGTGAGTCCAAGAGGGCTCATCTTGAAGGTGGATTCCAAGGTTCGAAGGGTGGCCTGTTTAATCAAGGCCACAAGTTCCAAGGCTAAGGGTCTTCCAATGCTCCTATTAGAAGATTTTTTAATGATAAATTCCAAGATTCTAAGGTGGTGGTGGTGGGTGTCTAACCCGATATGCCAAAGATGTGGTAGGAACCATAATGGCCCATGTTTGAGAAACTCTAATGCTTGCTATGGTTGTGGTGAAGTGGGTCATAAGGTTATTGATTGTCCTTATGCTAAAAATAAAGTAGAAATGGTCGTTCATAAGGCCAAGATGCAAATACGGGTCCAAGGGCAAATGGAGGCCAATAAGGGGGTGCTCCAAGGCAAAATAGATTTTATGCTCTTCAAGGAAGACAAGTGGTGGATAAGGTGCCCGATGTCGCCACCGGTATGTTAAAAGTTCTTTATTTTTATGTGTATGCATTGATAGACCCAGGTGCTACTCTATCTTTTATTACTCCCTTTGTTTAGTCCCAATTGTTGTATGGACCTTATGAAGTGTCTATCCCTATTGGTGAGTCTATTATTGCTAAAAGAGTCTATAGAAATTTTCTTGTGTTCATATTGCATAAAATCTTGACCTGTGATTTTGTTGAGTTAGATATGGTGGATTTTGATATCATTCTTGGGATAGATTGGTTGCATGCATATTATGCTTCTATTGATTGTAGAACCCACAGGGTTAAATTCCAATTCCCTAATGAGCCTATCCTTGAGTGGGAAAGTTGTGATGTGGTAGTCAAGGGTAGATTCATTTCTTTCTTTAAAGTGTAAAAGTTTATTTCTAAGGGTTGTCTCTATCATCTTGTAAGGGTTAGGGACGTTGAGTCCAAAGTCCTTCCTATTGAGTCGGTTCAGGTGGTTGATGAGTTCTTTTATGTCTTTCCCAATAAGTTTCCTGGTGTTCCTCATGAAAGGGCAATAGACTTTGGTATAGATCTTCCTGATACTCAACCCATTTCTATTCTCCCTTATCGTATGGCCCCAGCAGAATTGAAGGAGTTAAAGGAACAATTGAGATATTTGTTGGGAAAGGGTTTCATAAGGCATAACAAGTGTCCTTGGGGTGCACATGTGTTATTTGTGAAAAAAAAGGATAGTTCTCTTAGAATGTGCAATGATTACTGGTAACTTAATAGAGTCACAATAAAGAACAAATACCCTCTACCAAGGATTGATGACCTTTTTGATCAACTTCAAGGGCTAGTCACTTTTCTAAGATTGATCTCTGATTCGGGTATCGCCGAGTGAAAGTGAGAGAGTGTGACATTCCTGACGGCTTTTCGAACTAGGTATGGGCACTTTGAGTTCATGGCTATGTCCTTTGGTTGACAAATACACCGGCTATATTTATAGATCTCATGAATAGGGTCTTTAAACCCTATCTTAACTTCTTTGTGGTGGTTTTTACTGATGATATCTTAATTTATTCCCATAATAAGGAGGAGCAGGTGAATCACTTGAGAGTGGTTTGCAAATCTTAAAAGAGGAGAGGTTGTATGCTAAATATGAAAAATGTGAGTTTTAGTTGAAAGAGGTTACTTTTCTAGGGTATGTGGTATCGGGTGATGGCATTAAGGTGGATCCTAAAAAGACGGAGGTGATTAGAAATTATCCTAGACCTTTGACCCTATCAAACATTAGATGTTTCTTGGGTTTAGTGGGTTATCACCTTAGGTTTGTGAATGGCTTCTCTTCTATTGCTTCTCCTATGACTAAGTTGATATAAAATAAGGCAAAATTCATGTGGAACGATGAATGTGAGAGGAGTTTCCAAACTTTAAAAGATAAGCTTGTCTTTGCTCCTATCTTGGCTCTATCGAAAGGATTGGAAGGATTTGTTGTGTATTCTGATGCCTAAAAAATTAGTTTGGGGTGTGTTTTAATGCAAAATGGTATGATGATAGCATATGCCTCTAGACAACTTAAGGTGCATGAGAAGAATTATCCCACCTATGATCTTGAATTGGTGGTCGTGGTATTTGCTTTGAAAATTTGGCATCACTGCTTGTATGGGATTCATGTTGATATGTTTACCGACCACAAGAGTCTCCAATATGTGTTCACCTAAAAATATCTTAACTTGAGACAAAGAAGGTGGTTAGAGCTCCTTAAAGATTATGATATAAGTGTGCATTATCACCCCGGCAAAACTAATGTTGTGGCTGATGCTCTAAGTAGAGTGTCCATGGGTAGTCTAGCTTATGTTGATGATGGAGGCAAAGAGGTGTCTAGAGAGAGGTTTACCGGTTGGCTAGATTGGGGGTTAGGTTGGATAAAGTTGATAATGGTGGTGTAGTGGTTGTTAATGGTTCTAAATCTTCCTTAATTGAGGAGGTAAAGGCAAAACAAGATCTTGACCCCGCCTTGTTAGAGTTGAAGGCCTTGGTGAGAGATGGTAAAGTGGAGGTTTTCTCCTAAGAGGGAAATGGTGCCCTTAGGTACCATGGTAGATTATATGTGACAAATGTGGATGACTTGAAAGAATTGATCTTGAAGGAGGCCCATAATTCATCCTATTCCATTCACCCCGATTCTATAAAGATGTAGCGAGATTTTAAGTGGGTGTATTGTTGGGGTGGTATGAAGGACATTTCCAAGTTCATATTCGGATGTCACAATTGCCAACAAGTGAAGCCCGAGCATTGAAGGTCGAGTGGCCTAGCTCAAGATATAAATATTCCTACTTGAAAGTCGGAAGAGATCAACATGGATTTTATGGTTGGGTTACCTAAGACTAAGAAACATTTTGACTCTATTTGGGTTGTTGTAGAAAGAATGACAAAGTTGGCTCACTTCTTATCGGTCAAAGCCACTTATGGTGCCGAAGATTATGCGAAGTTGTATATACATGAGTTGGTTAGATTGCATGGGGTTCCCTTGTCTATCATTTGGTGTTGTGGTGCTCAATTCACTTCTCACTTTTGGAGGTCATCTCAAAGAGGTCTTGGTACTAAGGTTAAGCTTAGCATGATTTTTCATCCTCAAACGGATAGTCAAGCCGAGAGGACTATCCAAACTCTCGAGGATATGATTAGATCTTATGTTTTGGAGTTTAAGTGTAGTTAGGATGAACATCTTCCACTTATTGAATTTGCTTACAACAATAGCTACCACTCAAGCATTGGAATGGCTTCTTTTGAATCTCTTTATGATAGGTGTTGTAGATCCCCAGTTGGGTGGTTTGAAGTGGGAGAAATGGCTTTGCTAGGTCCAAATTTGGTCATGGAGGCCTTGGACAAGGTGAGGTTGATAAGAGAGTGGTTGAAAACAGCCCAAAGTAGACAAAAGTCATACTCCGATGTAAGGAGAAGAGATCTTAAGTTTAAGGTTGGTGATTGGCAAGTCAGGATCATCTTGCAATCCACCTTATCCGGTAAGTTACCTAACAGAACTTGAAACTTTGGCTCATTTTCTTTATTCTTTTTACTTGAAAGTCTCAACCATGAAGGGTGTGGTCCGATTTGGCAAAAAGGGGAAATTGAGCCCAAGGTTTGTTGGTCCTTACAAAGATTTGAGAAGAGTAGGTAAGGTTACATACGAGTTGGAGTTGCCTATGGAGATGAATATGGTTCATCTGGTCTTCCATGTATCCCGGTTAAAAAAGTGTGTGGGTAACCCAAGTGCTACAGTGCCCTTGGATGTTGTGGGTTTTGTAGAAGATAATTTGACTTATGAGGAGGACCCGATGGTGATGTTGGATAGACAAGTGAACAGGTTAAGAAACAAAGATGTAGCATTCGTCAAGGTCCTTTGGAGGAACCAACAAGTTAAAAATGTCACATGGGAAGCCAAGGCAGACACGAGAAAGTGATATCCATATCTCTTCCAATCTACTCAAGCCAAAGGTACTAAATATGATTTCAAGTCTTAAGTTTCAACCCTTATGTCATGCATGCATTCATGTTCATGGTAACAAGTCTATCATGATTTTGACACTCATGTTGAGACTTTTTGAAAATGATATTTAAATGCGTTTGTGGATTCATGTCAGGCTAAACACTTCATGATTACTTCTCTTATGCACATTCTTTTGACATTCGGGGACGAATGTTCCCAAGGAGAAGACATTCAAATGCCCCAAAATGTGCCTCAAAAATACCCATAATCATAGTTTCCATATATCTCAAAATCCATATGTGATATCAAAAATTTGACTTCATATTCTTGATCAGAGAAAAAAATTAAGTGGGAAATGGATATAACCCAAATTTTAAAGTACCTGTAACAAAAAATAAATTTTGCTAATTTATAATTTCTAGAGAGCATCAGTGCTTTGACAGCAACGCGCCAAGGGCATGGAGTAGTACAAATTTTGTCTTCACATTGGGACCACATCACAGACCAGACGCGGACCATTTTTAATTTTTCCTTCAATTTTTCTGCGTCAGCCAAGGGCATTGAAGGTCATAGCCCCTTGCCAACTTATGCGTAAAAACACCTATAGTTAGCCATTTTTCAACTCTATATTACTCAAGACCCTCTCAAAAATCTCTGTAAGTCTTAACCAAATATCTCATTCAAATTTCAAGGATTTCAAGCTTACCTTTGGAACTTAAGGATTCACTTAAAGCTCTAAGTTTTATTCAAGCTCATCTCAAGAAAACCTATGTTTGAGGGATGTGGGCTTCATCCATTGGGTCCTTTCACCCATGGAGTCCAGTCTTCCTTCTTATGAAAATTGTATGTTTTCAAATGGTATCATCTATGGGTATCTCATATTATGGATTACAAATATAAAATATGTTGGGGTTTCATGAAATGTTGATTGATTATATATGTCTATCTATTTTAAGCTTATACCAAGAATTGGTTTTGTCTATTCAGACTATATATGTTTTGAGCTATGAAACTATGATCTATTATGAGATTTGAGGATAGATTTCAAGGTACCCTACAAGAGGGTTTTACTATATATTGGTGTGATTGATTGGCATTGAGTTTTCTCATATTATTTCACTCTTGAATTGCTTGATCTTGAACAAGCATTATGAACCCACCAAGTATTTGATAAAATGTCATGATTAGGATTCTCAAGATATTGATGATCTATTACATGGTTTATAAATCAAGTGACTTTATGATGATTAAGGGCTTTCAAGTATGTATTGACTTCAAGAAGAGTACCTATGATGTTTCAAGTAGACCACACCTTGTTGAGGGGGTGACATGCCTGAATCACCTGTTGGGGGGTGACATGCCTCAATAACCTTACAAGGGGTGACATGTCTTGGATTCCAAGTAGTAGCTCACTTGGTCTATGTCAGTTGAGGTCTCTCCCCACACATGTAATATGTACTACGCAAGTTGTATGACTTACTAGTATGTTTTACTTCAAGCATTGATTGTCATGACCCGAGCCTAGGGCCTAAATGTGATACGGTGAATGGAGAACCCAAAGGAACCCCAAACAAGCCTCTTAACTTGTCATTAAATATCCTTGGTTGTGAAAGCATATAAAAGACATATAGAATAGAAAGGGGCATTAGGGCTAAGGGAAAATGTTGTAACACATCAACATCAAGAGATAAGAAATCATAACTCATATCATAAAACATAAACCAAAGTCCTCGAAATAGAGGACTACGTGAAGGAGGAGGATGATCAACTCGGGCACCGGTTCCTACATGGTGATATCATGTAGGCAAGAGTATGTGTTAGTACATTTGAATGTACTAAGTATGAGGGATACAATGCAATAATAGATAGGCATTATACTCAAAATACATACATTAGACAATAGGCATAGTATAACAATATGGCATGTATGAGCAATGCATAAGTAAAACATACTTTAAATAACTCATGCTCATATAAGATATCATATGTGTGGAAGAGACCATGCTAGATTTCCAAGGTACGAACCCCTTAGGGTTAGTGATAATGTATCCCTATCACTTAGGTCGATGAGTATGAACCCCTATCTAGGTTAATGATTATGTCACCCTATCACCGAGGTGGATGAGTATGAACCCCCATCTAGGTTGGTGATTATGTCTCCCTATCATCGAGGTGGATGAGTATGAACCTCCATCTAGGTTGGTGATTATGTTGCCCTATCACCGAGGTGGATAAGTATGAACCCTCATCTAGGTTATCTGGGCTCTTGCCCCCCCCCCCTCCGGATTGGGCATGGTCTAATGCAACATTTTATATAGAGTTCATCATATGCATAAGCTCCCTTCATCATTAAAACATCAATCATATCATATACATAAGCTCTTTTCATCATCATAACATCATTCATATCATATCTCATGCTTTGGACCTTCATTTCCTCAAGAAATCATAACTGGACATTTTATCAAACATCTTAGAGGTGTGTAATGGGGGTAAAAGAGCATGCAATTTGGAGATGAAATCATGCAAGAAAATTAGTGGTAAACCATCAATCAACACCTTGAAACATCCCCAAGGCATTCACATCAAAACCCCTCATCAAATCCAACATTTAGAGCTCAAAACATGCTAAAACAACCATAATTTCATGAACTAAAATAACTGTACAGTAAATTTCTCAATATAC
>JAOTQJ010000102.1:10426445-10465327 GCA_025642045.1 Solanum sejunctum
AAGAATGCTTCATCCAAGGATATAGAGAGAGAACCAAATTACTGACCCCATGCAAGCGATGATACGTCAAATCCAAGAGGTTACGGATCTACAAAAGTAGCATTTAACAAGTATTACACTTTGAAATAAGCAAATGGGTATTCGTCAAAGCATCGATTTGAACCTCTGGACCTCCACTACTGAAAGGAAATTCATCTCTTACCTGCAGTTTTAGCTAAAAAAATTGAAATTTTCCAGAATTTTCAGAGAAAAGAGAGGGATTTCGATCTCAAACCTGTAAACATGTACAAAAAATTGTTAAAAAATCTGGTGTTGCGTTACTTACACTTTCCTTTCACCTAACTCTGCAATTCTTCGCGTTTAAGCAGTAAACAAGAAAGAAAAAACGATTCCTTTTTTGTGTTTCTGTTCTTTTCTTTTTTCTTGGTCTTATCAATAAAGCTTAGTAGAAGAAAGTCAAGAATGAAGATGCTGAAGAAAAGAAGGCGCTGTGCAGTCTTGCTGGACTGGTGCTAATGGAGGTGGGTAAATGTATGGGTTGTGGGGCCTCTCACAATTCGTATTCGCTAAACGGACAAGTTTGCCCTTTCAACTCTTTCATATTTTATAGAAATAAATATATAAAACACATCTAAAATATAACTTTTTTTGAGTTTCATATATAAAATATTAAAAATTTAAGAAATACAATTAAATTATTATTTATTAATTTGTGAAATATAATTCTATTTTTTATTTCACTCTTATCATCTTACCATGGTGTGTGCGCTACACACTCTCTTTTATTTTAAAAAAAATCACATCATACTCTTTATGAATAAAATATTTCATCTTGACAAAAAATAAAAAAAATTATATTATTAGTTAAAATTAAATATTAAAATATAATTATTTTAAAAAAATATTATAAAATAAAATATAAATATTTTTCTTACCCATCCTACCACTTCCTCTCACCATAACAATCCGTCCCAAACAAAAATTATAATTTTTTTTAAAAAAAATTATTTCATCTCCATCTTCAAATAATAATCTAGATATTATTTTAATTATTTTTAAAAATATTATTCTACGCTAACTACTTAATCCTCTGCTTTTATTTTTTTATTATTTTTAGAAAATTATTTTTTATTTATCGCAAGATTTTTTAAATAAATTTTTTATTTCTTTTATACTTGATAAACAAGTAGAAAAAGAAAATTCTAAAATTATGTGTACATATCTATAAAAAAATATATATATAAAAAATATAAAAATAAATTAGGAGCGGAGGATTAGATGCAAGTGGAATAGAATTATATTTATTTTAAAAAATCTATTCTTTTAAGGTAAGAGCGGAGTAGGGGCTGAAAATTGAACTTTTAAAAAATATTTCATAAAAAAGATACAAAAATAAAAGAGGTTGGGATTGTTAGGAGTTGGGGCAATAAGTAGGTGAGAAAAATATTTTAAATTTAATTTTTAAAAAATAATATTTTTTTCGAAAGGTATTTATACTTTAATCTTTTATTTTTAACTAATATTAATATTTTTATTTAATTTTTGTCAATGTGGCATGCCATCCAATAAAAGGGAGAGTGTATTACACATACTATTGAGGTGTGTTTCTCAAACTAATAAATGATAATTTAGGTGTGTTTCTCAAACTTTCAATACTTTAGATGTGAAACAAAAAAAAATGATATAGTTTAAGTGTGTTTTATATATTTATCTCTATTTTATATTTCTATTATCTATTATATAGAAAAGTCAATATATGGACGGCTAATACATGGACGACATATTTGTAATTATGCTTATAATTCAAGGACAAATGATCAATAGCAATTTAAAATATCTATTGATTTTCTAACTCTAAATTTTCATTCTAAAACATTTTTTAAAAAAAACTTACACAGAAGTTAATTCTAGAAATATCATTACAAATATATAATTATACGTATCGCATAAAGATAAATAATAAATATCTATATCAAATATGTACTGATTTGTTCAATTCAAATTTCTATTCTAAAAATTTTTTTTAAAAAAAAACAAAACAAAACAAAAATTAGTCACTTACATACAACTCAATTCTAGAAATATCAATTGTACCCTTATATTGTCTATAATTGTATGCTCATCATTGAGGGACAAATAATATAACTATTTAAAATATCTATTGATTTTCTCACTCCAAATTTATATTCTAAATTTTTTTAAAAAAATAAATTGATACTTACACGCAACTTAGTTCTAGAAACATCAATATAAATTTATAATTATGCTTATTATACAAGGACAAATGATAAATATTCATATCAAAATATCTACTAATTTGCTCAATTCAAATTTCTATTCTAAAAAAAACTAAAAAAATAAAAATAAAAACAAAAACTAGACATATAGACATAATTCAATTCTAGAAATATCAGTTGTACTCTTTTATTGTCTATAATAAAAATTTCATTCTTGTTATTTCAGCTAAAACTCATGTACCTACTTTTATTTTCTTGACTTTTCATTTACAACATTTCTTTGTTTCAGCTAAAAACTCATATATCTACTTCATTTTCTTTTTAATAGTAATAGGCTCTTTAGTATGCATAATAATGAGTTAGCTTATCAGAAATTTTTAGAATTGTATTAGAATTTACTCACCTATGAAACTTAATCACATATAAGGTTTAATCTTTTTTATTTTTTAAATCACATAAAAGGCATAATCTTTATATTTTCTTTTAGATTCCTAGATTATAAAGAAACTAAAATAATTATAGCACAAGTTTTGAGCATTTTTTGAGTTTTTAATGATTGAAATTTTTTTAAGGTGCTAAACTTTTATACTTCACTTTCTACAATTGAAATTGTCATTTTTTGATTGGTAATTTGAATAAATATTTGAAATTCTTATTGATTTTGCATAACATATTTTTTAGCAATATGTTTTTCAATTAGTAAAGCATTGTTAGTCTTACCCCTTCTCCATTGTTACGTTGATAAAATAATATTGTGTTGTGGCTTATGATACTTTTAGAATAGTTTGGTATCTATTTTGATATTTTAATTAATTATTATTTACTTCTCTTTTGTAGATATTCATCCTAAATTTCTTTATATGATTGTTTCTAGAATGACAAAAAAACTGATAAGCTGATTATTAAAACTTTTATTTATAAGAAATGATGAATTCAAATGTGCTTATGCATATATTGCAAATGAAAGAATCCTATAATATATGAATAACGAAGTACATAAGTGTTACGTTTTATTTCACATGTTATATACAAAGATGACATTTTCTGATATATTAGTACGGAGGTTTTGACTGAGTTTAATCTAATTATTATGTTATGTTGTGATAGCATGGAGTTCTTTGACTGAGCTTGGTCTAATTATTTTAGTCGTATTTATTAAAAAATGCATAAGAAATTAACATGTTGGGCCGTGTTGAGCACGGAAATTCTTATCTAGTTAATTAATAATAGTATATTATATTAATTTTTATTATATTGAAAGCAAATATCTTCTCAAATTGAAGCTTTGTAACTTTATCAAAGAGTCGTGTCTTTTTCAATGAGTTATGACCTTTTCTAAAAGATTGCTAATAAGACATAATAAACACCTGTTCATACTAAGATTTATTGGCTATAATTTTTTAATTATAAGTACCAAACTAGTCCGTTTATTACAATAATAGAAGGTCCAGGCCCATGCGAATTTGTTTGTCTTGGCACCTTCTTGTTCTGCTTGTTTACCTTATTGCCACCAATTTGTTGTGTGCACTGTAACTTTGGGAAATAGTAAAGTAATTGTTGCTGTGGCATTCTTATATCATATAGATTGCACCATGTTAGTATTGTATGGCTTGGCGCACTTTGGACTAAGTAGAAATGTGTTTGATGTACCTATTATAGTTGGATGTACCGCTAATAGAGTTTCTTTGCAATTTTCATATTTTATACATTTGTCTCCTAGTACAGAATCAGTAGAGGTACATTTTAACGTCTACGAATTTGCTGGGTGACCCAAAAGATGTACAACACATAGTCTAGTACAGTGTATTTACAATTTCGTAGGATTGGTAATATTCAATATACTTGGCTCCTACTATGCGATCTGCAGCGCTACAACTGAGTTGCGACGGCATTGAGTTCAGCTTCGCAAATTGGTGTTCTCCCACTTTGCCTTGTTTTCACATTGCCCTGCGTAAAAACGAAGAATATGATGCTGTGTTAGGCAGCATGCACGGCTAACACGTATGGAATTTACTGTGAATTGTCTTTTTTACATTAGCATAGAATTTGTTTGGATCTAGTTGTGGCGCTTTGCACATCGTGGGGTTGCTGTTCATGAAATTGTTGCTCACCTTGTATGCAGCTATTGTTGGCTTTCTCTACACTTCTTCAGGTGGATGTGTGCAGTGGCGGCAATGCTAATTCCAAAAGCCAGACCACTCCAAAAGACAGTACCTCCTTTTCCCATAAGCTCTCAAAAACCCAAAATAAGCTCTGCATTTCCTGCGATAAGGAGACGTGCGCAGTGTTAGGGACATACCAACAATAATGCTTCTGGGAGAGTCAGCTTCGGGGTCAGGGCGAGATAAGATGGACCTACAGGATGAGAAATGGGCGAGCCCTCTTTCGTAGTAGCTGCCACAGGCGTGAAATATAAGTGGGACACTAACCGTTTACATTTGATTGGGCGGCATAGGTTTTTTACTGGATGGACCTGACTTCGAACTTTCTCCTTCACCTGTTGTGCTTTCTATGTCCAGTATGTATTGATCCATTGACTTGGCCTTTTTGCTGCATCTCTCGTCGACATTTGGAGGAGAGCCTGACTCCATGTCCCTGTAGGACAGAATACCAAGGCTTGATTGCGCCATGTTAGAGCTCCTCCAAGTCGCTTTTCTCAGCTGGATGTGAAAGAGTTTGTCCTCCAGCATATCTTGGGCATGTTTAATGAGCAGTAACTGGCGCTAAAAGAAGTGGAGGACAGTCGATATTGTGAAAATAGCTTTTGGAGGTGGAGATGTGCTATGTTTGAGTGGTATTTTATATATTAGTAAAGGGTGTAACAGAAGCAATGGTAAAGTAAGCAGGTGACGGAAGTAACCTTAACGTAAGTTGTTTGGAAGATGTCGTCAACCATCACCAAAAGTAATTTCTCTGCCAGATAGCCTGAGATGAGGGCAGTTGTCGTACCAGTACCGTCAACCAGATCAATTTGGAAGGTGCATCTGCGAATATGCATAGTTAGTTTGGCATTTATTGAGTATAGCTTAGTTAGTGTGTGGGCGTGAAATGTACAGAAAGGTTGTGTGAGAGAGTACCGAGGTACTAATGTGGTCTTTTCTGACATTTCGAGCAGTCGAACTTCCTGATATCTTTGGTGCGCTTCTTTTGCCTGCAGCCCGGACATTCCAAGGCACAAAACTGTTGGAGGTCATTGGATAGGGACATTCCTGCTTCTACATGGAATATGCCCACCTGTGAAGCAGTTCAAAATTGTTGATGGTGGTGCAGTTATTTAGTTGTAGGAGATTGCAGAGGTATGTGTTCAACTTACGGATGCTGTAGTAGCAAGTTCTGCTATGTGAAATCAGTGTAACTGATCCATTGTCACAACAGAACTCGGGGGATTCATATTGGAATTTTCGGGCGTCACAAAATTTACAGTGTGGTACTTTTTTGAGTTCTACATAATTTGTAGGCTTTACATTATTGTTCTGTAAATTCATTTCTAATCTCTTCTGACCTATGGCGAAGCAATTGTTATGCGATTAGTAAGTCATCACTTACACCGGCGCATGGCGGTTGTGGTAGAGTACATACCTGTTGTAGGTGTAGACGATGTTGATGGCCGTTGGGGTCTGCTCACAGCAGTAGTTGCCGGTGATCCTAGTCGTAACCACAGGCATGCTTAGCCATAAATGTTGTTTGGCGTTTCCACTGTTTGAGTGAGGGGTGGGGTTGGGGGGGCAGGGAAGAAAGTCGAAAACAACTTTGGAGTTGGTGTTACTGACCTACTTCTAGTCCAGTAGTTCCATGAACAGTCGGGGGATCATTTCCTGCAAATATGGGAATAAGTAACTCAGATAGGGGACAACAAGTTCGGGTGCCAAAGTAGTTTGTGTACATTGATTGTGCAGTAAACGGTAGGGGCGTAGTCATGTGTTGCTACATGAAAAGGTCGTTCTAAAGAATGACTGACTGAAACTCACCAAATTCAAAACAGACTGAGAAGGTAGGAACGAACAATACAAATGTTATCAATAAAGCGTACTGTTACTACGGATAACTGGAGTAAACAGTGTTCGATGTAGTATACCGAACCTTCCCAAGCAGTGTGTAAACACCCTGAAGTTGTAGCTGTAGTAGGACGGCAAAAGTGGGGGTTGACTTCAGGGCCTTCACGCACATCCTTTCCTTCTTCCGATAGTTGAAGGTTCTTTGCTGTAGTTCTTTTGGCTTGTTGGTGCGCGAGCATTCTACTTTCCCGCTCAGTAGGTATTTCAGCATATCTAGCACGCCGCAACAGATTCCATCGTGAACACTGTTGTTTCGTAGTATTAACCAACTGTGTTGGTGTATCATAGGTGTTTACGTTTAGTGTGATCACAGGTAATGCTGCAAGTGAGGAGTAATGTGTAGCAATATAATTAAGTTTCCACCTGATGAAGCAGTAAATATTAGCTGTAACTTGGTAAGTTAACCGTTTAAATATTCTAAAGACTGATCTACTGTTGAGTAGAAAGCAAGAGCAAAGCATTTTCAAAAGAAGGCTTGGGCCAACAGCCTAAGACGGTAAGCGTTGCTCTGCAATTTGGAGGTCACCAGTTTCTACGCCTGGATATTTCATTTTGGTTTTTGGTTTTTTCCCATTTCCATGCTAGGAGTATATAGGTACCATGAAATTCTTAGGAAGTAACTAACTGTTTCAAGTATTGACCACATTCTAAATATGCACATTTAATAGTCCAATGCTATTTTTTTGTTAGAGCAAGATATATAGAAATGGTATTTTCTAACCAAAAGGATTAGCTGAGCCACCCAATTTATTGTAAGTTAGTTTATTGGGGTATAGTTCTGCTATACGTGTGCTAGGTATTCTAATTAACGAATTTCAGTTGTACATTTGGTATATTGGTAGTACCTTATCCAATAGCTGTGCTTAGATTACATTGCGTGGGGTTTCAAATCTAATCGGTTGTTCAAGCATTCTTAGGTAAAGAGGAAGTGGTGAAGATTGAGTTTGATGTCATTTTGGTGAACTGCTATTTAGGTCTGTTAAGTGTGTTTTAAGTACTTCTGCACTCTCATTGGCATTCAGGTCGTAAATTGTATTTGCCACTTCTTGGCCTTTGATAAGTGTGACTGCATGCACATAGGGTGTTCGTGCAGTCCCATGGGTTGGGTTTATGCGGAGAAGTTGCATGCAAAAATCATAAATGTTTCCATTAAAGTGTAGCCGTAGGCAGAGATAGTGAAGTACAATTTCTTATCATGCTAGTGGTGCTAGGCATACCTGTGGGTGAAGTTACATTTACCCTTGATGTGTCATCCGCTGAACCTCCCATCTTATCTGCTAATCCTGGAATTTTCACATTCTACGGTTAGGCATGTCCACATAGTACCAGTACACAAGAAAGTTCAATTGGTTTTGTCTTACCGAGTTCAGTCAAGCCACTGATTTCAGCAGAAGGGCAAGCAGGACCTATGATATGCCAACTGGTAAGGTTTTGAAAGAAAAACCATAGCAGCACTTGTGTGTCGGTAATTCGATGTGAAGTGTTATTACGTAAGTAATAAGTTCTACTCAGTGAGTTTAATGTCCTTATAGTGAAGTGCGTTTGGGGGGCATATTTCATCGGTACATATCAAATGCTGTAGTATTTTCAGAGACGGGCTCATGAAGACTTCCAACCAAAAAAAATACAGATAGTATAACAAACCTTTGTATATAGCCATTGAAGATGTTGAAGGTGGAGCCGTACAGGGATCGCTACACTCCCTATTCATTTCGGAGGCACTGTACTGTGCAACTGATTGCTGCAGAAGTCGTATCCTCGCAGCTTCAGCTCTTCGTGCCTGCTGTTGTGCCAGCAATACAACTTTCCTCTCAATAGACATTTGGGCATATTTATTGCAGTGCAACAACTTTCGGCATGCCCACTGTTGGTCCCCATTATTATCGAATTCGATGGGCGTATCACCACTGCTTTCCGCCATCTCGCTAGCAAGTAATTATACAAATTAGCCAATAATTTGCAATGATATACTTGAGTAAGTGCAGAGGTGAACAGACAGTAGCATTTACGTATAGTTGGGTCAGCGAAACCTTTAAACAGGGGAAATATACTTGTTTACCAAAGTATTGGACAGCTGAGTATTGTTCATTCGCCTACCTAATTAGAGGCGATTTCTTAGGTTCGTTCGGTATAGGTTATTGAAGGCCTCGAAAATGATTTCCCGAGCTCTTGAACTACCCCTATATTAGAATTATCCCACATATATATATGCGCAAAGTCTATAAACATTACGACGATACTTCAATAAATGAGTTTGGGTTTACGAAATGGCCTAATTGTTTCGGACATTTTTAACAAACATCTTGCCTACAGTATCTACGTAATAGGCACCTTCTGTAATTCCAAATAATTGAGCAGAATACGATGCTATAGACCTATTATTAACTGGATTATGGCATCCTAAAAGGTGAACAACTCAAGCGTTGGTGTAAGAAGACACAGGTTACCTCGTTTCTAGTAGATTGGAGTACTTGCCCGGTGAAGAGTCTAAAGTCCATTGTTAAGTTCAGCGTTAACCAATTTGGAGGAAACCCAGAGCGTGCCGGAGGGGCTATTGAAGAATTGTTGTTGTATTGGGTAGTAGAAGGGATTTTTTAGTTGCCTATAGGTGTTGCATAGGCGCACACATGCAAGTGTTGGGAGGAGCTAGAGTGGGAGGAACAATTTATGGCCTTGATTTGTGGTATGAAGGGCTGCCACGTGAAGGCTTAAAGGCATGCAAACACTTTCCACCTTGCTTTGGCCTTGAATGGATTTAATATAGGTGCACCTATTGTGTAACGGAGCGTAAACAGATTAGATGGGTTGGAAGAAGTTAAAGGCATAATTTACTTAACAATAGTCAATGAGATTCGGCGTATACTCAGCAAATTCAAAGCGTAACTGTGGTGAGCACAGCGAAAGAATAGCGACGGATAGCATGAACGGACGCACTAATGAAGGAGCTTATTTGTCGTACTTCATTCTTTTGTTGATTATATACGTTATATGGCCTAACGGAACAGTTCACTCTGCAATTATCGTTACGACTTATCACATAGCTACATGGCTATAGAAGCGAAAAAACGGCGACTTTATTGGACTGCAGCTGCTGCACCATTCAAAGGCTTTAGCAAATAGCTAAGGCGGAAAGGTGAAGCGTTGTAAACGATAGAGCATAAACGAGCTGAAATTATCTTTTCTATGCGTTACGAAATATGGCGCAACTTTCGTCGACTGAGGGAATAACAATTAAATTTGGTTGCCCTAACAAAGTAAACAGTACAAAAAAACTCACGTGGCAGTACAGACCTAGGCTGCTGCTATGAAAACCTTAACGGTTACTACAGTGAAGACACTTTGGCCTTCGTATACTGTACATTAAGTCGGACATACACCAACTCTACTGCGAAGGTAAAATTCGACAAGATATATTTAATATTGTAATGGTAATATTTACATCAACCAGAAGTTTTTCATTCAACTACATTTCTGACAGCCATAGTTTGCCAGTTACAACTTCTCAAAACTTTAAAAAAAGGTAAATCAGAGTTCATTGTTTCTGGAAATTTGTGGGTGTTCAGCTAGCTTTAGTAGTGGCCTACTGCAAGAAGTCTGGCCAAAAGCACACCATCCCAAATCGTAAGCTGCAGCAACCTCCCATCTTACCTATCAGAAGATGAAAATATGAGTCAGTCGAAGGGAGGGGGCATAATTGAAACCCAAATGTTGACGTATTTGTGCGCATTAACTGTCCATGTCTTAACTGTCATGTTCTTAACCTCTATCTGATGTTCATAGCAGCGGAAGTGCTACTGCTTGTTCTAGTGTTCATCTTTCTTTGTCAATCAAGTGTTGTGGTTGGAGTTCTACTGCGGCCAAGGGTGCTATAGTAGACCACCGACAAATGCTGGGAAACACTAGAAGTCTCGGAGAAGTTTCGTGATAGGCGGTTGTTATGATATGTGGGAGTAGTGGTTCAAGGAATGCATGATTATTTAACCTGGTTCTAAGGGTTGAAGGAGCTTATATCATATGCAGTAGCTTATATCATATGCAGTCGCTATTTCTTGGAACATGCGAATGGAACTTTCAGTTAGCCCAAACAGTTTGTTAACTATGGCGTAGAACTGGCGGGATCAGGTTAGCAGTAGAATTGGCTCTTGGAATTCCATTAGCCCAAACAGTTTGTTAACTGTGGTGTAGAACTGGCGGGATCAGGTTAGCAGTAGAATTGGCTCTTGGTCTGATTGTACTCATTGTGTGTGTGTGGGTGGGGGGGCGGCAAACCGGGCAACGCAATCTCAAACATTTCAGGAGGCGAAAATTTAGAGTGAGTACAGACCTAAGTGATCGCGGCTGCTTCATATGCGAGCATATTCAGCTACCGTAAAACATTCCCCCCCCCCCCCCTCAAAAAAGATCCATAAGCTCCCATGTACTGCAATAGCTGGTTGACAGTCCTCAGCGTGACGGGCCTTCTTGGATGGCTTGAAATAGCAATTTTACTACATTTAGGAGTAGATTTGTTCTCGAGGCACACCAAAACCTAAACCAAAAAGTAAACAAAACATAACAATTTGCCCTGCACCCCAGAACTGTTCAAAGTTTCGCAACGTTATATCTTCAGGCCATTAGAAAGCAGATGTTCCTACATATGTAATGCAAAGCAGTAAAGTCAAAGTTAGGGACACACCTGCTAAACCAGCTCACTGCAGTAATAATGGCAGCTGTCACATTGCTCCCCGAAGTCCTACCTTCATAGTTTAGCTGCGCGGGTGCTGGGTCAATTGAGCCACCTGACTGCGCAGCCCGGCTTTGCTTACGACCACCAATTATTAGGAAGAAACGTTCCTTTTCAAGGTATCCTAAGATTCGGACAGCTTGCTGACCACCGTTAGCGCTTTTGGAAGTTAACCGTCTCACTTGAATGTAGAAAACTCGGTTGCACAACATCTGATGGGCATGTTTGGTACATAGCTGTTCACGCTGGCAATGACCGACAACATTTGGAAGCAGTAAAAATCAGCAAAGTTAACCGTAAATGCTCATCTGTGTAAGGCTAACAGGGAAGACGTGCAATCCACCCAATTGGATTGAATCCTTGGGTTCTTTTTCCCCCTTTTTGGTAGATATGCATTCATTAATTTTCATTTACTTTCCTAGGGTTATGTTGAAGTAAAAGTTTGTAACATAATGATGTAAATAATATTTAGACTGCATTATGTAAAACCGAAATGCAAGCACTTTTATTTACTTCGGTCATTTCAGACTACCCGGCTTGAACGTAGGCCTAACATATGCACAAAGCCAACCAAGTGGTACTACGGCAGGCCAGAAGATGCATGAATACACAGAAGGCACAGCCGAAAAGCAGTAATTTGTGGAGGCTAGGATACGTGCCTAAGCCTTCATGAGTTTTCGGTTGGCAGTTTCCATCTGAGCACATGCACGCGTAATTAATCAGCGGCATACATTCATTGCAGCTGTTCCTGTAAAATGATATACAGTCAGCAAGCGGCAGTTCAAGCCAAGCAATATCATGTGCCGTGGGGGAGTATTTATGTACCACGAAGTAGGAGGCGGAGTATATAAGCCCACTAACCTTGATGTAAGTTGTCTGGAATATGGTGTCGGCTGTGGCACCTAGAAGCTGTTTAGTGACGCTACCAGAAATAACACCGGTAGCGGAGCTTCTCTCGTCAGTAAGAGCCAATTCAAAAATGCACCTGCAATTGCATGTTGTTATTAGTACAGTAAGGAGGCATGTATACAGCGGTGTAGCTGATAGGATTGGGTAACGCAGGGCGTAGCTTCATTATCGGGGCACTAATGTTGTATGCTTCTGACACCTAGTGCATTCAAACTGCCGGCGATGCTGCGTACGCTTCCTTTGCTGGCAGACTGAGCATTCAAGCACGCAGAAACTTTACCGGCGATCTGCGATGGACATCTCGGCTTCGATGCAAAAGACATCAGCTTGTAGAAATGAAGGAAAGGGGAAAAGAAGGGGGGAGAGAGGTATACGACCCACTATTAATAGAGTAACTGGTTCATTTAGGCAGTTGTAGAGGGGGGGCGTACTTACCGGGTTTTGCGCCGTAATTTCAGCGATGGAGATGATCGAACGGAGGGGTGGGACCAAAGCAAGACTACCCGCTGACCCCACAAGCACGTCTATCGTGTTCCGGAAAGTGCCGCTTTGTTGTCCCTTGCCCTATGTACATTCACGACTTGTTTTTGTTATATGGCTCTAGAGCAGCTTAGAAGTATCATTTAATGCCAGGAAATCCGTACCGATTTAGAAGCCGTACCGCTTGTGGGTAGCAGGAGTTGATGCATATCATTGAGTTAAATCGGGTTTGCAATGTTAGGCCTATCGCAGGCAGGCATTATCAACAAAGTGTAGATCATAAGAAGTCAGTTTACATGCAAAAGCTGGGTAGGTTACGAACCATAGTAAGGCGACACTCCTATGTTGCGCACAAGAATTACGGGGAAGTCGTCGGCCCGTTTCAACTCTGTTGCCAAGTCAGTGCTTTCAACGTCGGCGAAGTAGTCCGAAAGAGTGAATAGAAAATGATTTAACCTGAAATTTGGGCAGCAGAGTAGGGGTCTTTAATCATCATTCTACGAATGGATCCTAATATGTCGGTAGCTATACTTACTAGTTATCCGTAACGGTGACCTCATGGCACCTAGTTTGGTTGCAACCTGCCCTTTTCAGAGGTCACGAGCGGAGCACCATGACTACAAAATCTGCAATGAGTAAAGCCACATATGTCGCAGTGCCGAATGTGTTAGAGGTGCGCAGATGTAAATATCAAATGTACATTCGGGAGAAAGATGGCAGAGGTTGTACCAATTTCTACTGCGGGAGAAGGTGTGATCTCCCTGATCGCTGCGAAGGGCGTGAGTTTCAACTTCGTGGGGAGCGGCAGTGCCTTTTTGATCGTGTCACTGCTGGTAACATGCTCGAGTATTGTCTCTCTGTCGATTACCCAGTAAAACCTATGGATCAACCTTCCGTACTTAACCTGCAATTTTTTAACGTGCGCACCCAAGATAAGGTAGGTACTGAATAATGAGAACTTGGAAGCATAATACCCAAGGTCATCTTCGTACACGACTGCGCGAACTTGCTCTTCCTGTACGGAAACACAACTTTTATAGCCGGCCCAACTTTGTGTAAGGGGAGGGAAGGGGGGGGGGGGGCAACGCCACAGACGGGCTATTAAATGAGTTGATAATGCGCAGCGAAACATTACCTGTTCATCTTCAAGAATCAAATTCTGGAACCTGATTTTTTTCTCGTTGCTTTGCCGATGCCTACTAATATCCACAATTTGCACCTTGCACGTCCAGTCTGGAATGTCAGGTGTTATGTCTGCAATCTTCAATCTTAACGCCATCTTGCATGTCCACTGGCTGTCAAAACAGGTTAGGGCCAGCTACTGAAGGAGCCGGCATAAGCTGGAGGGCTAGGAAGTGCATAGCAATGAGGTATTCATCCTGAAACCAATGGAGCAGGAGCCAAGTAAGCTATTAAAAAAAAGAAAATTAAAAAAAGAAGGAAAGCGATTTGGTATTTAATAAAATTTAGACAATGCTAAAGAAATGAGCAGCTTTAATAATGTGCAAGGTAGAAACATTAATTTGCCAAATGCTTACTATCACAGTTCATGTAGAAAGTATACCTCACCAACTTTATACCCATATACTATCCCACCATTGCATCGTTATTAACTTCAAATGCGTTATGACCTCTATAAAAGAATTATTTGCCAATGCCAACCAACTTGACGCCTAACTCAAACAGAACAGACAACTGTATGCTTCAATGTCACCTGACTAATAAGATGTAATATATGGCCCCTCCCCCCCACCCACCCCCAAAAAAAAAAAAAAAGCCCTCAAAGGACATATTTAAACAGCGCACGATCGACAGCAAGTAAATGTGAATGGTGGCAACAGTGGAACTGCAGAAGGCCTAACCAAATTCCCTATTAGTAACGAATATAAGATACATGCCACTGTTTTGGACAAATTGCTGCTGTGGGAGAACAAACTTGATGATGGAATGAAGTTGTTTACTGCTTCTTCTTGATCCTCTACTTTCTATTGGCAGAAATTTTGGATTTAATGTTTGGATCCACGATTCATGTTTGGGATATGGTCTATAGGAAGCATGGTTAGCAGATCCTCTGTTTTTGTATGGACGTGCTAAACTGTGTAAAATTTCAGACAGTAATGTGCCTCTACTTTGACACGCGTTTCCGTTAAGGGAACTTCTTAGTATGACTTGAAAGGGAATTAGTACGTTTTATGTAGCCTATGTAAAGTGTCAATAAGATCATGCTCGTTGTTTATCTGGTAGAAAATTCAACCCTGCTATCTGTATTTATTTAACGATGCTGCAGGAGGAGGAGGCTGGGGCAATCAACCAACAGTGAGGTAATGCTCACTATCACAGTTAACGTAGAAAGTATAGTTTGCCAACTTTATACCCATATACTATCCCAGCGCTGCGTCGTTACTTACTTTAAATGCAGCATGACCTATGTAAGAGAATTATTTGCCAATGCCAACCAAGTTGACGCCTAACTCAAGCAAAATGGGCAGTTGTATGCTTCAATGTCACCTCTACAAGCTGTAATACATGGCCCCCCCAAGTAGCCTCGAAAAGACATGTTAAACAGCAGGCGGACGGCAACAAATAAATGTGAATGGTGGCAACAGTGAACCTCAGAAGGCCTAACCAAATTCCCTACCAGTAACGAACATGCCAATGTTTTTGAGAAATTGCTGCCATGGGAGAACCAACTTTAGGATGAAATGAAGCTGTTTACTGCTTCTTCTTGATCCTGTGCTTTCCATCGGCATAAAACTTTGGATTTAATGTTTGGATTATGATTCATGTTTGGGATATGATCTATAGGAAACATGGTTACCAGATCTTATTCTTTAGCATGCACGTGCGAAACTTTGCGAAATTCCAGACATTAATGTGCCTCTACTTTGACACTAATTTTCATTAAGGGAGCTTCTTAATATGATTTGAAAGAGAATTAGTAGATTGTATGTAGCGACTGTAACGTGTCAATAAGATCATGCTTGTTGTTTATCTGGTAGAAAATTCAAGCCTGCTACTGCATCTGTTTAAACATGCTGCAGGAGGAGGTGGATGGTGCAATCAACCAATAGGGGCAAAACTACGGTGCATTATGGTGGTTCGGACAAACCCAATAGTCTTGGCATAGACCCTATATTTGTATTACAGAAGGTAGTAAATATAGCTAAAGTTTAACTTGCAAATCCACTCACAAAAACCATTGAGTACTTCAGTGTCAATGATCAGGCTTCCAAAGGTTCACACAACAGAGCTGTAGGTTTGAAAACCTTTCAGGCCATTATGTATTACCAGTTATTACCTTAGAAGTTTTCTATGCATCTAGTGTAGTAGCGTGCAAAGAAGGAGTTTACCCATACACATTGTACATAAGACTATAGGAAGGTCCTACGAAGCACTTCAGGGGAAACTCATTAGGTCATGTACACAGCAGAGCCAAACCAAACAGGGTTGGGGGGGGGGGGGGGAGGGCAAACAATATTACAGACGGTTCAACCTACCCGCAAGGGTAGGCATAAACCACCCTAAAAAACCATCGCCCCCCGCCCCCCAAAAAAAAAAAACGCACATCCGTGTAGAGGGTGAAGGAACATACCGCGAAAAGAGGCTGAAGACGCTTTGTCGCACACCACCCACGACCTTAGCAGTGCACAACGGAGCAGGCACCCACCATGGCGTCAAACGTTTAACATCTAAATGGCTGAGTAAGGGGGAGTTGAACCAAATCAAAGCCCTTAAAGAATGGCATAGGCAACCGAATTTGGGGCCAAAGAGAAGGGCTCCACCGCCTTAACACCCAACGAGGGTAACGAACCCTGACAGTCAACCAACTGGTAGTTTCCCATTGTAGAAGCACCATACGAAACTCTTACATGTGGGCAGAAAATCTGCAGTAGTAGTTTAAAGCCCCAAAGTTAGAGTACAGGCTGAAGTAGCATACGGTATAGCAACATAATGCACAAAAGGACCAACACAAAAGTGTTGTTAACACAGCTTTGGGTACTACCAAATATAGCTATGCACAAAAGGACCAACACAAAAGTCCACCTAAAACAACTTTGGGTACTACCAAATAAAGTTGTGTTGGTCCTACCCTTGTTTGTTCATAATATAGAGTAAAATAAAAAGAGTAAACGATGGCTTAGCCCGAAAAGATTAAACCTAAATCTAGAAATATCAAAACAACAAAACAATTTAGATAAAAAGGAAATATAAAAATCTAAAAGGAAAAAAGAATGTAGAAAGACTCTCATCTTCATCATTTCTAATCGAAAATTCAAGCGGAGGATTGATGTCGGCGATCTCACCTCGTCCAAATTAAGATGGAGGTACCAAACTTGAGTTTGTGTGTTTAAGAATTCACACAATCACCATGAATCCAACTCTATGGAAACTTCTTCAGCTCGCATCACACTCTCATCGAAATCGTTTGAGGTAACGAGAAGATCCAGTGCCATTTCCAAACGAAACAACCTTATTTGATATCTTTAACCAAATAAATCCCTATCTCGTGCACGCTAAGCTCCAAGAAGCTAATATTACTACAATGACTTCAAGATTTACAAGTAAAACTCTCAAACAAGCTCATCCTTATATAAAAAATAGCCTTCAAGAAATGCATGACCATGTAAAGGGGTTTGTAGCCTAGCAACAGTAAAGATTTAGCCATTGTTATAACAAAGTTGGGCTCTGATTTTCTTGTATATAGATAGCTAATTTTCTTTCTTTTCACTTTATGTTTTACATATATTCAATTACTGTTGAAAGTTGATGTAATAACCCTCAGTTTAGAAGCCTACGAGTGTGGGAAAGATGGACTGAAAAATAACCAATGTCAATCCATGAAGCTGATCCACGGGTCGTGAAACAGATGACGACTTGTAGACTATCCCCGTAAACTTGAACTTCAGAAAAGGAAAAATATTTCTAAGTGTGGGGTAACCCACGTAGCCAATGACGGCCCATAGGTCACTTGACGGCTCATAGATATGGTAGTAGGTGAGTGTGCCAAACATGAAAAAAATTTAGAGTTTCTGAAAGGGGGTCTACGATTAATAGGGTAATTTGTAAACAGTCCCACGACTCATAATTATTCTTTGTAGAAAGGGGCCCAGAGAAGTGAAAATTTGCTAAAATGAAGTTAAGTACCATTTTTCATCCCTAGATCGATGAGCAAGCCGAGAGGACTATCCGCACTTTGGAAGACATATTGAGAGCTTGTGTTTAGAGTTCAAGGGAAGTTGGGATGAACATTTGCCTTTTATTGAGTTTGCCTATAATAATTGCTTCCAATGTAAACATTGAGATGACACCATTTGAGGTATTGTATGGTAGACAAAGTAGATTGCCTATTAGGTGATTTGCAGTTGGTGAGATGACATTAATAGGACCAGACCTAGTCATGAATGCTATGAAGAAAATTAAAGTTAGAAGGGAAAAGTTGCAAATGGTTCAAAGCCATCAAAAGTCATACTCTGATATTAGGAGGAGGGAGCTTGAATTCCAAATTGGTGATTGGGTCTACTTGAAATTGTCCCCTATGAAAGGTGTAATCCGATTTGGTAGAAAGGGGAAATTAAACCTTAGATATGTAGGGCCTTACAAGGTAGTAAGAAGAGTTAGAAAAATGGCATATGAGTTGGATCTACCAAATGGAATGCATTTGATTTATCCTGCTTGTTCATGTGTCAATATTGAAAAAGTTCATAGGTGATCCAAGCTCTATAGGTCTTTTGCAAGATGTGAACATTGAAGAGAATTTGAGTTATGAAGAAATACTAGTTAAGATCCTAGGCTGAAAAATAAAATGTCTAAGGAACAAGGAAGTTGCATCCGTTAAAGTGTTTTGGAGGAATCAACAAGTCAAGGGTGCCACATGGGAAGCGAAAGCGGACAAGATGAAGTGTTACATGTATCTATTCCACTCTACTCAAGCCTAAACTATTAAGTCATTCTTGCCTAAAATATTCATTTCCTTCCATTTTAGATTCATAAACTCATTTCTATGTTTATGGATTGTTTTAAGACATGTGTTAAGTATATATTTTGAAAATTCCATGAAATGATGTTTAAGTTGCATTTTTGCATGCATCTTGCTTTTTTAGTTGACGATTAACACTTTAGAGCCTACCTTTAAGTACATTCGTATGAATATTCCTACGGGGGAAATATTGTAACAACTCTTAGTTTAGAAGTCTAGGAGTGTGAAAAAGTTGAACTGAAAAATGATCAGGGTCAATCCATGCAGTCGATCCACGGCACGTGGAACAGATGACAACTTGTAGACAGCCCTATAAACATGAACTTTAGGAAAGAAAATATTTTTCAAATATGGGGTAATCAACAATTCCAATGATGGCCCGCAGGTCACTTGACAACTCGAAAATAGGGTCGTAGGTGAGTATACCAAACATGAAGAAAATTTAGAGTTTTTGGAAGGGGGTCTACAATTAATAGGACAATCCATAAACTGTCTCGAGGCTCGTAATTAGTATTCGTAGGAAGGACTCCAGAGAAGTGAAAATTAGCTAAGTGTGAAAGGACTTCACACATTACAAGAAAAATTGGCTCTAAAGAAGGAAAATCTCATCCCTAAAAGTTCAAATCTAGTCCCAAATTAGCATTTACGACCCAAAAAAAACTTGTCGTTGCTCGTCATTATAGCTTTCGACAAAATTGGTCATTAGCAACGAATTTTAAAATTTGGTTGCTAAAGCAATTTAGGATGGGTAAAAAATTGAGTCACAATGTCCATTTACAGACTAAATTTATGGTCTCAAATAGACCATATATTTCTTGGGAAAGATTTATTTTCGTGTCATTAAAACTCTGTTGCGACTATTAACATCTGGTCTAAGTAGTCTTGTAAAGACAAGAATGATCTGGTCCTAGAAAACATTAGTAGCCATCACGATCTAGTCTTAAAATAGCTGTAGTGACCATTACTACCTAGTCTTAGAATCGATTTAGTGACTAGAATGACTTGGTCCTAGAAATAGCTTTAGCAACCATAAATAACTTGGCCTAGAATGACTTTAGAAACGAGCTCGTTTGTAGTCCTAGATTATTCATTAGAGATAACGACATTTCTAGCCTAGCTTGCCTTTTACAGACAAGCCATAATTCTAGTCTTTAATTTACAACCGATGACCCTACTACAATTGATATCACTAGAATAAAAATTCATAAACAAATATCAAATTGGTAGTAGAAATATCAATATAAAAAGATGAAGCTTTCAAGAACTTTATATACCAAATGATATAAATATAAGTATTTAATTTACTATTGTGTTATCAGTTAACTCATTAAGAAAAAAAAACTAAAATCATTAAGAAGTAATAACCTTATAATAAAAAATTTAAACTATTACCAAAACTACTAACATTTTTAACCAATAATTCATTATTGATAAACTAATACTTTTTTTATTAGAATAATTTATTTTGATTTGGTTTTAAAAATTCTTACCCTCAATTTATAGAAAACGTCAAGTTAAACGGTGAAACCAAAGAGCATTAATAACCATAGAAAGTGAGAATATCCCATTTGCATATTCCTTTTAATATGCAAAATCCCTCTAATCCAGGGGACTTCATGCTTCGATTATTCTTCAGTTGTGCTCTTTTCCCCAACCCCACACCTCTCTACATTTATATACCTTTATTTCTCTCGTTTTCCTTCTACATTTTTTCAATCATTTCTTGAAACAAGTCTATATTGTATTGGGTGAGTTGACCCAGTGATAAATTAAATCTTTAAATATTGTAGTGGTGAGATGAAGTTTTGGAAAATATTAAAGGGCCACATAGAGGAAACATTGCCTGAATAGCAAGACAAATTCTTGTGTTACAAAGATATAAAGAAAGAGTTAAAATTGATTTATCCTTAGGACGATGTAGGTGATAGGCCTGTGAAAAAGCTAAAATTGGATGATGATGATGATGATAGGTTACCAGGAGGTGAATGATTTTTTGAAGATGTTAGAGGAGGAGATCGACAAGTTTAATAGTTTCTTTGTTGAGAAGGAAGAGGGCTTGTCATGCCCCGAGCTTACACCCTGAGTGTGGCTGGCACTCGAAAACCATTTCTAGTTCCAGGTGAACCACTTGGCCTGACTACTTACTCAGTGAAAGACTCATAATAGTGGAAAAGCTAGAGGAACAATGAAATAACTCACAACTATCTGCATAACTGAATGAAAAGCTATTAAACAACATCTGAATAAACTGAAAACTGAAATACTAACACATAGTTGATGGAACCTCTACTAAAATGTTTGAAAGGCTACTGAGACAAGCCTCAAGTAGCCAGAACTAAAAGTAAATACTGTAAAGAAACATAAACCATAGAGCCTCGAACTTAGAAAAGGCCTCACTAAAAACTGATAGCTATCAGGTTCTCAACGAAGTGGCTGCTAAGGAACTCTGTCACCTGCGTCTACATCATAAAATGATGCAGATCCTAAGGATGTCAGTACATGGAATGTACAGTATGTAAGATGGCAAAAAAAGTATCTCAGAAGATCATAATATTTCTTCAAAAAAAAGAATATAAACATAACACAGAATAATGTAGCCAAAATGACAAACACTTTATATACTGCAATAACATACTAAAAACTGATAAGTGAAAACATAATTTCATAGCTTGGAGAGTTTCTCTAACTGACAACCACCACTATGAGCTTAGTGGTGATGCAGCGTCTTGCCTACGTTGTCAAAGCTATTCTGTACTTTGCTGGGTAAGGGACGATTAACTAGGGGAGTGAATCCATCCCAAATCTAGGCTACCTCAGTGGCTAAAGAGGAAAGTACTATAGTACAATCCTATCCTATGCTGGCTACATAGTTTATGAGTTTAAATAATTTATTCTACTCTCACCCATATCGATGTTCAATACTACTCCCAAAATGTTCTTATGTAGCTCATAACTTTTAAAGAATAAATTCTTGAATCTTATCTTCCGGGGACTTAGCCTAGCTTGAACTTTTCTTAAACTTTTCTCAACTAAATTCTTTAACTTACTGAAGACTAGAATCAACTTAGAGTCCCAAAATAAATTAAATTTTTCTCGACTAATATATGAAAAAATAAACTCTTAAAAATGCCCTTCTTGAACTTAGCTTAAAGATTCTCAAACTAGTCTTTTTTTACTTGAAGTATTATCAAGATTTTCAAGAAACTTCAATAATCATAAATCTTGTGCCCAAATGGATTTAACTTGATAACAATACTTTGATTACGTAATATAGAAGTCAAGAATTATAGTAGTATTCATCAAGACTCTATGTGTATCGTGGAAATTAACATGCTTTTACAAAAGTTACGGGACTTAATCTTTTTAGTTCTTGAAAGTTCATGAGTGAAATAACTTCTATCTCTGAAAATATACTCAAAATAGTAGGTTTAAGGTGGCCTTACATACCTTGGAACGAGTTCTTGATGAATTGAAAGGAAAATCTTGAATACCTTAGTATTCTTGAATTTTACGCTTGGAGTTATGGGGAAGGGTTTCTTGTTCTTGAGAGAATGAAAGAGTAGAAATACGTTTTTTAGAACTGATTTTGACTTAAAAACGGATCAATTTAGGATATGGGGTGTGAAAAAAATTGGTTTTTCCCTTTTCCAGAAAAAAATGAAACTGGCCCTCTTCTTACACTAGTGCGTGATGCGCACTAGTGTTTTATAACACTTTTTTGCGAATTTTTGACTTTTCACAAATTTTTGGAAAATTTATGAGTGTGGCTCCATACCCACTCTGCGTTGCAGAAAGGGCGTGGAAAACCTAATATTTTAAGCTCACTTAGACAAAAATAATTTTTGTTTTTTCAAGTTTTTGCCAAGTCGAGACCATTTTCTGACTCGATTTTACGCACTGATCACAAATCCGGTCTCGGATTTTCAAATAGAGCAAGGGAAGACACGTTACACGTAAGGTCAATTCTAGGGGTATTTAGTCTATTCACGAAGTGTTATAATATCTTCCCATTGGGATCATTCGTCCGCGAATGATAAAGATAGGGACAAGGGCTAGTTTAACCACAATATTTTCTAACATAGTATATATAAATCTTCAAGGTGAAATACGGAAGTTTACGTTCAAGATCCTCACTTAGGCCAACGAACAAGTGTGGATACTTGGCCTTCACGTCTTCTTCTACTTCCCATGTGGCTTCCTCCATAAATTGGTTTCTCCACAATACTTTGACCGAAGCTATCTCCTTGGTCCTTAACTTGCAAACTTGCCGGTCTAATATTTTCACCGGAATATCCTCATAAGACAAGTTGTCCTTAATCCCTACACTTTCAACTGGGACAACTAGAGAGGGATCTCCCAAGCACTTCTTAAGCATGAAAATGTGAAACACCAGATGTATAACACTTAACTCTGCCGGTAACGCTTGTACTTAATCCCTACACTTTCAACCAGGACAACTAGAGAGGGATCTCCCAATCACTTCTTAAGCATGGAAATGTGAAGCACCGGATGTGTAGCACTTAACTCTGCTGGTAATGCTAACTCGTAAGCAACTCTACCCACGCTCTTCTCAGAATCTGATATGGCCAATATATTGTGGGTTGAGTTTTCCCTTCTTCCCAAATCTTATAACTCCCTTCATTGGAGATACCTTCAAGTACACCTAATCGCCTACCTCAAACTCCAAGTCTCTCCTTCTAACATCTGTGTATGACTTTTCTCTGCTCTGAGCTGTCTTGAGCCTCTCCTGGATGACCTTCACTTTTTTCATAGCCTGATGGACTAGATCAGGTCCTATCAATCCTGCCTCACCAACTTCAAACCACCTTATGGGTGATGTACACCTTCTCCCATAAAGAGCCTCATATGGTGCCATCTGCATGCTAGTCTGAAAACTATTATTATAAGAGAACTCACTCAAAGGTAAATGATCATCCCAATTACCTTTAAAGTCTATCACGCAAGCTCTCAACATATCTTCCAAGGTCTGTATAATTAGTTCTGCTTGCTCGTCCGTCCGTGGATAGAAAATTATGCTAAGATTCACCTTCATACCAAGCCCTTTCTGAAATAACTTCCAAAACTGTGCTATAAACTGAGCTTCTTTGTCTGAAATAATAGATATAGGGACCCCGTGCAGCCTAACAATCTCCTTAAGGTAAAGTTTGGCATAATCCTCAGCTGTATCAGTCGTCTTGACAGGTAGGAAGTGAGACGACTTGGTTATTCTATCTATTATGACCCATATCAAATCATGCTATCTACGGGATCGAGGTAAGCCTATTATGAAGTCCATATTAATGATCTCCCATTTCTATTTTAGAATCTCTATGTTCTGGGCTACCCTACAAGGCCTTTGGTGCTCAACCTTAACTTGTTGGCAATTTGGGCATCTAGACACAAACTCTGCAATGTCCTTCTTCATACCAGCCCACCAATAGACTTCTTGCAAGTCCCAATACATCTTTATCGCACCAGGGTGGATAGAGTATCAGGCATTATGAGCCTCACCCAAGATCCTATCTCTAAGACCATCAACATTTGGCACACATAACCTGCCTTGGTATCTGAGGACACCATTTTCCCCTTTTGAGAACACTAATACTTTCTACTTCTGAACATTTTCCTTGAACTGGAGGAGAATAGGATTCCTGTCTTGCTTTTCTTTCATTTCTACCCCCAAAGATGAATCTGACCCATTTCTGATAATGGCTCTAACTTCGTCAGAATCCTCAATCTGCACTCCTAAATGGGCTAGTCTGTGAACCTCCTTAGCTAACTCTTTCTTTTCATCCTCAAAATGAGTTGTGCTCCCTATGGTCACCCTGCTAAGAGCATCAACAACCATATTAGCTTTACCTGGATGATAGAGGATACTCATATCATAGTCTTTTAGCAGCTCTAACCATCTTCTCTATCTCAAATTTAGCTCCTTCTGGCCAAACACATACTGCAAACTCTTGTGGTCCGTGAATACATCCACGTGCCCACCATGTAGATAGTGCCTACAGATCTTTAAAGTAAATACCATCATAGCACGCTCAAGATCATGAGTTGGGTAATTCTTTTCATGAATCATAAGCTGTCTAGAGGCATATGCTATCACCTTGCCTCTTTGCATTAACACACAACCCAAGCCAACGCTGAAAGCATCAGAATAAACCACAAAATCATCAACTCCATTGGGTAGGGATTAGACTGGGCTATAGTCGGCCTAGTCTTTAACTCTTAGAAACTTTTCTTATAAGCTTTTGACCATTCGAACTTAGTATTCTTCTGAGTCATCTTAGTCAAGAGAGCTGAAATAGAAGAAAATTTTTCTACAAACCGTTTGTAGTACCCTGCCAAGCCCAAGAAACTCCTTATCTCTGTGGGAGTTTGGGCCTTGTCCAATTCTTTACTGCTTTAATCTTTTGGGAATCAACTTGGATACCCTCACCATACACAATGTGCCCCAGAAATGCCACAAACTCCAACCAGAACTCACACTTAGAAAACTTAGCATATAACTGCTAATCTTTGAGGTTCTGAAGGATAACTCTAAGATGGTCTACATGCTCTTCCTTATTACGAGAATAGATCAGGATATCATCTATGAACACAATAATAAACATATCTAGGTATGACCTCAACACCTTGTTCATAAGATCTATGAAAGCTGTTGGCGTATTTGTCAACCCGAAGGACATGACCAAGAACTCATAATGGCCATATCGGGTTCTAAATGCAGTCTTAGGTATGTCTTTCTGTCTAACCTTAAGATGATGATACCCAGATCTAAGATCTATCTTGGAAAAATAGGTAGCACCCTAAAGTTGGTCGAATAAGTCATCAATTCTGGAAAGAGGATACTTTTTCTTAACGGTGATCTTGTTCAACTGACAGTGATCTATGCACATCCGAAGAGAACCATCTTTTTTACGCATGAAGAGAACTAGAGCACCCCAAGGTAAGACGCTTGGTCTAATGAAACCCTTATCTAAGAGATCTTTCAACTGCAACTTTAACTCTTTTAGCTAAGGAGCCATTTGTTATAGGGGAATAGAATATGGGCTGAGTATTTGGAAGAGTGTCTATCCCAAAGTCTATCTCCCCATCAGGAGGGACTTCGAGAAGATCCTCGAGAAAGACTTCAGGGAACTCATTCACAATGTGAACAGACTGAAGAGATGGTGCCTCAGCACAAGAATTCTGAACTCTGACTAGGTTGATATATACACTCCTTGGAGATTAACTTCCTAGCTTTGAGATATGATACAAACTGACTTTTAGGAATGACTGAGCTACCCCTCCACTCTAGGACTAGCTCATTAGGAAACTAAAATTTAACTACTGTGTTTTCGCAATCTATGGAAGCATACCCAATATGAAGCGAATCCATGCCTAGGATGACATCAAACTCTACCATATCTAACTCCACCAAATCAGCTATAATAGTCTTATTATAAATGGAGACTGGGCAGCCTTTATAGATTCTTTGGGATAAAATAGACTCTCCAGTAGGAGTAAAGACATTGAGTGGCTCATGAAGACATTTTGGATTAACCCCAAACTTCACAGCTACATATGGGGTTACAAATGACAAAGTGGCTCCTGGGTCTAATAATGCATAGACATCATAAGTAAAGATCTTGAGCATACCCGTAACCACATCTGGTGAGTTCTCCTGCTCTTGTCTGGTGTCCATGGCATACAAGCGGCTTGTGCCCCTGCTGTAGTACCCCTGTGAGGTGGCTTACCCTGCAGCATTGAAGAGACTGTCTGTGACCTAGTGTCTCTCATATTCTGCTTCCCCATAGGACAATCCTTTAAGAAATGCCTCACCTGACCACATTTGAAACAACCATTTATGCCCATAAGGCACTCTATGGGATGAGATCTACCACACTTACCACAAGTAGGATAGTGGTTTAATCCTGGAGCTACGCTACCTTGTGATTAGCTGCTCGAAAAGCTGCGATGTTGTGATCCCTGCTCATTTCTAATCCTCGATGCTGGTGCACTAGCAGATGAAGGTGCTGGTCCGGCTGTCTTAGGCTGGAAAGATGAGTGACCTTCACCTCCAGTCCCTCTCTAACTGATTCCTGACCTGATGTCTTGGCCCTCTTACTTCTGAACTCCTCCCTATCCTGGATCTTCTCCTCCTCTACCTGCTGCACATACATCATCAAATCGGTTATATCTATGTCCCTAATCAACATCGCATTCTTGCCCTCTCTCTTAGCCATTCGAGAGAACTTGGACATGAAGAGATCCATCCTAGTACGCATATCTGCCACCATAATGGGAGCATAATGGGACAGCTGGGTAAACTTGAGGTTGTACTCTCGTATACTCATGTTCTCCTGCTTTAATTTTAGAAATTCTTTCACCTTATCCTATCTCATCTTTCTGGGAAATTACTATCCCAAGAAGGCATCCTCAAACATTGCCCAAGTAACTGCTGGTGCCAGGCCTTCATCCTTTTTCATTGATCGAACCAAAGTCTAGCTACCCCCTTGAGATGGTAGGCTGCCAACTCAACCCAATTAGCATCAACCATACACATCACCTGAAACACCTTTTGGAGCTCCTCAATAAAGTTCTCAAGATCCTCCTTCACATTAGACCTCTTGAACTCTGGTGGGTTCATTCTCAAAAACTCCCTAACTTTGGCGGTATCTGCCCCAACATTCCTGCCATCTCCCTGGCTACCTCCCTGAGTAGTGGTTGCCTCAGCCAAAGTTTGAATGGCCTGGCGAAGCTTAGTATTAGTAATATCAGTTGGCTATGGCTGCTTCACAGTCATAATTGGGCCTCTAGGTTCCTCCGGAATTTGGCCAGGCTAGTGTGCATTCCTTCTAGCTAGGCATCCTCTACCCCTGACTAATCTGTTAGCTCTGCGAGGAGGCATGATCTGAAAAACATGGCGCGAATGAATGAGTTAGAAAGGACTTCACGAAGATATACTCTGAAGTACAAGACAAGGAATAACAAGTAATGATGACACTTCCTAATGTCCAGTAGCCTCCCTATTATAGATGTGGCGTGCTTCACACCCATAATACAGACTTTACTAGACATGTATCCATAGACTCCCTAGGACTCTTGAACTCTGTGCTCTAATATCAAGTTTGTCACGCCCTGATCTTACACTCTGGACATGGACGACACTCGAAAATCATTTTTGGTTCCAAGCGAACCACTTGGCCTGGCTACTTACTTAGGGGAAGACTCATAATAGGGAAAAAGCTAGAGGAACATTGAAATAATTCACAACTATCTGCATAACTGAATGAAAAGCTCTTAAATAACCTCTGAATAAACTGAAAACTAAAATACTAACACATAGTCTATGGAACCTCTACTAAACTGTCTGAAAGGGCTACTAAGACAAGCCTCAAGTAGCCAGAATTGAAAGTAAATACTGTAAAGAAATATAAACCATAGAGCCTCGTACTGAGAAGAGACCTCACCAAACACTAATACCAGTCAGGTTCTTAATGAAGCGGCTGCTGAGGAACTTTATCACTTCTGCATCATAAAACGATGCAAGTCCTAAGGACGTCAGTACATGGAATGTACGGTATGTAAGATGGCCAAAATAGTAGCTCAGAATAACATAACATTTCTTCAAAAAAAAAAAAAGAGTATAAGCATAACTCAGAATAACTTAGCCAAAATGACAAACACTTATATACTACAGTAACATACTGAAAACTGATAAGTAAAAACATAATTTCATAGCTTGGGGAGTTTCTCCGAATAACAACTACTACTATAAGCTTTGTGGTGATACAGTGTCTTGCCCATGCTGCCAAAGCCATCCTGTACTTTGCCGGGGTAGAGGACGAATAACTAGGGAGTGGACCCATCCCAAATTTGGGCCATCTCAGTGGCTAAAGTGGAAGGTACCGTAGTACAATCCTATCCTGTGCTGGATACATAGTTTATGAGTTCGAGTAATTTATTCTACTCTCACCCATGTCGATACTCAATACTACTCTCAAAATGTTCTTATATAGCTCATAACTTTTAAAGAATGAATTCTTGAAATCTTTAACTTACCGAAGAATAGAATCAACTCATAGTCTCAAAATAAATTGGATTTTTCTTGACTAATATGGGAAAAAATAAAATCTTAAAAATGCCCTTCTTAAACTTAGTTTAAAGATTCTCAAACTAGTCTTTCTTTTCTTGAATTATTATCAAGATTTTCAAGAAACTTCAATAATGATAAATCTTGTGCCCAAATGGATATAACTTGATAATAATACTTTGATTATGTAATACAGAAGTTAAGAATTATAATATTCATCAAGACTCTTTGTGTATCGTGGAAATTAACATGCTTTCATAAAAGTTACGGGACTTAATCTTTCTAGTTCTTGAAAGTTCATGAGTGAAATAACTTCTATCACTGAAAATATACTCAAAATAGTAGGTTTAAGGTGGCCTTACATACCTTGGAACGAGTTCTTGAGGAATTGAAAGAAAAATCTTGAATGCCCTAGTGTTCTTGAATGCTACATTTGGAGTTCTGGGGAAGGGTTTCTTGTTCTTGAGAGAATGAAAGAGTAGAAATACGTTTTTTTAGAACTGATTATGATTTAAAAATGAATTAATTTAGGATATGGGGTGTGGAAAAAGTTAATTTTGCCCTTTCCCAGAAAAAACCGAAACTGGCCCTCTTCTTACACTAGTGCGCGACATGCACTAGTGTTTTATAACACTTTTTCGCGAATTTTTGACTTTTCGTAAAATTTTGGAAAATTCCTAAGTGTGGCTCCGCATCCACTCCCCGTCGCGGAAGGGGCGCGACCATTTTCTACACTGATCGCAAATCTGGTCTCGGATTTGCAAACGGAGCAAGGGAAGACACGTTATGCGCAAGGTCAATTCTAGGGGTATTTTCGTCCTTTCATAAGGTGTTACATGACTACATCATTCGGCTAAAGGTATATTACTGTTTTCTTAAAGTCAATTGCGAATAAGATGATAATTCCTGACTTAATTTTATTGTTATTACTAAATTGGTAGGAGTAGAGCTAGAATTCTCAATTTGTGGCATGTCCTTTGATTGAAAGTTCTGAAAGAGAGGGTAGCAGAGACGAGAAAGTCAAAAGAAGAGGTGATTAGAGTATGTAGGGACGTTGTGGATTTTCATGGAGAGATGGTTTTATTGGAGAAGTACAGTGCACTTAACTACACAGGTAGCACTCCTTTTGGATTTCACAACATTATTTTTGGCTCTTTAAATTTCTTATTTGAGAATTACAGAAACATATTTGTTGTGTTTTAAATGTATAGCTACTGATATCTTCTTCCATACGGCTGTAATGAATTTATATTGTAACTTTTGCTGTCCTGCAGGAGTTGTGAAGATTTTAAAGAAATATGACAAACTCAATCGGGAGCTTATTCGATTGCCTTTCATCCAAAAGGTTTTCGAGGAGCCATTTTTTGAAACTGAGGTTCTAAATAAACTAGTAAAGGAGTGTGATGCACTTTTTCATCACCTTTTATACCAAACGGAGCCACTTAAAGTAGCAGGAGGTAGTGGTGGAGAAAGGCCAGTCAAAGTTCCTGAAGAACTTTCAGAGATAAAGAACATGGAGAACATGTACTTGAGACTTACATATTCAGCACTGAGAGTCTTGCAGGAGATGCGTAGCGGAAGTTCAACTGTCAGCATGTTCTCTTTGCGACCAATGAAGACCAGTGAGCTCGAAAAAGTCTGGAAAAATGCTCCAGTGGTCATACAAGAAGTAAAGTAGCGGTTACTGATATCTGTAACATGCTATACATACTGTTTTTTCCCCTTTTTGACAAGAAGCAGCAGTGAGTGCAGTTACTGCAACTATAGCACCTTACAGCTCTATATAGCTTTAGATTTCTGGTGCATCTTGTAAAAATGTTAACTGATAAATATACACCTTCCCATTCCCATTTGTAGTTTAGTGGCTTTGGTTCAAGGAATTTTCAAGTTAATCTTATATAGTGGCAATGCGTTTAAAAATTAATATATAGGCATGAATAATAATTTTTGATATATATCTATATGCAACATAATTTTCATGGAGTTATGTTCGACTGGTCACACGTTACTATTCATACCTATGCCACTGATCTAATGCTTCTGTAGTTCTAAAGTTTGTGGATTGGTACGTATGTAGATTAGTATTGGAGGCAGGATTTGATGGGTTAAGAAAATGGTTTGAGTAAGATTATG
Organism: Solanum sejunctum; assembly: GCA_025642045.1. Taxonomy (NCBI): domain Eukaryota; kingdom Viridiplantae; phylum Streptophyta; class Magnoliopsida; order Solanales; family Solanaceae; genus Solanum; species Solanum sejunctum. Next base: position 10,457,038 of record JAOTQJ010000102.1, read on the forward strand.
AGCTTCACCTGCTCATTTAAACTTCTTGGCAAGTGTTTTGGTACACACTAATATGCCAAACATACACAAAAATCATAAGTTGGCCACATTCAAATTATCGTCTTTAAGCTTATAAATACTTCCAGTTTCATCAATTTTTTGTTTATTTTAGCCCTAATAATTTTTGCAATTTTGGAAAATAATTTTCCTGAGTAAAATCTCTAACCCTTCTTGATACTATTTCCGTCTTTGCCCTACATCTAAAGATACCTTTTAAAGTAACAATACAATATAATACTTACAATAGGGAATTGTTAAGAGTGTAAAACACAAACAGAGTGAAAGCACAATTCCAGAACCATAATCTTACATAGTATTCTGATCATGCAAATGTTAAACAACGACATGTCAGAAAACATGCCTCTTGAATCTTCTGGACAAGTTGTTCTCAGCCAAGTAATTCAAATTCACGAACTTCTATTGCTTTTGGGTTATTCACTCAATTTTTCTAACTGGTATGAGCAGGTTTTTTTTTTTTTTAAAAAATAATCTCTCATCTGTCTTCAACCTCTATTTATCTTTTAGATATATAAAAGATGGGAAAGAAGATGAAAAGGAAAAAAATTTAGTGAATAACGAGAAATCAATAGAAGATCGTGCATCTCAATTACTTTGCTGAGAACAACTTGTCCAGAAAATTCAAGAGGCATATTTTGAGTCAACAACAACAACATACTCCAGTGCCTCCAGTGCCTCAAAAGGCTCCCGTTCATTGCGGGATCAGGGGGAGTCAAATGTACGCAGCCTAACCCTTATATTTAAAAACATAAAGCGGCTGTTTCCAGCATATTTTGCAGTCAATTATGGTCAATTAATGACTATTAAAATCAACCACATCAATAGCCATTGGCCCTAATAATAGCCAAATATTTTTATTCCTTCTTTCTGAGATAATATTTCGTTTTTAACCAAATAGTATGTTTTACTATTAAAACGACATACATGGAAGATTAGTATTTAAACTCCTAGAATATTTTTTGTATTCTTCAAAATTGATCAATAAATCAAATGCGATAGAGATCGTGAACTTTGTTAATTAAAAACAATAGCTTTATTAGGAAAAATCAGTTTATATTTAATTAGTTTAAGGAAAATTAATTTTTCAAAAAATAAGAAAGAGTTGCCATTTAATTTTTTAAGGAAATTAAGAAAATTTAATCTTTAATATTTTAATAGAAAAGTCTTAAAAATTTAGAGAAAATGATAAGGGTTCTAATTTTTACGTTGAGAAGTTATTTAACACTAAATGTAGTCGTTAACGTGCGGTTGACCGATGATTAAACTTAATTGATTAAATATTAAAAAATTAATTTTAAAACTAAAATACAAAGACAAATCAAGCAAAAGTCTATTTAAATAATTTAAATAATTTCAGAAAGAAATTGAAATAGTTTTTTTTAAAAAGAAAAAAGACTTAGAATTTAAAAGGAATTCATACTCCTAAAATTTATCTAAGATGCCTAGAACAATGTAGAAAGAAAAGAGAAATATTTATTTATTTATTTATTGAAGAAAATAATAAATAACCTAAGTGTTTTAAAAAATAATTTTAAAAGAAATATTTGTCGAAATTTTAAAGAAGACTTGAAATTTTAAAGCGAATCTTATCATTATTATTTATTATTCTTTTGGAAGAGAAATAACAAGTAAACTAAATATTTAAAATACTTAAAATTTCATCAAAGTTTTAAAGGAAACTGGAAATTGTAAAACCAACAAATTTTGAAAGGAAATTAACAATTTGACCCTTTTGAAATAATTTGAAATCTTTGAAAGCAATTAAATAAATAAGATATGTAATTAAAGAATTAACATAAGATGATTCGTAATTTTAAGAATTTAATTAAGTTGAATTAAATAAATAAATGTTAGTGTTAAGGGTAACAAAATCAAATAAGTACCAAAAAATAATAATAATAGATAAAGTTCAATTAGATTTGGGCTTGGCAGGGCCAAATCTTCGCTTGTCCTAAACTAACTAAGCATATAAGCAGGAAAAATTGAAAAAAAAAACACTTTAAGAGACTTTATTACATTCTAGTGATATGCTTTATTTTATTTACAAAGTTAACTTTTTGTTTACGAAACTTTATATGTCAGCTAATATTATTTTACACTTTTTTATTTTACTCACTATATAATTTTATTTTTGGAATTTGTTACTAATTGCTGAATATTTTATTTTTTCAATACTTTTTTTTAACTTGGTTATTATTGGAAGTAATCCATCATCATATCTCAGTTTTATCTGTTAATTAGCCAAAAGACACTTTAGCTTCTTCTACACACCATCAACCAACTTTTCTTTTTCTTTTCTTCATTTTCTTTTACAACCAATTGTTGGAAAATTTTCATACCCAAATTTGCCTTAATTTTTCTTTTTCGTGCATTATAGTTTAACCATGTCCAAATTTACTTGTAAAAAAAAACTCCAACTGTAAAAGACCTATGATTAATCAGGAGCTAATTTATTTGGATTCTACGTCTGTGCGTTGTTCAAGACCAAGTTTAGACCTCCATGTGTTTTACCCATCTCCACTAAAGAATAAATCAGACACGGGGGACACCAATATCTTCAAGAGTAAATCACTGAAGAATTATCCATCTAAACCTGTCAAAGGGAAGGAGAAGGTATTATTTGAAGGACAACCATATAATTTTCCCCTTTGATAGTGACTTCAAAGACGAATTACCCATTTTGAAAAGACTTTGCATCAACAAAGAAGATAAAAGCAGCGTAGCTAAATCTAAGGTACTTTTTATTCTTGATTTTTTAAATACATATCTCTTAATTTTTTGTTAAATTGATCTTTTTCTTTTGAAATATTACTTTGTTTGTAGTGCGTTGTTTGAAACAAAGCAAATAAGATTCAAGCTACTAAGCCCACCAAAAGGAACAGTAAAAAAGTGGACAAAGCTCAAAAAGTAGGTCATAATTTATTTGGGTTTTAGATTATTTTTTGTTTTTTATTCATTAGAATTTTGTTTTCTAATTTTATAATTTGTTCAAGTTTGTAATTGCTAAATCTATATTTTTTTAGACTATAAGGACCCAGATTTTTTTGTATAGTTTTATTGACGTTTGAGATTGGATTTCGAAAAGTTTTGGACCAAGGTGAAACCTTATGGAACATCCAAGCTCGATCTAAGTTCACTTTCAAGACTTCAATTCAAGCTCATTTATGTTATTTAAGTCCATCATAGGTCCTCTACATTAAGCCAAGTTCGAAGGGATTTCCGTTGGCTAAGTTTGACACAAGTATGGGTAGAAGAGTCAACTTTAAAGGGGTATATATCTTAGCACAAAAGGAACTGAGTGGCCTACAACCTGCCAAATGAAAGCCCTTTGAGTTAGCTTTCCAACACACTTGGTTTCACCTCATTTTAAGTTCGAATAAAGGAGTTATGACCGTCTTCGTGAGACCCTACCGCACAGTGAAACCACACGGGTAGCTTGACGGGCAGTGGAGCTTTGGATGGGTCGTCTGGGCTATCTTGAGTTGGAAAAGACCATTTTAGGTCTAAGGCATGTGACACGGCCAGTGGCACGGGTTGTGTGGCTTGCCACTGACCGTGTGGTTGGTCCTGGAGTGTGTGCAAGTGAGGAAGGTAAGCATGGGAGGGAGTTTTTGACCAAGTGTTGTGCCACGACCATCTTCACGGGCCGTGGCATGCTTCACGAGCCGTCAACCTAGGCATGGGGTGGCCTGGCCATAATTTTTGTCTCTAAGTGTAGTTGGACGGACCACTTCATAGACCGTGTAACACCACATGGTCCGTGAAAGTGGCCCGTCAAAGTGACATCGACATTAACTTTTTCTTAAGTGTTCCAATTACAATTTTGAGGCTAAGTCTTGTCTCATGGGCACTCCACACGACTCATGGACTGCCACACGACCAGTCAAGCCTCCTGTGAGGCAACACTTTGCCAACTGAGCCATCCGTTCACTAATGGTGCTTTCGTAAATTTTAATTACTCTAATGACTTGTTTAGACTTCCAATGATATCTTAACCTTCCCAAAAAGACCTAAACCCTATTCCAAAAGGTCAGACTCATTACTCTCATCTCAAATACACTTTCAAATTCTCTCAAGAAACTCCACCAGGACCCAAATACAAATTCAAGAAAACTCAAGAACAAGTTTTGGATTCCAAGACCCACTTCCAAGATTCCATTCTTTCCTAACTTAATTTCAATAAACTCAAGATTTAAGGTATCTGGGTTGATCCTTGATTCTTTTTAATCAACAAGACCTAAAATTATTTTCAAGAAAACCTACATGGACTTTGCTTACTTTAATTTTGGGTTTGAATAGTATGATTCTTAAAAATTCTATTAGTGCATGGGTAGTGTTTATTTGATGATTTTAATGTGATTTAAACCATTATATGAAGGTTTACTTTGGGTTTTAGTAAATTACAAGTAGGCATGTCCCTTCTTAAAAGCTTGTTTATGCATGGGTGAACTTATTTTGGATTTAAATATGGATTTAATGGTGTATTTACTTTAATTTCACAATATATTATTGATTTTGGATCTAATCCTAATTACTCATGCCTTCTTCCTATCATACATAGCATATGCATTCATGTTCATGAGAATTTATGGAAATTATATTATGAATTAAGCCCAATTATATTCTATGATATGATTTTGATAAAATTTTAGATATGGCAAGAATATGATCATATATATGTCTATTGAATATGGCTCTTTGAGCATTTTGGTTGTTTGCACCATTTTGTGTACGAATGGGCTATTCCTATTCATGAGTATATTAACTATGAATTATGATTTTGGCATTTGAGTCTAAGTATGAATTGCAATGAATGGTATTTGGCTTTAAAGATTAAGGATGCATTAAAATGATCTTGAAAATGAATATTGTATTTGAAAGTATGTATATATATACGTATATGTATTCTTGTGGGATGATGACTTAGTACCGATGGATAAAGGGTTGACTCTCTTTCCTTGAACTATGTGGCTAGTATAAGTTTTCTTTCCGAAATTGGAGTTGTCCCGTAAGGAAAAGTACCTCTGAAATGGGAGTTATCCCATAAGGAGAAGAGATACTTTTATTTGTGAAAATCCTATCCGAAATGGGATTTTTTCCTTAAGGAAAGGTTACTTCATGCGAAATGGGAGTTGTCCCATAAGGTGAAGTATGGTCTACCCTTGGCAAGTAGACCACCTCTTTACCGATGAGGGGATGTCATCGTGATTTCAAGTAATAACTCACTTGGTATTACTCATGTAGGTTAAGGTCACATCCCCATTATATAGGAGCATCATTTGCATTTCATGCATCATGAACTTCAAAGCATCTTGTTATATTACATTCCTTGATTTTCAATTCTTTCTATATTATGTGCCTTTGTTATCTTATGCAGGTTTTGGTAAGTCACATGCATTGCACCCTGCATGCTTAGTATATTCAAACATACTGACGCATACTTTTGCCTACATGATATCACCAGGTAGGGACCAGAGTTTACTTTCATCCACCGTTCGATGGATAGGTTAGATTTTGATACATTGGTTATGGTGAGTCCTATCTTCCAAGGATAAGCCATCATTCCTCTACCTTAAGTTACTTTTGTTTATGTTATCTATACTTTGAGGGTGAGCCCGGAATATGTCTTGTCCCCCATCTATCTTATGACTAGAGGCATTGTTGGCCATCTTGTAGACTCGTTGGATCTATGTGTTATATGTTATATTTGAAACTTATGATCATGGTTACCTTTTAGTTATGTCTATCATGGATTGATTATAGGAATTTGATATGTATATGTATGTTTGATGTGGAAATGTGGAAGATCCTAAGTTCCAAAGTGTCCCCATAGCATGAGTCCTACTTTCCTGTCCCTTAGAACTATGTGCTTAATTTTGAATGCACTTCTGAACCGATGATGTGAATTTTGGTACTTTGAGGCTTGTTTGGGAACTCTCGGGTTCCCATTCACCGTGTCACTCCTAGACACCAGGTCCGGGTCGTGATATAGACAAAATCTCCATTATCTTGCTGGCTATGCTACACCAATTTTAATGTTTTTTGGTGAGATTAAGGAGCGTTTATCTAAAGTCAATGCGTTGCACTTGTTTAAAGAATGCCCATTTGGTTATATGCTTGATTTGTCGTATTTGAAATACCAACCTTAGTTGATTAGGGATTTGATTCACAATGAGGTAAAGAGTGATCGGGCAGACACATTCACTTTCAAATTGAATGGTATGGTTGTACATTTCGACATTTGTGAATTTAGGAGTGTTCCTAATTTCAAGTGTGGTACTTTGGATGATTTTGTTCATGACTTGGATGGTCCATCAAAACTCATTGATATGTATTTTTCATATTTCAAAGATACATGTGTCCCTAAAAAAAAATTTATTAGGGTTTTTAAGAAGGAAGGCTTATTTAAGTTTGAGCATCTTTTTGATATGTGTATTGTTTACTTGACAGTACATTTATACTCTCATCTTGTCCCAGTAAATTAGTTGTCCCAAAAGATCATTTCTTGTTAGTTGAGTCTGGCAAGTATACTACGTATCCTTGGGGCTAGCTTTCATTTTTTGATTTTAGGGATTCTACAAATTTGTAAATGGTCAAGGAACCTGATTATGTTCGTTTATATGGATTCCCTTTGGCTTTGCAAATTTGATTTTACAAATACTGCAATCAGGTGGATAGGACAGTTTCAGTGCATCTACATACTTGTACTCTTCGTATGTTTACTTGGAGTACTAATGAGAGAAAGATTTTTTTCAGAACACTTGAAGAAAGGAGTGTTCAGAGAAGTTGACAATCAGGTAGGTTTCTAATACTAATTTTTACATTCTTAGTACAAGTTCATGAATCTTAATTTTACGGTTGATGAGTTGGATGCCATTCATCTCAAATAGCTTGCACTTCAAATGATAGTGGTGCTCACAGGGAATAACTAGTCGGTGGAGTTGAAAGGTATAAACAACAATCTCATCCCAATCTTGTTCCTGATACTGCTCAACAGTTTCATAGTGCTAAAAATGTTGAAACTTTTGAAAAGATTGAAAATGAAGTTATATTGGTATACATTAGTTATTTTCTTTTTTCATTATTTCTTTAACTTTTTGGTTAACTATTTTTCAATTTTTAGTTAATCATTTAGGTTTTAAACAGCTTTCAACCTTAGAGGCTAAGGTTGATGCACAATTTGCTAAAATAAAGAGTTTTATTAGTGATTCTTTTAAAGTTCTTCTGCTTGAGCTAAGGAATCACCAAAATTCTGATTCAAGAAATGATAATCCATTATCACCAATGATATGATTTACTTATGACGTAATCATAGCTTGTATTTAACTTATATTCTTTTTTTATAAGCTCTTGTTAGTATTGTTAATATTCATTTTGGTAATATATAACATCTTCACTTTGATTTTAGGAGGTTGTTCATGGGGAAGCTAGTATAGTAAATGATGCATGTGGCAAGACTGCTGTTGATAATGAATTTTCAACACCCCCTGCAGTTAGTTATTTTGACAATCTCTTTACAGTTAATTCATTTTGATACAAGAAATGGTGAAACTGTTGATATATAGATTGGTTTGTAGTTGTTTATTCTGCTGTCCCTGCTCAGTTTTTTGGGGCTAGTGTTGATACCATAGAATATGCTTGTATTTCTCTTTTTTTTATTAGCTTGTGTAATTTTGTTGATGCAGTAACTAATTTAATGGTGAATTACGTTGAAGTTTTTTATAGGTCTCATGTGTGTGTTATGCTAGTTTCTATTTTAATTTTTTGGTCTTTATTTTGGTCATATCTTTGTTTTTATAAGTATGACTTGTGTTTGGTGTTAATTTTGATAGCATATTTGGTAGTTTTTTCATATAGATCTAGAGTTGGTCAATAATTTTAGGCTCTTTTATTATAATGATAGTCTATTTTTCTATTCTTTTTTTTAATCTAAAATTTTCTTCATAATACTTATAAGTTTTTGTTAAAAATGTTAATTTTTTGCTAGTTAATATATGTCATCTTCATTTTGGTGTTAGGAGGTTGCTCATGAGGAAGCTACTGATCATGCTCAAGATACACATCTCTGTTGAGGTCAAAGCGATCATTGTCAATGTAATAAACCTAACCAAGGTTAGGGTCGAATCCCACAGAGAATATGGAGACTTTTTAAATTGATGCACCAATTAACAATTCAAGTATTAACTAACTCAATTCCCAAAAAGAGGGAGGGGGGGGGGGGGGGTTATAATGA
>JAOTQJ010000102.1:10465427-10546721 GCA_025642045.1 Solanum sejunctum
ACACACACACACACACACACACACACACACACATATATATATATATATATATATATATATATATATATATAAGTAAGTGGAGACCATAACAAGTATTTAAGACTAAGCCAGCTACTACATGAAATCTAGCATAACCCCCTACATTGGCATGGAGAGACTACTTTCCAAACCCTCATCATATGTTGTACATATTTAAGTTTAACTTTACTATTGTAGATATATTAGCCTTAGCCTACAAGGGCTCCTACGGTGGCACATAGTTAATATGGTAGGAGGTTGCTACTAAGGTTCCCTTATTGAAGCCCAGCTCATGCCCCATTCAACACTAAGTCAAGTAAGACGAAATGCTTTAAATCGTAATTGCATTCATATATTATATGCTTTGAACCATAACATTATGATAAATAGTAAAAGCTCATTTAACTTAGGAGTCCCTTCGGGTAAGAATTGTCCTTTCATAAGTGGATCCATCTTTTGTAAGGATTGTTCTTTCATAAGATTTTATAATATATAGTGAAACCCTTCATTATTCATAACATGCTTTGTCATATAACTTAAGTTGAAACTTGGTGGGTCTATGTATGTAAATTTTAAATCATGCCATTCAAGAGAAAAATGCATAATAAATGGTAAAACTCATTAGTATAAGATGTTATCACATACCAATTTTATGCATTCAAAAACCCTAAATAAAGGGGATACGAAATTCATCTTTTGGAAATCATCAATTGTCACAATTGTATCATAGCACGACAACAATATAACTCACATAGTTGAAAAAACATAAAATATCATCAGTTAAGCAACTTCATACAACATATACAATTCCCATAGCTTTAAGGTAAATAAAATAGGAAATACACTCGAGTTCTATGGATGAAAGGGAATAAATGAAACTCGCATACCTTACTTAGAAGACTAACAAATAATCTATAGTTTTCAAAAGAAAATGGCAGCCTGGGGCCTAGGACCTAGGAGTGACATTGCAAATGGGAACTGTCAAGACGGAAGCCTAGGGTTTAGATATGACACGACAGATGGGGAACCCGAAGGAGACCCAATCAAGCCTCTTAATTTATCATTACACATCATTGGTCGCGGAAGCATGTAAAAGACATAAAGTAAGTATATGGGGTAAAGAGACTAAGGGATAGCTTGTCAAACCAACAACATCAAAGAGAAAGACTCATGGCTCATATCACAAGCACATAACTTGTCCAACAAGTACCTCTAAATACATAGATATAGCGGGGGCCAATACAAAGTAACTGGGATCAACCTTATAGTCAAAATGGAACATAAGAAAGTGTCTCAATATATAGATAATATCAATCATAGGCTAAGGTCCCTGAAATGAAGGACTTACCAATAAGCTTGAAATATCATCGACAAGCCACGTGTAGCAGGAGGATGATCAACTTGAGTATAGGTTCCTATATTGTGATACCATGTAGGAAAGAGTACGTGTTAGTGTGTTTAAATATACTAAGTATGTGGGATGCAATGCAACAAGAAATAAACATCATGATCAAAATACATATAATAGGCAATGGGCATATTATAATAAGATGTAATATATGAACAATGCATAAGTAAAACATGCTTAAGTAACCCATGATCATATAGAATATCATATGTGCAAAAGATACCAAACTAAATTTCCAAAGTACGAACCCCTTGGTAGGTTAGTGATGTTGCCACCCCATCGCCTAGGTGGATGATTACTAACCCTCATCTAGGTTTGTGATAATGCCACCCCATCACTATGGTGGAGATGTACAAGCCTTTCGCTAGTTTGAAGAGTTTAAATTCTCATCTAGGTTAGTGATGATGCTACCCCATCACCAGGTGGAGAAGTACAAATGCTTCACCAGGTTGTCTGGATGCTTAAACCCCTCGGATTAGGCATGGTCGATTCTACACTTTATATAGGATTCATCATATCCTTTAGTGCAACACTTCATATAGTAATAACCTATACATAAGCTCATTTTATCATTATAACATCATTCATATCATATCTCATGCTTTGGACCTTCATTTCCTCAAGAAACCATAACCAAATATTTTATCAAACAACTTGGGTGTGTGTAGTAGGAGTAAAAGACCATGCAACTTGGAGATGAAATCATTCAAGAAAATCTGTAATAAAACTATCAATCAACACCTTGCAACACCCAAGACATTCCATCAAAACCTCTCATCAAATCCAATATTAGATCTAAGATTTAGAGCTCAAAACATGCTAAAACAACCATACTTGTATGAACTAAAATCACAGTGCAGTAAATTTCAATAAAAAAGACTCACATGTAAAATCAACTTTAAATCATTAAATATTAGTAAAAAGGAGGCTTAGTTACCATGGGTGAAAGGACCCAATGTTCAACACCACACACCTTAGTTTGGGCAAGCTCTCGATGAAGTTTGAAAATGGAGGCTTCAAGCTTGAAGAGAATCCTTAATTCTTGATGAGGGTTTAGAGTCTTGAATTTTGAAGCGAAAATATGCCTAAGTGTTTTTGGGAGTACTAAAAAATGTTTAGGATAATATAAAGGTAAATAAGGCTAAGTATAGGTAAAACATATTAGGGAAGACCTAGTCCCAAGACTCCAAAGGCTTGGACAGATATATAAATCACTCGTAGTGAAATACACATGTCCGTGATGCGGACCTATCATGATGGCCAAATTAACACATGCTCGCAACGACTGTGAATCGTAGTGCTGTCACAGATCCTCTTTGGAAATTATAAATTATGAAAAAAAATTGCTAATCGTTTGCTCTACAATCAGGGTTAGACCCTTTTCGCCCATAACTTTGACTCCCTAAACAAGAATATGAAGTGGGATTTTTGAAATAACAAATGGATTTTGAGATATATGAAATTTAAAATTCTGGGCATTCTTACTCACACTTTTGGGAACTTTTTGGGGTCATTTTAATATCGCTACCTTAGGAACATTCATCCCCAAATGTAAAATAGATATACAAGATAAGAATGATCATAAACAAATAAGCCCCAACTACAATCCACCATCTCATTTAGAACACCATTTTTCAAAACTTCAACATCAGTGTAAAATCATCATGACTTGCCATCAATGCATATAAATGCTATAGAGGCTGAAACATAAGACTTGAAATCACATAGAGGACTTAGAACTTGCACCTTAGGCTTTAGTGGAGTGGAAAAGATAAGGATACTTTTAGATGTCCACTTTCGCCTCCCAAGTAGCATTTTGGATTTGTTGGTTCCTCTAAAGGACCTTAACATATGCGGCCTCTTTGTTCCTCAATCTTTTCACTTGCCTATCTAGGATCTGAATTGGAACCTCCTCATAATTCAAGTTTTCCTCAACAACACCCACAATATCAAGAGGCACAATAGCAATAGGGTTACTAATATATTTTGTCAATATTAACACATGAAACACCAAGTGAACCAAATTCATTTTACTAGGCAACTTCAACTCATAAGCTACCTTGCCAATCCACTTCACGACCTCATAAGGACCAATATATCTTAGACTCAACTTCCCCTTTTAACCAAAAATAGACCACTCCTTTCATTCGACAAACTTGTCTAAAGGTGAAAGGTGTCCCAGTGGCATATATCAGGGCGATTAAGGACATGTACGATCAAGACAAAACTCGAATAAGAACATTAGGAGGAGACTCAGAGTATTTTTCCTGTTGAGATGGGACTCCACCAAGGATCTATGTTGAACCCTTTCTTGTTTGTCTTGGTGATGGATGAGCTGACGCAATCTATCCAGGAGGAGGACCATGGTGTATGCCATTTGCAGATGACATAGTACTAATTGATGAGACTAGAACTAAAGTTAATGATATGTTAGAGGCCTGGAGACACGCCTTGGAGTCTAAACGATTCAAGTTAAGCAAGACCAAAACTGAATACTTAGAGTGCAAATTCAGTGTTGAGAGGGATGAGGCAAACTCTGATGTGACGTTTGCCAGTCAACCTATCCCCAAGAGGGAAAACATCAAGTATTTGGGATCCATCATCCAGAGTAGTAGCGATATCAATGATGATGTCACACATTATATTGGGGCAGCATGGACTAAATGGAAGCTTGCCTCTGGTATATTATGTGACAAGAAGATACCACATAAACTCAAAGGTAAGTTTTACAGAATGGTGGTTAGACCATCATTATTGTATAGGGTGGAGTGTTGGTCCATTAAAAAGGCACATGTTTAGAAGATGCATATCGCAGATATGAGGATACTGAGATGGATGTCTGGTCATACCAGGAGTGACAAGGTTAGGAATGAGACCATTCGGGAGAAGCTAGAGGTAGCCCCGGTGGTCAAAAATATGAGAAAAGTGAGACTACGAGGAGTATCGATGCTTCTGTTAGGAGGTACGAGAGGTTGGTCTTGGGAGATACTTGAAGGGGTAGAGGTAGACTGAAGAAATACTAGGGGGAGGTTATTAGACATGATATAATGGAACTTGATCTCACTGAGGACATGGCCTTAGATAGAAAAAAGTAGAGATCGCGAATTAGAGTAGTAGGCTAATGGTAGGGTTAGGTGCTTTTATTATGTTTTCACTTGCCTTTTATATTATGTGTTAGTTTTATCTTATTTATACACTTTCATTATTTATTGCTCTTTCTGTTTCCTTCCCTTCCTTTTTTCATATCTAGTTCTTTCTTGCGTACGGGTTTTGAGATGAGGGTTCCTAGGAAACAGCCTCTCTACTTCTATTGTAGTGATAAGGTCTGCATATATTCTACCTTCCTCAAACCCCACTTGTAGGATTTTACTAGGTATGTTGTTATTGTTGTCTTCTTCTTATCATAGTTGACTAAACTAGAAGTTAGTTTCAAAGAACACATAGTAAACACTCAACCAAGTAAAGAATGAGAAGTAGAATTTTATACTTGTTAAGAACACCAATATGGTGCCTACTTCCTATCCCCTCAGGTCAATCGAGATTCTTTTAAAGATCAATTGAGAATAGTGAAGTACAAACTTTAAAGGACACTTAATCTTTTTTTTTCATAGATAAGAATTCTATTTTTAACTAGTCTAGAATATTTTTGTTTCTCCTCTTTTACTACTGTTAACCCTTTGATTACAATATTTATGGTGAGTAGAACGACAACATTTTAGCTAGTCCTTTCTGTGAGCATTCTATTTTTCTTGAGAGAGGGAGAGATGATATATCACCTACTGGAATTGTAGATGTTAGAGATTTTTATAAACCCAAGGGAGTTTCTTGCAATCAAGTATTCGTAAGATTCCTTGATTGGAGAACTTATTTCAAACTAGTTTGGACACATTTGCTTGTAAGTATTGGTTGCTTGATGTTCTTCCTTGATTTTTAGGCAGGATCTCCGACTGATTGACTGATTTTCTTCTTTGATATGATTTCTTATTTTTTTTCCTCCTTGATTCTTGGGTTGTGGCTTCAACCGATTGATTATTACTTTATGTGCTCCCTTGGATCTTCTTTCTTTTGTTGTCCGCCTTTTTCTTTTTGAGGAACCCTGCAAATGCAATATCATAACTATTCCACGATTCAAGTGGGAAACCATATTCTTGGGTTTGTATTATATTATGCTCCTACACAAATTATAAGTTAATGCTTCCAAAACATTGTAAAATTACTCTTATCGTTACACTATTTTTATTGTGACACACATTTAGACCCTAAGCACTGCGAGTTTGGTTTTTCCTACTGATCAAATTAACTCTATTCCTCTGCTTTATCCATTACTTTTATTATTAAAAATTAATTAATGTTCAATGTTAATGTAGAATCCAGAAGGTACTAGAGATTTGTAAAACTTGAAGGAAAAGACTGGAATTCTCAAGAAATGTGTGGATCTTCAAGGAGGAATCTTGTAGATAGGTTTAGAGAAATCTACCACCTTGTAAATATCTAAAATATTTTTGTGAAGCATTCTAGATGCTCCATTGTAGCCATTAGATCAAATAGATCTTAGCCATCCATTAAGGAGGTAGAGCAGTATAAATATCCCTCCATAGAATTCATTTTCACCAACCAAGCAATCAAACAAACATATGCATCCATATCCACTCACTTCCGTCACCACTTCTGTACAAGCTTTCATATCAATAAAATAATATTTTTCTTAAAAAATTCTATAGTGGCATCAGAGTCGAATTAACCTGAGCCTAATCTTATTTACAAAGAAATGAATAACCAACCTTTTACAACCCTTAATTATACCTCCTCCATGGTCCCTATATTTTAGGGGGAGGCTTATGGATTTTGGTGCATACAAATGAACACCTTATAAATATCACAGGGTCTTTGGGAATTCGCCAAAAATTTGTACGAACAACCTCAAGATACTGTAGAACTAGAGTCATAGGACAACAACAAGAAAAGGGTGTACAATGAAAATAGGAAGAAGGATGCAAAGTCATTGTTATACATGCAACAAGGAGTAACAAAACCCATATTCCCAAGAATTATGGCAGCGACAACCTCAAAGAAAGCTTGGGAGACACTCAGGAATGCATACAAAGGCTCCGACAAGGTAATATTGATTACACTTCAATCTTTGTGGAGAGACTTCGATACTTTACTCATAAAAGAAGGTCAATCTATTGAAATATTTTTTAATCAGGTCTCCAACATAATTAATGAAATAAAGAGGTATGGGGATATTATTAAAAATAAGAAAATCATGCTAAAAATATTACGAATTCTTCCTGTTAAATATGATCATATAGTGGCTGCAATAGAAGGATGTAAAGATTTGTCGGTGTTAACTTTAACTGAATTAATGGGCTCACCATAGGCGCATGATGACATAATGCGCCGATTTAATAAGCAACCACTAGATAATGCATGTCAGAGTAAATTGAATATTTCTAATGATGAAAGTGATAAAAAAAATAGCCACGGTAAAAAATTTTACAAGAAAGGTGCAAATTCAAATTACCCCTGGTAGAGGGAGAAAATTATAGAAATAATAAATATAGTAAATCTAGCCCATATTGTAGATCATGCAAGAAAAATAATCATGACACAGAAATTGCCTATTTAAATGCAAGATATGCAAAAACTCATACCGATTTCAAAAAAGATTATTTTTATCAGTAAAGAGGAGATGCTAGATTTACCAAAGAGAGTGACTCTGGTTATCAAGTTTTTATTTCATGCTTCAATGCTAACCAAGTGCCACAAGATATTTTGTTTCTGGATAGTGGTTGCTTTAATCATATAACAGGAAATCGTGAATCCTTTATTACACTTGATGAAAATAATAAGAGTCAAATTATACTTGAAAATTGGAGAAATAAAAATGTAGAAGGAAAAGGAGTACTCGCAGTTAACGCAAAGGATGGCTCCACTAAAAAAGTATATTATGTTATTTTTGTCCCTTGCCTGAACCAAAGTTTATTAAATGTTTGTCAATTAATTCAAAGAGGCTATAAGGTGAACTTTAATGGTGATAAATGTCTCATTATTGATAAGAAAATGGGTCAATTGGTTACTATAATAACAATGACCTCTAACAAAATGTTTCCATTGAAAAGGCCTATGGATAAAAAATATTCTTTAAAATATGGTGAAATTGATGAATCTACATAATGGTATTAATGACGTGGGAATTTAAATTTTTATGGCCTCAAACTATTAAATAATGGGCCTTCCCTTGACAATTAATGAAAATAAAATTTGCAAGGGATGTATTTATGGAAAAATGCATAAATTACCCTTTTTCTAAAACATCTTGGAGGGCAAAGACCCCATTACAATTGGTGAATGCAGATATATGGGGTCCATCACAGAATCCATCTTTGGGTGAAAAAATATATTTATTATTATTTGTTAATGATTTTATCCGGATAATGTGGGTGTATTTGTTGGAGCAAAATTCAGAGGTATTCACTTATTTCAAGCAATTCAAGGCCCTCACTAAAAAGCAATGTGGGTGTTCACTAAAATTCCTGAGAATGGATCATGGGGGAGAATTCACAAACAATAAACTTTTGGAGTATTGCATGCAGCATGGAATAAAGAAGGAGTTGACAGCCAAACACATACCACCAAAAGATGGAGTGGCAGAAAGGAACAATTGCATGATCGTGGAGATGTCTTTAAGCATGTTGTAGGGTAAAAATCTTCCAAACTAGTTTTGGGTAGAAGTGATCAACACCGTAGTGTACATCCTCAACAGGTCCCCCACAAAGGCAATCTTCAAGAAAAGACCATACGACGCATGGAGCAAAAAGAAGTCCTAGGTGGAGCTCTTCAAAATATTTTCATGCATTGCATATGCTCATATTCCAAAGCCGACACGAATAAAGCTCTATGAAAGAGGTGACAAATGCATCTATATTAGCTACAATGTTGAGTCAAGGTCTTATAGGCTTTATAATTTTGATATGAAGAACCTGATCATATCAAGGGATGTAATATTTGACAAGATGGAAGAATGGCAATGGAGCACAAACACATTACCAGTTCTAGCCATCATAAAGGAAATTCATGAACTAAGTTCAAATGCAGGTCCGAGCTCACCGCCTACAACTCCACGAACAAGATGAGAAGATGTTTCAGAATCAAGTTCTGCACCAGCCCTAAGATGATGACAAAGACAACGACGACCTCCTGCAAGGTTCGTAAATAAAAGTAATGTTGCAGCATATGCCCTATTTGTAGGAGAAAAAACAAAATATAACGAAGTAGCTACAGAAGAGGAAAGGGCAAGGCCATAGATAAAGAAATTCGTATGATCCAGAAGAATCAAACATGGGAGTCTCGCATACAATGTCACCACACAAGGCTAGGGCCTAGACAAAACATGGAGAATGGGGAACCCGAAGAAGTTCCAAACAAGCCTCTTAACTTGTAATTACACATCATTGATTGCAAAAGCAATAAATCAAGTATTAAGAGATAATAAAGTCGGACAACTGGGTATAAGGGAAAGCACTTTCATACTATAGATATCAAAAACAATAGAGTCATGGCTCTTAGAATAGATATATAACCTTTCCAACAAACACCTCTAATACATAGATAAGTGTGGAGGCCAAGACAAAGTAACCAGGCTTACCCTCATAATCAGAATAGACAATAAAGAAGAATCTCTCAATACATAATAAGAGCAACATAGACTAAGGCCCTCAAAGTGGAGGACATGCCAGCTAGCTTGAGTAGTATAGAGCTAGCCATGTGGAGGAGAAGGATGATCAACTTGAGCATCGGTTCCTACATAGTGACATCATGTAGGCATCGAGTATGTGTTAGTATAGCTGAATGTACTAATTATATAGGATGTAATGCCACAAGAGATAGATGTCATTATATTAATGCATAACAATAGGCAATAGGCATCATATAACAATTTGGCATGTATGATAATGCTCAAGTAAAACATACTTAAATAACTCATGCTCATATAGGATATCATATGTGTAGAATAGACCAAGCTAGATTTCCAAGGTACAACCTCTTGGTAGGTTAGTAATGATGTCGCCCCATCACTTAGGTTGTTAGGTACTAACCCTTCACGCGTTTGGTCATTATGTTGTCCCATTACCTAGGTGGAGAAGTACTAACCTTTCACTCAATTGGTGATAATGTCATGCCATCACCTAGGTGGAGAAGTACAAAGCTTTCCATCGGTTGATGAGTACAAACCCTCATCTAGGTTAGTGATGATGCCACCCAATCACTAGGTGGAGAAGTACTAACTCTTCACTCTGTTGATGAGTACAAACCCCCGTCTTAGTTATCCTAGTTCTTAGACCCCCCGAATTTGGAAAGGTCTAATGCAACACTTTATATAGAGTATATTATATACATAAACTCATTTCATCATCATATAGCCAATCGTATCATATATCATGCTTTGGACCTTCAACTCCTCAAGAAACCACATCCAGACATTTTATCAAACACTTAGAGGGTGTGTAATGCTAGTGTAAAACCATGAAATATAAATACGAAATCACGCAAGAAAATCTATTGTAAAACCATCACTCAATACCTTGCAACACCATCAAGCAATATACATCAAAACTCCTACAAAACTGTTACACAAGATCCAAAATTTATTGCTCAAAATAAAGCAAAACTGTCACAACTTTACATAGCTTTAACATAGTACGCAGTAAATTTCATAATAGTCAAGACTCATTTGTAAATCAACTTTGGATCATGCAATTTGAGTAAAAAGAGTCTTGTGTATCATAGGTGACAGGAACCTATGAATGATATCCACATACCATAACTTAGATATGAACTTCGTGGGACTTGAAGCTTGAAGAAGAACCTTAGAGGAAAAACCTTAGCTTAGGATGAGTGTTTGGGAATTGAATTTGGGGACTGAAAATATGGCTAAGTGTTTGAGTAAGTATTGGGACATGTATAGGATGATATGAGGGTGAAATAAGTCTAAGTATAGGTAAAAACACATTTGGAAACACTTAGGCCCAATTCTTCAAAATCTTGTAAAGAGTTAAAAATAGCAGGCCACTTTTTGTGCTGTGGCGCATCGCAGAAGCAACGAGGATTTGCCACTAGAAATTACATTCTTGAAATTTCATAATTGCTAATATTTCCCTCAGATCGAGTTTTGACCCTTTACCCTATAATCTTAATCTCCTAAAAAAGAATTTAAAGTCAAATTTTTTTAATAATGAATGGATTTTGAGATATATATTGAATTTAAAATTTTGGGCAGTCCGAGGCACATTTTCAGATACTTTTTGGTGTCATCTCAATATCTCTGCCTTGAGAACATTCGTCCCCGAATGTAAAAGAGATGTACAAGACAAGAGTGATCATAAACAAATAAGCCCAACCAAAAATGCAAAATCACATTTAAAACAACATTTTCAAAATCTCAAGATATGTGTAAAATCATCATAACTTGCCAAGTTAAACAAAAATGTATATGAATGACATAAGGGCTGAAACATAACACTAGTAATCACATAGGGTACATATAATTAGTACCTTAGGCTTGAGTGGAATGGAAAAGATATGGATACCACTTTTGCATGTCCTCTTTGGCCTACTAAGTAGCACTTTCAATTTGTTGGTTCCTTTAAAGGACATTAATGGATTTCACCCTCTTTGTTCATCAATCACTTCACTTGCTTATCTAAGATCTGAACTGATATCTCCTCATAAGTCATGCTATCCTCGACAACAGCCACAGCATCAAGAGTCACAATACCATTAAGATGACCAACATATTTTGTCAACATAGAGATGTGTAACACCAGATGAACCAAATTCATTTCGCTAGGCAACTTCAACTCATAAGCTACCTTCCCAACTCTCTTCAATACCTCATAAGGACAAACATGTCATGGACTCAACTTTCCCTTTTACCTAAAATGACCACTCCTTTCATTGGAGAAACTTTCATATAAATCCAATCACCTACTTTGAATTCAAGGTCTCTTCTTATCACGTCGACATAGGATTTTTGATGACTTTGGGATATTTTCATCCTTTCCCTAATCATCTAACCCTTCTCAAGAGCCTCTATAACCAAATCCAGTACCATTAAAGCCACTTCTCCAAGCTCAAACCACACAACTGGTGATCTACAATGTCTCGATAAAGAGCCTCAAAAGGAGCCATACCAATGCTAGAGTGATAGCTATTATTGTAGGCACACTCAATCAAAGTGACATCGTTATCCGAATTACCCCTCAATTCTAATACACATGCCCTAGAAATATCTTCAAGGGTTTAAATGGTTCATTCTGCTTGGCCATCCATTTGAGAGTGAAAGGCAGTATTATGGAGAATTTTTATACCGATACCCCTTTGAAACAACCTCCAAAAGTGTTAAGTGAATTATGAACCATGATTTGATATGATGGACAGTGGAATCCCATGCAACCTTACTAACTCATGAATGTACAACCTTGCATATTTTTCAACTCCATATGTTATCTTAATCGATAGAAAATGAGCCGATTTCGTCATCTTATCAACCACCACCTAGATAGAATCAAACTATTTTCATCTTGGGCAACCCAGCCACAAAATCTATATTAATCACCTCCTACTTCTAAGTGGGAATCTCTATGTCTTTGGTTAGGCCACCTGACCTTTGATGTTCAACTTTGACTTGTTGGCAACTATGGCAACCAGAAATGAATTTAGCAATGTTTCTCTTCATGCCTCCCTACCAATACACATCTCTCAAGTATCTATGCATTTTGGTGAAACCGAGGTGAATAGAATCAGAAGAATTATGGGCCTCATCAAGGATATTCTCCCTCAATCCATTAACACAAGGAACACACAACCTACCTTCGTACCTATGGGCCCAATCTCCTCCTTGGGAGAAAACCTCTACTTTGCCCTCTTTTAACAAGGCCTTTAATTAAAGTAAGGAGGAGTTTAGATTTTGCTTTGCTAACACCTCAAAAAAGACTTAGACCCATCAACAACCACAATACCATCATCACCAATCTCTTCCAATCTAACCCCCAATCTAGCTAATTGATGAACCTCCCTAGCCATCTACTTACCACCACAATCAACAATGGCTAGGCTACTGATAGACACCCTACTCAATGCATCCGCCATAATATTTGCCTTACCTGGATGATAATGCACACTCATGTCATAGTTTTTGAGAAGTCCTAACCATGTTCTTTGCCACAAGTTGAGATCTTTTGGAGTGAATACATATAAGAGGCTCTTATTATTGGTGAACACATTCCCATGCAACCCATACAAGTAGTGATACGAAATCTATAATGCAAACACAATGGCAACTATCTCTAAAGCATGGGTAGGGTAGTTCCTTTCATGTACCTTGAGTTGTCTAGAAGTATAAGATATGACCTTACCATTTTACATTAACACACAACCCAAACCAACTTGGGAAGCATCACAATACACCATAAATCACTCAAGCCCATCCAGTAGTGACAATATAGGAGCGAACACAAGCTTATCTTTCAATATTTGGAAGATCCTCTCATATTCATCCGTCCACACAAACATAACCTTTTGTTAGTCAATTTTGTCATAGGAAAAGCAATGGAGGAGAACCCATTCACAAACCTTCTATAACCTGCTAGGCCTAGGAAGCCCCTAATATCCAACAGGGTCAATGGTCTAGGCCAATTTCTAATCATATCGATTTTTTTAGGATCCAATTTTATAGCATCCCTCGACACCACATGACCCAAAAATACAGCCTCCTTCAACAAAAATTCACACTTATCATATTTTGTATACAATTTCTCCTCCTCAATCCTTACAACACTACCCTCAAATGACCAATATGCTCCTCCCTACTATGTGAATAAATCAAAATATCATCAAGAACGACCATAACAAAGAAATAAAGGTAGGATTTAAAGATCCTATTCATTAGGTCATGAAAATAGCCAGTGCATTAGTCAATCCAAAGGACATCACCACAAATTCATAATGCCAATATCTAGTTCGGAAGGCCATCTTAGGAATATGACATTCCATCACCCACACTTGATGATACTCAGAGCAAAAATCAATCTTAGAGATGAAGATAGCCCCTTGCAATTGGTCAAACAAGTCATCATTCCTTGGAAGAGGATATCTATTCCTGTTGGTGACCCTATTGAGTTGTCGGTAGTCAATGCAAATTCTAATTGACCTATCCTTTTTTTACACAAGCAACACTGTGGCACCCCAAGAGGATTGTTTAGGTCTAATAAATCTCTTCTCCAACAAATCTTTCAACTGTTAATTTAACTATTTCAACTCTGTCAGGAACATACTATAAGAGGGAATGGAGGTTGAGTATCGGGGAGGAGTTCTATTCCAAAATCCATTTCCCTTTTGGGGGGAACACAGGGAAGGTCATTTGGTAAGAAATCAAGTAACTCATTTTTAACCGGAACCTACTCTATGGAAGTGAACTTGGACTCCACATCTTTAATCCTCATAAGATGGCAAATACAACCCTTAGAGGTCAACTTATGGGCATTAATGCATGAAACAAATCTACCCTTAACCACCACATCTTTACATTCCCACTCAAAAGGCAACAACGTATGCAAAATACAAATACGACAACTTCTATGAACTTTCCTAGCAACAATAGAGGCACCAATAGGAGTACACACTTCATATAACACATGCAACAACTTGGGGACAACATGTAACTTTTTTGTAACAAAAGGGGTAACAAAGGAAAGAGTGGCACCTGCTTCAATCAAAGCATACACATCAAAGTCAAAGATTTTCAACATACTGATAACAACATTAGGGAACTTACTAACCCCTTGACTCCCATGTAGAGCATAAAGTCAATTGTTCCTTGGGGAACCAACTTGAGGACCACCTCTACCCAATGGAACCGCATTCGCACTCCGAATCTTGCTATGGTTTCTAAGATAATAATCTATATTCTTGTGACCAAGCTCCCCACAAACAAAGTAGTCATTAAAAACCTTCAAACACGGGCCATTATGGCTCTTCCCACATCTAGGACACATATCCATAAGACCCATACCGCTAACACCTTGACCTAGGAATGTCATTGGCAATCCACATATTAGTAGCATGAGAAGGCCCTTGGCCTTAATGAAATCTAACACTCTTTTGGAACTTACCCTCAAAGCGATCCCTATTGGCCTGATTGCCTCCTATCTTCCTCAATTTTTCCTTCTCCATTTTCTTGGCATAGGCCATCAATCGAGACAAGTCTATGTCATAAATTAGCATGGTGGACCGGCATTCTTCACTCACCAAGTTGGAGACACCCATCACAAATTCAATCATCCTACATCTAGGATTGGCAAATAAATGAGGAGCATACCTTAAAAGTTGATTAAATGTGATGGCATACTCCTTCACATTTATAGCACCTTGTTTCAAGTTCATAAACTCTACCAACTCTGCCTCCCAAAGCTCAAAAGGGAAAAACTAACTAAGGAAGACCAATTTGAAATACTCCCACAGCACCGCATTGCCAATCACCTTCTCACCCTTCCATTGGTCATACCATATTTGAGCTACCCCTTTGAGTTCATATGTTGCCAACTCTGCCTTTTCATTTAGCCCACCACCTATGCTATTCAAGATTTTGTTGTCCTTATCAATGAACTCTTGTGGCTCTTCATCCACCTTTGATACATAGAAAATTAGAGATTCATCCTTATGAAGTCTCTTACCCTAGCTCCTATAGTGTAGCATGAGGGGTTTGGGCCCTTGATTTATTGGTTGCCATAATATGGCAAGCATAGTGAGAGGATCACATAGCACACCATTATTGTGTTGCTCCTTTGGACTTTGGACCCTTCATCCTCGAGTGTTTGGCATGATCTAGCATAGCAAAGAATAATTATTATGAGGAAAAACTTACCACAACTCTATAGCACGGCTTAGAACTTAAAGAAGGGGAAACATTTTTGAAAATGCCTCATAGCATCCTATTCATAGTCACGGTATGCTTCACCATCATGAGCAGGACTGTAATCGATGTGGTATGTTGAACTCCGAGGATCTATCAACCTAGTGCTCAAATACGAAGTTTGTCATGACCCAAGCCTAGGACCTAGATGTTACACGGCAAATAGGGAATCTAAAGGATCCCCAAACAAGCCTCTTAACTTGTTATTACACATCATTGGCCTCAGAAGCAATAAATCAAGTATTAAGAGATAATAAAGTGGTACAACCGGGGCTAAGGGAAAGCACTTTCATGACATAGCCATCAAGAACATGAGAGTCAACGCTCTTATCATCGATACACGGCCTATCCAACAAACACCTCTAATACATAGATAATAGCGGGGCTAAGACAATGTAGTTAGGTTCACCCTCATAGTTCAAAATAGATAATAAAGAAAAATCTATCAATACATAATAAGAGTTACATAGACTAATGTCCCCAAAAATTTGAACTCACCAACTAGCTTGAGTAGTATCGAACTAGCCACATGGAGGAGGAGGAGGATCAACTTGAACACTAGTTCCTATATGGTAACATTGTGTAGGTATACAGTACATGCTAGTACATTTGAATATACTAAGTTTGTATGATGCAATGCCATAAGAGATAGACATCATAATCAAAATGCATAACAATAGGTGATAGTTATCATATCAGAATATGGCATGTATGATCAATGCTCCAATAAAACATGCTTAAATAAACTCATGCTCATATAGAATATCATATGTGTAGAATAGACCTAGCTAGATTTCCAAGGTATAACCCCTTGGTAGGTTAATGATGATGCCGCCCCATCACTTAGGTGGTGAAGTGCTAAACCTTCACTCAGTTGGTGATAGTGTCGCCCCATCACACAAGTGGAGAAGTACTAACCCTTACTCAATTGGTGATAATACCGCACAATCACATAGGAGGAAAAGTACAAACCTTTCCCTTGGTTGATGAGTACAAACCTCCATCTCAGCTAGTGATAATGTTTCCCCATCAATAGGTGGAGAAGTACTAACCCTTCACTCGATTGATGAGTATAAACTCCCATCTAGATTATTCGAGTTCTTAGACACCCAGATTAGAGATGGTCTAATGCAACACTTTATATAGAGTATATCATATACATAAGCTCATTTCATCATCATATATTCAATCGTATTATTTCTCATTCTTTGGACCTTCAACTCCTCAAGAAATCACATCTAGACATTTTATCAAGCACTTAGAGGGTGTGTAATGCTAGTGTAAAATCATGAAATATAAAGATGAAATCATGCAAAATAATCCATTATAAAAGCATAAATCAACACCTTGTAACACCCACAAGCAATATACATCAAAACCCATCTTCAAATCTTAGCATACATCCAATATTTATAGGTCAAAACATAGCAAAACAGTCACAAACTTTACATAGCTTTAACATAGTGTGCAATTAATTTCATAATAATCAAGACCCATTTGTCAATCAACTTTTAATTAGGCAACTTGAGTAAAGGAGGCTTGGGTATCATTGGTGAATGGAACCCATGAAAGAAACTCATATACCTTAGCTTAGAGATGAACTTGGTAAAGATTGGAGATGGAGACTTGAAGCTTGAAGAAGAACCTTGGAGGAAAAACCTTAGCTTAGGATGAGAGTTTGGGACTTGAATTTGGGGAGAGAAAATATAGCTAAGTGTTTGAGTGAGTATTGAGAAATGTATAAGATTATATGGGTGAGAATTCTTAATGTTCACACTCCAATAATAATGTGATCATTGTCAGCAATTAACCAAACTAAAGGTTAGGATTGAATCCACAGGGAATAGAAGGCTTGACTACAAGACTTCACTACCAATTATTTCAAGCATCAGTAACTAATATCTCTAAATGAGGTGGGAGGACGGGTTTTGTGATTTAAAAACAAAAGTAAAATTACGATTATACTACTACGTGGGAAAAAACTCAATTTTAAGGATAACTTAGGAATTATGTTCCGTATGGTTAGTTGACTAGATTGATCTAGGTGACAAAACCACAATTGAAGATTAGTACGTAGGACAGTAACATAAGTTCTTCCAGCCCTCTTGTGAAGGTAAAGGTTGAATTTCACAATGGCGCTTGGTCGGCAACCATGGTGTGCCAAATAACCATTACTAATAATCCCGGTCAACCTCCCCTTGGTCAAGTTTGGTTATTAGATGAAAAGACATCGATCGAATCCTCTCATCTTCTTCCCTTTTTGTATTCATCACTACCTTGGTCAGGATCATGATAGTAGGTAGGTTTTGGTGTTAGCCACCTCGAAATATCAATTAGAATGAAGAGAAATATATAATACATACGAAATCGCAATCATAGAAATGCAATAAAGCTAGGCCATCTCAAGTCAACTACCCATAGTTCCTACAACCCTATGTAGTGGGTGCTTAGCTACTCATAGCTAAGGCAAAATAAGCAAAAATATACATACAAGACCTAAATCTGAGTTTTACCAACAACAATGAAGAAAGTAGGCACCACAAGTTTCAAACCTAAAATCTTGATTGATCAACAATGAGTATAAGGCAAGATTTGCAATCCCTAAAATGGGTTTCTCAAGAGAGAACAATAAACTACTCTAAAAAGCTAAGAAACGATTAAAAAAGATGATTGTAGAATGTCTCCTAGTCGAATCCCTTGTAAAATTCTAATTTAAACTATATATAGTATTTACAAAATAACCCTAGAATTTACACAAAAAAGACCACTGGCAACTAATAAGTCTCGTAGGTACGACTTGGAGGATGACCACCAAGTCGTAATTGGGGTCTCATATCAGGTTCTTGGCATCTTAGACAAAACTGGTATGACACATAGGTATGAGTCATTGCTTAAGCTATGACTCGTATGTTCCTCTCATAGTCTTGGCCTTTAGTTTTTGGTCTAACATTTTGGCGCTCTGGTTCTTACATGAGTGTACCTATTCGAGTCGTAGTAAGACTTATGACTCATAGGATGGCATCGTAGGGGTGACCTCCACTTAGCAAATTTCTAAATTTTTGGTCTCTTTTTCTTGCTATGACACATCCTACGACTCGTAGCTTGTTCTACGATTCATAACTGTGCTCGTATGTCCAAAGCTTCAGCAAAATATATAACGTTTCTTCAAAATCATGCCAACCTAACTTTTCTGCAAGAAAAACACAAAATCACATAAAAAACCATAAATAGTCTCATTAAGAACTCACAAAATCCCTTGTTTTAAGCATTAAAATCATTGAATTTTGATAGCACATCAACACCCTTAACTTAGGATTGTTGCTTGTTCGCAAGCGATGACTTGATCTACGTAGACAAAGAAAAATACATAGCAGCTATACTAATAGGGTATACCATAACTCCTTTGATTCAGGTACCACCCTACTATTTTCATAATAGGATTGCAAAGTTATTAAATGAACAAGAACATAGTGAGATACTTGGCAACCCAACTATGATAAGTTAGGGAGCATCAACCATCCACAATCACTGGTACAATCATATGCTACTCAAGTGGTTCCCTTATTAGAAAGAAGTCCCTCATAGTCACTCAAAAGCATTTAAAATTTAGGGACTGAGGAAGCATTCTCACTCTCACAGTTGAAATTCAATGCATACTGACTAACACCATAGGCTTGCTTCCATACTTGTCTTCTAGCTAGGTGATAAAGTGGAGTTGGATCACTTTAGGACTTATAGGCTTGTTCATAGGTTCATGGTGCTTTGGTATGCTATTTTAGACAAGTGGTGACTGAAAGCTATCCTTGAACCATATTTACCAAAATCTTTTTGCTTTAATAATCCAACGCTTTTCAATCAATCCACCCTTATTCTCCTGTTTTGAACTTTTCTCGAGTGTTCTCTTTCTCTTTTTCAGTTTTATCTCGATTTCAAACTCATTTTTGCAATTTTTTTATCAACTCAAGGTATTTTTCTTTTCTTTTTCTTCACTCGATTCATGCCTTTTCATTTCTTACTTGGTTTCGCAACTAACTATCTTATTATTATTATTTTACCATAATAAGGGCCACCCTCAACTTAGGCTTTTAGCCTGAGCTGAACTGCATAATATCTATGCCTCAAACTAGGGCCACCACTGAAGCCACCCTTACATTAGGCCTTTATCATCAATCAATGTCCATATGTTAAAGGACAGACCAGGGTGAATATCATGGTATTTCATCAAACAAGATTAAGTTAGCAAGGTATCAAGAAAGAAAGAACAAATAATAAGGTCAAAAATTTGGAACAAGCGATTCACTCACTTATTTTGTGGGTCATTTAGGCCAAAAGTGGTTTCACTCAAAGAAAAAAGGCCTAAGATTCTTTCCATATCCACCGCATTACCAAACTAATCTTAGAGTAACAAGGCAAGTTCTGAGCCTGGAAAAGATGCTTGAATGCAGTAAAATAAGTTTACAACACACATGGAAATTGCATCCACAATCAAGTATAGACTCACAGGTCATGTTTTTTAGTCTCAGCTACCTTCATAATATCAGAACAAACATTGCCAGATACTCAAAAATGTATTAATGCATGAATAATCTCAACCTCAAAAATTTTGATGGTACACATTTTTTAATCAAAACATTGAAAAACTCGTCGAAAAAATTATGTATATGCTAATATATAATACTACTATGAATGTACCCATTATCTATACTACCTAAATATGCCAATTCAAAAGAAAATTAAACATCCACAAGGAAAAAGAAACACAGCAAGAAAACCTTGGGATCAACAATAGGGAAAGTTATGGACTTGAGACTAGTCAGTCTTCACCTTAATCAATAACTCCCAAGACCCTATACAAATAGGATACTTTGTTCGCAAAGTAAAGACAAGAATGAAAACAAAACACCCATAATATAGAAATATATACATACATACATTAAAAACAAAAAATTAACATCCAAAGTATAAGTAAAAATAACATCCAGCATAAGAATATTTAGACACAACTAAAACCCAATATAATAGTAAGATTGTCTAAGAAAAGAACAAAGTATCCATCATGACAACAAAAGAATTAGGGTCAAAACAAGTCAAACAGCATTGTGTATCAAGCACTGGTCTATGGCTGGTTTGTGGGGCCCTGGGGCATCAAATCCTCCTCAGCAATTTGAGAACTACCCTCTCTATGTGGGGTGTTCTACTCTCAATCTCTCTGAATAACCGCCAACAATAGCAACTCCTACAGTACCTCCTCGGGTATGGGCTCCTCCTACAGTCTTGAACACTTCAAAATTGGCTCTAGATTCGCATAATTGTCGAGGGGCCTCTTTCTATGGACGTCCAGATAGTTGGCTATCCAATGGAATGCCTTATCACCAAGTGGTGTTACCTCTGGGACTACAACTAGGATTGCTAACAAATGCAATAGATCGGCATTAAACTTTGCCAACTCCTGAGTCATCGTAGTAGTGTCAGCAGGCTGAGTTCGCTAAAATCTCTACTAGATTCTCACCTCAAACGCATCTACTTGGGCATCCACTGCTGAAACTCTCTCATCTACCAAATCATAGGTGAATGCCTTCATCCTCTCCTTGGAGTCCCACCAGTCTAGTCAACCCAAGGTCTGACTTGTGCAAATAAAGTTTGGAGTATAGACTCTGCTGTAGCCATACTGCATGATAAATCTTGAAAATCAACAACAGAAGTAAGAGGGTCAACCTGTAATGCAGTTCCTGCTAGTGTCGGGGTACAAGAGGATGGTGTGGACTCGATCTCTACAGCTGGAATAGCCTTTGGAGCTACTAAAGTAGTGCCGGTAGCAGTTGGGGGTGCACTCTGAGTCGGAGGCTCTACTAGGAATGGATCTTAAATAGGAGGAGCTACCCAGGGTAAGGACACCGGGTTCTTATCAGCCTTTATAAGGATACTATCCATAGTGCGTGTGTCCTCTACATAAGGAGCCTAGTGAGGGTCGATAAAAACATCTACTGCATTGCATAGTCGATTAATCAACATAGGTAATAGCAGTGAGGTGTATGTCTGGACGGATGTTATTGGATCTGCTTGGAGATGATCTGGGGCCAATCTATCTCATAGCCAACTAAGATGTTGGCTTATAATAGAACCCACTCCAAAGTGATTACATTATTTGTGAAAGTAGGCCTAATAGGCCAATGGATAATGCACCACTAAAACTTGGCCTAGAAAGAGAGGCAGGCTTTCAATATAAGATTAGTGTGGTTTGTAACGTATGTTGGCTCGAAGCCCTCTTCAAAAATTTATCTAGCAATATACTGTGGAATCTCTATCTTGGCCTTGATTTCCTTCCTAGTCACCGCTATCCTCATCTTATCAATATGCCCATCATATTCTATGGTGGACTGGGTTACGCTAAATTAGGACCAAATTGAACCCGACAAATGGTCTCCTCTGAAATAGAAACTCTCCTACCCCTAACTGACAATACCAGTAACCTCGGCTGCTCGATCAGTATTTTGTTCTTCGGCAACCCCAGGTGGAGTGAAGCAAGATAAGCTGAATAAAATTCATGAACTATGAAGGGGGAATATTTGCCCAGGTGTTATGTGTTGCATCGTAGCCCATGTCTATCTAACTATACATCCAGCCCAAGTACTTTATCCAATTCGAAGGAATTTAATTTGGATTCCTCATGAAACTAGAAGACCAGTTTGTCTTGCCCTTTAGGCTCCAACCGCTAGTCATATATTTCTTTTATACCTACAACATACCATTTGGGATTAACAGGGTGCTGAGATTGGGCTTCCTCTTGCTGATAAGTCTTTTTTGACTTTGACTCTAAACCTAAGTGTGAGGGGGTCATTTGAGGTAGGCTGCCATCCGACCCGTCTCCATTATCCTGTTATTCCTCCTCTTTAGAATGGGAGGAACTGATAACTTCCATAGGCGTTTATGCTGCAAGCACCTGGGTCTAGGGTCTACCTTAACTCTGTGGACTTTCACAAAGCACTCGACTTGCTCAGTCTTGGAGAATTCATTGATCATCCTCCCTTAGAAAGTTTGAATTGCCTATTTATCTTTTGGGGGCATTTTATCCACAAACCAACCGAATAGCAACATATAAGTTATAGATATTTGATCCATTAATATACATAACAAAGAACAAGAGACAAAAGTAAATCAAAAGTAGATATTCACAGATACAGCGGTAGGTTTACAGATATTAGTACAGTTATGACTTGTAGGGTGACCTACGAGTCGTAGACTAGCCACCTAGAATTACTATGCCTTCAAAAATGCTTTCTGATCTCAAATATGAAACACAATTATGACTCATAGGGGGACCTATGAGTCGTAAGTGGGGTTCATACCTATTTCCAGAAATATTTTTCATAACTCAAATAAGCTTACGAGACATTCACTACAAGTCATAATAGGCACTATGAGTTGTATATGAGTCTTGTGTGAGAAACATGAAGGAACCACATATGACAGATACTTACTACGAGGGACAACTATGACTCTTATAGGAACTTACGACTCCTAGGAGTACCTCATAGCTGACTGTAGAAGGCATCTGTAGTGCCTATGATTTTCCCATGCAAAGCAACACATCAAACACACAAATCAACATACTTTGCACACAACAACAATATCAAATACTTGGCACATAATGCGTTCCATACTAACATCAGAAATTCAAGACAACCATCATTCCTACTAGTCAAAACTAGTTCAGCACTACGTCAAGCAACCGACAACAATATACTTTCCAAACTCATTTGAAAATTATAAAACATTCAAACCAAATCAATTCAAATAAATCCCATAAGTTAAAGCAAAAGCATTACACCCATACCTCCTAAATTCTGATTCCGATAACAATTTAGACCATAAATGAGCAACAATCACACAATACATCCCATGAATTATAACTTTTTCATTCACCATCACCTATTCAGTAATTTCAACATGATTCGATTTATAACTCAATTCTTCAAAGCCTAAAAACCCTAGGTTACAAGTCTAGTTAGATAATCACTATATGGTATTATTTAACATGATCAAACCAAGCACACACTTACACGGGGAATAAACTCACCTGAAAAGACTCCAAAATTTAACCAAGGAGCTTACCGATCGATCGGAGAAATAAACTAGAGCAAATGAAATTCAAAACCATGTCGAAAACCCTAAGAATAATGACCTCGCTAGAATCCTTGCTGGAAAATGACATGGGTAGCCAATATTTTGATCGAAATAAGGATGTGGGTGATAGAAGAGGGGTTTCCATCGCTTTTAGGGTTTGTAAAATGAATTTGGGGGGTTAAATTTTATTTGACCCCTTTTTAAATTAAACTAGGTTAGCTAAGTTACAAATACAGATCGAGCCTATGAGACCCTGACTACGAGTCATAGACTGTCCTATGACTCGTAGCAGACCCAATACTAATAAAATTTAGGAATTATACCTGGGCATTATGAACCTCTCTTATGACTTATAGAAGACTCTATTAATCAGAAGGTACGCTCATAGTGTATTGCCAACTTCAAATACTCATTGATTCTCTCAATGATGTGTGACTATGAGTCATAGGGAGGACTACGACTCGTAAGACTGATCGTAGAGGCTGCTCCAAGTGCAATTTTTCATATCTTCAGTTCTTCAATTTTCACCTGCAAGCTAAATCACAAAACACAACAATTCCCAAAATATTACAACTGCACCAATGTCTTTCAATCATAAAAACAAAACCATACCTTCTACATAAGAATATGAACAATAAAAATTACTTAAAACAAGCCAAAACTTTCTCAAAAAGGCTTGGGTTGCATCACAAGAAGTGCCTTATTTAATGTCGTGGCTCGACTTTGTCATCTTTCTTCGTAAACTATCATCGAGGGTCCTCACCTCACTATTGCACTCATTTGGGTGTTTCATGGATTGGTGAAGATCGAACATGACCTATGCATCATTAATCCTAAATCATAGTTGACCTGAATCCATAGCCACTAGGGCTCTCCCCATGGCCTGAGATGGTCTCCCCAAGATGATGGGCACCTCATAATCAACTTCGTAGTCAAGGATCATGAAATCCGCTAGAAAGATAAATTTATCAACATTCACAAGCACATCTAAAAGGATTCCCTCTGGCATTTTAATGGTCCGATCCACCATAAGCAACCTCATTCTTGTTGGGGTAGGACTACCAAGTCCAAGCTTTTTGAATACAACAAAAGGCATTAAATTGATGCTCGCTCCTATGTCACACAATGCTCTTGAAACTCGACATCACCAATGGTACAAGGGATGGTGAATGCACTGGGGTCCTCTCATTGTTTCACAAAGCATTTAGTCATAATAGCACTACATTGTGGAGTTCTTGTGAGAACTCTTGGCTCAAAGTGCATTCCTTGCTAACCAAATCCTTCATGTACTTAGCATACCCGAGCATTTTCTCCACGGCCTCTATAAGGAGATTGTTGATGGAGAGTTGCTTCAACATCCATAGGAAGTGTTTGAATTTACCTTCCTCTTCCTTTTTCTTAAGCCTCTAAGGGAAATGAGAAGGAGGTTTGGGAATTGATTTTAATTTCTAGTGCTCCCTTGCCTCTTTTTGTTGCATCCAAATAACCTTTGAATCTTTTCCCTCAACGACAACTTAACCACCAGGACCCTTCTCCTGAACTTCATCCTGAATTATCAACATAGGGGGATTTACAATGTTCTTGCCACTCCTAGTAATTACTACCATGCAATGCCCTTCATTCTTTGGGTTTTGAATCGTATTGCTTGGTAGGGAGCCCTTTTTGTGTTGGTTCAATTATGAAGAAACTGGCTCAAATTGTTGTTCTAGTTTCTTAATGGCCACTAAGTGAGACATTGAAATATCTGCTTTCATTCCCTTTAAAGTCTCATCTTGGTGGTCGGCTAGCTTCAACAACTTTTAAAACATTTCTTCAATCTTGGAGTTGCTTGACCCGGTATCACGGTTATGAGGATGCATATGGGGACCATTCTTGTAGACCTCTCTTCTTCCCCAATCTACGTCTGGCACTCTCTCTCTCTCTCTCTCATAATATTCACCCTAATTGTCTCTATACATCCCATCACGATTGAGGATCCGACCTTGATTCCTGAAACCTTGCCTCCAATAGTACGAATTGGACCCTTGGGGGTTATTCCATAAACTTGCTACTTGGTTACTTACAAAACATACATTTTCATCAAAGAATGGATCATCAGAGATAGGAGCCTTTGGAGATTGGTGGGTGACTGCCTTGACACTTACTTGGTTTTGCTATAAAACCAAGTCCATACTTGTACGATGCTGAGCAAGTTGTTCCATGATCTCTTGGCTCACCTTTGCTTGATCATTATTGGTATTAACTGCACAAGAAGGTTTCATCATACCTCGCTCTCTTTGATCCTATGCTCTATTCTTTTTGACCACTTGCTCCATCCTTGCGGCTATCAATGAAAAAGTTTGGTCTTGGAACATGCCTCCCATGATTGAGTCGGCGCGAGCTTGGCTATTCGCATCAAGCGCCCAATAGAAGATCTCAACCAAGGCATCATCAACAATCTTGTAATTAGGTACCACCCTAAAGTATTTAGTAAACCTATCCCATGTTGTGCTAATAGAATCACCCGGTAATTGCTCAAAGTTATTGATTTGGTCCCTGAGCTTCAACTTCTTAGATATTGGAAAATATCTTTCAAGGAATACTCTCTGAAGCTCAGCACAACTTGTGATAGTACCCAAAGGAAGCTCGGACAATCATATAGTTGCATTCCCATTAAATGATAGTGTCCCCATGACACTGTTCTAACAACAACATCACAACAAACGTTTTGTGTCCCCATGACACTGTTCCAAACAAACACCACATTTTGAATATGATGGTACAAATCCTCCGATGGTAGCCCTATGAATAATCCACTCGATACTATGAACTTAGTATTTGCCAGTAAAGGAGGTAGTACTACAACACCGGTATCATCTATAGCCATCGAGTTCAATCGATATTGATTTTATTGATAAGCATTTTCATTGAAGTCCGTGAGATATGGCCTATTACCCCTCTGTTATGGATTATCCTCTCTTTCCATATCCTTATTCGTATCCTTATCCTCCTCAACCTCGATGTCCTCATTTACTTGAGCCATTCTTCTTGGTTGTCGATGGATCTCTAAATTGAGTGGAGCTAAGGGATTGCCTTGGCTCCTTGTGTTGTGTATACAACCTAGTATACCCTGCAAATAAAATCAAATAACAAAAATAAAAACAAAAGTAAAGTACATGAGACTCTAGCAATCAATACTAGAACTAACTAATAGTGAAATCAAATCAAAACCTAGTCATATTCCCCGACAAAAGCACTATAATTTTGGACAACTCCTGATGTTCACGCTATAATAAGATAGCGATCGTTGACAATAATTTACCTAACCAAAGGTCAGGATTTAATCCATAGGGAATATAGGCTTGAGTACAAGACTTCAATACTAATTGTTTCAAGCATCAATAACTAAAATCTCTAAACTACGGCGGGGGATATTTTGTGATTTAAAACCAAAAGTAAAATTACGACTATATTACATGGAAAAACACTCAATTTTAGGGACAACTTAGGAATTATGTTCCCCATGGTACGTTGACTCGATTACCCTAGGTGACATAACCACAATTGAAGATTAGTATGCAGGATAGTAACTTAGGTTCTTCTAGCCCTTTTGTGAAGGTAAAGGTCAAATATCAACATGGCGCGTGGTCGACAGCCATGGTGTGCCAAATAACCATTACCAACTGTCCCAGTCAACCTCCCTTTGGTCAAGTTCAATTGATTAGATGAGAACGCATCAATTGAATCCTATCATCTACTTCTCTTTTGCTATTCGTCAGTACCTTGGTTCGGATCGTGATAGTAGGTGGCGTTTGGTGTTGGCCACTACCGAACATCAATCATAACAAAGGGAAATAAACAATACATGTGAAACCCTAATCATAGAAATGCAATAAACCTAGGTCATCTCAAGTAAACTACCTATGGTTCCCACAACCCCATATTGTGGGTGCTTAGCTACTTATAGCTAAGGAAAAGCAAGCAAAAATGCACATACAAGACATAAATGAGAGTTTTACCAACAAAAATGTAGAAAGTAGGCACCATAAGTCACAAAACCACAAGCTTGATTGATCAACAATAAGTACAAGGCAAGATTTGCAATCCCTAAAATGGGTTACCCAAGAAAGAACAATATACTACTATAAAAAACTAAGAAAAGATTTCAAAAATGATTGTACAATGTCTCCTACTCGAACCACTTCTAAAAACCAAACTTAAGCTATATATAATATTTACAAAATAACCCTAGAATTTACACACAAAAGACAGCTGGTAGTTGATAAGTCTCACAGGTACGACTCGTAGGATAACCTATGAGTCATAGTCGGGGTATCACATATCAGGTTTTTGGCATCTTGGACTAAATTGGTATGACCCATAAGTACGAGTCATTGCTTGAGCTACGAGTCATATGTTCCTCCCACAGTCTTGGCCTTCAGTTTTTGGTCTAACATTTTGGGTCTCTGATTCTTGCTTTGAGTCCACCTATATGAGTCATCGTGAGACTTATGACTCGTAGGATGGCCTCGTATGGATGACCTCCACTTAGCAAATTTCTGAATTTTTTGTCTCTGATTCTTTCTATGATACACCCTACGACACGAAGCTTGTGCTATGACTCACAAGTGTGCTCGTAAGTCCTAAGCTTCAGCAAAATCTACAACATTTCTTCAAAATCATACCAACCTAACTTTTCTACAAGAAAAAAATAAAAACACATCAAAACCCAAAATAAGTCGCATTAAGAAGTCACAAACTCTCTTATTTTCAGCCTCAAATGTATTATATTTTGACAGCACATCAATGAGTGTGGAATAAGGCTAAGTATAGGTAAAAATACATTTTGGAACACTTGGGCCTTAGACTTGGAAGTCTTGGACTGATATGAAAAAATAAACATGCCACTTTTTGTATTGTTGCGCGTACCGCAAGAGACAAGGTTTTGCTAATGGAAATTGCATTCTTGGAATTTCATAATAGCTAATCTTTCGCTCTTCAATCAGGGTTAGACACTTCCCACCCTAATTTTGACCCCCTGAACAAGAATATGAAGTCTAATTTTTAAAATGATGAATGAATTTTGAGATATATAAAATTAAAAACTCCGAGCATTCCAATGCATATTTTCTAGCATTGTTTGGGGTCATTTCATAGAAGCCACAAGAGAAGGAAATAATTGGCTTAAATGGGTATACAAGGTCAAATAAAATTATGATGGAAGTATCCAGAAATACAAAGACTGACTAGTAGCTAAAGGATATTCACAACAACTACGATTTGATTTCAATGAAACATTTGGGCCAGCGGTACGCATGGATACAATCAAAACAGTCCTAGCTCTTGCATTACAGCTAAAACTTCTATTATACCAATTGGATGTTAAGTTAGCATTTTTAAATGGATACCTCAAGGAGGGAATATATGTAGAGCAGGCTAAGGGATATGTCATCAATTTGCAAGAAGACAAAGTGTACCGGCTATGCAAATCACTATATCGCCTAAAACAAGCACCGCGAACATGGAACATTTCACGACCCAAACTAGGACATAGACATGACATGGAGAATGGGGAATCCAAAGGGACCCCAATCAAGCCTCCATGCATATCATCATACATACTTAGTTGCGAAAGTAATTGAAGCAACAAAATTAAGAGAATAAAGTAAGGGTAAGGGGCTAAGAGTACCATTTCATATCATAAAACATCAAGAGTCAAAAGATCATTAATCTTATAGCATCATTACATAACTTGTCCAACAACACCTATAGACATAGAACTTAGCAGGGCCAAGACAAGCAACTGCACTCACTTTCATAATCATAAGCATTCAATAAAAGAAAAGTGTCTTTACATAGCATGAAATCAATAGTTATTGTTCTTGGAGTTGAGGTCTCGCAAAATCTTAATTCAAGAGATAGTACTAGCTAAGTGGAGGAGGAGGAGGATGAAACGAGCACTAGTTCCTACATGGGAATATCATTAGGCATAGAGTCTGCATTAGTACGTTTGAATGTACTTGAGATTAGGACCTCCTTGGAAAGGTGATTAAGGTATCAATCCCTCAATTGGTTGATGGTTGTGACACTCCACCATCCATGG
Source organism: Solanum sejunctum (assembly GCA_025642045.1). Taxonomy (NCBI): domain Eukaryota; kingdom Viridiplantae; phylum Streptophyta; class Magnoliopsida; order Solanales; family Solanaceae; genus Solanum; species Solanum sejunctum. Next base: position 10,495,032 of record JAOTQJ010000102.1, read on the forward strand.
GGATTGAGGCCTAACACCCCCTCAACAAAGCAAACGAGGCTTGGTACCCCCTCGACAAGGTGATTGAGGATTGATAGCCCCTCAACAAGTCCATTGAGTCATGACACCCCCTCTTCAAGGTGATTGAGGCTTGACACCCCCTCAACAAGAGCACCGAGTCTTTACACCCCCTCGTCAAGGTGATGGAGACATGGCACCCTCTCAACAAGGTGTCTGAGGATTGAACCCCTTCAACAAGGTGACCAACTTGCAACAACATAGTCACTTATCATGTATTTAACAGATAAATATATACATATTACTTCCATCATCATAAAGCCACTTGACTCAGAAGCCATGCAATAGACCTATAATAACTCAAGAACCTTAAACCGGACATTTTATCAAATACTTGGTGGGTGTGTAATGATAGTGTAAAACTATGTAATTCAATAGTGAAATTATTCAATTATATTCAATATAAAACCACCCACCAACATATTCTAATACTCTCATGCAATATACATCAAAACCCTTCATCAAATCTTAAGATATATCTAAGATTAATAGCTCAAAACATGCATAAACAATCACACTTCTACAAAACCCCAACAGAGTTCATAGTAAAATTCATAATAGGAGACCCATAAGTAAAATCAACTTAGAAACATGTAATTTAGGTAGAAAGGAAGCTTGGGAACTATGGGTAAAAGTACCCATAGAAGATTGACAATGGAGACTTGAAGCTTGAGTGAAATACTTAAGATCTGGAGGAGTTTTGGGACTTGAATTTTGTTTGAAATATTAGTATAAGTGTTAGAGAGGGTTTTGGAGAATATCTTATATGACATGAATGTGAAATATAGCCTAGTATAGGTATTTTTATGCATAGGGAGGCTTAGGACCAAGATACAAAGGCCTTCAACTGGAATACAAAATCTGAGCAAATGTAACACTGAGGCGTGCCCGTAGCACGTAGTGCCTGGGGCACGAATCCTCACTAGAAATCGCATTCTTGGAAAATAGAAATTGTGATTCATTTGCTCTAAAATTGGGGTTAGAACCATTTCCCATTCAATGTTGCCCCTTCATCGAGAATATGAAGTTGAATTTTTGATATTACAAATGGATTTTGGGATATATTGAAAATACGATCCCGGGTACTTCCGAGGCACATTTTTGAGCACTTTTTGGGGCTATTTCAATATCTCCCCCTTGGGAACATTCATCCGCCAATGTCAAAAAAACGTACATAAGAATAGTAATTATGAAAAAATCAACCCCTAATAAGAAAACAACAATATATTTAAAACACCATTTTCAAAATCTCAACATAAGTGTCAAAAATCATCATAAACTTGTCAACATAAACATGAATGCATGTGCAAATCACATAAGGGCTAAAACACGGACTTGAAATCATAAAAAGGACATGATGTGTTATCATAGGCTTGAATAGAATAAAGGAAGTATAGATATTGCTCCTCGCTCTGACTCCCCGAGAGACATCTTTGACTTGACGATTCTTCCAAAGGGCCTTGATGAACCCTACATCCTTATCAATCAACTTCTACACCCTCCCATCCAATACATCCACCAGGACCTTCTCCTAAGCCAACTTATCCTCCACAACACCTACAACTATACATCCACCAGGACCTTCTCCTAAGCCAACTTATCCTCCATAACACCTACAACTTCAAAGAATTCTATAGCATTAGAGTCACCAATACATCCCCTCAAGCTAGAAGCATGAAGAACAAGACAAACCATATCCGAACTAATAGGCAATTCCAATCCATATGCAACCTCACAAAACCCTCCCTAACACTCTATAAGAACTCACTACCAAAAACTCAATTGCCAACCTTAAACATACATAGTCCACTTTGGCACCAAAACCCCATCTCCTATTTGGGAGAAAACTCCCTTCTATCATCCCTCTCCAAGACCTCCAACCCTATCTAGACGGAAATCAAAGCCTTGCTTAACTAGGCCTATTCCAATAAAGAAGATTTGGGACAAAAAAAAACTACACTACCATTCTAAACTTCACCCAACCTTATTCCCAACCTAGTCGACCGATGTACTTCTCAAACCACCACTTTTTTTCACCCCAAAGACATTCACTTCCCATAATTAGCAAGCAACCTCACCTCCTTTGAAATTCACAACATCACCCTCAAGTAACTCACAAACTCTTCCTCACTTTCAAAAATAACCAACACATTATCACCAAGGTCCACCACAAAACGTAACAAGATGGAGATTAAAGACCCTATTAAAGAGAACTATAGACATAATCGGTGTACTAGTCACACCAAACCACACTAACCCAATTTGAAAATATCAAAAAGGACATTGGGGACTCATTGACCACCAGAATCAACTCATTATGAAAAACCTTAGACACAACATTCCTATTCTTACAAGATGATAAATGCAACCCTTAGGGATCAATTAGACCTTAAGACAAGAAATGAACCAACCTCTGCACTACCACTCAAGGACAGGTTTAATAGGGAATAGGAATTCAATTCTACGGGCGCTACAAGGAGACACAATATACATGCAACTAATCCACCCCAAGTATGACATCAAAGTCCAGAACAAATCTTACACGTTACAAGGCAAGACTTAATGCAACATGAATACGAAAAAATTTCTATACACCTTTCAAGCAATAATAGACTCACCAATCGGGTAGACACAAAAAAGTTTACATAATAATTGTAACACATACAAAGCCCACTAGCAACAAAAAATAATAATGAAAGAAATAGGGAGCTGCAAACCTTCCCATGCATACACATCAAGGTCAAAGATACTTCAACATACAAGTAGCAACATCGGGTGCCTCATTTACCCCTTGCCTCCATTGAAGAGCATAGAACTGATTATGACATGAGCGCTTTGAGAATATGGACAATCAACTAACTTGTGACCTACTTCACTACAACCATAACATGCATTGGTCTTCCTCAAGCATGGGCCACCATGGCTTCAACCATAAGTTAGACACTTAGGATTAGTCCTCCCATCATTGCCGTCTTTCCATTCTGAGTTAGACACCCTATCAATAACGAACCCCTTCCTTGTAGCATCATCAGAATCTTTTTCTTGGAAATCACTATCAAATGGATCCCTTTTGAACCCCTCACTTCTCCTTTTCCTAAGCTTCTCCCCCTCAAGTTGATCAGTATAAGTCATGAGACGGGGAAAATTGATATCACTTATCAACATAGCGGCGCAAAACTCCTCATTCACTAAATCAGATACACCCACACAAACTTATTCATTCTAGACCTCGGATCGACAACTAATTGTGGAGCATACTTAGAGAGTTGGTTGAATTTGAGGTCATACTCCCTCACACTAATGGACCCTTGTTTCAAATTCATAAACTCCATCGTTTTTTGCTCCCTAAGCTCAAGTGGAAAGAACCAGTTGAGAAAGGCTACCTTAAACTCCTCCCAAGGAATATCATCATGATTTTTCCTCTCCATCTTCCATTGCACAAACAAAATTTGAGCTACACCATTGAATTGGCAGGCCGCCAACTCTGTCTTTTCCTCCAAATTCACCCTCATGATAGTCAACACTTTTTACACCTCATCAATGAACTCTTTGGGATCCTCATCCACTTTAGACCCATGGAACTCCAGTGGATTCATTCTAGTGAAGTCCCTTACTCTTGAGGCCGGGTTGAGAACATGAGGAGCTTAGGTTCCTTGGTTCATTTGATTGGCTATGGCATGGGACAACATAGTGATAGAATTTTAGAACTCAATATCGGTAGCCCCTCCCTCTTGAGGAGCTTGAGAAGCGAGATATGTCGGTTGTCCCATCGGTGCATGACCCCCTCCTTGACCATCCTCTTTGTAGTAGCATGGTCAATAAACTAGAATAGCAAAGAACATTCATTAGGGAAAAAGACCCTACCTTACAACTAAGGCACGATATAGACTATAAAGAAGTGAAAACTTTCCTAAAATGCCTCATAGCCTATTACTTAGAGTCATGGCGTACTTCATAACCATGAATAACACTCTAATCGATGCAATATGTTGGACTCTAAGCACCATTAACAACCTAGTGCTCTGACACCAACTTTTTCACGACCCAAACTAGGGTCTTGATGTGACACGATGAGTGGGGAACCCAAAGGGACCCTAATCAAGTCTCTATGTATATCATCAGACATCCTTGGTCATAGAAGTAATTTAGACAACAAAATCAAGAGAATAAAATAAGGGTAAGGGGCTCAAGAAACTATTTAATATCATAAAACATCAAAAGTCATAAGAGCCTTAAGCTTATAACATCATTACATAGCTTATCCAATAATACCTCTAGACATAGAAATTAGCAGGGGCCAAAACAAGAAACTAGCTTTTCCTTCATAATCATAAGCATTCAAGAAAAGAAAAGATCTTTACATAGCATGAAATAAATAGTTATTATCCTCGGAGTCGAGTACTCATAAAATCTTACTTCAAGAGATAGTACTAGCCACGTGGATGAGGAAGATGGTCAAACAAAGCTGTGATTCCTACATGGTAATATCATGTAGGCATAGAGTATGCATTAGTACATTTGTATCTACTAAGTATGTAGGATACAATGTAACAAAAGATAGGCAATATAATCAAAATGCATAATTAGGCAATGGTTGAGCATATAGCAATATGGCATGCATGAATCATACTTGAATTAAACATTTTTATATATAACATATCACATATTTAGCAAGAGACCATTATTATACAGTCCAAGGCCTACCACAACCTTGGAAAGGGGATTTAGGTACCAACCTCTCAAATGGTTAATCATTTTCAAACTCCACCATCAATGGTGATTGAGGCTTGGCATCTCCTAAACAAGGCGAATAAGGCTTGGCACCCCCTCGAAAAGGTGATTGAGGCTTATTAACCCGTCAACAATGCCACTGAGGCTTGACACCCCCTTGTCAAGGAGATTGAGACATGGCATGCTCTCAACAAGGTGTTTGAGGCTTGACACCTCCTTAACAAGGTGAGAAACATGCAGCATCATAGTCGCTTAACATGTATTCAACACACATATACATTACTTACATCATTATAAAGATACTTGACTCATAAGCCATGTAATTGACCTTTCATAACTCAAGAACCTTAAACTGGACATTTTATCAAACACTTTGTGGGTGTGTAATGCTAATGTAAAACCATGCCATTCAAGAGCAAAATCATACAAGTAAATTCAATGTCAAAGCATCTACAAACACTTGATAATACCCTCATGCAATATAAATCAAAACTCTTCAGCAAATCTCAAGATTGATCTAAGATTCATAGCTGAAAACATGCATAAACAATCACACTTTTACAAAACTCTAACATAGTTCATAGTAAAATTCATAATAGAAGATCCATAAGTAAAATCAAGTTAGAAACATGTAATTTAGGTAAAAAGGAAGCTTGGGCACCGTGGATGAAAGTACCCAATGGTTGAAACCCACATACCTTGAATTTCGAGAATTCTTGAGGAAGATTGCAAATGGAGACTTAAAGCTTGAGGGAAATCCTTAAGATCCGGATGAGTTTTAGGACTTGAATTTTTGGTGAAGTATTAGTCTAATGTAAGAGAGGGTTTTGGGGAATGTCTTTTATGGTATGAAGGTCAAATATGGCATGTATAGGTATTTTTACGCATGGGGAGGCTTAGGCCCAATACCCAAAGGCCTTGGATCAAAATACAAATATAGAGCAAATTTAACACTGAGGCGCACCCCTAGCATATCGCGCATGGTGCGCAAATCCTCACTGAAAATCACATTCTCAGAAAAATGAAATTGTGATTCGTTTGCTCTAAAATCATGGTTAGACCTATTTTTCACTCAATTTTACCCCCTAATCAAGAATATAAAGTTGAATTTTTGATATCACGTAGGGATTTTGAGATATATAGAAATTATGATTCTGGACACTTTTGAGGTACATTTTAGAGCACTTTTTTGGATCATTTCAAATTAGTAAGATTGATGGTTACCTACGAGACCATGGATTTCTTAGGAGTCCGAACGAGCCATCACTATATGTCAAGAAACAAGGAGCACATGACTTTGTCATTCAATATCTCTATGATGATGATCTCATTTATACAAGTACAAGCAAGGAGATTATTGATGAATTCAAGGAAGCTATGATGCAGGAGTATGAAATAATCGACCTCAGTCTTATGAGATATTTTCTCGGTATGCAAATCAAGCAAGAGCTAGGCGTATATTTATCGCATAGGAGAAGTACATTGATGATTTCTTGAAAAAATTGAAAATGCAAGACTATAAGCCGATACCAACATTAATGATGACTAACAAGAATTTGCCAAAGAATGATGTAGTTGAAAAGGTCAACGAGACAATCTATCGAAGTCTTTTTGGGTAAATTATCTATCCTACACATTTAATACCAGACATTGTTCATGCAGTCAACATGGTATCAAGATTCACGAGCAAACCAAGCAAGAATCAATTTGTAGCAGCTAAACAATTCTTATATATGTCGATGGGATGAAACATCATGGAATTTTGTACGAGTCAGAAGAAGGAAATAGCCTATGAGGGTATACAGATAGTGACTAGGCAAGAAGCATTAATGATAAAAAAAAGTACAAGTGGTTATCTACTCTACTTGGGAACTAAATCGATCTCTTGATCATCCAAAAAGTAAGCAACAGTAGTTCTGTCATCAGTAAAAGCATAGTACGTCATAACAAAAAGTGTCGCATGTGAAGTAGTGTAGCTCAGATGAATTCTACAGGATCTACAGATCAACAAAGAGACACAAACAACATTACACTATGTCGATAATTGCCATGATGAAGAATCTAGTATTTTACTGTCGATCAAAAAATATTGACATATGACATCACTTTATCTGACTATTGGTCAAAAAACAAGAGATAGAGCTACAATTCTGCATGATTAGAGAACAATTGATGGACATATTTATGAAGGCACTTACACGAGAAAGGTTCACAGCGCTACGCAACAAGATCAAAATTACAACATTGAGCATTAAGGTGGAGTATTAAAAATTAATTAATGCTCAATGTCAATGAAGAATTCAAAATGTGCTAGAGATGTATAGAACTTGAAAGAAAAGCCTGAAATTCTCTAAAAATATGTGCAGTTTCAATGAAAAATCATGTAGAGAGGTGTAGAGGAATCTACCACCTTGTAAATATCTAAGAAATTTTTTCGAGCATTCTAGATGCTCAATTGTAGCAATTAGATCAAATATATCTTATCCGTCCATTAAGGAGGCAGAGAAGTATAAATACCCCTCAAGAGCATTCATTTTCACCAACCAAGCAAGCAAACCAACATACGCAACCATACCCACTCACTTCTATCACCACTTCTGTACAACCCTTCATATCAATAAAATAATATTTTTTTAAAAAAATCCAACAGTTATGTTGTTTATTAAAAAATTGGCTTTAGTATAATGTTAGGGATCAATCTTTTTATCCAAATTTCTTAACATCCACGAACAAGACCACATAGGAACAATTAATGGATTTGTTGGACTAGGCCCCTTAAAGACAGATGATAATCTTTTTTTAATTGTAATAAATTTTAAAGTGAAGAAAAATAAATTACAATCACAAATAAAATATGAGGAAATAGGATTTTATTAACAAATAATATGGGCACAAATCTATTCATTCCTTGATTCTTCTCTCATAAGATTTCTCTCTGATTCAAGGGCCTTGTAATTCAAGGACCATTAGTGCATAGGATGATTTTGATCTTATTGAATATATTTTTATCTTTGATAAATATCCTCACAATTTATGGGATATTTGAAATAGATGAAAATCAACTCATTTGTAGATAACCAAAAACTACCTATTTTCATTAAAAAGCATAAAGTGAATGAAAAATAATATGTAGTAGAAGAAAAATAGCTTTACGTAGACAATTATTGTAGACTACAGCCAGTATATGGAGTTGATCAAACTAGAAACAACCCTATCTCTAGATAAGTTCTTCTGTTAGGAAAGCAAATGATTGTCCTAAACTCATCAATTGACTCATTCCTTAAAACAATTTACAAAATCACACATTTTCGTACGAAGGGAACGAGTAGCCTCTAATTCAGGATAAAAAACATGATAAACATGAATCTCTCCCTCAGCTTCAACCATCTTTACTCTTTTCACACCTTCCTTCTTCAAGAATTCAGCGTACATGACTCCTCTTTATTTCAAAAATCCAAGCCAGCAACAAAAACAATCACTGCTTGAAATGGAGACCATTCAGTCACAGATAGTTGAGCATTTTCAAAATTACATCCAAAATAATCACGATTTGATTCTAGAGGCAAGCTTAGTCTCTAAAACATGTCATTCATCTCCACATCCCCTGCTAATCCATTAGCCAACTCTAATTCAGTCCTCTTTTCACTCCTAAAATAGGAATGAATTGGCAAAAATCTCTTTACTCTACCACGAAAAATTTCACTTGTAATGCCCTGGATAGCAACTTGATTAACTATTTTGCCTCTAGCACTATCTCCAGAGATAAAATGTTTAGAAAGATCAGCCCTTTTCAGCGAAGATTCAAATTCTGAGTTCTTGATCAACCATTCCAATGTAGAATAGCAATCTTCATAAGATGTAGGAAGTCTATATTCTAGTGCAAGATGATAGCCTACAAGAAGAATGATAGATTCGGAAGCAACACTTAAATATCCAAGAAAAACATGGTGACCAAACCATGTAGTTGAGCCAATGAAAATCCACTACCATGGAAGTAGACAAGAACAGGAAATTGCTGGTGAACACCTGATTCTGGAAGAAACATTTTCCCGAATATTGGTTTCAAGGGTTCAATGATCACATCCTTAGATTTATAGCAGTTGCAAGGTTCAATTGATGCATAGCTATTTTTGGCTCGAATCCTTCACTGAGTCATCAGAAAAACTTGGATACAACCGGGTGCTTCTGCAACTATGGACATTTTTCTTGGAAATGTTCCCTTGCTAGTTAGTATTATGTGAAATTAAAGGCTAGTATTTTTTTAAAATAGAACTTGTTTATGAAAATTTTGATACTGGAGCATAGGTGCAGGAAAAGAACATGGATATAGATGGTTGGTTGCTCACATAAAGGGTAATGAATCTAGAAAATGAGTAAAGCAACAATTATGAAAAGAACGTGCATCTAACAATAGCGGAGCTAGTATTTTCACAGGTGCTTCAAGAATATGAAAAGGAAATATACTAAGAAGTTAGGGCTTCAAAAATATGAACAGTTAACACATCAAAAAATTTGGAGGTGAAAAGAACGCCCCAAGTAGGGGTCGAACCTATGACTTTCTACTTAGGAAACAGATGCTCTAGCCACTTATCTACATGCACTTTAGTATATTTATTAATAGATCCATGAAATTTGATTGTTTGCCTTCAAAATTTTTCCCTCATTTTTTCTTATTCACAAAAAAGCTACAATTATGATGGTAAATCCAGATTATTGATAAAGCTTATAGGATCATATTTAGAAATGCAGGAACAAAATGTTTTAGAATTTATAATTTCAGAAAAAATAAAAAAATAAAAATATTATTCTAGCATTGATAGCCATAATTTTAGTACATACATGAAGAAGGCTGCTCTTAGTCTTTCTATCAATCAGCATTAACTTGGAACCACGTGTATCTAAAGCACCTTTTACTAAGATCAATGTAGTTGTATGTAAACCAAGGGCATTAGCATGATGAACCAAAAAGTCTTCAGGACCTAATGTTAAGAAAAATGAATTACTATTTTCATTAACAGTGTTTAACCAACCTGGCAACCAGATGTTTAGACCCGTATTGAATGCTAGGCCACTCGTTAAGTGGTAATTTTTCCATATTATATATGCAACTAGAATGCAAATTTAACACTTGGGCACACAATTATAATCAAAATAAACCCATACTTTTAAACATTATTTTATTTAATCCAGTTTGTATAATTTACTACTAATAAAGTCTATAAGCAAGCAAGTCATGGATGACAATGAGGTTTGCAGCCAAAAGAAAAGGTTAACTGTCTTATTAAACATACATCACTACTCTTTTTTAAAATTAAATTTTGGCCTATGGCCCATTTTTATTTAGTAAAATAGAGAAAATCTGGGGCAGGCTATAGCCCAATACAATTTTGCCCTTCAATATGTTAGTTTCACCGACTTAAAAAGGGTGACGGGTAGACGAAAAGGAAAAGTAAAGAACAAAATTAGTAACCTAGGGTTACTTTTCTAATCCTTGACATAGAACATCCCTCTATTTGCTGCACTATATGTTTACTTGGATCGGAGATCCTTCTCTAAGAGTTCTTTCCTTCACTTTTGGGTGTCGAACTATCTCTACAAACATCAAGTATTGGATATCTTCTTCAGCAATCAAAGATACGAAGTAATCCTCATCCATCACAACAGTTGGCTTTTTACTTCTATATGACCTGTCCCATTTCAGGTGTAATATCCGGTGTTCTTTCTGTAGGAAAGATAAGCAAAGACCAATCTACCATGTCAAACCTTTTATCGCGTAAGGCCCTTCACATCTCTGTCGATTTAATACTCTCATTTTCTTCCATATACTAACCTATGCCTTGTCTTGCATACAAAAAGCCCTGAGGAGAAAAAGAGTTGCTCAAGAGGCCATTGTTACAGTCTAACTGTGGTCGTATGCACTCAATCTGGTCATGACTCTTCCCCTTCAACTGGTAATGAACTTTTTGAGAGCTAAAATGTATAAGAGTAGCTATATTTTGTAACGTGAAGATTCCTGGCCTGTTCTGTATATATTCCTATGTTTGAATATGGCCCATCTGTACTTACATCTGAAAATCTTTGTTTTTGCTATTACTCCTTAATCTGATTCGTATGGAAGGAAGCATTATTGAAATTTAAGATTTTCCTCGCCATGCTTGGTAACTACTGAAACTTCTGTGAATTTACTTAGTTTCTGGTTGGATAGTTGTACTTCCTATATAATCCACCAACTGATTTACTTCCCTTTTATGTATGTGTGATTTGAATACTGCATGCCTCCATCATGTTAATTATATGGTTACCTAAATCAACTATTTCCCAAGGAATTTTCTAGTTTTTGACTAGTACGTTCCTTACACCACTACTATATGATAAACTTACCTATATTTTAAGCAATTACATATATTATCACTAGTGAGGAGTTTTGTACCATATAAGAAGGATATATTTTGATACACATGTCCGTAAGAATTAGCTCATATTAATTATCGGGAAGAGAGTCAAAAATATCCCTAACTTTCATTTATTATTTGAAATTCCCCATACCATTAAAAAAAAGTTTTTAATGCCCTTAGATTTATTTAACTTTTCATTTGTGCCCTATTGTGACGGAAATCCCAAATCCCTCAAAATTGACCCCCTTCTTTTTGCCTTACCCAATCACTTTTCAACTCAAGCCCTATAGATCTCAAAAACAAACATATAGCACATTTCTACCCATTATCCTCAAAATCAAAAGAACTGACCTAACCTCTCCTTTTCCTTAGAATTGAAGAACTTCAAGGCTCTTTTAGTTTATTTGAAATTTCTTCTCGACATTGTCAAGGTATGAAATTAAACTTAGCTTCTTGCTCATCTATCTTTCTTTACTTTTTTAATTGATTTAGGGCTTATGGGTTTAGAATACAACTTTCTGATTATGAAATTTTTTCCTCTTCCCTCGAGTAGTTCTTCTAATATCACAAAAGAGTTATTTGTCTGAAAGAAATGTGTTTGTAGTTTGATCCAAATGTATTAACTTCAAGTAATACATCTAATCCAGAAAGAAGATTTTTCAAATAGTCTCATTCAGATGTAAGTTTATTTTGTTGAATTAATTTCTTAATATTTGGATATACGATTTGCTCTTGGCAAGATTCATTCAGCAAGTGGAACTTGTTCTGAAAGTAAGGAATCTTCCAATGGGTGGAATGAGGATGAAACCATTGAACAAATCTTATGATATGATAAATCTACGGCTGGCACCAATTATCATCTACAAACTCAAAATAAAACTCAGATTACTCATATTTTATTTACAAAGGACGTGATAAGAATTGTTGCTTTGCTTGGAAGGGTCGATGATGATAATATCAGTAAGCTAGTTTCACATAATATCCAGTAATTGCTATCATTTTCCATAAAAGATAGAGCAGGAAGAAAAATAAAATTAGGCATTCTATGATTCCACTTTCTATGTTGGCTCTCTTCAGCCATGTTCAAGATATTATAGCGCTTCTTCACTCTGTCGGAATCAAGATGATAGTATGTGGCTTCATGGAAGGTGATGATGTAAGTCAAGAAGTTTGAGATGTTCTGGTCTTTGAACCTAGGCTTCATTATGAGTTTGTAGTTAACAACTGATGACAGCTATCAATTTATCATATCTTAAGATTTATTCGATTGTCTTGTCCTCATTCAACCCATTGGGAGATTTCTAATTTTCAGAATCAGTTCCATTTGTTGAATGAATCTTGCCAAGAGAAACTTATATATACAAAAAACTAATAAATCAATTCAAAGAATGAACTTACATCCGAATGAGTCTATTTGAAAAATCTTCTTTCTAGATTAGATGTAGTACTCAAAGTTAGACATTTGGCGATCAAACCACAACCATATTTTGTGTGAGACGAATAACTTCTTTGTGACATTAGAAGAACTATCCAAGGGAAAAGAAAATAATTCATAAATCAGAAAGTTGTATACCAAACCCATAAACTCTAACTCATTAAAAAAGTAAAGAAAGATAGATGAGAAAACAAGCTAAGTTTAATTTCATGGCTTTACAACATCAAGAAGACATTTCAAATAGAACAAAAGAACATTGAAGTTCTTTTTATCCTAAGGAAAAGGAGAGGTTAGGTCGGTTCTTTTGATTTTGAGAATAATGGGTGGAAATGGATTAAATATTTGTTCTTGAGTCAGATCGTGCATGAGTTTGAAATGGAATTGGTAAAACAAAAGAAGGGGGTCAATTTTAGGGAATCTGGGATTTGTATCACAATAGGGGCACAAATGAAAAGCTAAACAATAGTAAGGGAATTACTAATATTTTCTAATGGTATGGGCAAGTTCGAATAACAAATGAAAGTTGGGGGTACTTTTAATTCTCTTCCTGACAATTAATTTGAGTAAATTTTTGGGGATATGTGTATCTAAAAAATTTCTTCTTAATATGGTAGAAAATACTTCACTGGTGGTAATATATGTAATTGCTTAAAAGTATTGGTAAGATTACTATATATAGTAATGACATATGTCTAATAATGCAGCTAACTTTCTTTTCGGCTCCTAACCTCCTTGTTGTTCATGACTTGCATGCTTGTAGCCTTTTATTAGTAGTAGAATATATAAAATGGATTACATAAAATAAAGTTTAAAAGTATGGGTTTATTTTAATTATAATTGTGCACCCAAGTGTTAAATTTTCATTTTAGTTACATATCTAATATGGCAAAATTACCACTTGTCAATTGAGAGAAAGGATATGAGGCAACCTTCTTCATGTATAGACTACAATTATGGATATTAGTGCCAGAATAACATTTTTAGTTTTTTTTTTTGAAAGTACAAATTCTAAAACATTTCGTTCCTATATTTCTAAATTTGATCCTTTAAGCTTTATCACTAATCTGGATTTGTCATAATTGTGGCTTTTATGTGAGTAAGAAACAAATGAGGGAAAAATTTTGAAGTCAAACAATCATATTTCATGGCTCTATTATAAAATTATAAACGAAAGCGCATGTAGATCAGTGTATAGAGCGTCTATTTCCTAAGTAGAAAGTTGTAGGTTTGACCCCTACTAGGCCCGTTCTTTTTACCTACAACTTATTGTTATGTTTACTTTTCATATTTTTGAAGCCCCTACTTCTTGGTATGTTTCCTTTTCATATTTTTGAAGCCCTTGTGAAAATCATAGCTCTGCTATTGTTAGATGCACGTTCCTTCCATTATTGTTGCTCTACTCATTTTCAAGATTCTTTGCTCTTTGTGTGATCAACCAACCATCCATATCTATGTTATTCTCATGTACCTATTCACCAGTATCAAAATTTCCATAACAAGTTCTATTTAAAAGAACACTAGCCTTTAATTTAACGTCATACTAACTAGCAAAGGAACATTTCCAAGAAAAACGTCCATAGTTACACAAGCACCAGCTTACATCCAAGTTTTTTCTAATGGCTCGGTGAAGTAATTCAAGCCAAAAATAGCTACTGCGTCAATTGAAAATTGCAACTGTGACAAGTGTAATGATGTGGTAATTGACCCCTTAAAACCAGTATTTGGTAGAATGTTTATTCCCGAATCAGGTGTTCTCCAGTAGTTTGTTGTTCTTGTCTACTTCCATGGTGTTGGATTTTGCATTGGCTCAACTATATGGTTCGATTACTATGTTTATCTTGGAGATTTAAGTGTTTCTTTCAAATCTATGATCCTTTCAGTAGACTATCATCTTGCACCAGAATATAGACTTCCTACAGCTGATGAAGATTGCTATTCTGCACTGGAATGGCTAATCAAGAACTCAGAATTTGAACCATAGCTAAAACGGGCTGATCTTTCTCAACTTTTTTGTCTCTGGGGATAGTGCTGAAGGCAATATAGTTCATTAGGTTACTATCCAGGCCATTACAAGTGAAGTTTTTCATGGTAGACTAAAGGGGTTGCTGCCAATTCATCCTTATTTTGCGAGTGAAAAGAGGACTGAATTAGAGTTGTCTAATGGGTTAGCAGGGGACATGGAGATGAATGACATGTTTTGGAGACTAAGCTTTGCCTCTAGAATCAAATCGTAATTATTTTGGATGTAATTTTGAGAATGCTCAATTATTTGTGACTTAATGGTCTCAATTTGCCATAGTGACTATTTTTGTTGCTGGCTTGGACTTTTTCAAAGAAAGAGGAGTCACGTACGCTGAATTCTAGAAGAAGAAAGGCGTGAAAAGAGTGGAGATGGTTGAAACTGAGGGACAGATACATGTTTATCATCTATCTCATCCTGAATCAGAGCTTACTTGTTCCCTTCATAAGGAAGTGTGTGATTTCATAAATAGTTTTAAGGAATGAGTCAACTGATGAGTATAGGACAATCCTTTACTTTCTTGACAACTTATCTAGAGACAGGGTTGTTTCTAGTTTGAGGAACTCCATAGATTGGATATAGTCTACAATAATTGTCTACCTAAAGCTATTTTTCTTCTACTACATATTGATTTTCATTCACTTTATGCTTTTTAATGAAAATAGGCACTTTTTAGTGATCTACAAATGAGTTGATTTTCATCTATCTCAAATATTTCATAAATTCTGGAGATATTTATCAAAAGATTATAATATGTTCAAGGAGGTCAAGATAAGAGTACGTTACAGAAATACGCTGCTAATGGCTCTTGAATCATAGAGAAATCTTATGAGAGAAGAATCAAGGAAGGAACAGATTTGTACCCAAATTATTTGTGAATAAAATCATGTTTCTTCATATTTTATTTGTGATTGTAATTTATTTTTTAGCACTTTAAAATTTATTACAAAAAGAAGGATTATCATCTTGTCTTTAAGGGTCCCAGTCCAAAAAATCTATTAATTGTTCCTATATGGTCTTTGTTGTGGATGTTAAGGAATGTGGACAACTAGGGATGGCAATGGGATGGGGCAGGTTTAGAGCTATGCAGGATATGGCGGGGCAAGTTTAGAGCTATGCAGGTGCAGGGCCGGTTAAGTAGCTATTTTTAAAACTAATGCGAGGGCTTGGGAGAGGGTTTGCGTGTTTAAAATATCAAATAGCAATTCGACCAAATTAAATTTTTGTAATTAGTAAAAGTCAAAGATATAAACATTTTATATTAAACATTTATTTTAGATTTTTTTCTAAAATTTAAACTATACATATTAATTAAAAAATTTTAAGTAATGATTAAGAAACAATTGTTAAAGTATCAATAAAAAATAGTTAATTAGTTGCTGAGACATTAATTAGTGAAAAATTTTTAAATTCAATTAAAAACAAAAGGACTTTAAAATTTAATCGGGGCATGTTTATGCGGGGCGAGGTGGGGTCGGGTTGAAAATGTAAAAAACCATTATGCAGGGTAGGGTGGAGCAATTTAAAAATTTTACGGGTTGAGCCCAACCCGCCCCATTGCCATCCCTATAGACAACCAGACTGAACCTTAACATTATACTGAAGTCAATTCTTTAATTAACAACATAATAGTAATGGGTAAAATAGAGGAATAGAGTTAATTTGATCGGTAGGAAAATCCGAACTCAACAGTACTTGGAGTCCAAATGTGTGTCTCAATAAAAAATAGTGCAACGATAAGAGTAATTTTGCAATCATTTAGAGGCATTGACCTATATCTTGTGTGGAAGCATAATACAATACAAACCCAAGAATATGGTTTCCCGATTGCATGTCATAATAATTTTGATATTGCTTTTGCAGGGCTGCTCAAAATGGAAAAGGCGAACAACACAAGATAGTGAGGCGGACAACAAAGGATAGAAGATCCACAGGAGCACGTAAAATGATAATCAATCAGTTGAAGTGTCTACCCAAGAATCAAGAAGGAAGAAAATAAGGAAACATATCGAAAAAGTAAATCAGTCAATCAATCAGAGATCCTGCCCAAGAATAAAGAAAGAACATCAAGCAATCAATACTTACAAGGAAATGTATCAAAACTGGTTTAGAAAGTTCCCAATCAAGGAATCTTACAAATCCTTGATCACAAGAAACTCCCTTGGGTTTAGAAAAATCTCCAAGATCTAGAATTCTAGCAGGAGATATATCATATCTCCCTCTCCTAACAAACATAGAACGCTCGTAGGAAGAACTAGTTGAAATGTTTTCTTCCTACTCACCATAAAAATTGTAATCGAAGTGTGAACAATAGTAAAAGAGGATAGAGAAATACTCTAGACTAGTTAAAAATATAGAGTGATTCTGATCTACACATTAGAAAATTAAGTGTTCTTCAAATTTTGTACTTCACTATTCTCAATAATTGAGCTTTAAAGGAATCCATTGTGACCCAAGGGGATAGGAAGTAGGAACCACATTGGTGTTCTTAACAAGTATTAAATTTTATTTCACATTATTTACTTGGTTGAGTGTTTACTAATTGTTCTATGAAACTAAATTCCTGTTTAGTTGACTATGATCAGAAAAGACAACTATCCAAAATTTCAATTCACCCCACCCCACTAGGTCTCATAAAGAAATGCCTAACCACACATGAGCAAAGATCCGATGGCCAACAACCAAATTCCCGATGCTATTCTTCAAGATGTCACTCATCATATTACTCCTCTTACTTCAACAATTGACACTACTCTCTTGGAAAGGAATAGTTTAGAATTTTTGTTCAATCCACCGACTTCTATGCATGGGTAGTTATAGAAAAGGACTAAAGCCCATACCTGACACCTCTGGAAGGGGCTCTAATGAAAAAACTGTTAATTAAGAATCTTTTAGAATCACTAAGTAACTGTAGAAAGTAATGCAAACAAATGTCAGAGCCATTTACCTATTGTCAATGGGACAACATATGTAGTCTATACCACAACCCATATACTGACTCATAGAACCATTTCCAGTGACTAAAACTTTATGCATTCTAGTCCACGAGCCATCTTGATAGTCCATAGATAAAACTACAGGCCATGAATGGTGCTCATGGACCCCAGGTAAGATTCTGAACTTGTTTAAGTATTGGAGGCACTTACGATCCAACTTATGTGTCATATGTGAATGTACGTCCTGTAGGTAGATTCATAAAGCCAAGGTATAAAAATTGTGGTTCTAAAACCATGAAATGTACCTTACGGGTCATAGAACCTCTTACGGTTTGTGATCGGGGTTTGATGGGGTGAGAAGCCCACCTAAACTTGACTCAACTGAACAAATAAAATAGAAAAAAATCAATTACCCCATATTTTTCCCATAATATTCAAAATAACCTTCCCCTAGTTTGGTCATTGCAACCTTTACCAATATATTTTTCGCCCAATTTACAGCCACATAGTGATGAGTTAAGCACATGTAGGAATTTATTCTTTCGAGTTTTTCTCGCTATCTCTCAGCCTCTTTGATCAATATTTTGGTATGTGCTCTTCTTGAATTTTATTTTCGACGAAAAGTTGTGTCATTGGTCTGAGACATTAAGGATAATTTCATGATGTCCTTGCGCTAATATTGGGTGTTGCCTATAAATGAAGTGTCTCATGTTTTTGGCACTATTTGATTTCTTGTACTGAACTAGAACCATGTATATGCTTGTGAGAATCATTTTTTGGACTCATGAATTACCATGTTGACTGACTTTAAATTGTTTATCTCAGTAAAAATTGATAAGGAAGTGCATGAAATTATATTGGCCATGAAAATGAATTGTTGATCTAAATATTATTATCTGATATTGTGAAACCACTTCCTAGCTAGGTTATACTGAACTATTATGTTGAAACTGACTGAGGGATTGCACAAATTAAATGACGACATGCTGACTAAATGACTAAATGGTTGCTGTCATAAGGGTTGCATGCATCTTATTCGATAGGTGGTTGATGGGATTGCACATATTTTGAATTTGGGTAAATTGGTGGTAATTTGTGCATGCTTATGTTATTGATGACTATTTTGGAATGAATGGAACACATATTGAATGTGTGTACTTGGCTTTAAGTGTCATTGCTTTGATGTTGTTTAAATTTGTGTACCATATTATTGCAACCTATTCATTATGCTTAGAAAATCATTAAAATTAGCTTGACTAGCATTTTGTTGGGATGTTTTGTTGTAAATTGACTAATGGAATCAAAATGGTGATCTCAGGCAACTCAAGTTGCTAGTTTTCAACAACACAAGGATTTTCTATGGCCCTTAGATTAGCCTATAGACCATCGTTGTCCCTTGTATGTTGAAACTTGAAATTTAGTTTTCTGGGATGTCATCAGACGAATCCATTTATGAGTCATAGCCCATATTACAACCCATAAGTAGATTTCGTAGGTCCTTTACCCACAGGATAAAGAGGTTGATAGTATACATACAACTTAGTCTACGACCTATAGTCTATTCTATTAGTCATAACTGGCCTTCCAAGTGCATTTCCAATAACCAAAATTATTGTACCCCATTTCCTATGAAGGCCCTCCAGGACTCGCAGTTTACTTTACGCACCATAGGCATGTCTTCGTAGGTCCCTCTGTGTATAATTTTGTAAATTTTTTTGTTTACTTTCCTCTGTTAATAAGACTCATGTCTAGTTTTATTTTGTTGATATTATGGCTTTCAAACCAAAGAAAAATGAGATTTGGCCCCTACAGACCCAATTACATGATGAGATTTCAAACACCAAGGCCATCCCTCAGGTCAGCGAATTAGTAAAGGAGCTCAATCTTCAGCTAGATGAGGGCATTGGGCATCGGCAGACTAGCGCAGCAACTAGATAGATAATATCGATGTAGACCCAGTCTATAGTTGTTCAGCCTCCCTAGTCTAAGGAGATAGGTGCCCAATATAGCAGCTATATACAGATGATGGACTCCAAAGAGGGGTCTCGAGTAGGCACCGATGATGGAGAATACTCTAATTCTAGAAAGGGGTCTGGGTAAGTGTCACGATCCAAGCCTAGTGCCTAGATGTGATACAACAAATGAGGAGTCCTAATCAAGCATCTCAACTTATCATTACACATCATTGGTCGCGGAATCATGTAAATGACATAAAATAAGCATAAGGGGAAAGGGGGTTAAGGGATAGCATACAAACGACATCAATAAGGGACAAGGAGTCATAGATCATATCATAGATACGCATCTTGTCCAACAAACACTTCTAGATACATAGATACAGCGAGGGCTAAGACAAAGTAACTAGGCTCACCCTCGTTGCCAAAATAGAACATAAGAAATAGTCTCAATACATAGATAATAGCAACATAGACTAAGGTCCCTGGAGTGGAGGACTCACTAACTGGCTTTGAGTAGGACCGATCTAGCCACATAGAGGAGGAGGATTATCAACTTAAGCACCAGTTCCTACATGGTGATTTCACGTAGGCAAGAATATGCATTAATACATTTGAATGTACTAAGTAAGTGGGATACAATGCAACAAGTGATAAGCTTTATAATCAATATGCATAACAATAGACAATAGGCATGATATAGAAATATGTCATGTATGATCAATGCACAGGTAAAACATGCTTAAATAACTCATGCTCAAATAAGATATCATAAGTGAAGCATAGACCAATCTAGATTCCAAACCTTGGTTGGTTGATGATACTCACACCCTATCATCCTAGGAGGTGTGGTTCAAACCTCTCACATGGTTGATGAGTAAAACCCCCAACTAAGTTGATGAGTACAAATTCCAAACTCTATTCATGATGGTCCCACCTCAATCATCCTAGGTAGTAAAGTACAAACCACTCACATGGTTGATGACTATAAACTTCTAGCTCAGTTAATGATGGTAACACCCCAACCATCCTAGGTGGTGAAGTACAAACCCCTCTCATGGTTGATGACTACAAACCCCTAACTCGGTTGATGATGGTCACACCTCGATCATCCTAGGTGGTGAAGTGCAAACCCACCTCAGTTGTGTATGGTCTAATGAAATACTTTATCTACAGTTCATCATGATCTAAGCTCATTTCATCAACATATAATAATTTACATCATATCTCAAGTTTTGGACCTTCAATTCCACAAGAAACCCTAGCTGAACATTTTATCAAACACTTGGAGAGTGTGTAATGGCGGTAAAAGACCATGCAATTTAGAGATTAAAATATGCAAGAAAATTTATAGTAAAACCATTAATCAATACATTGCAACACCACCCCTAAGATATTCACATCAAAACCCCTTATCAAATCCAATATTTGATCCAAGATTTAGATCTCAAAATATGCTAAAACAACCATACTTTCATGAACTAAAATAAATTTGTAGTAAATTTCCCAATATACAAGACCCACATGTAAAATCAAATTCAAATCATGTAAAATTAGTAAAAAGGAGGCTTAGGCACCATGGGAGAAAAGGACCCAATGGTTCAATTGGAGAAGTTCTTGGTGAAGTTTGAAAATGGAGGCTTGAAGCTTGAATAAGATCCTTAGTTCTAGATGAGGGTTTTGAGTCTTGAATTTTGGAGTGAAAATGTTGCTAAGTGTTATTGGGGAGTATTGAGAAATATTTAGGATGACATAAAGGTGAAATTTGCCTATGTATATGTAACACCCCATATCTTGCAATACTAGTACCATGCAAATGAAACATGATATGGTTTGGTCAAATTAGAGCCCATTTTTTTGAAGTGCTTGAATCTCATGTTATAGGATGATATGTGTGTCTAACGCTTAAGAGGGTCGAGTGTATACATGTTTTGTGTCAAATAGAGGAGATCACAGCCCTAAACAAATTGATAGAATTAAGGTGCTTGTAGGACTTAGTAAGCTAGAAGGTGAGTCACCTGCTTGCTTAGCTTAAATTGCTAGCTAAACGGAGATGAGGCCCGACGTCGAACTTATCTAAGTCTGATTATGAATAATGTCTGAGTTAAGGGTACAACTTTAGGCCATGTTTTACCATTGTAAATGGGCTTTATTTTTACCCAAGATGAACAATAAAAGGGCCCAAGTACACTAAAATCCACTTGACTAATTAGGCCCAAACCTAGGTGAGGAGAAAAGGGAGAAATGGGCAGCCAAGGCCCAACCAATTTGAACCTAATAAGGCCAAGTGAAAGGGTCAAGGAGCTGCATCACTAGCTTAGTCAAGTAAGTCTAAAACTTCCTTAGTAGGCTAGCCTAATTCCCCCTTTAAAAAGGGTTTAAAACAACTCTCATAAGTCATTTTCAACTAGAATAAAAAACTCAAATTGCTCCCCAAGTCTTCTCTCAACCCTTTCTTGACTTTGTAGAGCAGCTAAAGGAATATTTTAGGGTTCTTAAGGAGGCCCTCAACTTGAAGGTAAAGTAAAGTGATTGTAGTTGTGTGTTTAGTAAGGTTTCTTCATGAAAAACAAAAGGCTATGTTGGTTAGGTATATGCTGGAAATTTTGGACAACATGTGTTCCAAGATTGTTATACATTTTTCTTGTTTATTTGGAAGCATTCCTCTATTTGGTTGGATTGATTATGAAAGGAGGATACTTTTGTTAAGGAGTATTGGCTCTCAAATGATGTATAAAGGCTGCTGCAGCACTTTTACAACCCAAAAAAGTGATTTCTTATAGGATATCACAATTATGTTCTTAATTCGAACTTGTGGGTTGTTGGATAGGAGGGTATTGCCTCATGTCCTTAATGACTGCTTTGGTACTGTTGTTAGACTATTTTAAGGCTATTTTTATGTATAGATGTATTGTGGACAATTTGGGTAAAGTTAAAATATGTTTGGAATTATTGACGTCAAAATGTGGCAAAGGGGGTAACGTTATACTGCCTATTTGTATGTTGCGTAGAACTGTTATGTGTTATACTTTGTGGACTGTTGTAAGATTGTTATGGCACTAGAACAAGCTACACATGATATGTATATGAGAATGTATATTAGAAAATATGATTACGGGTGAAAAGTTTGAAAGAATACATTCGGGTTTATAAATACCCGCTTGCTGCCTGTATGTTGTCTTTTTACGAGATTCGGCTGTCAAGATGTATCTATTAGCTGATAATGCTAGTTTTATAACCTGCTATGTTGTATATAAATATTTGGATGAAGGGAAGGTTATCTTAAGGTAATAACAAGGTCGTACAGTGAGGTATGTAAGGCTACTTGATTTCGTATTATTTGACATGAAACATATATCCCTCCTTGGAACATAAAGGCACTTACAAACTCCGACACAACTATTAACCATGTCTCAACTCTTTGACATGTTCATATGCTCCTATACATAGTCATCTTTGAATCTACATACATACTTGGATACCAAGATACACGAATTCATACTACTAAATAAAGTTCCTGTGTTGTTCTACCTCCTATGCATTTCATTATTTGTGTAAATTACTCCTTTAATTATGGTGTCATCTTTTGTGACTATTTACAAGTCATATGTTGTATCTACAATCATATATATCTAATAGTATGAATACAAAAAGAATCATCTCAAAGGTAATTGAAAGATAAAGTAAAGTATATTGCTTACTGATGGGTGGTAACCCGAGGAGTGGAAAAGCCAGGGTCGATCCTATCACGGGGTAGCCCAAGGTGTTAAAGGAAAAGCCTAGCCAAGGTCGATCCCGATATAGATTTACCACTGATCAACTGGTTATTTGTATTACACGTTGTGTACAGATTATACAGTAAAGGTAAAGTAATAAAAAGAACATAATGTACATGATCCCATAACATAACTAAAGGTGGTCTCTTATCCTATACTATTGCATAGTTCCATTTGACTTGTTGCTTCATATATAGTATTTCCTACCTTACATATTTAGTATATTATCTCGAACTGACGTCCCTTGCAAGGGACCCGTATTTCATGCTGCAGGTACAGGTGCTAGTAGATCTCCCCAGTTGGAGTACAGGATATCCAGCTGTTGTTACCAAGTTCCAGGTTGCTTCGGAGTTTTGTATGTCTAGAGCTTATATTTTTGTATTGTATAGTTCGTCGAGGTGGGGCCTATCTTAGCCCTTATTAAATACTTTTCCTTATCAAGAGGTTGTGTAGACTATGTACATTAAAGTGTGGTCATGTCTCGTACTTTAAACACTGTAGCCCCAATAGCCTAGACATATGCATTTCCTTTTGGATTGTTATTATTATTTATTTTGTTAAAGGCATGTCAAATGCAGAAATCCTTTATAATAGTTATATAAACTGCATAGATACAACTTGGTTCTCCTAGGCCTTATCGGCAATGGGTGCCAGTCTGCCCTAGCGGGACTTTAGGCATGACAGAAGTGGTATCAGAGTGGGTCATCCTAGGGAGTCTACAAAGTCATATCTATGTAGAGTCTTGTTTATCGATGTGTTGTGCACCATATTTATAAGTAGAAGGCTATGTGCAATTTAGGACTTGTTACTTTCTTTTCATTCTTTAGATCGTGCCATAGAGCCAAGTGTAATAGGTGCATTATGTCTAACTCCTAAATTGTTTTATACAGCAAGTATGCCAGAACCTAGGCTAAACAAAGGTAAAAGGAAGGGGGTAGAAGTTCTGGTTGGTATGCCCAGTTAGGTGAGATAATGAAATGAGGCTCAAGATGAGTCTCTGTTATAGACATCTCCAACCCCTCCAGCTCCTGATGAACCCAAAAGTAGTGAAATTCCCTCAGAACAACCTATTGATACTACCGTGTAGGATTTGAGAAATGCAGTCCAACTATTGACTTGTATAGTTGCTGGCCAAGGTCAAAGATAGGAAGGTCCAATTATAGGTGCAGGTGGTGAGAATAGGGCTGCTGGCACAAGGATAGGGGATTTCCTTAATTTGGACCCTTTATCCTTTACCAGGTTAGATCTAATGAAGATCCCCAAGACTTTATTGACCAGATCTAACACACATTAGATGTTATGCATGTGAGTGGTACAGAAGTTGTTGAGCTAGAAGCATACAGACTGAAAGGTATGGCTATATTGTGGTATGATGCGTGGAAGTAATCCAAAGATATAGATACTCCGCGAACTACTTGGAAAGAGTTCAAAGAGGCATTTCTTGACCATTACTTATCACTAAATATCTAAGAGGCCCGTGCAGATCAGTTTTAAAAACTCCACCAAGGGAATATGAGCATGAGGGAGTATAGCTTTCAATTTAATTCCCTAGCAAGGTATGCTCCTAATTGTAGTTGTTACTATAGTAGATAGAGTTCATCAATAAATGGATAGATTGGATACGTATCTACTCAGAGACTGTACCATTGCTTCCTTGAAGAAAGACATGGATATAGCAAGAATGCAAGCTTTTCCACAGAAGTTGGAGGATCAAAGGCAAAGAAGAAGGATACACGATTTGGAACGAGGGAAGGCCAAAAGGGCCAGATCTATGGGGCAGTTTACACCACCCCAAGGTTAGATTAGGCCTCAATGTTCTAATAGACCACCTAGGCCATCATCTTCCTACTCTACCGCCAGTGCTCCATCACAACTTCAGGGGTCTAGGAGAAATAAGTTTGGTCTAAGAAGTGAAGGGCAAGGCGCCCAAATAGAGGGATATTCAACAGGCCAGCAAATTACTCCTATGTAGCCATGTAAATAGTATGGAAGAAGTTATTTAGGTATATGTCATATAGGGACGAACGCTTGTTATTGGTGTGGTACGCCAGGGCATATGATGAGAGATTGCCCGAGGAGATTATGGGTGATATAGTACAACCTACTGGATTAGCTATTACATCATCATTGTCAGTTCCTCTATTAGGTAGGGGTCAACAAGAACCTATGGGTCGTGGTAGAGATGTAGAGGGGCAGCTAGCTCTAGCAGAGTCCAGAATTGCACTTATGCTCTGGAGAGTCGGCAAAATTTAGAAGCTTTACCTGATGAGGTCACAGGTATATTGTCCATCTTTTCACATAATGTTTATGCATTTATTGACCATGGTTCTACACTATCATACATTACCCCACTAGTTGCTGGAAAGCTTAAGAGAACACCCAAATTATTGAACAAACCATTTGAAGTTTCTACACTAACCGGTGAATCTATTATGGCTAGGAGGATCTATTATGACTATGTAGTAACTGTTTGTGATCGTGACATATTAGCTGACCTTATTGAGCTAGAAATGGTGGAATTCGATGTTAGAATGGCCATGGATTGGTTAGCTTCTTACTATGCCATCGTGGATTGTCGAACTAAGAACGTGTACTTTCACTTTCCAAATAAGGCAGTTCTTGAATGGGAAGGCAATATTGGGGCACCAAAGAGTAAGTTTATTCCTATTTTAAGGTTAGAAATATGATATCAAGTGGTATATATGTCATTTAGTTAGAGTGAGGGATACAGAGGCAGAATCACTAACCCTTCAATCAGTTCCAATAATGAATGAATTTGTTGATATGTTCCCTGAAGAACTTCCAGGCTTACCTCCAGAATGAGAAATACATTTTGGTATTGACTTACTTCCAAGAACTCAACCCATTTCCATCCCCCCATATCGAATGGCCCTAGCAGAATTACGTGAATTAAAAGAGCATTTAAAAGACTTATTGGAGAAGGATTTTACAAGACCTAGTGTGTCCCCTTGGGGTGTACCAGTGTTATTTGTATGTAAAAAAGATGGCACCTTGAGAATGTGTATCGACTATCGACAATTGAATAAGGTGAGAATTAAGAATAAGTACCACCTCCCAGGATTGATGACTCATTTGATCAATTGCAGGGTGCAAAATGCTTTTCAAAAACTGATTTGAGATTATGTTATCACCAAGTGAGGGTGAAGTCAAAAGATATACCTAAGACTGCTTTCAGAACACGCTCTGGTCACTTTGAATTTCTTGTTATGTCATTTGGGCAAACAAATGCACTAATAGTTTTTATGGATCTGACGAATAGGGTATTCAAGCCATTCTTGGATGTGCTTGTGATAGTGTTTATAGATGACATTTTGGTATATTCAAGATCATAAGAGGACCATGCAAATCACTTACAACAAGTGTTACAAGTTCTTCTGACAGACAGTTATATGCCAAATTTTTTAACTATGAATTTTGGATAAAATTAGTGGCATTCTTAGGTCATATTGTGTTTGATGAGGGAATAAGGGTTTATTCACAAAAGATAAAGGCTGTGAAGATTGGGCAAGGCCTACGACCTCTACCGAAGTTTGAAGCTTTCTAGGGTTGGTAGGTTATTATAGAAGGTTTGTTGAAGATTTTTCTTCTATTACTGCACCTCTAACAAAGTTGACACATAAGGCGACCAAGTTCCAACGGAATGATGTATATGAAAGGAGCTTCCAGGAGCTAAAAAGTAAGCTAACTTTTGCACTTGTGCTAGTACTTCTAGAAGGCATCGAGGGGTATGCAGTGTATTATGATGCTTCAGGAGTTAGCTTAGGGTATGTACTGATAACACTTGGTAGGGTAATTCCTTATGCATCTAGACAGCTACGACCACATGAGAAAAACTACCCAACTTATGATCTTGAGCTAGCAGTGGTTGTATTTGCTCTGAAAATATGGTGCCACTATTTCTATAGGATTCACGTTGACATATATACTGACTATAAGAGTTTACAATACATCTTTAAGTAGAAAGACCTAAACTTAAGACAGCAGAGATGGCTAAAGCTAGTAAACGATTATAACGTTGATATACTATACCATCCGAGGAAGAAAAATGTGGTAGCCGATGCTCTAAGTCATAAGGCAACCATGAATACTGGTGATCAAGCTGTGGTGAGTCAAGGAGTGGCTAAGGACCTATGTCAGCTAGCTAGTTTGGGAGGTTGCCTTCTTGAAACTCCAAAGAAAGGGGTTATTGTACATAATGCAGCAGTGTCTTCATTAGTAATGAAGGTGAAAGAAAAATAGTTCGAGGGTCCTATTCTACGACATCTTAGGGAAAAGGTAAGTCAGGGTATGATAAACAGCTTTGACCTTACATAAAATGTAGTACTTTACTGCTAAAATAGATTATGTGTGCCTAATATTAAGGGATTAAGAAAGAGGATGAAGCCTATCATTCCTGATATTCCATTTATCTAGGATCAACTAAGATGTACCATGACCCAAGGGGAATATTTTGGTCGGGAGGCATGAAAAAGGACCTTACAGAATTCGTGGCTCAATGTCCAAATTTCCAACAAGTGAAAGTAGAAACACCAAAAGCCAGGTGGTTATATGCAGTGTATAGAGATTCCAACATAGAAATGGGATATGATCAATATGGATTTTGTTACAGGGTTGCCTCGCTCATTTTAGAAGTTTGACTCCATATGGGTAATAATTGACAGACTTACAAAGTATGTACACTTTTTGCCTGTCAAGAGTGATTCTATAACTGAAGAGTATGCCAGGGTATACCTCAAAGAGATAGCCAGGCTATATGGAGTCCTAATATCCATTATCTCTGATCGAGGAGCTCAATCACTGCAAAGTTTTGGAAATCCTTCCAAAGGAGTTTAGGGACACAAGTGAATTTGAGTATAGCTTTTCGCCCTCAAACAGACGGTCAAGCAGAACAAACTATTTAGACACTTGAAGATATGTTGCAAGCTTGTACATTGGACATTAAAGGTAGTTGGGTAGACCAATTACCACTTATTGAATTTTTCTATAATAATATCTACCACGCGAGTATCAAGATGGCACCTTACAAAGTTTTGTATGGGAGGAAATGTAGGTCGCTAATTGGATGGTTTGAAGTGGGTGAAATCACCTTTATTGGGCCAGATGTAGTAAACAAGCAATGGAAAAAGTTAAGGTAATACAACAACGGCTAGAAATAGCCTAAAGTCATCACAAATCACATGCGGATGCTTGAAGGAGAGGACTAGAATTCTTAGTAGGGGATTGGGTATTTTTAAAGGTGTCTCCAATGAAAGGGGTTATGTGATTTGGTAAGAAAGGACAATTGAGCCAACGTTACACAGGGCCATATTAGATTATTACGAGGTTTGCAGGTTGCATATGAACTAGAGCTACCCACCCACACAAGAACTTTCAATGGTTCATCTAGTTTTTCATTTCTCAATG
This sequence comes from Solanum sejunctum, assembly GCA_025642045.1. NCBI lineage: Eukaryota > Viridiplantae > Streptophyta > Magnoliopsida > Solanales > Solanaceae > Solanum > Solanum sejunctum. Next base: position 10,523,761 of record JAOTQJ010000102.1, read on the forward strand.
CTTCCAAAAGCATAGGTGACCCATCCCGTATCACTCCTATTGAAGACTTGCAGGTTACAGAAGATCTCACATTTGAAGAGGTACCTATTTCTATTCTAGATCGTCAAGTTAAGAAGCTAAGGAATAAAGAAATAACTTTAGTAAAGGTACTTTGGAGGAACCAGCAAGCAGAAGAAATAACATTACAGGCCAAGGATATGATGAAAGCAAAATATCCTTACTTATTTGAAGCTAAAGAGGAAGTCCAACATGCAGAATTCGGACACTAATAGGTTCTTGTGACTGAATACTTAATGTGTTGTCAAAGGTTTGTATAAGTAAAGGTTTAAACTTGGTTAATCTATCCAATTGTGCTAACATTCAAGGACGAATGTTCCTAAGGGGGGGAGGATGTAACACCCCACATAGTACAATACTAGTACCATGTAAATGAAACATTATATGGTTTGGTCAAATTAGAGCCCATTTTTTTAAAGTGCTTGAATCTCACGTTATAGGACGATATGTGCATCTAACGCTTAAGAGGGTCGAGTGTATACATGTTTTATGTCAAATTGAGGAGGTCATGGCCCTAAACAAAGTGATAGAATTAAGGTACTTGTAGGACTTAGTAAGCTAGCAAGTGAGCCACCTACTTGCTTAGCTTAAATTGCTAGCTAAACAGAGATGAAGCCCGGCTTCAAATTTGTCCCAGTCCAATTATGAATAAAGACTGAGTTAAGAGTGTAACTTTAGCCCATGCTTTACCATTGTAAATAGACTTTATTTTTAGCCCAAGATGAATAATAATAGGGCCCAATTATAGCACAACCCACTTGACTAATTGGGCCTAAAACTAGGTGAGGAGAAAAGGGAGAAATGGGTAGCCAAGTCCCAACCAATTTGAACCCAATAAGGCCGAAGTAAAAGGGGCAAGGAGCTGTATCACCATCATGGTGAGGTAATGCTAAAAATTCCTTACTGGGTCAGCCAAATTCATCCTTTAAAAAGGGTTTAAAACAGCTCTCATAAATCATTTTCAACTTGAAAAAAAAAACAAATCAGATTGCTCTCCAAGTCTTCTCTCAACCCTTTCTTGACTTTGTAGAGTATCTAAAGGAATATTTTAGGGTTCGTAAGGAGGACCTCAACCTTGATGGTAAATTTAAGTGATTATAGTTGCGTGTTTAGTAAGGTTTCTTCATGAAAAATAAGAGACTATGTTGGTTAGGTATATGCTGAAAATTTTGGATAGTATGTGTTCCAAGATTGTTATACTTTTTTCTTGTTTATTTGGAAGCTTTTCTCTTTTTGGTTAGATTGATTATGAAGGGTGGATACTATTGTTAAAGATTATTGGCTTTTAAATGATGTATAAAGGCTCCTGAAGCACTTTTACTGTCCGTAAAAAGTGAGTTCTTATAGGATACGCAACTGTGTTTTTAATACGAACTTGTGGGCTGTTAGATAGGAGGGTATTGACTCACATCCTTAATGACTGATTTGGTACTATTCTTATACTATTTTAAGGCTATTATTATGTATAGATGTGTTGTGGACAGTTTGGGCAAAGTGGAAATAGGTTTGAAATTGTCGACGTCAAAACTTTGCAAAGGGATGTAACGTTATGCCGCCTATTTGTATATTGCATAGAATTGTTATGTGTTGTGATTTGTGGGCTATTATAAGACTCTTATGGCACTAAAAAAGTCTGTACATGATGTGTATATGAGAATTTGTATTATAAAATACGATTAGGGGTGAAAAGGTTGAAAGAATACTCTCGGGTTTATAAATACCCGCTTGCTGCCCATATGTTAATTTTTTATGAGATTAGGCTGCCAAGATGTAACTATTGGTTGTTAATGCTAGTTTTATAACCTACTATGTTTTAGATAAATATTTGGAGGAAGGGAAGGTTATCTTGAGGTAATAGCAAGGTCGTACAGCGAAGTATGTTAGGCTACTTGATTTCGTATTATTTGGCATGAAACATAGATTCCTCCTTCGCACATAAAGGCACTTACCAACTCCGACACAACTATTAACCTTGTCTTAACTCTTTCATATGTTCATATGCTCCCATATGTAGTCACATTTGAATCTGCATACATAATTGGATACCAAGATACACAAATTCGTTCTACTAATTAAAGTTCATGTGTTGTTCTACCTCCTATGCATTTCATTATTTATGTAATTAACTCCTTTCGTTGTGGTGTTGTCTTTTGTGACTATTTACATTTCATATGTTGTATCTATAGTCCTACAACTCTAATAGTACAACCAAAAAAAGAATCATCTCAAAGGTAATTGAAATATAAAGTAAAGTATATTGCTTATTGATGGGTGGTAACCCGAGGGATGGAAGAATCACCTAGCCAGGGTCGATCCTATCATGGGGGGTAGTCCAAGGGGTTAAAGAAAAAGCCTAGCCAGGGCCGATCCCGGTATAAATTTACCAATGATCTGCTGGTTATTTGTATTATATGTTACGCACAGATTATACAGTAAAGGTAAAGTAATACAAAAACATAAAATACATGATCCCAATGTATAACTGAAGGTGGTCTCTAGTCTTAGACTAGTGCATAGTTCTATTTAAGTTGTTGCTTCATATACAGTATTTCCTGCCTTACATATTCTATATATTATATCGTACTGACGTCCCTTATGAGGGACCTACATTTCATGTTGTAGGTATAGGTGCTAGTAGATCTCCCAGTATGAGTACAGGATATCCAACTGTTGTTACCAAGCTCCAGGTTGCTTCGGAGTTTTGTATGTCTAGAGCTTATATTTTTGTATTGTATAGTTAGTTGAGGCGGGGCCTATCCCAACCCTTATCAGATACGTTTCCTTATCTAGAGGCTTTGTAGACTATGTACATTAAAGTGTGCTCATGTCTCGTACTTTAAACACAGTGGCCCCAATGGGCTAGCCATATGCATTTCTTTTTGGCTTGTTATCACTATTTACTTTCTTAAAGGCATTTGAAATGTAGAAATCCCCTATAATATGTATAGAAAGCGCATAGATACAGGTTGGTTCTCCCGGACCTTATCGGCAATGGGTGCCAGTCAGCCCTAATGGGACTTTGGGCATGACAGTATAGATAAAAACACATTTGGAAAACTTGGGCCTAACACTTAAAATATTTTAGGCTGCAAAGGAAAACACTGCCAGGTAAAATACACCTCTCCGCATTGCAAAGTGGACACAAATAAAGAATTACACTAAAGCACACTTTTGGCATGTCACGGAGGGAACGCGTAAACCTCACTGGAATTTGTCAGTTAAAAATTTATAATTGCTAATTCTTTCCTCTCAAATTGGGGTTTGACCATTTTTAACCTAATTTTGTCCCCCTGATCACAAATATAAAGTTGGATTATCAAAAGAGTCAACGAACTTTAAGATATTCAAAAATTAAAATTTCAAGCATTTCGAGGCACATTTTGGGGCACTATTTAAGGTCATTACAGTATAAGTACACTGAGTCTAACCCAGCACCACAGTTTCTCTGTCTTCACTGATGAGTAGATGGTTTGCTTGTGGTATGCAACACATATACCGGGATGACATACATCATAACTACTAAGTTCAACATGCTGGAATATATTTGAGGAGCCTCGTATCATTACTTCCAGGTTTGATAGTTCGACTAAACTATAGGACACCATGGCTCGATATCATTTAGATTGGTTAGCAGCCCCATCAGAGAAGTACCCCCACCCCCCACTTGTTCGAGAATTTTTGCTTCATATGTTGTAACCAATATGGAGTCAACCCCAAAGAAGCAAAGGTATCTTATACAGCACTGATTGACACAGATGATGGTAAAAACTGTTCCAATTGATATATATGAGACCATCATCTATTGATTTTTATTTGGTCCTAAGTACTAAGGCCCCACGACCACAACAGAGTATGACTACCAATTGGGGCAAATTATGAACTGAGGAGTGATAAGAGATGTGACCTGAAAGGTTGTGATGAGGCAGATTGATAACCATAAAGCTAAGCTAGGCTAGGACCGTGATTAGATTGCTAATTCAACATTGATTGTGAAGGCATCACTTAACTTTGCCGATAAGCTTTGGTTGGCTGTAGTGCATTTGTAGATCATACCGACTTAAGCCAATAATACTTAGACGTCGAATTGTACAATTATGATTGCTAGCATCATTGCTAGCTATGATGTAGATTGGGCTTGATTGATAGCATAGGAGATATATGACAGATCCATAAAGAGCTTTACCTCTATTCCTTTCCTATGCTTAATTTATCACTTATATAAAACGGTGTTTGTAGAGATTCTACACACTATAGACACCATGATAAAGGTTTAGAGGACCCTGGACACCATCTTCATAAAGGTTGATGAGAATTTTATGGACCTTTGATGATCACCATATCCTTATGTCTTACCACTAGAGATATTCATCGATGCACAACAGCATGAGCCTCCATTCACCACTATTACATTCTAGATACTGAAGGTCCCCCACAAACAAATGCTGAGAGAGAGATAGGGCCCACCACTACTTCTAGTCCTGTACTAGAGGTTGTGCCTACAGAGCTTTCCTCCCTTGCATGGTATATGTCTGTGGAGTCAATTCAAACTTTGGTACAGCGATAGGTCCATATTGAGTCCTACTTGACTCAGTGGCTATAGCACATCAGGCCTTGGGTTCGTAAGGCCATTTAAGAGGTTGAGGAGAGCATATAGACATACTTTATAGCCACTCTCAAAGAGATACTTGCAATGCTATATGGCCATGTAGATGCTTTTAAGAGGTGAGTAGATCAAAGCCTTAGTTCAGCCTATCTTACTAATGTTACAGCTATTTGGGAGGAGATCGAACAGCTTTGTATCAAGATAATAGCTGCAGTATCAACACTGCTCATTCTTTCTATGCCCAATATTACTATGAATATGACTTGTAATTTATTTGGAACCGAGTCACTGCCCCATACCTCTAGGAAAGGGCCTTATCTTGAGGATGATGATCCAAATGATGCTAAATGAGAGGTTGAGAGGTTGGCGAGGGACCGCATAGCGATTGCCACATAAGCCTCAATTACAGATGAGATGGCAAGTCAAACATGCATTTAGGAGATGGTGAGGGGTGTTGTATGCAACAGATATGCCATTAGTGAGGAGACTAGTCAAGAAGATATCAGTGGCAATACGCAGATGCAGATTGACACTTAGGCACCCAGGTATGTCCCTGTTTGACCCCAATACTATATTTTGGTTTATTTTGCTGCATTGAGGATAACACAAATCTTTTCCAATGAGGTATGGATAGTTATAGGCCTCAATGAAGTCTAAGTAGCGAAAGCCTATAACTATCTTAATTTTTTAGTCAACGAGTTTTTATTGTCTGTATTCTTTCCCTAAGGGCATTTATTTTCTGTTAAACCAGCATATAGGATGTATAAGTAGTATTAGTATCATATTGTACTAAAATTTATGGCATATGCTAGTTTTGATAACAACAATATGAAATCAGTGATAGACAGTGTTTGTTTTGATAAGTTGAGGCTTAATTTTGATGAGAAGTATGATCTGAGAGTCTACGTTGATAGTGTAATCAGTACCAAGTGTGTGAGCTTTATTGCATGATTCTTATATTCTATTTCAATTTAGAACTTGCCTATTTACACTTACTATAACTGTAGGTTAGTTTGTTGGGAATGAATCTTATTCATATTAGCCTAAACAGACCAACCAAATGCTTGATATATCCCATGATCCTTATGTTTGAGCTTTATATACACCATTTTCTTTGTATACACCTAAGTAACCGAGCCTTTTTGAATGTGTAATCTTGAAATTATCCTTGGTCCATCTTTTAATATTATTTACCTCTACTCAAGCTAAATCCTAAGTTGAGGGTCGATACAAACATTAACCCTAGTTCATAGGTTGATATTGTGCACCTTAACCCAGGTCCAAAGCCTAAGTTGAGGGTTGCTGGTGTAAGGAAAATCACATCAAACAGGGAAGGAAGCTAGCGATGAACTAAAATAGGGGAAAATTTGAAGAAGGTGCAAGAAAAATAAATAGGTGCCTAAATTGTGAGCTAAAAAGGAAAAAAATGTGAAAAGTAAAAGGCAATAAGCTGAAATTTTTGAATAAGGCACCCAAAGAGATTTGAAATAGGAAAAGGAAAGAATAAGTTAAAAATATTAGTGTTTGTAGGGAAAAAGTACAAAATAACATAGTGTCAAGAAGGGCCATCAGTCACCATGTTCCAAAAGCATCATACGGGAGCCCCTTACCCTACGTTACAAGTTTAGAAAGTCCTATAGTAATCCTAGTCCAAGTAGTCAAAGGTCATAGTCATGAGTATAAGGGAAAGCATATGGTATTATACACAATGTTTGAATATCTGTTATAAATGCAAGTTATTTTACCAGTCCCAAGTATTGAATTTGAATATACTATCATGAGTGAATATGAGACTTCTTTTCGTGAGCTCACTTGAGTTACATTGTTGATTCTAGATTATTCCAGTGATTGTTGTTTATTTGTGATTTCCTTGCTTGTCATAGTTGTACTATTGTGTATGGATCTCCATAAGGTTGCTTGATAACTATCTGATATGTAGTGATGTATTCAATTTGTCTATGTAACGACTTGGTTGGTCATTTTTTGCATTATCTCTAGAATTTACTATTTTATCTTTGCATAAGTTGTCTTGGGCCTAATTTGAACTATTTTAACAGTTGGGGTTGAAATCCTAAGTTTTAAAGCTAAAATTATGAACTTTGGCATTTTAGGGAGCTTAAGTAAGTAAAAAGTAAGTTTTTGTGTCATTTTGAGTTTCAAAGGTTGAATCGATGCTATGTCAATTCCATTATCTTTAGAATATCGAACTGAACTACAAGAAGCTGCACAATTTAATTTGGAGTTAGAATGAGATTTTTAGGTCCAAAGTTGTGATTTTAGTCATTTTCGGAATCAAAGTTTGACTTTAGTCAATATTCGAAGTTCAAAAGCTCAAATCAGAATTTAGACAGTTGCAATAGTTTCAAATGGTAAAACTAGCTATAGAAATGATCTCACAATAATTATTGGAATTGCCAAGGGCAATTTTGGTATTTTGATGTTTTAAACTAGTTTTGGTGACTGGAATTGGCATATGTGGCGAGGACGCCTCAAAACTGATTTTTGATGATTCTATTGATTCCAGAGCATTGTTTCTAGTATGGATATATGTAAAATTTCTAAAATTCTGAGTCTGGATGAGTTTCAAGGGTCCATTCTATGTAGAGAAATTAGACTTAGTTATTGTTAGTTGGTGATATCTGGTATAGACAGGTTTTTTCTTCGTGTTAGCGGAGGTTGTGGTTTACTAAGCTCCACATTCACAGACTAGGTCACACTTTCATAGAGTTGAGTCATCTTGGTTTCCGCATTCGCAGGATAGCCTCCATGATCGTGGAGTAGTTTTTATACCTAGATAGTTTTAAACTCATGAAACACCATTTTGTCATCTATTTTCAAACTTCTAAGCTTTGGGGGGTGATTTTAAAGAAAGGTTTTTGAGAATTCTTGTTGGATAAGTCTTTCTAACACAAAGCTAATCATTTTCTATGAGTTTTATCTTGATTTTATCTTTGATTACATGAAATTACACACCCATAATTGGGGATTTTTAAACTATGTTTTTTTTTTAATTTTAACCATTGATTTCTCATTCAATCTAAGCTTGATTTTAATGGGATCTTCACCCGTGAACTCTATTTTTCGAGTAAAGCTTGAGTCTAAAGTAAATTTCTAGATTTGAGACTTCCAAATTTTAGCATTAGTTTTGACTATTTTGCCTTTAAGCCTAGACTATGCCAATATGGGTATCAAAATGCTTATCTAGATGAACAGTAACTATTATTGATAGTGGTTGATTGAATTGGAGGCTCAATTTGAGGATTTGAGTATATTGAAAGCTTTTCCAAGTGCAGTTCAGCATTAAAGTAGGTCTAGCTAACCTTTTTGGGATTAAATTTGAGTTATTGATCTTGTCATATAATAATATTGAGATTTAGATGGATAATTGTGCAATTGAGTTGTTATGTTGAAATGATGATGGACGGTGATTCTGGTTGAGCCAAATTGTTGTATAATCTTGATCATATTGATGAACTGAGTTGAATTATGATGAATTGATAAGGACTTAAGATAAAATGTGACTAAATGAGTCTTGTAAGACCAATTGGGACGAATAAAGTCTGGTAGTATTGATATACTTATATTGTTAGGATGAGATTTGCCCGGTATCACTATTATATTTGTATATTTGGGACTAGTTAGGTCTGGTGTCATGGTCATACTTGCATATTTGGGATTAGTTAGGTCCATAAATTTGATATTCCTTCATACTTGGGATAAGTTAGGTCTGATATTATTGATATTCTCGATTATTAATATAATTCTGATGATCTAAGATTTGATGATTTATTGGGCATTTAGCTTTGACACTTGATATTATTCCTTGGGTGCATATGATCTTTATGAGTTTCATGCCTCAATATTCCTTTTGTGTTGCTATTTACATGTTTAAATGCATAATTGCTTTTCACTGTTGATTTATATCTATTGTCTGTGGCTTATAACATCCCTTGACCCAGGTAGGTGGCAAGGGCTTTATGATTCACATTGGTACCATCCCCTTGACTTGGACAGGAGGCAAGGGTGAGATTCATACTTCATATATCTGGACCATGGGCAGGTGGCAAAGATATTGACATCATACTTCATATTTGACCCTGGGCAGGTGGCAAGGTTGTGGCATTCTGATATTATTTGACCACGGGCATATTGCAAAGCTGAAACACCCTTCGTATTTGGCTTGATAAGTGGTGCATTATATTTCTTATTATGGTTATATGGCATCGTAGATTCTTGCAGACTTTTTTCTAAGTCATTATTACTATTATATTATCATTTTGTACTAAAATTTTCGATGCAGGAACAAGCTTCTTCATTATTAATTGCATGATTTGATTTCTCTTACCCAATCGGTTGAACCTATTAGGTATATTTTAGTGTACTCACTCCTATTTTGTTTTCTCCCTATAGATCAACATAGGGTACAACACAGGGTAATTAATTTTCATCTGAGTGTTATCTTTACCATCCTGATCTCAGTAGTGAGGCTTAGACTTCGAGTTATCGAGGATCTTTCAAAAATCTTTTATTTCTTTTCTCTCAGACTATGTATCACATATTTTGTGGTAGCATTATATCTTTCAAGACCATTATATTTACCTTTCAGTGCTATTTTAGATGCCCTTGTACTCATCAGTTCAGATTTTGGGAGATTTCATATATCATTTGAGTTGTTTCCATTTTTTATATATCATTCTTTAGTTGCAATCATTTTTGGCTCGTGACAAATTTTATATTAGAGCTCTAGGTTGATTAGGCTCGTGAGTCAAGAGTAAGGTGTCTAGTAGCGTCTAGTGGAATGGTATGTAGACGTCCACACCTATCTTAGGGAGGCTATGAATACTTGTTAGGAAAGTGTCTTCCCATCTTTTCTCGATTCATATTTTCCTTCTTATTACCCACTTTGAGAGTGTCTAATCTATTCTTTCTGCATGAATGTTGATTACTCAATCACAATGCTTAGGGAAGAGCCCAAGTCAGTTGATATGACTCCTACTCAAGGAAGAGGGAGAGCTTGTGACAAGGCTAGGGGCTGAAGAATTTCCCGGGGGATGCTCCATTTAGAGGACAGACCCAATTGGCTTTTCTAGAGCCTATTATGGTGCCAGAGAGGTCTACTGATTGTATTCGACTTTATTCAACTCTATCCCCTAGTCTATCAGTTCAGGAACTACTTATGAGGTCATTAGCCAGATTAGATAGAGCTCCTCTAGCCCTAGCTACTATTGAGCTACCAATTTTTACCATACCAATTGGTTCTTCTAGTGCTAACCTAATCCAACTATCTTCATCCCTAGGGGACCCTTCTGCAATAGTTATTACTCTACTTTAGGCATCTAGATAGAGTTTGGGTACTCAGCTTCAAAGTTTAGCTGTTGGTCCATCTATTGCACCTCTCTTGTTTATGGTGCCACCATCTTCCGTCAGCCCAGCCATGTCTTTAGTAGAGCAGAAGAGTTTTGAGAGGTTTGTATGATTGGCTCCACTATGATTTTATGGCACTCTTAGCAATAGGGCTTATGATTTTCTATCAGAGTGCCAGGTCTAGTTATGAAACTTGGCTATTCTTGAGTCACATAGTGTTGCTTACACTTCATACAAGTTCACCGGCCTTGCCAGGGAGTGGTGGAGTTCAGTGGTAGATCATCGACCTATTGGAGCTTCAACTATGACTTGAGGGAGTTCACCGAGATGTGTTTGGAGAAGTTTGTGCCATGTAACCTCTAAGATAACCACTGAGATGAGTTTGATCAACTATAGCAATGCTCCATATTGGTTTCAAATTAGAGGCTAGATACCATGCCTTATCCAGATATGCTCTATCTAGTATTCCTTTTGAGTCTAGAGGACTCGATGATTTGCCAAGGGTTTGGCAGGGTATCTTCAGGAGGCTACAACTTCCTTAGTGTTGGTTGGACGCACTTTTAAGAGTATTGTGGATCACGCTCGTAAGATAGAGAGTATCAAGAATGAGAGACAGGGTGGCAAAAGATATTTCATCAACCTAGTTAATTTGATAAACACCCACTATGTGATAGAGGGTTTTAGAGGCAGGCTCAGGATCGAGGAGTTTAGGCAGCTTTTCCAACATATGATAATGTTGACTAATTTAGGCCTACAACAATAGGCTGTAAGGGTTCCCTGGGTTTAGTTAGACGTGTGGGTTCTTTATTGTAGTCATCTCAAGGGAAAAATCCCAAGGTTTGTTATATTGTGATAAGGTTGGGCACTTCGCTAACCGTTGTCCACATTGGGTGCTTCCTACTCAGACTTCAGGACCTCAGGTAGTAGTCAAATACACCTTTTAAGGTATGAGGGGTGGGTCTAGAGGAGATCGTGGTACAGGAAAAAGTGGTGCTCATGAAGGCCTACAGGCTAGTGATTTATTCCTGACAGGGTTAAGGCAAAGGCTTCTAATGCAGTTATCATAGGTATGTTTCCAGTGTGCTACCATTCAACTTCAATATTATTTGACCCAGGCTCTACTTATTCATGTGTCAGACTTTTTTTGTTCCGATATGGATATTATATATGACCGCTTGCCAATCCTAATCTATATCCACACAAGTAGGTGAATCTTTAGTGGTGAATCAGGTTTATCAGGGTTGTGATATGAGTTTTATGGGGAGAGAAACTATTGCTGATCTAATATGGTTTGGCATGGTAGATTTTTATGTAATATTAGGTATGGACTGGTTGTAGCCTAATCATATTACTCTTGACTTTATGTGAAGACCGTGACACTATCTTGCATCGATTTCCCTCTGTTGATGTGGATTGCAGCACCTAGTTCATATTCTATGGGTGTTATTTCTTATTTTCATGTTTGTCAAATGATTGGGAAGGGGTACTTGGCCTATTTAGCTCATGTTCGGGCTATTTCTCAAGAGTCTCAATCATTGTAGACTACAAGGGTTGTTAGAGAGTTTACAAATGTATTTTTGACTAATTTACCCAGTGTCCCTCCATATCATGATATTGACTTTTTTATTAATGTAGAGTCGGGCACTAAACCCATATCTATTGCTTAGGATCCACAGTCACAAGATGGGCTCTGCAATTGCAGAGTATATTTTCACATGTTAGTTGTAAAAACGCAAGAGTCACCATTTTTGTTCTATTTTCGAACTTATTGTGCTTTTTTGTGCCATTTCGAGAAGAAGTTTTCAAAGATCTAACTTGGGTATTGTGTCTAACACTTTATTAATCATTTTTCATAAGTTCTATTTTGATTTTGTCTTGAATTTCATGAATTTAAATGTCAAAAAATAGGAGATTTTTAAACTATAATTTTCAAACTTTAAATATTAATTTCTCATTCAAAATTAAGTTTCATTTTAGTGGGATTTTCACCAAAGGACTCCATTTTTTGTGTAGAGTTTGATTTTCAAGGTTGATTTTCAATTTAGAAACTTCAAATTTTAGCCATAAAATTGACCACTTTGCCTCTAAGCCTAATTTATGCCAATATAGGTATCAAAATGCTCTTCTAGATACATAGTATCTATTATTAAAAGTGGTGGATTGTTTTGTGGATTGAGTTGATTGAAAGCTTGTCCAATGCAGTTTCAGCATTGAGGTAGGTTCTGCTAACTTTTTCAGACTAGATTTGAGTTATTGATCATTTTTATGTAATAGTTGTGAGATATAGACTGATTCATAAGTAATTATATTCATATAATAGGACATTTATGGTATTCTAATTTTGGTTGAGCCAAATTAGGATGTAAATTTTGATTTCATTGATAAATTAAGATAAAATCTTGTGGATTATGATGATTTGAGATAAATGTGATAATATGATATTTATGAGACCATTTGAGTAGTTACGTGGTAATTTGATGGTTGTTGAGATACCTTTGAGATGTATATGACTAATTGGGACGAGTAAGGTCCTATATTAATAATATTCTTGCATAATTGGAATGAGCAAGGTCCGGTTTTACTGATATTCTTACATAAATAAGACGAGTAAGGTCCAGTGTTGTTGATACTCTTGACTACAGATATTATTATGATGATTTGAAAGATGATGATGGATTGGACATTAGCTGTGAAACTTGATACAATTCTTTCTGTACATATGATTATATGATATTCATGTATTAATATTCCTATTTTGACACCATTCTACATGTTACATGCATTTTTGGATTGTATCATTGATTTACATCTATAGTTTGTTGCTTGTGACATAACTTGACCCGGTTAGGAGGCAAGGATATTATGCTCTTCATTGGAACCATTTCCTTGACTTGAGTAGGAGGATTCATATTTTATACTCCTTTGACCACGGGTAGGTGCCAAGGACATGGAACTGTGATACTCCTTGACCACGGATAGATGGCACAATTGAGGCATTCTGATATTGCCTTAACCACGGGCAGGTGGCTAGGCTACGAAACACTTGACATATGGATTGATTAGTTATGCGTCATATTCACATTTATTGATTTATGGTACTATGGGTTATTGGGGATACCTTAGCTAATTTTCATGTATCTATATAACTACGCACTAACGTATTTGGCTGCCGGGATTGGATTCTTCGTTATTGCATAATTGTTTCAATTTCCTTACCTAATTGGTTGTACCTACTTGGTACATTTTGGTGTTCTCACTCCTACTTTGTTCCTCCCTGCAGATCGAGGACAGAAACCTTCAGAAAGTATTGATCACTCTAGTTGAGCTATTTTGATTCCATCCAGATCTTACTGATGAGGCTCAGACTTCGGGTCGCTGTATATTTTTGAGATTCTTTTTATTTATTCCTTTCTGACTTGTATCAGACATTATGATACAAGCTTTATTTCATTAATATAGTTGTATCTATGTTATCGTACTACCTTAAATGCTCTTATACTCATAACTCTAGGTTTAGGAAGATTTCTTATGTTATATAAGTTGTTTCCGCTCTATTTTATTCTTTTCTAGTTGCGATCTGATTTTGAGTCATGACATGATTATTTATTTTATATTCCACAGTTATTTGTCAAATTTTAAAATTAAAAATTATTTAATTGAATAAACTCAAAAAATACTTAAAGGCTTCATTCAAATACACCAAAAATTGCTGATGTTTTCATTTTCACAAGACTCAATAGCCGCATCCTTTGTCCACTAAAATATGCTTTCATTCTTCCTTTTCATTTACCAATTCTCATCCCTTACAACAAGTCTCCAATTTATCATTTAGAAATGATTAAATGAGAGTACTTTATTTACTTATTCTGAAAAAGTTTGAATGTATTCGTGGTCCATGGCTGATTTCTTCTAATTAATATAGTACGTATATTTTTTTATTTTTTAACAAAGTATATGCTTCTTCAATATATTCTGGACTCCACTTGTGGCCATTATCAACTTGTAATACTTGAAAGTTACTTGTGAATGAACAACTCACAGTGCAATCAATTTAATTGAAATTATATTGTAGGCAATTTAATTCCATAGGGCTTGACCTATAAGAATTTTATTGTAATATGGGATAGAGGAGAGTTTTTCAATATATTAAAATATTATCCTGTTCAATTTCAATACATAATTTTCATTTGTGTGGAACAGAAGAAGCATGCGACCAAAAGGAATCTCAATATTAAAGATATATTAAACAGTAATTATTTCTATATTAACTATCTTTGCATCCTTGTATGATAAACAACCCTAGTTGTATATTTAGATATGCATGATTATTGTAGATGAAAGAATAATGGTATGAAATAGCATAATTAAACACTTACAATGATGTATTGAAGAACAAGAAATCCAAAATCTCCATAAGAAAGAACGATGTAATAAACCCAATGTAATGTGAAAAGTAATCACAAGTAAATCAACATAATAATAAGTAAAAAACAAATTCAAAATGAAATAAGAAAATTGAAATTGGCAACTATGACTGATCAGGCTATGGGCCATAGATGGAATCACAGCCCATACAGGGGCTTTGTATCCTAAACTAAATAAAATCCTTCTTCAACCTTATAAACTCCTCCTATGAGCCCGTCTTTTGACTTATGACATGTAAGGAGTTTTGTCTGCCATCATTCCAAAAATTTCTCAAAATCCCGATTATCCACTCACGATCTTATCCACAACTCGTTATCAAACTTATGACCTGTAGGAGCCCTCATCTAATAAAAGTTCAGCCTTTGGTATATCTTCTAATCTTTAACATATGAAATCATATAAGGGTTGTAAATGACTCTACGACTTGTCTTACAACTAGTACATTTAACATTTGAAAATTGCCATTTCATTGGATCTAACCTACGAACTCATCCTACATCTTGTGGAATACACTACGACTTGTAGAAAGCTCGTGCATCATCAAAACTTTAAATTCTACAAAACTTTGCCCAATATTATCCCAATTTCTGAAATCCTGAAAAACAAACACAAAAACACATCAAACCTACTAACATCATTTTGAGAACAAGCGAAAATATTAATGTTTTAAGCATCAAATAATTGTATTTTTGCTCCATATCAGTGCTCCTATATTATTTTTAAAGAATAAGAATGGCACTATGTGTATGTCTAAGCTTAACAAACTGACCATCAAGAACAAGTATCCCTTACCTCATATTGATGATCTTTTTGACCAGTTATAGGGTCCCTCGATATTCTCCAAGATTAAATTGAGGTCTAGTTATCATCGGCTGAGAGTTTAAGAGTCTGACATCCTGAAGACATCTTTCAGGACTCATTGTGGGCATTATGAGTTCATTGATATGTCATTTGGGTTAATTAATGCCCTACTGCTTTTAAGGAGTTAATGAACTGAGTGGTCAAGCCCTACTTGGACATCTTTGTAATTGTGTTCATAGATAATATATTAGATTATTTCAAGAGCGAGGCTGATTATGTTTTGCACTTGAGGAATGTAGTTCAGAGATTGAGAGAAGAGAAGTTGTAAGAAAAGTTTTCAAAATGTGAGTTTTGTCTTAAGTTTGCATTCCTCGGGCATATGGTGACAAAGACTAGTACATGGTTGATCCAGCCAAAGTGGCAACTATTCAAGAGTGGGCTAGACCTACGTATGTGACTAAGATGCAAAGTTTCTTTTATTTAGCAAGCATTATTGGAATTTTGATCAGGTTTTCTCATCTATAACATCCCCGTTGACCAGATTGACTCAAAAGGCTAGGGCATTTCAGTAGTCGAATGATTATGAGGCAAGCTTTCAAATGCTCAAGGATTTGTTTACTTTAGAACTAATTCTTAATTTACCTAAGGAGGGAGTGTCATTTGTGGCTTATTGTGATATTTCTGATGTGGGTTTGGGTGATGTGTTAATGCAAAGGGGAAGGTGATACGCCTCTAGACAACTAAGGTGCATGAAAAGAACTACCCTAAGATGATTTGGAGTTTGTTGTGGTCATGTTTATGTTGAAGTTATGGCAACATTATCTTTGTGGTATGATTGTGAGATCATTACCTATCACTAAACTCTAGATATACATCTTTTCTCAGCCTAATCTGAATATGAGACAGCATAAGTGGTTGGATGTAAGGACACGGACGTTGTACGACCTTAATGGAGCTTGGAAATTTAGTTTCAAAAAATTTTGGACCAAGGTGATGCTCCATGGAAGCCTTCACAGTCCTTGTGAGGCTATACAGACCGTGTGGAGCCTCTTTAAAGAGGTGCTTGGCCTTGTGTGGGGTGTGGGATCTTTAATGTGGAGTTTTGGACTAAGGCATACCACACATGGATACCGTACGAGCCGTGTGAGGCTTCACGGACCATGTGGTGGGGCTGTATGGAAGCCTTAGCTTCAAAATTCCATAATTTTAGAACCACGGCAAGTGGCACAAATAGTGTCACAGACTATATGACCCTTCACGGTCCATGAGGCCCTTTTGTATAGGTGTGGGAGTGAATATTTTCTAAGTATTAGATCACCATGTCGAAACATTATTGTTGATGAACTTTTCTTAGTGAAGTGTCACAGAGGAGGCATATGGTATATATGCCTTGGTACATATAGTAAAGCCATCCATATGGGTGCCTACATTGAATTTTTTCAAGTTTAGAATCTTCAAACTCAAGTTAAGTTCACTTTCAAGCCCTCAATTCAAGCTTATTTATGTGGTTTAGGGTCATCATGGGCCTCCTTCAACAAGTCAAGTTCAAATCAATTCCATTGGCTAAGCTTTTCATAAGAATCGATCATAAAGGTCAACTATATATGGTAATATATCTCAGTACAAAAAAAACTGGGTGGCCCACGACCTACCCAATTTGTACTCTTTGAATCAATTTTCCAATATATCCAATTTCACCTCATTCCAAGTTCAGATCAAGAAGTTATGCCCATTTTCTTAAAGCCCGTCTATGCAGAGTTTCCTATGAATTAGCTAAGTATGGTCTCACGAGAGGGGTGCATGAGACCTTGTACGGACCATGATACCTTCTCATGGGATGTCTGGCAAGAAATGTTATTTCACTTCATTAATGATTTTTTTAAAATTTATGGCCACTCTTAAGGGACGTTTATAACTTCCTATGCTATCCCAAAACCTCCAAATGGCATAACCTCTATTTTTCTCATTCAAATTCACTCCTACAGTTTGAATATATTAAACTATCTTAAAAACTATCTCAAGAGCTCTTGTGGAGACTAAGCTTGGGAATTAAGGAAAAACTCTTTTCTTCATCATATTTCTTCTTAATTCTTGGTACCTTTGAACCAAGAAGAGCCAAACTATTTTTACACTTGATTTATGGAAGTTTTGCTTAATTTAAATATGGATTTTAAGTTTTATTATTTATTAAATTCAATTCATGTATCAGCTATGTTTTATTGTTGATTGTAAAGTTATGTAACCCATAATATGTTGAATTACCTTGAATTTATAAAGATATGAATGTGCATGTCCTCTTTAAAGCTTGAGTTAAGCATGGGTAATCTATATTATAATTTAAATGTGGATTTAATTAGGTTTTCACTTGACTTTCATATTATATTGTTGGTTTAACTTTGAATCTTAATTGCCCATGATATTTTTCATATCATTCATGGCATATGCTTTCAGGAGCATTGGATATTATGAAAATTATGTAGTGGGTTAAGCCCAATTATGTTTATGTAAATGATTTTGATAAGATATTGGGTATGAAAAGAATGTGACTATGAAAATATCTATTGTTATTGGCTCTTTGAGCATATTGGTTGCTTGTACCATATTGTTCTGTGCATGAGCTATTTCTATGCAGAAAAAGCACGGTCATGAACTATGATTTGACTTTTTAGCCCAAGTATAATGATTATGAAGAATGTTGACTTTTAAGCCTAAATATGCATTGAAATGATTTGAAATGACTAATGCCTCTTTTGAAAGCATGTATAAGTATAAGTATTCTCGTGGAATGTTATGACTTAGCACCGATGGATTGGAGGAGTCAATGCTATCCCCAAGGGTCCTCTCCCTTTCTTTGAAATATGTGATAGCATAGGAATGGTAGCCATTACCAAAATGACTGGAATTGTAATGGATGGCTATACATTTATTGATATGATATGATATTGAAAATCCTTCTGAAGTGACTGGTTCATAAGGAAGGTATCATCCACCAAAATGACTGGGTCGTTAGGTGTGATGTAGATTAACCTTGGTAAGTAATCTTCTCCTATCGATGGGAGGTCTTCATCAAGCTAATTTAATTGGTTATCGTTCGATGGATTGGCTATGAGTATTATGATGTGTTTATATGTATGATGTGAAAGATCCTAAGTCTCAAATTGCCCCCATAGAGCGAGTTATACTTACCTGCCTGTTAGTCTTTATGTTCTATGTGTTATGTGAATCCATGTTATTCCTTTACCTTGTGATATCCCCATAGTGTGAGCTTTACTTTACTATCACTTAGAACTATGTGTTTATTATTCGTATACACTTACGAACTAATGATGTGAATATGGATACTTTGACGCTTTTTTGGGGACTCTTGGGTTCCCATTCACCATGACGCACCTAGACCCTAGTCTGAGTTGTTATAGAGATGGTATCAAAGTACTAGGTTTATAAATGGTCCTTAGAGTCCAATATGCCACGTCAAGTAGAGTCTTATTCGTGGGTATGAAGCATGCCACATCTGTAGGTAGGAGGCTACAAGGCATTTTAGGAAATGCTCTAACTTTTCCATGATTCCTATTGTGCCATGGAGCATATCTTAAGATTTCCTATCTCCATTCCTCCCTAACGAATAGAGGGAGTTACTTTTGGCCCATAATGCAATCTAGGCAAGGAAAATATCGTAGTTGATCTTATAGATGAGGGCAAAAGGGAGTTAGTGAAGGATGTGCATTGTTTGACAAGCTTGCTCCTTTGTATATTTGAAGTTTACTTGGGTTGGGTGGTTATTATAGAAGGTTCGTTGAAGTTTTCTCATCCATTGCATCTCTATTGACCAAGTTGACTCAAACAAGGCCAGTTTTTGGGTACGATGAGTGTGAGAATAGTTTTAGACATTGTAAGATTAGCTTACATCGACTCCTATTTTGACTTTACCAGATGGCTTAGATGGGTTGGTGGTGTATTGTGATGCTTCTCGGATTGGGTTGTGTTATGTACTTATGCAATATAGTAAGGTGATAGCTTATTCATCAAGACATAATTGAAGGTGTATAAGAGTTATTACCCGACTCATGATCTTGAGTTGGCAAAGGTGGTGTTTGACTTGAACATTTGGAGACACTGTTTGCATGGGGTGCATGTTGATGTTTTCATCGACCACAAGAGTTTGCAATATATGTCCACTTAAAGGGATCTTAACTTGAGACAAAGGAGATGGTTAGAACTCCTTAAGGATGATATATGATTGTACAATATCATCCTGGCAAGGCAAATGTTGTAGCTCATGCTCTTAGTAGACTATCCATGAGAAGTGTGGCTCATGTTGATGAAGGGAAGAAAGAGTTGGCAAAAGATCTCGCTGTTTGGCCAGATTCGGTATTAGGTTACCCAACTCTAATGATAGTGGTATTTATGTTCAGCATGATGCTAAATCTCCTATGCTTGTTGATATTAAGGCTAAGCAAGATCTAGATCCATCATTGGTTGAGTTAAAGAAGTTGGTTACCGAAAAAAAGATAGAGGTCTTCTCCCAAGGAGGAGATAGTGTGCCTCTGTATCAAGATCGGTCTTGTGTTTTGGATATGGATGATCTTAGGAGGGTGATCATGTGTGAATCCCATGACTCTCATTATTCTATGCACTGAGATCTACTAAGATGTATCGAGATTTCAGGAAAGTGTATTGGTAGCATGGTATAAAGAAGGATATAGCCAAGTTCGAATCTCAATGCCGTAATTGTCAATAAGTGAAGGTAGAGCACAAAGGCCTGCTGGTTTGACTTAAGATATTAGAATCCCTACTTGAAAGTGGGAAGATGTGAACATAGATTTGTGGTTGTTTTGCCTTGGACCCCTAGGGAATTTGACTAAATTTGGGTTATCGTTGATCGGATGACTAAGTTTGCTCATTTCCTACTGGTCAAGACTATCTTTATTGCTGAAGATTATGCAAGGTTATACATCCAAGAGTTTGTGAGGTTGCATGGTATGTCTAGGTCTATCATATCGAATTGTGGCACCTAATTTACTTCGCACTTTTGGAGGTTGTTTCAAAGAGGACTTGGTACTAATGTGAAGTTGAGTACCCTTTTTTATCCTCAAACCATTGGACAACCCAAGAGGAAAAGTCAAACCTTGGAGGACATGTTGAGAGCTTGTGTGTTGGAATTCAAGTGTAATTGGGATGATCATCTTCTAATTATTGAGTTTGCCTATAATAATTGCTTTCTTGCTAGCATTGGTATGGCACTATTTGAGGCTTTGTATGGTAGGAGGGTAGATATCCGATGGAGTATTTTGAGTTGGGAGAGATGGCCTTAATTGTCTCAAATATGGTGTTGGAGGCTATGGAGATGGTGAAGAGGATTAGGGAGAGGTCAAAGACAACCTAAAGCCGCCGAAAATCCTATTAGGATATTACGAAGAAGAATCTTGAGTTTCATGTAGGTGATTGAGTATATGTGAAAGTCTCACCTATAAAGGGTGTGATGCATTTTTGAAAGAAGGGCAAGCTAAGTCTCCAATATGTAGGTCTGTCATGAGCCAAGCCTAGGGCCTAGACGTGACTGGCGAATGGCGAACCCGAAGGAGCCCCAAACAACCCTCTTAGCATATCATTGCACATCCTAGGTCGCGAAAACAATTAGAATGACAATAAGATATAAACATAAAAACAAGGAAAATTGAGACTAAGGATAAACTTCATTGCATAAACATGAAGAGTCAATAGAGTCAGGTTCATAGCATAGATACATAACACATCCAAAAACACCTCTACTATATAGATAAGAGCAGGGCCAAGACAAAGCACCGAGCTCACCCTCATAGTCCATACATAAGTCAAGAGAGAGTCTTAATACATAGCAATAGATCATAAGTAACGTCCCCGGAATTGAGGGCTCACCAACAAGCTTAATAGAAGTCGTACTAGCCACGTGGAGAAGGACGATCAAGCGGTACACCGGTTCAAACATGGTGACATCACATAGGCATAGAGTATGTATTAGTACATTTAAATGTGATAAGTTTGTAGGATGCAATGCAACAAGAGTTTGGCAACATAGTCAAAATGCATAATCATAAGTAATGAATAACATACTAACAATATGGCATGTACGAGTGATGCTTGAAGTAAACCCATGCTTATATAGATCATAATACGAGTGTAAGGAGTGACCATTATAGTGAAAGTCAATGCCTACCACCCCCTTGGATAGGCCCATGAGGTACAAACCCCTTCATGATGTTGATGGAGTACAAACCCCCCTATGATGTTGACGGAGTACAAAAACCCCATCAAGGTTGACAGAGTACAAAACCCCTATTAAGGTTGATGGGTAACACCCCCCATCAAGATTACCCAGGATTTCCACCCCCCGAGCTAGGTGATAAAGCTACCAACCCCTTGATAGGTTACCCGAGACTACAACCCCCCGAGCTAGGCTTGGTCATCTCCAACACTATATAGAGATAATATCATATATATATACACCCCTTTTCATCATCATTCGATTATCATTTCATTATCATATAGTCATTCAACTCATAATACATACATTGGAACTTCAATTCCTCAAGAATCCATAACCGGACATTTTATCAAACACTTAGACGGTGTGTAATACTAGTATAAAATCATGCAATCCAAGAGTAAAATCATGCTAGAAAATGCAATGTTAAACCTTCAATAGATGATTTGTAACGCCCTCAAGCAATTTACATCAAAATCCTTCCCCAAATATTACAATAGACCTTCATTTCATAACTCAAAACATAGTAAAACAGTTACAATTTCATGAGCTTTAACATAGTATGCAGTAATTTTCATAATAAGATAGATTCAATAGTAAATCTGCTTGAAATAATGCAAATTAGAGTAATAGGAAGCTTGGGTATCATGGGTGACAAGAACCCATGAAAGAAATCCGCATACCTTAGCTTTTGAGGAACTCTTCATGAAAATTGAAAATGGAGGCTTGAAGCTTGAAGGAAATCCTTGGTTCCAGATTGTCACATCCCAAGTTGCCGTTAAGGCGGATTGGGACCCTTGCCGATAAGGTTCGGGATAAATGGTTATAACAAGATAAAAGGAGATGCATATATCTAGGCCATTGGGGCCACGTGCCTAATGTACGAGACATGACCATACTTTAGTTTACATAGTCTACATAGCCTCTAGTTGAGAGAAAGTATCCATAAATATTCGGGACAGGCCCCATCTGAATTAACTATATAATATAAATATATAAACTCAAAATACTCACAAAGCTCAGGAACAACCTGGAGCTTAGTATCGGTAGCTGAATGTCCTGAACTCTATTGGGCAGATCTATTAGCACCTGTACCTGCAGCATGAAATACAAGTCCCCCGGAAGGGACTCAGTAGGAGATAATGTACTGAATATGTAAGGTAACAAATACTGTACATGAAATATAAATCAAATTAAATTATGCACTGATTGCGGATAAGAGACCACCTTTAATTATACTTTGGGATCAAGTACTTTTTGTTATTTATATTGCTTTACCTTTACTGTAAAATCTGGACTGTAAAAACTATACACATCTGTACTCAAATGACCAACTGATCAGTGGTGAACTGTATCGGGCTCGTCCCTATGCTAGGTTCTCAATGAACCCCCTCGGGCTACCACCCATAAACTGTATTGGGATCGACCCTATGCTAGGTTTGCAATGAACCCCCTCGATCTACCACCCAT
>JAOTQJ010000102.1:10549441-10562278 GCA_025642045.1 Solanum sejunctum
TTTTCTTAGTGATTCCTTTGCGTCACTTTGATGGGCTAACGCACGGCCCATCTCATTTCTCATGGCCTATAAAGTGCGCCATCACGCTTGCCTTGGACATTTTACACTACTATGTCATCCACATGGCCAAGTGTGAGACCACGATGGACCTCATGACTCAGGGAAAGTCAGACGGGTCATGGAGGTCCACATGGACCCTTATTTTGGCTCAATTCTTCCATAGTTGACTGAACCACTTCCGATTACTCATATTTTGGACTCTTTACGTTCATTTATCTTTATTTGTCCCTATATTCATGACTCAATAATTTTTCCTAAAAAACAACAAAAATAGAAATTAAAATAACAAGTTTGTTTGAGAACGCACAACATTTATTTGTTTAAAGTGTTATACAAGTCATATTTTTATGACTCATTAACACCCTTAACTTAGAATAATTGTTTGTCCTCAAGTAATAACAACACAACCAAGCAATGCATAAACACAAGTACTCACTTAGACTATAGATCACCCCACAGTATTTCAACATATATGCCTCGCTAACAAGTTCAAGAATGTTCTCACACCCCAAATGGACCCACAAAGATTAAAGCAAACATTATACATGCATGTTCAGTCCATATATGAACAGGAAACAGGAGACCTCAGTTAAGTTAGCAATCAATTAATGCAAAAGATAGTACCCTTACCACAAATAAGTCTCACATTCAACATAAGAGTGTAAAAAAGAGAATGGAATGTAGTCATCCACTCTCATAAATGACTTCCAGTGGACACACACGTATCGATCATGAACTTGCCCTTATTTTCACCACCTTAACTCTTGAATAGACATTTTAGGATCACATTAGGACTTTTTTGGCTTGTAATATATCCTCGGTCTTGGTTGAGGTATATTTAGGATCAAAGTGACTAAATGGCCTCTCTCACACATTTACTTCAAATCAGCCATTTGCTTTCTGGTCACCAGCTTTTCTTGCCCCTATTTTTCCCACTTTCTATAGTACAGGAAGTGATTTCCGTGATCATTCACTCATTTTTATTCTTTTTTCTTTTTTTCTCATTGCTTTGCCCACTGTCACAACCCATTTCGTTTTCTCTTTTTATCACTTTATTATTTTCCACACTCATTTTTCTGCTTTCCCTGCACTAGCCATCTTCAACTTAAGCCTTTGGCTTGGGTCAAGGTTCATAATATCTTTCTAAAGGACCAGGGCCAACATAAGCCACCTGCAACTTAGGCTTTTGCCCTAGGCGGAGGTTCACAATGTTGTTGTGGAGATAAGGGCCAAAACAGAGATCAACAGATAGATTGGGGAAGTGAATTTTGGGTGATTACAAAGAAAAGGCACATTTAGGCTTAACTTTTGGTTCAAGGGGACAATTTCATTTTGTTGGTCAATTTTTCTTGGCTATGTGACTACTCAACAACAACAGCCTAATATCCCATGCTAATTGAGTCATTCAATTCTTTTACTTTGATTAACCAGGCAAGTTCTATCTCACAAGTGTGTCGACAGAATTTTAGAATTAGCTCACACACACATGGCACATCTTCAACACTTATTGGTACTAAATCACATAGGCCTAATTCATTCATCAAAATATCAACCATACACAAATAATACTTAACACAATTATGCATGTTATTTAGGATGAGATGCAAACACATGTATAATTAGCATTATTAACATAGAACATCACAACGATCAACAAAAAGGCTACCCTAGACTTCTGTGAACACTTATATTGACATAAATAATATGACCTAAACATGCCAGTTCTACTAGATAATCCACTTGACAGAAAAGAAACATGGCAAAAAAAACTTTCAAGTGGCTGGATGCCCCACCCCCTCCAAAAACACAGTGTAATGCCCTTACTACACTATAACACAAGTTAAGGAACAAATAGGGGATAGAGCATATGTGGGACTCCCTAGACGTCAGCAGTTTTAGTAGGACTAGACCCTCCTGGGTATCATCATCACCATATGTAGCACCAGATCTAAAAGTGATATTGAAGGATCCTATTTGTGCGGTCTATGTGTCAAGCTACTCTCCTTCTGCTTGTTTAACTGCTGCTTGGTTCTGGGCCCTGGCGGCCTTGCATATTTGTCGATCTCTTCCTTTTGTGGGTCATGAGGAGGACTTTTTTGGAGACTGCATCGCTTAACCTTATCCTTCCTCCTATGATGCTCTATGGGTGGTGCAGGTGCCTCAAATGAGATAGGTGGAACACCCCATATCTCATCTAAAAACTAGTGCCATGGGGATATTGAATATGTTCATCCATGACTCTGGAGGTGAGGCCGGTGTAGAGGCTTGGTACTGTACAGTTAGCTTAGCAATCTAAGCCTTCATACCATTCACTATTTGTACCAGATCATTCATTTAATCCCCAGTCATACTCCCGAATATGCTAGGGAAGTAACCCTCCAATGTGCTGACTTGGCTCTGAAGAATAGTGATTCGGCTCTAAAGGGATTCATTACGTTGGTCTACCACCCACTGTAAATGAGACTGGACCACCTGCAGAATCCTCTCAACAATTTGGTCACAATAGCGAATGTCTACCGCTGGTCTTCCACCAATCTAGACAAAAACTCATAAGGCACATATATGTACCCTTGTTGCAGTAGAGGAGCTACACCAATACCCTCGGACAGCTCAAAAGTCGCGCCTGATAGTGGAACGATGGTGTAGTCCTCAAATGGCAAGGGTTGTTATGGAGGTATGGATGGGAAGTTTGTCGGGCCTATTAGTAAATGTGTTTTGCTCCTCATGAAAGGGTTTTGGACATCCTTAATCAGGGAAATATTGGCTACGCCCTTGGGAGCTATCTTCTTCTCCAAAAAATGAGTAGTAAGAACACTGGCCTATTTGCAAAGGGCATAAACCAGGCACTAGAAAGGCATGCTAGCTCTCTCAGATAAAGCTCAGTCCAGCATCTCAAAATCAATTATTCGACCCATATTTACTCCATATTTAGACATCAGGCATGCTCTTAGAAAAGCATGCGAAGGCTGGAGTAGGTTATCATTTCCTGTGGGCCTCAACCTGGCGTGCACCACCGACCACCAAAACTTTTCAGCAAATGTAAATGATGTTTTGGTGATAGGACACTTGGTGTATGTAACCCAAGGCATCTCTGACCTATGAATGGCTATTTGCTCTGCGATCCATACCAAAAGTGCAGCCCTAGCTGACAAATCAAACATCCTCACTGCGTCCATAATCTTTATATGTCTATCCATAAATTGGGCATCTGAAGGAGCTTGGTAGACTGGCCCAAATAGAAAAATGTTGATTGTGTTTTTTGATATATTCACTCATGTACCACACACCATTACATGGGACCTCGGGGACCTAGTAAGGGCAACTTGTCTCTTCACCTTTCTTAATTGGGAACATTCCACCTAGTTTAGGAGGTTAGCAACATAGTTGGATTAGAACTCTTCAATAATGGTGGGCCTATAGTACCCTAGTAATTGCGTCATCCAACCAGACATTATATGAATTAAAAGCATCTTTGATGTCGGGAACTCTGTCAAGTTGCTCAGTGATTACCGGAACCTCCAAAAGGACTGGACACTGTTTGAACACCCCAAAACCTTTTATAAGTCCGTTAGTGTAGATATCGTTAGTGACTGGGGAAGTCCATTGGCCCCTCAGAAAGACAATAAGTTCCTTAGTAGTTTTGGGGTCTAACATTCGAGAGACTGCATAATGAATAGCCTTGTCATCAATGTTCCAAAGTTCAACCTCATTTGCCTGCTCTTCAGTATCATGACCCTCAGCCTCCAGATTTTGCCCCTACTCATCCAGGTTTGAAGTGTTCTCCTATTCTAGAATAGCTAGCTCCTCGTAAACTCTTGGGAAAGGGCCCCCACTTCAGTCTGGGGAGCTCTGTGACAGCGTAATGCACGGGCCAATATAGCACGAGGGGAGTGCTGGGAGACATCGCCTCCATAGCGAACTTCGAACCCACTCAAGGAGTCATCACCTGAGTCACTCCCAGCCTAATTACTAGATGATACAGTTAGGGAGTCATGGAGGCATGACACAAACTTGTCCCTATCGGTACATCTTACTAAGTTGCATCATGGACCCATAGTACATGTAAGTGCAATAAAGGAATACATATTGTTAGAAATTATTGCACACATAAGTTGACGCTCTAATGGGTACTTAGACTTCCCCTGTGACATAGAAGTGACAATAACCCTTAAGAATGGCATCAGCCGGTCTATCATAGGGCCATTGCACTCCAGAACATGTATAACTTAAAAATTAAAAGCAACTTATGTAAAATAATGCAGGTGGAATAAGGTGAACGAGACCCTACATGGCCCGTGTAATGAGACACAGTCCATGAAAGGGCTCATCCAGGACCACTTGGTCATTGATATGATGAATGGCACGGCATGGACCATTGCATGGTCCATGAGCCATGACACGAGCTATTATACTAGCGTCTGACCCCCCCCTTTGCCCATTCTTCGAATCAATATGCACATACACATAATTTCATGCCATTTCACTGCACTTTAAATATGATTACATCAACACAATATATCATATAAAAGTTAATTTCCCCAAAAGGTATGTCAAAAAGCAAGAAAAATCCTCATTTTCATGGTTTAGACCTTAAAAGCTCAACAATGGTGGTTTTCACCACCACATGCACGCCCAACATCAACAATGTAAATTATGATACTTTAATTTAAGAAAGACCTAATCTTTGACTAAGATCTGCATATGCAAGCACCCAAAATCTACATTAGAAAATAGAGAAATTAGGTTCTTATTTAGTGAATAGCAATGAAGAAGAAGAGTTGATTGAAAAACCTGAGACCCGTATTTGGTTTAAGCTACAAATCGTATGATGAACTCAAGAATTAGCACTAAGAAGATGTAAAATATTTGAGGATTTTGAAGGGGAAATACTAAGAAAGAGAGGGAGTCATGTGGTTAGAGAGAGAAGGGGAAGTTAAAATTGAGTAGTTGGGACAAAATAAGGGGATCTAAAAACCCTTGGTCAAGTATTTAACTGGTCAACGCTGACTAGACAGGTGGCCACACAACCTATGCCATATGTCATGGTCTATTTAGATCCTCTATTGGCCCAACCGTGGTGAACTTTGACAATACTACGTGCATGCGCTGGATGGTGCAACCCACGAGCTGTTGGGCATAGGATGATCTATCTAAAGAACCTTTTTGATTAGCCTT
The DNA here is from genome assembly GCA_025642045.1 of Solanum sejunctum. Lineage (NCBI taxonomy): Eukaryota > Viridiplantae > Streptophyta > Magnoliopsida > Solanales > Solanaceae > Solanum > Solanum sejunctum. Next base: position 10,554,677 of record JAOTQJ010000102.1, read on the forward strand.
GATGAAATTCCCGCTTACTTGGCTTTATGCGCGTTGGTACGACTAGATGGCTCATCTGATGAGCTGTGACATGATACACAATCTGTATAGACTGGTCGTGCTGTAGTACTTGGCCATTTTCATGAATAAACAACTTGCACCATGCGCATATGCCGGACAATGTGTCACACGGGCTATGTGAGTACGGATGGGTCATTTAATAGCCCATGCGGTCACACTTCAGCACTATCACCTCAATAACATACTTGGGTCATGAGAATAACACCCAATGAGCATGCCCACGAACCATACCAAGTCAGACGGCCCATGCAATAGAATATGGCATTACACTATGCCAACTTTTATCTATTACAACATCCAGCTCTGCCTTCCTCCTCGTATGCGCTTCTAACCTCCAAAATTGCACCTATACTCACCTAAAAATATGAATAACAAAAATAAAAATGCATGACATATTTATTATTTAATTTAATTTTTTTATAACTATTACAATGCATGAGTTTCCTCTTATAGAGCACTTGATTTAACGTCGTGGCACGACACATTGTCTTGACTTCATAGACTTCGTCAAGAAGCAAGACCTTAACCACTGAGGCTTGTTCTGTTGCACCCAAGTATTGCTTCACTCTCTGCCTATTCACCTTGAACCGATCCCCATTTTCTGCTTCTAGCTCCATTGCATTATGGGGAAAGACCTGGTTAGTCGTGTACGGGCCAGACCACCTTGACTTGAGTTTACCTGGGAAGAGTATTAACCTGGAGTTGTATTGTAAGACCTTTTCACTAACACTAAACTTTAGTTGGCAATATGCTTGTTATGCTGGGCCTTCATCCTCTATTTGTATAGTGCTACACTCTCATATGCTTGGAGGCGAAACTAATCCAACTCATTGAGCTGGTCGAGTCTCAAGTCAGCAGCCTCTTCCTAATTTATGTTGAGCTTCTTCAAAGCCCAAAGTGCCTTGTGTTCCAATTCCATGGGTAGATGACAGGCTTTACCAAATACCAATTGATATGCGGACATACCAATGGGTGTCTTGTAAGCCATTTTATAGGTCCAAATTGCATCATATAGCTTTCTTGACCAATCCGTCGGGAAGTATTCACAGACTTTGTCGGGATTTCCTTGATCTCTCTGTTTGATACTTGAACCTGTCCACTAGTCTGCAGGTTATAAGGTGTAGCAACCTTGTGCTGTCGTACTCCATATTATGCGAGTGCTGCATGAAAAACCATCCATGTTATAGAAGTGAGAACCCCCATCAATGATGATAGTTTTAGGTGTCCTAATTTGGAAAAAATGTTCCGCCTCAGAAATTGGATAACACTCGCTCTCATTACTTGGCAATGCAACCACTTCCACCCATTAGAGACATAGTTCACTGCCACTAGGATGTACTTCATTCTATATGAACTCACAAATGTGCCCATGAAGTCAAATCCCCAGAAGTCAAAAATCTGTACCTCAAGAATTGGGGTCATGGGCAACTCTTAGTGCTTCGAGATGTTGCCCTGACATTGGCATTGGTCACACCCAAGCACCAAGTCATTGGTGTTTTTATAAATAGTGGTCCAGTAGTACCCATATTAGATGTTCTTCTTTAGCATTTTCGTGCCACCATGATGACCCCTCACTGCGGATAAGTGATAGGCTTCCATTATACTTAACATCTCCGCTTCCAGAATGCATTGTCTAATAACTCTATCAGCACATATTTTGAACAAGTACGGGTCATCCCACTATTACCTACGTATATCAAAAGGAAACCTTTTTTCTCTAGTGAGGGTTAAGACCCTCTGCCATAATATCGCACACCAGAAAGTTAGCAAAAACAGAAAACCAAGGAATGAAGTCAACAAAAGCTGCCAATACTTGCTCATCGGGAAAGAAATCATCAATGTTCAACCAATCCTTCAGTCTTGACTCATACTCTAATCTGGACAAGTGGTTTGCTACTTGGTTCTTAGATCCTCTTCTGTCTAGGACCTCAAAGTAAAACTCCTGCAGTAGGAGAACCCATCTGATCAATTGTGGCTTATCGTCTTTCTTTGCCATGAGGTATCTAGAAGTCATATGGTCGTTGTGCACTATTGATTTGGTGCCCGATATGTATGCCCGAAACTTATCAAATGCATATGATACAACCAACAATTCCTGCTCAGTCACTATATAATTTTTTTGATCGTCATTGAGGGTCTTGGTGGCTTAGTGTATGGTGTGGAAAATCTTATTATGCTTCTGTCCAAGCACAACACCACAAAAATGCTGTTTGCATCATATATCACCTCAAACGGGCAGTCCAGTTAGGTGCAACCACTACAAGAGTAGAAATTAGCTTCTGCTCGAAAGTCTCAAAGCCATACTTGCAGCTGCTATCAAAATAGAACTTTGCATCCTTCTCCAATAGTTTACACAAAGGAGGTACGATCTGGACAATCTTTGATAAATTGTCAGTAGAAACCTACATGCCCAAGGAAACTCCGGACCCCCATCAAAGATATATGAGGCGACAGTTTCTTAATCACCTCGATCTTCGCCCTATCCAATTCTATGCCCTTCTCAGAAATCTTATGGCCAAGAACTATCCCCTCTTTGTCCATGAAGTGGCACTTCTCCCAATTAGCACCATGTTAGACTCCTCACAATGCTGTAGTGCCCTGCTAAGATTCAACCGATACATATCAAAAAAATCACCCACTACAGAGAAGTCATCCATAAATACCTCGAGGGTGTCTCCAACCATTTCAGAAAAGATTGACATCATACAACGTTGGAAGGTGGATGGGGCATTATACATCCCAAAGGGCATCCTTCTGAAAGCAAAAATCCCATATAGGCAAGTGAAAGTATTCTTCTCCTGATCCTCCAAGACTATGGATATCTTATTGTAGCCTGAGTACCCGTCTAAGAAGCAGTACCACCCTCAACCTGCCAACCTATCTAACATCTGATCCATAAAGGGCATGGGGAAATGGATTTTCAAGGTCTATTTACTAAGCTTCCTACAGTCCATGCACAGTTGCCATATAGTCACAGGTCTCAACGAGACTAGCTTATTTTTTTGTTAGCAACTACTGTTATGCCCCATTTCTTTTGGACACACTGCACTAGACTAAACCACTTGCTATCAGAAATGAGGTATATCACCCTAGAATCTAGCCACTTGATGATCTTCTTTTTCACCACCTCTTGAATAGGTGGGTTCAACATATGTTGGTGCTCAATACTGGGCACACAATTATCCTCCAATTTGACCTTGTGCGTGCATATCCCTAGAGGAATCCCTATGATATCTGCAATGGTCCAACTAATAGGTCGCTTGAACTTTTGGAGGACCCCCAACAATGCCTCCACCTAGTTTTCATGAAGATCTACAGCTATAATCATAGGAAGTGTGTTGTCAGTACCCAAAATTATATACCTGAGGTGTTACGTTAGTTCCTTGAGGTCCACAGCCAGAGGCTCCTCAATGGAAGGTTTAGATAGAGGTATGGACCTGTTCTGCAGGTCTAAGTCTAATTTTTCGGGGACAAATGGCTTGGTTCACCTACTTTGCAATGAATTCATGGTGTTTCATACCCACTAATACCATCATTTGGGAAGTTCATCAACATTGCTGCTAGTGTGTCTACACTTATTGTTTCCTCAAGTAGGACCTCAGAAAGACAATCATCTTCACTATCTAGAATAGACACCACCACCACCTCTCTAGGTATTTTCATTGCAGCACACACATTAAACTTCACCTCTTCCATGTTGAGTCTGAAAGTCAGCTCTCCTTGCTCTACGTCTAATAATGCCCTGTCAGTAGCCAAATATTGTCTCCCAAGGATAATGGAAACCTCAAAATCCACCTAACAGTACAAAATAACAAAGTACATAGGAAAAATGAATCATCCCACATGAACCAACATATCACACAGAATCCCCACGGGCCGCTATACTAATCTATCTGGTTTGAGTAGCCACAGTGCCGTGGGTGTGGGGGCTCCTAAGCCCAGCTGCATGTAAACTACCAGCGACATCAAGTTGATGTTAGCAACTAGATCACAGATATCTCTTGCGAAATCAAATGCTCCAATGGTACACGGGATAGTGAAGCCTCCCAGATCTTCCTTCTTTTCTAGAAGAGATCTTGTGGCAATGGCACAACAATGGTGAAGATTGTTTGTTAGCTCGATTGTGGTTGTACTCTTCTTAGTCACTAAGTCTTTAATGAACTTAGCATAGCCCGACATCTTGTCAAGTGCCTCTACTAGAGGGATATTCACTTAAATCTCTTTTAGCATGGAAAAGAGCTTCTAAAACTTGCCATCCTTAACCTTCTTCTGCAGTCTCTGTGGGAATGATGGTGGTAGCTTAGGAATAACTGACAGAGGTTGGGTCACAACTGGTGTCACCTCAGGCTCTTTAGTAATCTCAGGATCTCCTGGTGTTACCTCTGCTTCTTCACTCAAATCATCAACACATGCCTCTATGGGGTTAGGCATCTTGCTTGTAGCTGAATCTAAACCTGTATTATTAGGTATAGCAAGGTTAGAGAGCACCTTATAGCTCTTTGTGGTTATTGCTATGCAATGACCATCATTTTCTAAGTTCTAAATAGTGTCGCTCGAAAGTGACCCAACTTTTCTCTGATTTATGGCATCTGACAGTTGCCCCATTTGCTACTCTAATTGCTTGATTGAGGTAGTATGCGAGTTGACGAACTGCCAAATATTTGACATCTCCCCTTTTATATCTCACATTCCTACCTCAGTGGACTCAATTTTGTCAAGCAACTTTGCCATCATCTCTTCTATTTAGAGTTTTCCCCATCATTATTCTAGTGCTTTCGGTTCCTATAGTCATCTCTGTTCTGACAATTTCTTTGATAGTTCTAATCATGACCATCGTTCCAACCTTGATTACCCCCATTGAACGGGCGATAACCCCCTGGCTACCTAAGAAGTTTGCCTTGGCATTATAATTTTAACCTTGGTCATCGTACCTGGGTATTGTGTCTACAACTTTTATCTTTAGGGCAATGGTGCCAAAATTTAATACACCCAAATTTACACTCTAAATCGATCATTGATCAAATATAGAACTCGACCATAGTTGAGGTTGATCCCACAGGGAATGGGTGAGAATGTATCTATCAGTGACGTTTTCAGATGTAATATCTATTCCTAAAAAAAGTGCATAAAGTAAATAGGGAGTTTTGGTTTTTCAAACTACTTTACTAAATTAAAGCAATAAATGAGTGCAAGAACAACTAAATTTCAAACAATTTATGCAAAGCTTGGATTGTGTTCCCCATGACATCTAATGCGATAGCCGAATCAAGTGGGAAGCTCATTCATGATTACATATATAGGATCTAAAAATTTATATAACATCTAATTCACCTCTCGATCCCTCTTAAATGCATATCATTCATCACCTTTCGATATCAAGTACTTATACTAGGTTAAAAACCTTGAATTTCCATTGTAGAACTCTTTTCCCAATGAAAACATCCCTTTCGAGCATGTAATGAATAAAGGCTTACCATAATGCATCGACTAATAAAGGAAGAAATCAGAATCAAGATTAATATGATATATACGCTATTAGATCCCACAATTTATCCTATATTTGCCTATCTTATTGATTTGTCATGGTTCCCACAACCCTAGTGATGGGTTTACTAACATATTCAAGGAACAAAATTCATAATGACACAAGGAATTCATAATAAATGACTTACTATTGAAGAATCAATGAATCCACAAGTTACAATCTTAAACTCGATAAGTAAAATCCTAAAATCTTATGAAACTCTCAGGAAATAATATTTTTCAATGTTTTCTCTCTTTATGCCGTCCTAGACTCTATAAAAATGAAATAAAATAACTATTTATATATAAAGAAAACCTAATCCTAATTAAAATAGGAAAAATCCATCGGCATGGACATGGTCACCAAATGGTCGGTAAAATGGTAAACGGATCGCCAAATGACCCATTTGGTTGCAGTTAGTTTCCTCTCTTGTAGCCTCTCTACACGTCAGTAGATGGGCCGTGTGAGCTCGGACGGCCCATGAAATGGACCATCTCCTTGGCCTTAGCTTTTTCCAGCTCTACTTTGATGTCACGAGCCAAGTGACAAACTGTGGTTGGTTACATGGCCTGTGACACATCCCTTCTCACATCACTTAGCGCGGGATCTTCAACTTTCGACGATATGAGATCACGTCACATTGATAACTAGTGAAATGATTTGTGTCACTCTGGACGGCCCATTTAGTATGTCGTCTAGTATCTTTTAACATATGTTGTATGCTTTTCAATGATGATGCCTTCACATCACTTTGATGGGCCAACACACGGCCCATCTCATTTCTCATGACCTGTGAAGTACACTATCATGCTTGCCTTAGCCAACTTACACTGCCACGCCATCCCACATAGCCAAGTCTGAGGCCACAAAGGAGCTCACAACTCGTGAGAAGTCACATGAGCCATAAAGGTCCACGTGGACACTCACTTTGCCTCAATTCTTCTCTAGTTACCTAGGCCACTTTCCAAATACCCATATTTGGCCTCTTTACGTTCATTTTATCTTTATTAGTCCTGTATCCATGCCTCAATAATTTTTCCTGAAAAATAATAAAAACAAGCATCAAAATAACAAGTTTGCTTAAGAATGCAAAAAATGCTTTGTTAAAGCCTTATACAAGTTGTATTTTTATGACTCATCATCCTCCCCCTAGATACGATATGTCTCCACCGTTTCGAGGAAAGTGTTAGAAGAGGAAAAGGGATGCAAATGTACCATTTTAGGTCATGGATTGTACTCCTATGCAACTATTGGCATAGTGGAATGCTATTGGTCTGACAAAGCAGGGAAAGATATTCAAGTATTGGGCCTCTTGACAAGAATTATGCAAGCAAACCCGATAAGGGACATTATTGAAGCATTGATATCCTTTTGGGATTCTACGAATAATGTGTTCCATTTCTCTAATTACAAACTCACCCCAACCTTGAGGAAATAACTAGATTTACTAGATTTGGGGTAAAATCATCAGAAACACGTGGCTCCGAGGAACATCTCCACACAAAAAATTCATCCTACATATGAACATCTTTAAGACCAAGGTGAAATCCTTGGACAAAGGCTAGATTTCATTGCAGTTTTTATATGATAGCTACGGAAAGGAGGAAGGGTTCTAACAATTTGGGAAATAACTATGCAACAAAGAAAGCTTTGAAACATGGAAAGTCCATAGATGTTTTGCTTTTATGGTGTCTTTTTTGGGAATAATTGTCTTTCCAATGATAGATAAGAAAATTAAAATCCACTTAGCCGGGGTAGTAAACGTATTTGTTGAGAAAGAGGGTCATACCATCATCCCGATGATCTTAGCTGATATTTATTGTGTCTTGACAGCTTGCCAAAGGGGAAAGGTATTCTTTGAAGGTTGCAACATATTATTGCAACTATAGATAATAGAGCATCTCTACTAGCCTTATAAGGTGGCAAGGTTTAATCCGCATTGCAGCGAATACATCACAAGCCATACTAAAAAGGTGGAAAACTATGATTACCCAGGAGGGGTAAATGCATGGATCAAG
>JAOTQJ010000102.1:10569583-10580489 GCA_025642045.1 Solanum sejunctum
CACTGGGCCTTTGATGTTCCACCTTCACTTGTTGAAAATTTGGGCATTTCAAGACAGACTCGGCTATGTCATTCTTCATACCATTCCACCAATACACTTCCTTCAAATCCCAGTACATCTTGGTAGACCATGAGTGAATAGAATAATGAAAACTATGGGCTTCACTCATGATCACCTTTCTAAGATCAGCCATATTCAAAATACATAACCGATCTTAATACCGAAGTATACCATCTCCCCCTTGGGAGAAAACCTCAATATTCCTTTTGGCAACCAATTTCTTCAATTCAACCAAGGATGGATCTAGATCTTGCTTATCTTTTATATCAACAACCGCTGAGGATTCGGCCCCATTTAGAACATATATACCACCATTATTGGAATCGTCCACCCTAACACCCAATCTAGCCAATCAGTGGACATCTCTTTCTAACTCCTTCTTCCCTTTATCAACATGAGCCACACTTCCCATGGATAGCCTACTAAGAGCATCGGATACCATATTCGCTTTGCCGGGGTGATATAGAATACTCATGTTGTAATCTTTTAGGAATTTCGACCATCTCCTTTGCCTCAAGTTAAGGTCCCTTTGGATGAACACATATTGCAAGATCCTATGATCAGTGAAAACATCAATATGTACCCCATAGAAGTAGTGTCTCCAAATTTTCAAAGCAAAAACCACCATCGCTAACTCAAGGTCATATGTTGGGTAATTATTCTCATGTACTTTCAATTGCCTTGATGCATAAGCAATCACCTTACTAGGTTGCATGAGTACACAAACTAACTCAATTCTAGAGGCATCACAATATACCAGGAACCTATCCATGCCATTTGGTAGAGTCAAAAGTGATTATAAGTTAGACCTTCAAAGTTTGGGAACTCTTCTCACTCTCATCCGACCACATGAACTTAGCCCTTTTTTGGGTCAACTTAGTCAATGGAGATGTAATGGATGAGAACCCCTCAATGAACCTTCTATAATAACTTGTTAACCCAAGGAAACTTTGAATGTCTGAAGGAATCAATGGTCTAGGCCAATTCTTTACTGCCTCGGTCTTCTTCAGATCCACCTTAATACTATCACCGGATACCATAGGACCTAGAAAAGCAACTTTACCCAACCAAAATTCACATTTACTAAATTTGGCATATAACTTCTTCTCTCTCAAGGTTTGCAAAACTGACCTTAAATGATCCATATGCTCCCGTTCACTTCGGGAGTAGATAAGAATATCATCAATGAAAATAACCACAAAACTATCAAAAAATGGCTTGAACACCCAATTCATAAGATCCATGAACACGGTTGGAGCATTAGTTAGGCCAAACGACATTACCACGAACTTAAAGTGCCCATATCTGGTTCGAAAGGCCATCTTGGGAATGTCACTTTCTCTAACCTTTAACTGATGATACCCGGAATGAAGGTCAGTCTTCGAAAGTGAGTAGCCCCTTGAAGTTGGTCAAATAAGTCATCGATCTTAGGCAATGGACACTTATATTTAGTGGTCACCTTATTCAATTGCCTATAATGGATACACATCCGAAGAGATCCATCTTTCTTGGTTACAAATAATATTGGAGCACCCCATGGAGATATACTTGGCCTCATGAAATCCTTCTCTAACAAATCTTTCAACTGTTCCTTTAATTCCTTCAACTTAGATAGTGCCATAGGATAGGGAGGAATAGAGATAGGTTGAGTATTTGGTAGAAGATCTATTCTAAAGTCTACTTTCCTTTCAGGAGGAATATAGGGCAAGTCTTTCGGAACACACATTCGGGAACTCATTCACCACCAGAACAGACTCAAGAGTAGGAAATTTAGCATCCACATCTTTAACCCTCACAATGTGATATATATACATCACTTGGAGATGATCTTTTGAGATTTGAGATAGGAAATAAATTAGCCTTAAATAGCGGAGTCACAACCTTTCCATTCAAGAACGGGCTCACTGGGAAGTTGGAACTTGACCTTCCAGGTTTTACAATCTATAGAGGCATATGACTATTGCAACCAATCCATTCCAAGAATCACATTAAAGTCATACATTTCAAGTTCCACAAGATCACACAGGAATACCTTATGCAATATAGAAATAGGACAACCACGATAGACTCTATGTGAAACAACAAACTCACCTACAGGAATATAAATAGTGTAAGGCTCCCTCAAAATTTTTGGACTCAAACCAAATTTAACAGCCAATAAAGGAGTCACAAAATGCAAGTTTGCATACAGACTAAGCAAAGCATAAGCATCAAAATCAAAGACTTTTAATGTACGAGTTACAACATTCAGAGCCTCCTCAAACTTCTAATGTGCATGGAGAACATAGAATCTGTTGTTCCTCAAAGCAACACCTTGAGGAACTCTTGGTTGACCTTGTCCACCTTAAGCCACCTGGCCTTGACCTTTCTGAGGGTTCTTGGGACAGTTTTCAACCTTTTGATTCTTATCACCACACCCAAAGCAAGCACTCGAGATTCACCAATAATCACCCATCTGATGCTTCCCATACTTATTACACAAAGGGTATCCCTGTCTACCACCAACCAGTGCCCTAAGAGAAGGCACTTTACCATTAGCAACCCGATCACCTGAACCTTGGACCTATTGGAAGCTACCAAAACCACCAACCTGAGAGCGGGAGAATCCACAATCAAATCAAGCTCTCTTAGGATCATGTATTCTCCTCCCTTTGAGCTTCTTTCCTCTGATCTATTCAACATATACCATAAGTCTAGAGATGCCCATCTTCCAATTAAGCTTAGCTATATGACATTCTTATATAAGCAAGTCAGAAACACCAAAGATAAACTTATGCATTCTTGCACGAGATTCAGCCACAAGTGTTAGATCATACTTGGAGAGCTTAGTAAACTTGAGTGCATAATCCCTCACACTCATATTACCCTGCCTTAGATTGATAAAATCAGTCATCTTGGCTTCCCTAAGCTCAAATGGGAAGAAACAATCCAAAAAAGCAAGCTTGAACTCTTCCTAATTAACAGCATCACCACAAACCCTCTTCATGGACCACTGAGTATAACACAACTGCGCTACATCCTTCAACTAATAGGAAACTAACTCAGCTCTCTCCTCAAAAGTGATACCCAGGACATTCAATACCTTGGAGAGCTCATCAATGAACTCTTGAACATCCTCACCAGCCTTAGGTCTATAGAACTCCAGAGGGTTTATCTAGGTGAAATCCCTTACTCTAGAAGTAGGAGTAGGATCCCGAGGTAGGATGGCCTGCCTAGATTAAGTAGTCACCACTTGGGCAAGCATGGGAAAGGACATATAGAGTTCACCATTAGAGATAGGCTCATCCTTAGGCGCTTGATGTGCTTGACCTTCATTAGCCGGGGCTAGTTTGGCAGGTCTACCATGAGGTATCTTTCGAAACAGAGCAAGAATACTATTTAAGGTCAAGAGTTAATCCAACAATTCATAGCAAGACATAAGGCTGGAAGATGTGAGACAATTCCTAAAACGTCATCATAGCCTCCCACTTATAGGCATGGTGCACTTCACACCCATAAATAGGACTCTACTTGATGAGGCACATTGGACTCTAAGGACTATTTACAAACCTAGGGCTTTGATACCATTTTTGCCATGACCTGGACCTAGGGCCTACACGTAACACGACAAATGGGAGCTCGAGAGTCCCCTAAAAAGTCTCAAAATACCAAAACTCGCATCATCAGTTCAGAAGCCCATTCAACAATCAACACATAGTTTTAAGGGAAAGGAGAGTAGGACTCACGCTATGGGGACATTTCGAGGCTTAGGATCTTTCCATCAAACATATGATCAAGTCATATAACAATAGTCAAAGATAACCAAATACATAAAATAGACTTAACCATAAACATAACATATACCGTAAAGAGATTTACAATGTGTCCAACAATGCCTCTACATAGATAGGTCGGGGGCCAAGACATACCCCGGGCTCACTCTTAAATACATAAAGAGAATTAAGTAGCATAGGTAGATAGATGGTGGTTCATCCTTGGAATATAGGACTCACCACTACATATAAGCCTGGAATCCGAGTTAAGTGTCAAACAGTAGATAATCAAAGTCCTCGGTCCCTATATAGTGAAATCATGTAGGAAAAATATACGTTAGTACGTTTGAATATACTAAGTATGCGGGATGCAATGCATGAATTTACCAAAACCTGCATTTCAAGGTTAGATGACAAAGGCACATAATATCAAAAGAGATGTATAGCACGGAATGTAATATAACAAGATGTCATGAAGCTCATCATGCATGAAATGCAAATGATGCTTATATATATAGTGGGGATGTGACTTCAACCGACATGAGTAAGACCAAGTGAGCTATTACTTGAAATCTCGATGATTATCTCTCATCGATAAAGAGGTGGTTTACTTGCCAAGGGTAAACCATGCTTCACCTTACGGGCCTCCCATTTCGTATGAAGTAACCTTCCTTACGGGTCTCCCATTTCAGATAGAATTTTCATATCAAGACAATCATATCATTTCTTCTCCTTATGAGAAACCCAATTCGGAGGCATCTTTCCTTACAAGCCTCCCATTTCAAAAAGGAACCTATGTTAGGCACATAATTTGAAGATAGAGAGAGAGACTTCTATCTATCGGTGCTAAGTCATCATCCTACAAGAATACACATATGTGTATATATATACTTGCTTCCAAGAGACAATAGTCATTTCCAAAACCATTTCAATGCATTCTTAGACTTAAAGGCCAAAACGTAATTTTGTAGTCAATATACTCATGCATAAGAATAGCCCATTTATATAAAAAATGGTGCAAGCACCCAAAATGCTCAAAGAGTCATATTCAATAGACATATATGTGATCACATTCTTGTCATAACCAATATCATATAAAAAATTATGTCATAAAATATAATTGGGTTTAACCATAACATAATTTCTCAAAATAGTTTAATATCGTGAATATAAATGCTATGAATGACATGAAGAAAGCATAGGTAATTAGGATTAAATCTAAAGTCAACAATATAAGGTGAAATTGAAGCAAATACACCATTAAATCCATATTTGGATCCAACATAAGATCACCCATGTATAAACAAGTCTTAAAGAGGGACATAGATATATAGTTTCATAAACCAAAGTAAATCATCATTTTATAATGCAAATCAACTTTAAATTAGTACATAAACGTAACCCATATACTATATGAATTTAAAGAGTCAAAACATTCAAAATTCTCGATTTAAAGTGAGCTAAAAATTCATGAAAGTGCTTGAAAATAGTTTGGGTCTCCTTGATTAGAAGGTAATCAGGGATCAAACCTACATACCTTCACTAAGACGAAGAAAACCCAGAGAATTTTTAAGAGGAGTTGAGTTCCTTAGCCCCAAAGTTGAAATTTTAAAAAGTTCCTTAAAGAGTTGTTTCAAGAGAGTTCAACATTATGAGAGATGAATTTGAATGTTTGAAAATAGGTTTTAGGTCCTTAAATGACCATAGGATAGCTTAAGAATTCCCAAAAGACCAATAGAAATAACCTAATTGTAAGTGTGATGTGCCTTGGCTAAATTCTTCACATTTAAGGTTCCATTCAAGTTTTTGAGGTCAAGTGTCACCTCACTGAAGGACACACGAGTCGTGTGACCTCACACGAGCCATGTGTCCTCTCTTGGAGTGACACCTTGGTCCCAAAACTCCTGAAATTGAGATTTTTAAGCTCCAAAGAAGTCGTACAATAGTTGGGTTATTACACTATACTAGCTGAAGGAACTCCGAGCGATGAATAACTCTTGGTGACTGAACCTTAGAGGTACTCAGATTTTTTATGTAGAAACTATATTCTGAGTGGCCTGCAGGATGATTTATACAATGTGTACAGTGACATAAAGACTTCCGCAAAATTGTGGGATGATTTAGAAATGAAACACAAAACTAAAGATGCGAGAATGAAGAATTTATTGTGGCAGAGTTCCTGGACTATAAAATGGTAGATAGTAAACCTGTTGTAACCCAAGTTCAGGAGTTGCAGGTCATAATTCATGATCTCCTTGTAGAAGGTATAAATTTATTTAAAACTTATTTTGAACATTTCTAATTTGTTCTCAATACTCACACAATCTTTAATGTAAAATTAGTTATGAATGATGCTTTTTCAAGTGGTAACCATCATTGAGAAGTTACCCCCACTTTGGAAGAACTTCAAGAATTACTTAAAGCATAAACACTAAGAGATAACTATTGAAGATCTGATTGTTAGCTTGAGAATTGAAGAGGACAATAAGGCGGCAAAAAAGAGGTCATAAAGAAACTCAACAATAGCTGGGGAAAATATTATTGAAGAAGGGCCAAATGCTAAAAAAAAGAAAGAAGCCATTTGGACCAAAAGGAAATCTGCCTAAAAAGAGGTTCAAGGATAATTGCCATAACTATAGGAAGATTGGACATAAAATTGTTGATTACTGCTTTTCAAAGAAGCAAAGAAAAAAGAATCAAGCAAATATGATTCAGAAGAATGAAGAAGTGGAGAACTCATGTGCCATGTTGTCAATGCAACTTGGTAGGAACACCCAAAGAGTGGTGGCTTGATTCTGGAGCCACTTCACACAATTGTGCTGTAAAAGAAGCCTTTGCAACATATGCCCCTATTGCACTGATGAGACCATTTACATAGAAAATTCTTCCACAGTAAAAGTTAAAGGTTATAGTAAAGTATATTTAAAGATGATATTTGGCAAGATGGTGACTCTAAACATAGTTTATCATGTTCTAGAAATAAGGAAGAACTTAGTTTCTGTTGGTCTCTTGGTCAAGAATGGATTCAAATGTGTTTTTGTTTCAAATAAAGTTATAATTAGCAAAAATAATATGTATATAGGAAAAGACTACCTTACTGAAGACCTTTTCAGATTGAATGTAATGATTGTTGAAAGTAATAAAGTTCAAGTTTCTTCTTATTTACTTGAGTCAAATGATCTATGACATTCACGTTTAAGATATGTAAATAATAAAACTTTATGAAAAATGAGCAATTTAAATCTCTTGCCTAAGTTTACAAACAAACAGTCAAAATGTCAAGTATGTGTGGAATCTAAGTATGTTAAGCATCCTTATAAGTCTATTGAAAGGAATTCAAATCCCTTAGACTTAATTCACACAGATATTTGTGACATGAAGTCAATACCTTCTTGTGGAGAAAAAAAGTATTTCATCATATTTATTGACGACAACATGCGATACTACTATGTTTATTTACTTAGTAGTAAAGATGAGACAATTGAAGCATTCAAACAGTACAAAAGTGAAGTTGAAGCATAACTTAACAAAAAGATCAAAATAATAAGGAGTGATAGAGGTGGTAAATATGAATCTCCTTTTGAGGAAATATGTTTCAAACATGGCATTATTCATCAAATAACAACCCCTTACACACCATAATTCAATGGAATTACTGAAAAAAAAATCGAACACTTGAGGAGATGATGAATGTCACCTTAACTAGTTCTAGTTTGCCCTAGAACTTGTGGGAGGAAGCTATCTTTACAGCTAATCGAATACTCAATTAAGTTCGCCATAGTAAAGCACAATATATTCTACATGAAAAATGGAAAAAGAGAAAGTATAACCTTGAATACTTGAAAATGTGGGGGTGTTTGGCTAAGGTCTAGATTCCTAAACCTAAAAGGACAAAAATAGGATTAAAGATGATTGATTGTGTGTTCATAGGATGCCTTGAATAGTAAAGCATGTCGATTTCTGGTACATAGATTAGAAAATCCTAAAATTCATATTAATATGGTAAATGAATCAGATAATGCTAAATTCTTTGAAATAATATATCTGCATAAGAAAGAACATGAATCATCTAATGAAAGAACTAAACGGCCTCGAGAAGAAGCAAAGGTGATTGATCATAATGAGGAAAATTTCAAGCGTAGCAAATGTCAAAAGACCTCTACTTTCTTTGGACCTGATTTTGCAACATTTTTGTTAGAAAATGAGTCCCGAACCTTTAAAGAAACTATCACTTCTTCAAGAGTACAATATTGAAAAGAGGCAGTCAATAATAAGATTGAATCAATAATGAATGACCATACATGGGAATTGGTTGATCTTCCTCCTGGAAATAAACCCCTAGGGTCTAAATAGATTTTCAAAAGGAAAATGAAAGTTGATGGCACTATTGACAAATACAAAGCGAGGCTTGTTGTTAAAGGACTTAGAGAACGTCAAGGTCTTGACTACTTTGATATGTACTCACCGGTAATAAGAATTATGTCAATTCGAATGTTAATAGCTTTAGCTGTGGTGTACGGTCTAGAAATTCATCAAATGAATGTCAAGACAACCTTCTTGAATAGAGATTTAGAGGAAGAAATCTATATGGAGCAACCAGAAGGATTCATAGTTCTTGAAAATGAAAAGAAGGTGTGCAGACTTGTTAAGCTTTTGTATGGACTTAAACAAGCACTCAAACAATGGCGTGCAAAATTTGACCAAACAATATTGTCAAATAATTTCAAAATTAATGAGTGTGACAAATGTATTTACATTAAGAACACTCAAGATAAAGTTGTCATTGTTTATTTGTATATGGATAATATGTTAATAATGAGTAACGACATTGCTAACATAAATGCTACTAAGTGTATTCTTGTTAGTAAGCTTGATATTAATGACCAAGGAGTTGTTGACTTGATATTAGGAATTAAGATTCACAAAACTCATCAAGGTCTAGTATTGTCTCAATCTCATTATATTAGAATGATATTATAAAAATTCAACTACCTAAACTCCAAAAGTGCAAAAACCCCAATTAATCTAAACCTTAATCTTGCTAAGATCTGTCTCAATCGGATTATGCCAGAGTGTTAGGAAGTATGATGTCCATCATGAACTGTATGTGACAAACATAACTTGTGATCTAAGTAAATTTAGTCGGTACATGAATAATCCCAACCAAAATCATTAGATGGCAATAAAACGAGTTTTAGGGTATTTAGAGCACGCTCAAAATTTTACTTTGCATTATAGCAAGTATCCAGCAATTGTTGAAGGATACAGTAATGCAAACTGAATTACATGGTCAACTGAGACTAAGTCCATAAATGGATATGCCTTTACCATTGGTGGAGGAGCAATATCATGAAAATCATCCAAACAAACATGTATAGCTTGATCTACAATGGAGGATGAATTCATAGACTTAGACAAGGCTAGTGAAGAAGCTGAATGGCTCCAGAATTTCTTAAAAGATATTCCATTTTGGCCCAAACCAATGGCTCCTATATGCATACATTGTGATACTCAAGCGGTAATAGAAAGAGCTAGTAGGATCATGTATAACGTTAAGTCTCACCACATACGCCGAAGATATAATACCATTAAATAACTACTCTCTAGTAGAATTATCACAATTGACTATGTAAAGTCAAAGGATAATGTGTCAGATCCACTTACAAAAGGCCTAACTAGAGAAGGAGTTGAGAGATCATCAAAGAGAATGGGACTATAGCTGAGGAAAAATATCAGGACGAAAACTCTCTAGAAGACTAGAGATCCCAAAATCTAGGTTCAACGAGATCAAACAAAGTCATTGATGATGGTTCAATATTGCCAAACTATGATAAGGTCCACTCTCATGATAAGATAATGTTCAATAACAAGGATAAGGTAATATGATCTTTTAATGGTTTCTAAGTTTGATACAGGGTATATCAAATAGTTTATCTATAGGATAATACATTTAGAAATCATCTATGTAAGTGTGAAGTGTAAGTCACTTCAAGGAGCATCTGGTAAGGCCAGCTCTCTATGCAGTTATGAATCAGGAAGTGTTCATAGCTGAAACGAACAAAACAATGAGATCCAAAACCAGTTAAAGGGTTAGTTGTGTAACCTATGCTGTCTAGGTGTATAACAAAAATCTATGGTTTAAAGATATTACATCTACCGATTGACCGAGTATATCCGACATTTGTTTACTAAGAAAAGTTCAAAGGAAAACCTACTTATCCAGATACAATTAATCCTTGCTTATGGATCACATATATTTTTCATGCATATGTTTTAAACAAGGTTCATTCCTCATTCATATAGGAGATTGTTGGGTTTAAAGTAATAAAAGTGTGACTTGGGAAATGAAGAATTGAAAGGAAATAAAGGTTGAAAGGATAAAGAAATGTGGGGGTAATTAAGTAAATGAAAATGAAGAGTCATTTCACCCCCATCTATAAAAGAGAGGAAAAATGTAGTCCTTATATTAGGAAACACTCATTCTAACTCTTAAAGAGTCAAGTAAATTAAAGGAGACCCCCTCGCGCGGTCATCGTCGCTTGCTCGGCTCAACTTCGGCTATGACCTCGGCTTCGGCTTCGGCTTTGGCTTCGGCTTTGCCAAATGATGTAATTGATTGATAAATTTATTTAACCAATATCAGATTATTCTTTCTCTGATATTTGTGTGAATTATTAATTTTATGAATTATTTATTAATTAAATACGTGAAATTAGTTAGTTTAACTATATTTTAAAATTCGTGCGCAAATTTCCTGTGAAGAGACATAATCGTTCCCAGATAATACCATACCTGTTCTGAACAAGTGAATTCGCACTTGATGTTCCCTATATATAGAGACCCTTCTGCATTTTTTCAATCATCAAAAATTATTCTTCTTCTTCTTTTGCATAAATTTTCTTACAAAGCAAAATTCGAGTCTGTATGAAAGCCATTGCTGGTTCTTGAGTTTGATGTACGCACACTCTAAATTTTAGCAATTTTGGCCTAGAATATATATATACACATATACGTACATGTCACAGCCCAACCCCGGGGCCATGACTCGTGCCGACTAGGCACTTGAACCAATATTAACTCACAAAACCACAACT
>JAOTQJ010000102.1:10596801-10627388 GCA_025642045.1 Solanum sejunctum
TACACGAATTCATTCTACTAAATAAAGTTCATGTGTTGTTCTACCTCCTATGCATTTCATTATTTATGTAACCTACTACTTTCATTATGGTGTTGTCTTTTGTGACTATTTACATGTTATATGTTGTATCTATAGTCACACAGCTCCAATATTATGACTACCAAAAGAATAATCTCAAAGGTAATTGAAAGATATAGTAAAGTATACTTCTTGTGTATAGGTGGTAACCCAAAGGGTGGAAGAATCACCTATCCAGGGTCGATCCTATCACGGGGTTTAGCCCAAGGGGTTAAAGGAAAAGCCTAGCCAGGGCTGATCCCGATATAGATTTACCACTAGTCAGTTGGTCAGTTGTATTACATGTTGTGCATAGATTATATAGTAAAGGTAAAGTAATAAAAACAACATAAAGTACATCATCGCACAGTATGACTAAGGGTGGTTTCTTATCCTTACACCAGTGCAGAGTTTCATTTGAGTTGTTACTTCATATACAGTATTTCTTGCCTTACATATTCAATATATTATCCTATATTGACATCCCTTACGGTGGACCTGCATTTCATGTTACAGGTACAAGTGCTAATAGATCTCCCAGTAGGAGTACAGGATATCCAACTGTTGTTACCAAGCTCTAGGTTGCTTCAGAGCTTTGTGTGACTAAAACTTATATTTTTATATTGTACAGTTAGCCGAGGTGGAGCCTGTCTCAACCCTTATTAGATATTTTTTCTTATCTAGAGGTTTTTTTAGACTATATGAATTAAAGTGTGGTCATATCTAGTATTTTATACATTGTGGCCCCAACGGCCTAGCCATATGCATTTTCTTTTGGCTTGTTATTACTGTTTACTTTCTTAAAATCATGTTGAACGTAGGAATCCATTATAATATATATAGAAAGTGCATAAATACAGGTTGGTTCTCTTGGGGCTTATCGGCAATGGGTGCTAGTCTTCCTTAATGGGATTTTGGGTGTGACAGGAGTGGTATCAGAGTGGGTCATCCTAGGAAGTCTACAAAGCCGTGTCTATGTAGAGTCTTATTTATCAATGTGTTGTGCACCACATTTATAAGCAGGAGGCTACATGGCATTTAGGAGTTATTACTTTCTTTTCGTTCTTTAAATTGTGCCATAGAGTTAAGTGTAATAGGTGGATTATATCGAATCCCTAAATTATTTTGTACAGCTTGTATGCCAGAAACAGGAAGAACAAAGGCAAAAAGAAGGGAATAGAAGTGGTGGTTGGTATACTCAGTCAGGGAAGACCACGAAATTAGGCCTGTCACAAACATCTCCAACCCCTTCAGCTCTTGATGAACCCAAAAGTGGTGAAATTCCCCTAGAACCACCTATTGATGCTACCATGTAGGATCTAAGAAATGCAGTCCAGCTATTGACTCGTATAGTTGCTGGCCAAGGTCAAAGGTAGGAAGGTCTAGTTATAGGTACAGGTGGTCCGAATAGGGCAGCTGGCACGAAGATACGTGATTTCCTTAATTTGGATCCTTCATCTTTCACCGGGTCAGACTCCAATGAAGATCCCCACGATTTTATTGATCAGATTTAATGCACTTTAGATGTTATTCATGTGAGTGGTACAGAAGTTGTCGAGTTAGAGACATATAGGTTGAAGGGTGTGGATATATTATGGTATGAAGCTTAGAAGTAATCTAAGGGTATAGATGCACCTCCAACTACCTTGAAGGAGTTCAGAGAGGCATTTCTTCACCATTACTTGCCATTAAAGATCCAAGAGGCCCGTGCAAATCAATTTTTGAACCTCCACCGAGGGAATCTGAGTGTGAAAGAGTATAGCCTTCAATTTAATTCCCTGGCTAGGTATGCTCCTAATGTAGTTGCTACTATGGCAGATAGAGTTTATTGATGTGTGGATAGATTGAATACGTATCTGGTTAAAGACTGTACCATTGCTTCCTTGAACAAATACATAGATATAGCGAGAATGCAAGCTTTTGCATAGAAATTGGAGGATCAAAGGCAAAGAAGAAGGACAGAAGAGTTAGAAAGGGGGAAGGCCAAGATTACCAAGTCTACAGGGCATTTTACACCATCCCAAGGTAAGCTTAGGCCTTGGTTTTTTTAATGGACCACCTAGGCCATCATCCTCCTACCTTGAAACCAGTGCTCCACCACAACTTCACGGGTCTAGGAGAAATCAGTTTAGTCCAACAAGTGAAGGACAAGGTACCTAGACAGTGGGATATTCAGCAGGCTAGCAGATGGTCCCTACGCAGCTTTGTAAATAGTATGAAAGAAGTTATTCAAGTATATGTTGTGTTGGGATATACACTTGTTATTGGTGTGGTGCGCCAAGGCATATGATGAAAGATTGCCCGAGGAGACGTATGGATGATATAGCACAATCTACTAGGTCAGCTATTGCATCATCATTGTCAGTTCGTCCATTAGGTAGGGGGCAACAAGCACCTATGGTCGTGGCAGACATGTTAGAGGGGCAGCAAGCTCTAACAGAGTCTAGAATCGCACTTATGCTCTAGGGAGTCGGCAAAATTTGGAAGCTTCACCTAATGTGGTCACAGGTACATTGTCCATCTTTTCACATAATGTATATGCATTAATTAACCCTAGTTCTACACTATCATACATTACCCAGCTAGTTGCTGGGAAGCTTAAGAAAATACCCACATTATTGAACAAACCATTTGAATGGTCTACACCAATCGGTGAATCTATTAAGTCTTGAAGGGTTTATTATGAATTTGTAGTAACTGTTTATGACTGTGACACATTACTTGACCTTATTAAGCTAGAAATGGTGGAATTTGATATTATAATGGGTATGAATTAGTTAGCTTCTTGCTATGCCACCGTGCATTGCCTAACCAAGAGAGTATACTTCCACTTTCCAAATGAGACAATTCTTGAATGGGAAGGCAATGTTGAGGTGCCAAAGGGTAAGTTTATCTCTTATTTTAAGGGAAGAAAGATGATATCTAAGGGGTGTATATGTCATTTAGTTAGAGTAAGGGATATGGAGGTAGAGTCGCTAACTCTTCAATCAGTTCCTATAGTGAATGAATTCGTTGATGTTTTCCCTGAAGAACTTCCAGGCTTACCTCCAGAATGAAAAATAGATTTTGGTATTGACTTACTTCCAGGCACTCAAACTATTTCCATCCCTTCATATAGAATGGCTACGGTAGAATTGCATGAATTAAAAGAGCAGTTAAAAGATTTATTGGAGAAGGGTTTTATAAGACCTAATGTGTCCCCTTAGGGTGCACCAGTGTTATTCGTATGCAACAAGGATGGCACCTTGAGAATGTGTATCGACTATCAATAATTGAATAGGGTAACAATTAAAAATAAACACCCCCTCCCCAGGATTGATGATTTATTTGATCCATTACAGGGTGCCAAATTTTTTTCAAAAATTGATTTGAGATCAGAGTATCACCAAGTGAGGGTGAAGGAGAAAGATATAACTAAGACTGCTTTCAAAACACGCTATGGTCACTTTGAATTTCTTGTTATATCATTTGGGCTAACGAATGTACTAGCAGTTTTTGTTGATCTGATGAACAGGGTATTTAACCCATTCTTAGAGTGTTTATGATAGTATTTATAGATGATATTTTGGTATATTCAATATAATAAGAGGGCCATACAAATCAATTACGACAAGTATTACAAGTTCTTCGTGATTGACAGTTGTATGCCAAGTTTTCTAAATGTGAATTTTGGCTAAAATCAGTGGCATTCTTGGGTAATATTTTTTCTGATGAGGGAATAAGGATTGATTCACAAAAGATAAAACAACAACATAATACCCAGTATAATCCCACAAGTGGGGTCTGGGGAGGGTGTAATGTACGCAGACCTTTCCGCTACCTCAGAGAAGTAGAGAGGCTGCTTCCTGTGCACCCTCAGAAAGATTGGCCAAGACCAACAACACCCACAGAAGTTCAGAGCTTCCTAGGCTTAGCAGGCTATTATGGGAGGTTTGTTGAAGGTTTTTCTTCTATTTCTGCACCTCTAACAAAGTTGACACATAAGGCAACCAAGTTCCAATGGAATGATATATATGAAAGGAGCTTCCAGGAGCTGAAAAATAAGTTAACTTCTACAACTGTACTAGTACTTCTAGAAGGCACTGAGGGGTATGCAGTATATTGTGATGCTTTAGGAGTTGGCTTAGGGTGTGTATTGACACAGCATGGTAGGGTAATTGCTTATGCATTCAGACAGATATGACTACATGAGAAAAACTATCCAACACATGATCTTGAGCTGGCAGCGGTTGTGTTTGCTCTGAAAATATGGCGCCACTATTTGTATGGGGTCCATGTTGACATGTATACTGATCATAAGAGCCTGCAATACATCTTTAAGCAGAAAGACCTAAACTTAAGATAGCAGAGATGGCTAGAGCTAATAAAGGATTATGACATTGATCATGAATATTGGTGATCCAGCTATGATAAGTCAAGGAATGGCTAAGGATCTACGTTAGTTAGCTAGTTTGGGAGTTTGCCTTCTTGAAACTCCCAAGGAAGGGGTTATTGTGCAGAATGATATAGAGACTTCATTGGTAATGGAGGTGAAAGAAAAATAGTTTGAGGATCCTATTCTATGACAGCTGAAGGAAAAGGTGAGTCAGGATATGATAAAGGGCTTTGACCTTACACAAAATTGAGTACTTTATTGCCAAAATAAGTTATGTGTACCTGGCATTAATGGACTAAGAAAAAGGATAATTGAATAAGACCATCATTCTCGATATTCCATCCATCCAGGATCAACTAAGATGTACCATGACCTGAAGCAGATGTTTTGGGGGGGAGGCATGAAAAAGGACCTTACAGAATTTGTAGCTCAATTTCCAAATTACCAACAGGTGAAAGTAGAACACCAAAAGTCAGGAGGTTATATGCAGTGTATAGAGCTTCCAACCTGGAAGTAGGATATGATCAATATGGATTTTGTTACCGGTTTGCCTCGCTCATTTCAGAAGTTTGACTCCATATAGGTAATAGTTGACAGACTCACAAAGTCTGCACACTTCTTACTAGTTAGAAGTAATTATACAGCTGAAGAGTATGCCAAGCTATACCTAAAAGAGATAGTCAGGATACACGGAGTCCTAATCTCCATTATATCTAACTGAGGAGCTCAATTCACTGCAAAGTTCTGGAAGTCCTTATAAAGGAGTTTAGGGACACAAGTGAATTTGAGTACAGCTTTCCACCCTCAAGCAGATGGTCAAGCAGACTGCACCATTCAGACACTTGAAGATATGTTGCGAGCTTGTACATTGTACTTTAAAGGTAGTTGGGTGGACCATTTACCACTTATTGAATTTGCCTATAATAATGGCTACCACGCGAGTATCAAGATGGCACTTTATGAAGCTTTGTATGGAATAAAGTATAGGTCGCCAATTGGATGGTTTGAAGTGGGTGAAACCACCTTACTTGGGCAAGATCTAGTACAACAAGCCATGAAAAAAGTTAAGGTGATACTATAATGGCTAGAAACATCCCAGAGTCATCACAAATCCTATGCGGATACTAGGAGGAGAGGATTGCAATTCCTAGTAGGGGATTGGGTATTTTTAAAAGGTGTCTTCAATGAAAGGGGTTATGAGATTTGGTAAGAAAGGAAAATTGAGCCCACGTTACATAAGCCATATCAGATTATTAAGAGGTTCGAGTAAGTTGCATATGAACTAGAGCTACCCCAAGAGCTTTTCATGGTTCATCCAGTTTTTCATGTCTCAATTCTTCGAAAATGCATAGGTGACTCATCCCGTATTACTCCTATTAAGGATGTGCAGATTACAAAAGATCTCACCTTTATAGAGGTACATATTATTATTCAAGATTGTCAGGTTAAGAAGCTACGGGATAAAGAAATAGCTTCAGTAAAAGTACTTTGAGAAACCAGCAGGTAGAAGAGATAACATGGGAGGTTGAGAAAGCGATGAAATCAAAATATCCTCACTTATTTAAATCTAAATAAGAAGTCCAACATACAAAATTGGGACACTAATAGGTACGTGTAAGTGAATACTTAATATTCTATCAAATGTTTGTGTAAGTAAAGTTTTAAACTTGGTTAAGTTATCCAATTGTGCTAACATTCGAAGACGAATGTTCCTAAGGTGGGAGGATGTAACACCCCAAACCTTACAGTACTAGTACAATTCAAATGAAACATGATATGGTCTAGTCAAATTAGCTCCCATTTTTAAAAGTGCTCAAATTCTATATTATAGGGAGATAAGTGCGTTTAATGCTTAAGAGGGCCAAGTGTATACATGTTTTATGTCAAATTGAGGAGATCACGACCTTAAATAAAGTAAGAGAATTGAGGTACTTGTAGGACTTAATAAGCTAGAAGGTGAGTCACCTACTTACTTAACTTAAATTTGCTAGCTAAATGAAGACGGGGCTTGACGTCGAATTAGTCCAAATCCAATTATGAATAAAGTCCGTGTTAAGGGTGTAAATTTGGTCCATGTTTTAGCATCACCCATTTACTATATTTACAGACCAAGAAGGATATTAAAAAGTTCCCAAATATATCATAACCCACTTGACCATTTGGGTCCAAAACTAACTAAGAGAAAGTTGAAAAATAGGCAGCCCAAGCCCATTAACTTGGAGACCCATTTGGGCCCAAGTATAATGGCCAAGCTGCTAGATGACTAGCTTGATAATGTATGGTATTAACTGGTCAAAATATCAAAAGAAAGGCGGCCAAATTAGTCCTATAAAAAGGGATTATAAGCATCAACATTTATTCACTCTTAGACTTGGAAACAAATTTAGCTTTTTCAAAACTTTGGTGTTTTTCTTTCTTGACCTAGAAAGCAACTACAAAAGAACTTCTAAGATTTTTGGAAAAGCCCTACACCTTGAAGTTAGTGGTAAGTAAGTTTACACAAGTATTTAGTATGGTTTTCTTATGAAAAATAAGAAGTATATGCTAGTATATTGTGCTGGAAATTTAGGACAGCATGTGTTTAGAAAGTTGCTGCATACTTACCTTTTTTTTCGTGACTTATCTATGGTTTGTGGGCTGTATTATGAAGATAAATTGATGTTCTTAATATGTTTTGAGTTATAAATATAACCCTAAGGTTTCTGCCCTGATTTTGGTTTCATTTAACCAACGAGTTTTGTTGTGCTATCCTAAGGGTAATGCTGACTAAAACTTGTGGGTTGTTGGATGGAAGGCTATTAGCTCACGTCCTTCATGATTTCTTAAGTGATGTTATAAGATTGTTTTAGGTTTGTTTGTATGTGTAAATTTTGTTTTAACAGTTTGGTTAGAGTTTAAATAGGTTTGGAATTGTCAATGTCGAAATATTGCGAAGGAAGATAACGTTATGCTGTCCATATTTAGGTTGTGTAGAATTGTTATGCGTTGTGCTTAATAGGCTATTGTAAGTTGTTCTGGCACTAAAACAGGTTGTACATGATGTGTACATGAAAATATGTATTATAAAAATATAATTAGGGGCGGAAAGGTTGAAGGAATACGCTCGCGTTTATAAATATCCGCTTGTTGCGCATGTGTTTTTATGTGATTGGGCACCCAAGATGTATCTATTGGCTGCTAATGCTAGTTTTATCACCTACTATATTGTAGATAAGTATTTTGACGAAGGAAAGGTTATCTCGAGGTAGTAACAAGGTCATACAATGAGGTATGTAAGTCTATTTGGTTTTGTATTACTTGGCATGAAATTTAGATTCTTCATTGGCACATAAAGGCACTTGTCAACTCCGACACAACTATTAATTGTGTCTCCACTCTTTTACATGTTCACATGCTTCTGTACATAGTCATCTTCAAATCTTCATACATGCTTGGATACCAAGTTACATGGGTTCTTGTTACTAAATAAAGTTCACGGGTTGTTCCATTTCATACGCATTTTATTATTTGTGTAACATACTTTTTTCATTGTCATATTGTCTTACATGATTATCTACATCTCACATGCTACATATACCGTCCTATAGCTCCAATATTATGACCACCAAAAGAACCATCTCAAAAGTAATTAAAATATAAAGTATATTATTTATTGATTGGTGGTAGTCCGAGGGGTGGAAGAATCACCTAGCCAGGGACGATTCTATCATGGGTGGTAGCCCAAGGGGTTAAGGAAGAACCTAGCTAGGGATGATCCTGAAGTAGTTTACCACTAATCAGTTGGTCATTTATATTACAGTTGTGCACAGATTATACAGTAAAGGTAAAGTAATATAAAGAACATAAAGTACATGATTCCAAAGTATCACCAAAGGTGGCCTCTAATCTTGTACCAGTACATGGTCTCATTTGAGTTATTACTTAACATAAAATATATTCTACCTTACATATTCAGTACATTATCTCATACTGATATCCCTTATGGGGGATCTGCATTTCATGCTGCAAGTACAAGTGCTAGTAGATCTCCCCAATAGCAGTGCAGGATATCCAGCTGTTGATACCAAGCTCCAGGTTGCTTTGGGCTTTATCTATGTCTCGAGCTTATATGTTTATATTGTACAATTAGTCAAGGCGGGGCCTGTCCCGACCCTTATCAAATGTTTTCTCTTATCTAGAGGCTTTGTAAACTATATAAATTAAAGTGTGGTCATGTCTCGTACTTTAAACACTGTGGCCCCAATGGCCTAGCCATACGCAATTCCTTTTGGCTTGTTATCACTATTTATTTGCTTAATAGCATGTCAAGCATAGAAACCCCTCATAATATGTATAGGAAGTGCATAGATACAGGTTGGTTCTCCCAAGCCTTATTGGCAATGGGTGCCAATCTGCCCTATTAGGACTTTGGGGCATGACAATGAGATTTGGTATGAAAGAAAAATTGAGCCCATATTACATAGGGCCATATAAAATTATTATGAGGTTCGAGCAGGTTGCGTATGAAGTAGAGCTACCCCAGGAGCTTTTAATGGTTCATCTAGTTTTTCAAGTCTTAATGCTTCGAAAATGCATAGGTGACCTATACCATATCACTCCTATTGAGTATGTGCAAGTTACAGGATATCTCACCTATGAAAAGGTATCTGTTGCATTTCTAGATCGTCAAGTTAACAAGCTAAGGAATAAAGAAATAGCTTCAGTGAAGGTACTTTGGAGGAACCAACAACCAGAAGAAATAACATGGGAGGCCGAGGACGCAATGAAATTAAAATACCATTACTTATTTGAAGCTAAAGAGGAATTCCAACATGCAAAATTTAGACACTAATAGGTGTGTGTGATTGAATACTTAGTGTGTTGTCAAAAGTTTGTGTAAGTAAAGATTTAAACTTGGTTAAGCTATCCAATTGTGCTAACATTCGAGGACAAATGTTCCTAAGGGGGGATAATGTAACACCCCAAATCTCACAATACTAGTACTATACAAATGAAACATGATATAGCTTTTCAAATTAGCGCCAATCTTTAAAAGTGTTTGAATCTCAAATTAGAGGGCCATATGTATGTCTAGCGCTGAAGAGGGTCGAGTGTAAATACGTTTTATGTAAAAATTAGGATATCATGACCCTAAATAAAAGAGAGAATTGAGGGGCTTGTAGGACTTAGGTAGATAGCATGTGAGTCACCTACTTCCTTAGCTTAAATTTGCTAGCTAAACAGAGACGAGGACTGACGTCGAATTTGTCCAAGTCCGATTATGAATAAAGTATGTGTTAAGGGTGTAACTTTAGCAAATATTTTACCATCATAAATGCACAATACTTATAGACTAATATGAGTAATAAAAGGGCCCAAGTATATCACAACCCACTTGACTAATTGGGCCCAAACTAAGTGAAGAGGAATTAGAAAAATGGGCAGTCAAGACCCATCAACTTTGAGACCCATTTAGGCCCAAGTGTAAGGGACAAGCTACTAAATCACAAGGTTACTAATATGTGTTAATATGTGGTAAAAAGTTCAAAAGAAATTAGGCCAAAGAGACTCTTTAAAAAGGACTCAAAACAGCCCCTTAAATCATTTCACTTTGGAACAAATTTCCAGCTTCTTAAAGACTCTTCTTTTTCTCTTTACTTCACTTCACAAGGCAGCCAATACAACCCTCTAGGGTTCTTGAAGGAAAACCTAATCTTGAAGGCTAAGGTAAGTGGAAATATCTATGTATTTTTTATAATTATCCCATGACAAACAAAAAGTATATGCTAGTTATTCTTGTGCTAGAAATTTGGACAGCATGTGTCCTAAGGATTGTTGTGAACTTTCTTTGTTATTTAAGGGGATTTTATCTTCTTGGTTGGATGAATTATGAATTAATACTTATTTTTTTAACAAGTTTTAGTTTTTTAGTGATGAATTATGAATTGCACCACTTTTACAGTTCGCGAAAGTGAGTTCTTATGGGATATTGTAATTGTATTCTTAGTACAAACTTGTGGGCTGATGGATAGAAGGCTATTGCCTCACATCCTTCATGACTGCTTTGGTACTATTATAAGACTTTTTTAAGGCTATTTGTATATATAGTTGTGTTAAGGACAGTTTGGGTAAAGTTAAAATAGGTTTGGGATTGTTGACATCGAAATGTAGAGAAGGGATATAACGTTATGACGCCTATTTGTATGTTGTGTAGAATTATTGTGAGTTGTGCTTTTGGGCTATTATAAGACAATTATGGCACTAAAACAGTCTGCATATGATATGTATATGAGAATGTGCATTAGAAAATATGATTAGGGGCGGAAAGATTGAAAGAATACGCTCGGGTTTATAATTATCCGCTTGCTGCCTGTGTGTGTGGTTTTTTATTAGATTGGGCTGTCAACATTTATTTATTGGCTGCTAATGCTAGTTTTATCACCTACTATGTTGTAGATGAATATTTGAATGAATGGAATGTTGTCTCGAGGTAATAGCGAGGTTGTACAGTCAGGTATGTAAGGCTACTTGATTTTGTATTATTTGGCATGAAACATAGATCCCTCCTTGGCACATAAAGGCACCTACCAACTCTGACACAACTATAAACCATGCCTCAACTCTTTCACATGTTCATATGCTCATATACATAGTCACTTTTAAATCTACATATATTCTTGGATACCAAGATACACGAATTCGTTCTACTAAATAAAGTACATGTGTTGTTCTGCCTCCTATGTATTTCATTATTTGTGTAACATACTCCTTTCATTGTGGTGTCATCTTTTGTGACTATTACACATCATATGTTGTATCCACAGTCATATAGCTCCAATATTACGACCACCAAAAGAATTATCTCAAAGATAATTAAAAGATACAGTAAAGTATATTGCTTGTGTATGGGTGGTAACCCGAGGGGTGGAAGAATCACCTATCCAGGGTCGATCCTATCACGGGGGGTAGCTTAAGGGGTTAAAGGAAAAGCCTAGCCAGAGCCGATTCCAATATAGATTTACCACTGATCAGTTGGTCATTTGTATTACATGTTATGCACAGATTATATAATAAAGGTAAAGTAATAAAAAGAACATAAAGTACATGATCCATAGTATGACTAAGGGTGGTCTCTTATCCTTACACCAGTGCATAGTTTCATTTGAGTTGTTACTTCATAATAGTATTTTCTGTGTTACATATTGAGTATATCATCCCGTACTAACATCCCTTATACGGGACCTGCATTTCATATTGTAGGTACAAGTGCTAGTAGATCTCCCCAGTAGGAGTACAGGATATTCAGTTGTTGTTACCAAGCTCCAGGTTGCTTCGGAGCTTTGTGTGTCTAGAACTTATATTTTTGTACTGTATAGTTAGCCGAGGCAGAGCCTATCCCGACTCTTATTAGATATTCTTCCTTATCTAGAGGCTTTGTAGACTATGTAAATTAAAGCGTGGTCATGTCTCATATTTTAGACATCATTACCCTAACGGCCTAGCCATGTGCATTTCCTTTTGGCTTGCTATTACTGTTTACTTTTTTAAAGGCATGTTAAATGTAGGAATCCCTTATAATATTTATAGAGAGCGCATAGATATAGGTTGATTCTCCTGGGCCTTATCGGCAACGAGTGCTAGTCCGCCTTAGTGGAAATTTTTGGCGTGACAAATATACAACTACTAGTCCATTTTCATGAAACTTAATCATGGAATAGATCATTTTATCTTGAACGTAATGTGAGTGTAAGCCTTTCATCATTACAATATCTTATTTAGTTGAGAAAACTCACAATCATTCATGCTTATCTTGGATAGCATCATAAAGCTTAAATCATACTTGTCATAAAACTTGCTTGAGAGTCTTATCAATTCATTATCATAACTTCTAGTGGAAACTAGGGTAAAAGCACGATATCACATGTAATTAACTTAAAATCATGTAATTTGAATGTAATCATGCATAATCATGCAGAATCAGATCAATTGAAATTATCATTGAAGGAACCCATATTCAATTTCATGAATCCTAGATGAAATTTGAGAGAATTTATATATAAATCCATGAAATCATCAAGTTATACATAATCAAATCAACAACTATGAAATAAAGCATAAAACATGAAATTGGATGAGAAATAATCAAAAATTGTAACTTTTATACTTGAAATTGATAGAAAAATCAAGAATATATTGGGCTCCGTGGATAAAAAAATCTATGAATGAATACCTACGTATGTTGGATGAAATGTAGCTTTAAAACTGGAGAAGAACTTGGAAAGCTTGAACAACCTTAGCTTGACCTTTAATGGAGCCTTAGAGAAAACAAACTTGAAGAGAATTGTGAATTTTGTGGAATGATTCGAGAATGGGGTGTGTTTGTAGTGTAAAAACTATTATAGAAGTAGTTACAGGGACAAAATGATATAGTGTAGGGGTTAGGAAGATAGAAAATGCTCAAAATATCCCACATTAAAATTGGTCGGACAGTGACCACGAGCATCAATCATGAGTCATATAAACTTCAACAGTCTATAAAAAGTTGCCCTTAGAAACTGTATAAATTTTTGCGTCTCAAATCTTTGTTTCATGAGACATGAACATGACCCGTAAAAATAGGACAGTCCATAGACCCTATCATAGAACTCATATACTGAGAAATCATAAGTACCTCGGGGACCTATTTTGCGGATCATATTACAACCCGTGAAAACTTATACATGTTGTAAACCTTCTTTTCTCATAATCCCTATGCCTCAACTTAAAAACTAAGCTCATGAAACTAATATTACGAGCCTTTCCATGGCTTGTCAAACTTTTCATAAGCCATACTATTGGCTCGTGTAAAAAGTACTAAGACTTCTAATTTGGAATCCTTTTCTACTATCCTTTTTAATGACCCATAAAGATCACCACAAGCCATAATTTTCCTCGTGCATCTATCAAATTTTCCTAAATTTCTCAACTAGCTTTTTCCGAGCAGGTTTATATTACCCGTAGAAGAATTTGCAGGCCATGAAAGCAACTCATGAAAACCTTGCACCAGTAACACTTTTCTGCACTTTTCATTTATTTCAATTTTTCAACTTTTGAGATATTAATCAACATGAAGAACAACATAGAGAATTTTGCATTAAAATGTCCAAATTA
Organism: Solanum sejunctum; assembly: GCA_025642045.1. Taxonomy (NCBI): domain Eukaryota; kingdom Viridiplantae; phylum Streptophyta; class Magnoliopsida; order Solanales; family Solanaceae; genus Solanum; species Solanum sejunctum. Next base: position 10,610,363 of record JAOTQJ010000102.1, read on the forward strand.
TCAGTAAGTTAAAGTTGAGATTCAAATACTTGGTGGTTTATTCCAAGATATTGAAATTTCTGCTTAAAAGTGGGAAGAATTGGACATGGAGTTTATTACAGGTTTGCCTTACACTCACCGATAACATCATTTTATTTATGTGATTGTGGACTAAATGACGAAAAAGGCACATTTTATTTTGATTAAGACATCTAACTCAACTAATGAGTATGCCCAACTTATATTTAAGAGGTGGCCAGGTTGTATGGTGTCCTATTGTCCATCATTCAAATGGGATTACTCAATTTGCCTCTCATTTTTTGAAGTGGTTCCAAAATAACTTTTCATCCACATATCGATGGGCATGTCAAGAGGACTATTCAGACTTTAAAGGACATTTTGAGGGCTTGCCTTATTGAAATCAGTGGTAATTGGGATAATCATCTTCCATTAATTGACTTTTTCTATAACAACAGTTATCATTTCAGCATCAAAATAATTTTATGTGAGGCTTTATATGGTAGGAGGTGTTAGTCTCCTATTGGGTGGTTTAAAGTTGGTGAAGTATCTTTGATAGGAATCGAGTCAGTTCATGAAGCAATGGAGAAAGGTCCACCTTATTAGAGAAAGATTGAAAACCACCAAAAGCCGACAAAACTCATATTCTGATGTGAGAAGAAGCGAGCTCCAATTTATGGTCAATGATTAGGTCTACTTGAAAATTTCACCTAAAGGTGTAATGTAATTTGTTAAGAAAGGGAAGCTTAGTCCGTATTATATGAGCCTATATCATATTTTGAAGTGTGTTCGTAAAGTAGATTATAAGTTGGATTTGCCTTCAAAATTGGCATCAATGCATCTGGTATTCCATGTTTCCTTAGAAGAAATTTATTGGTGATTCTACCTCTATTATGCCTTCAAAAAGTGTGGGTGTGGAGGAAGTTTTTTCCTATAAAGAGTTTTCGGTTGAGATTATAGATTGCCAAGCCCTAAATTGAGGAATAAAGATATTGCTTCAATCAAATGTTTATGGCGGAATTAGTCAATTGAGGGTGCTATTTGGAAAGCCAAGGCCGACATGATGTCCCATTATCTCAAATTTTTCCCTTTTCTTTAGTTTGAAGTAATTAATTCTAGTTCCTTTTGAGTATGCCATTAGATTTGTATGTTTATGTTTTTCTCATATTTTTACATGCATGCATACTCATGACATTGGTTTTAAAGTTTACAATTCATCTTAGAGTTGATTACTACTTGGTTTTATGCATTTCGATATATCTTGAATTTATGTTTAGTTGTTAGATCTCTTTAACTATTCTATTAATGCTAGCTTGAGTCCTATCCGAGGATGAATGTTCACAAGGGAAAGAAATTGTAATGCCCTAGATATTGAAATATAAGAATTAAAAAGAGATATTGCAGAAACTTCTAGTGTAGGTTTTCGTGAGTCAATCCTACAGAACATAGAAAGGTCCACGAGTTGTGAAAAGCAGTCATAGTTGAGATCTAATGTTAGAAAAAAATTTAAAAATTCAGTCGAGGTCCATGAACCCATTCTACAGGTCATATTTCATTTTATAGGCTGTAGACGGTCCCTTGTGGATGAGATTCAAAGACTTAGAAAATTAATTTTGGACAAGACAAAAGGGATTCCATGGGGTGTAGACCATTTCATGGTTCATGGTTTTCACTATTATAGATGAACTATAGAGATTTAATTTTTGATATATTGGTTCTATGAATGGATAGGACAGTCTGTCATGTATTTCATAGTTCATATAAATGGTTTCATGGTTGAGATCCTGGTACTTGAAATTGGACATGATTTTTAACGAATGAGATTTCATGAGCTGTAAAAGGAACTACAGTCCATACATCCCTCCTATAGTCTCTGACGGTCCTTATTTTTCAAGGATATTTTTAATATTATTCATATCTTCAGTATTAAAATTACGTCGTCTCTGAGTTATTTGTAAGCCCTATAACTAATTTCTGTACTTCTAAATTCATTCATTCACTCAACACCCGAAAGCTTCTCAAGGATTTTCTCCAAAGATCATCTTGTTTCATCAATTCCAAGCTTCTTTCCCAATTTCAAGGCTAGGATTTACTTTAGGTATATGGGTATTTATTAATGGATTTCTTTCATCCATTAAGTCCAAAAGAATGTCCTATTTTTCTATGAATTTTCAATGAATAAACCTAGAGTTTTGATGATCTAGCATTGGGTTCAATTAATTTTATTTTTATTCATTCACATTCACATTATTATACATTAATTTATATTAATTTCATATTTTTAAGGTTTTAAATTCAAATTCTTCTCAATTTTATTTAGGGTTCATGAAATTCTTCGTGAATTCTTTCCATTAAAATTCAGTTGATATTGTTTTACATGATCATGCATGAACTTGTTAAGATACATGATTTTTAAACTTGATTTCCTATGAACCCGTACAATTTACCCTAATTTATTTTATTAATATGATCATGAATTGGTAAGGGTTTCATGCACGCTTTATGAAAATGATGAATTATGATTTAATAAAGTCTCTCAAGAAAGAATAAATAATGGGGATTTTCTCACTTATTCATGTATTCGTAATGATGAAAGGGTAATTCTCATATTATATGAATTATGATGAAATGAACTACTCTAGGAATATGGCTTTGCAAATCGAACTGGTAGTTAATTGTTGCTTTTCCATATGATATACATTAAGTGTTTATGATTTCTATTCCACTGGGATTTGACTTAGTACCGAGAGGACTACAAGGTGAAGGCTTGATACGAGAGTTCTAGTAGCAATCTCTAGTCTTATAACTATGTGCTACCATAGGTTATCTTAATTGACCTAACTAGTGGATCCACATATAATGTATTGTATGATCCATTTATAGGGTAGAGTCTACCTTGACAAGTAATCTCCTCCTTTTTTGTGTAGGAGAAATATTGAAATTTCATGTTATAGGTCGCATGGTCTTATTATTGGTTAAAGTTGATATCCCAAAAATGAGCAGTTTTCTTATGAATTATGCTCTTTTTAAGTTTTTCACTATGATTTTTAGATTTTATTGACCTTGCTCATGTCTTATTATCATGCTTTTCATAAATTTCTCATCATGTTTTCTAACTTGATCGATTGCACATCATGTTTTTCATGTATTACATTGTTCACATACTTGGTACATTTCAGCGTACTGACCACATGCTTTTTCTTATATTGTCTTATAATATAGGTGCAAATGCTCCTTTCATTTCGCATGTGGCTCATAGTAGCTTTACTTAGATTCAAAGTTGGTGAATCCTCATGATTCAAGGACATCATCTATGCTTTATTTAGAATTTTCTTTCATTTCAATTTTAGACTCTTGTTAGCTAGGGCCTATCCTAGTCACATCCTTAGGTTAGAGGCTTCCCAATATATGTTTGTCATTGAGTATGTTGTCAATTCAACTTATTTTTCTCATTTTATATTACTAGATTTCTTGGAATATTACTATGTACTTCCACATTATGATTTTTCTTTAATTCTATGTGCTTGTGTATACCATATGGCTAGCTTAGGGTTCCTCAGAATTTTGAGTATCGTGTTACGACTAGGAAATACATTCTGACTGTGACATATTGATAATGCCAATTGATTTAGCAAAAATTGTATACCTCTAATTATAGATAAATCATTAACTGTGAAGATAAATCTCTCAAAAAATTGATATGAGATGAATTTATTTAACATATAGCAATACTTATAAATATCAAGCCAACAAAGTTTGTCTATCAAAATTAGTTCAGAATCAGGAACTAAATAATTTTTATCTAAAATTTGAATGTGTGATGTCTAATTTAATTATTCCACTATACACAAAGATGAATATACAAAATGAGGTTGGAGTGAATGCTGGATTTTCTAGAAGAGATAATTGGCAGCTTAAAATTATGTGTGAAATGAATTACCTAGATCTTCGTTAAAAATAAATTTAAAGCTGAAGAGATAATTCATTTATAAAATATTACAAATTAATTATCAGGTGTATTTATTGTTCCTATGTTACAGCTATAAATGCTTCCGAAAGATGTTCTTGAAGGGCAATCACTGCACACCTAAAGCGTGATAGATCAATAGATTCTAAAGACAAAGCTCCTTGAAGAAGTAAAAGGAAAAAATGATCAAGATAGTCAGTATAATGAGGAATATGTTTTGAAAGAGCATTATGATGCAATACTTCATGAAATTTTGGCAAAGACTTAAGTATCTAAAAATGATTAAAATAAAAAATAAATAAAGAGATCTAGATAAGTTATATCGTTTTGGAATCAAGTCAAATGACCACCAATCTATCTTTTGATATGAAGTAGCACTTAATGTTATAGATGGTGATGAGTATGTAGAGTTCAAATTTATCATATATTGACAGATAAATGATTGGCCACATAAAGTGCACAATTCACGTATATTGTATTTCACTTAGAAAAGTGATGTTTTAGACTCATAATTTATAGATCAAGAGATGATATTAGTGGAATACAAGTGAATCATTATGCAAAAGTATAACCATAAGAAATAAAGTACGGCTTGTGCCTCGAGGCATAAAAGATTTTCGCAGAAGTTTTGACATTATCAAATAAAAATATGTTATGATGAATACAATTTTAAAAAAAAATTCAGTCTAACAATAGATGAAATACTTGAACATGTATAATGAATAATTATCATGTTTAACTAGAGAATAAAGGTCATATCAAAATTCTTGAAGCATTTAAAAGGTCTCAAAGTAATTTCATTGAGTAGCTCAATGATTGTGATATTGCTTAACATAAAGAAAGATCAATTCCAATCCCAAAAAAATAATTAAAATATATTATGTATTTGATGCAATTGGTGCATTCATAGATTGTTAATTGGACAAATAATGCTAGAAGATTATTTAATTTATATAATAAAATTATGTGAAGGGATTGTCACATTATTATTCAAGTTATGTCAAGAACAAGTGACTCAACACATCAAAGATGTGTGACTTTCTTTCAGAAGAAGAAACGAGCTTCAATAAAATTGAAATGTTCAATGTCTCAGTCATGAATTATTGGTTATCCAGATGCCGAGTATTTATCAATCAACATAAAGCTTAACTTCAACTGGATTATTTGTTTACATCTGGAGGCACAATAATATTTTGATATTCAATGAATCGAATATTATTAGTAACTTCTTCAAATTGGGAGAGATATATTCATCAATATAATGAAGCACCATGTATGAAAATAATGTTGCATATATAGCTCGATTGTAGGGATGATACATCAAGGGAGATCGACAGAATACATTTTATCAAATAATAATAATAATAATAATAATAATAATAATAATAATAATAACATGATCTTCAATAAAATGATAAGATAAAAGTATCAGATCAAGTGATAATTTTGCAGTCTTATTCAGTATGACATTGCCAAAATCGACATTTGAGAAGATATAAGATTAAAATACATCATCTCAGAGATATCAAGTAAAGCTTTTATCAGGTGTAATGAAATACACATTTATTCTTTTTCTTAACCATGATTTTGTCCAAATTGAATTATTTTAGTAAGGTTTTAAATAAGGCAATATTCAAAGTTTATTACAAGATTTATGTACTTTTCTTTTTCCTTTACTAGGTTTTTTCTATTGAATTTGTTGAGTAAAGTTTGTGTATATTTTATCCTCCGCAGATTTCACTTATGAGATTTTACTGGGTATGATGTTATTGTTATTATTGTTTAAAGTTTTAATGAGGCACATCATCTATGGACATTCAAGGGAGAGTGTTGCAAAACCATTGAATTCGTGAATTGTTCATTTTCTCAATATATGAACTATTTGCATTCATATATACATGACAATATTTGGTCACTGTTAGTCATCATTTTATCGGATGAAAAACTGAAGGGAGGAGGAAAAAAAAGAGTCCTCTCTTCCGAATATTTTTGTTAACAACCAAATAACAGTATGCTTATATAATTTCAAGAAGAGAGGAATAGAATAAAGAAGATGATTATTTTTCTAAAGTTACAGTGATTCTAATATAAAATAGTGAAGTAATTCTTATTTCACATTTCTAAATGGAATATGGTTTTTAGTTACAATTCCAGGTCCCTGAATCCAAAGATGCATATGGCATCTACTGTAATCGAAAGATTTGATGTAAATTATTCAAAACAAGACCAATGCCATGGCCCTCTTCATGGTAATAAATTCTTGTAGAATCAACTGACATTGTTTGATGCCTTTTCATGTTTATTAACATGCAAACCAACATTGCTTTGACTTGAACTTAAAAGTGAAAACAGTTCTAGTTTCAGAAGGATGTGATGTATTAGTATTGTTGCTTTAAACTTTTGAGAGATCATCTAGAGCTAAGAGAAAAATCAACAGAATAAAATAAGACAGTAAATCTGCAAAAATTTTAAAAACGACTCGAAAAGTTTTATTATGGGAGAGCCACAATCAACAAAAAGTGTGTGAGACTCTATACTTTTGACACATAAGATAGGTGGTCCCACTTGCTTTCTTTTTCAAATGAAAGTAATTAACAAGAGAGAGACGACATTTATATAAGAGAGAAGTGTCAAAAATACTTTTGAATTTGTCATAAATTATTAGTTTCATTCTTAAATTATTGATAGGTTTAAAAATATTCTTTAACTTGGCGAACCAAGCTTAATATATCCTCGAACTTGGTACGAATTATTAGTTTCATTTCTAAATTATTAATAGACTTAAAAACACTTCTCAACTTGGCAAACTAAGCTTAGATGCATCCCTCCCATATCACGTGGCATAACAAGTGAGTACAATTTATTTAAATCACGTCAAAGGTTAAAAAAAGACCACATTAATCTTAATTTTCTCTTTTTTAAAAAAAAATAAAAAAGTTCCTTCAATTTTTAATTTCCAACTACTAGAAGACATTCCTTCTCCCATTTAATCTTTCCTTCATTATTGATGACCACAAAGCAAGATCTAATTTTTTTATTCTCATTTTTAATTGCTTGATTCTCTTTCTTTTCCTGTTTTGTTTATGATTATTTTTTGTCAATGTGGACCTACGGTAACATTAAAAATATCATGGTTGGATGACAATCTCGTAAGAAAATTTGAGATTGTAAAAGTATGGCAGCAAATGAAGCTAGACAAAATTTCAAATCAAAATTTAATAAATTACAGAAACATGAAGTTGATGAGTGTTTTTAAGCCTATTAATATTTTTGGGACAAAACTAATAATTCATGTCAAGTTCGAGAATGTATTTAGTTCGCTAAGTTGAGGGGTGTTTTTAAGTCTATCAATAGTTTAGGCACGAAGCTAATAATTCGTGTCAAGTTAGAAGGTGTTTTTAGTACCTCTCTCTTTATATAATAATATAATAAATTATTTTAAATAAATATAAATTTACTTATGTAATAAATCTAAATATAATAAATTTGAGAACTTGTTTTTTTCATTCGTCATATTTTTGCAATTATCTTCTCTTGCCAAAATTTCAAATTAAAAAATGAAAAGATATGACCTTATTTTGGTACATATATATCATCAATTAAAAAAAATTATAAGCAATTGAGAGTGCCTTGTATTATTCTTTTCAATATTCTTTCCCCATACTTTTTCATATTTATTTTTCCAAAAAAAAAAAGTATTTGTTCAAGAATATAGTCATAGGAAAATACAAGAAGTTTCTTCCAATATTCCCTCCAATTAGAATGAAGGAAATAATATTTCTATGTTGATAAATGTTTTTCAACGAGTGATGGAAGGGTTCTCAAAAGCAGCAAAAACCTCGATATTTTTTAAATTTAATTCGATTTTATTTTACGTTTTGAAAATAAAAATAATTTGGTTTGTTTCTAATTTTACATTTTAAAAATCAATAAAACAACATACCCAATATAATTCACTTTTTTTAATTAATTTTTTTTATTATTTTTTTTTAGCAAAACAAAATTCATAAAAACTAGACTAAACTAAATATATGAATATATAGTTAAAAATTACAATCACACACATACACATGCGGTATAAATAATTGCTCAAAACGAGTTATGTATGTACATTAAGAAAAATCTAATCAGTGATATATATGCATTGAGATAAGGCTCATTAAAGAATAACTTCTCATTTTTCAATTTGAAACTTTCATAAAAGAAAATAATTGCACAAATATAATAAATGGAAAAAAAAGTAAAAATAATAAATTCTTAAATTTAGACTTAGATCTAGATTTATACATAAATAAATAAATTTATATTTTTTTAATATATTTGGTGAACTCACATGTATCTACCTTCTCTCTTATTCATTACTTTTAAACATAATAGAACCTCGCACAACTTTTATTGGTGTCTCAGCAGATAATTGATATAGCTGACATCCCGAGGAAATTCCAAAAGACGCGCTCCTTGCAACATAGACAAATGCCCTCCAGGCTCAAGTCAATTAAACTAGTAACACACTTCCCTCGTACCAAACAAAATCAAGCTACCAACTTACATTTTTGCAATCTCACGACCACCCATTGTATAAACTCTACACACACCGACACTTACATACTTCATACAAAAAATTTAAAATTTGTCAAGTGATTGCATACACACTCAAATTTTTAAGCTCACGCTAACTTGACCATTGTGGTGCACACCCCGTGCAGGCTAATATTTTTGGGGTGGAAAGGGGAAAATACCCAGTACGCAAACAACAGCCAAAGACAGCAGTGTATAATCATTTCCACTGGCACTCAGCAGAAGTTCATGGTTAGATCCCCACTGAATTTCAGCAATTGTAGCTGACAGTACCAGACCATTCTATGAGCAGCCAAAGACCATTTCACACAGGCACATCTTAGGAGAAAAATAGCTCTCGCCTGGCTATATAACATTAGCTAGCACAAGTGTAAGGACACTACGGCAGAATAATTCATCTATAGTATCAACTACAACACTTCATATACTCGACGTCATAACATTAGGACATTTGCAGCTAATGTAGGAACAGCATATAATAATCATTAAGGGTACAGCAAATCCAGAAGTGTCAAATTAGGCAAGTCTCCACAATGCTTCAAATTAATCAGCTCAATATTCAGAACCATGTTGTACACAGAGGAAATCTCACTGACACTTCATGTCTTCAGGCAAGAGAACTGGCGCATTTGCAAGGAAGACCTCATTCTCGTTAAGATGGCACTGCACAGAAAGATGCACTAGATTAAGCACCCAACCACAAACAAACAAATAAGCAATAAATACATAACCCACAGAAGACTATACCTATACCTGGATAAAACCCAAAAGGAAAAAACAATGAAGATGAATTATGTCCACTTTTTGTACCATATCACATAAAACTTCTTTTTTAATCAGCAAGATGAACACTATTGGCCCCACATCACAAACCACTTAGGGAACGTACTACTCATGGAAACATACATCTACTCCTCTCCTCCTACCAAAATACCTATGAGGATTCTAACTTGTGACCTGTACCAATCACAAATCCCACATTGTAGCAACTTTCTGTCTACCAAAGTCAGGGATATTATCCCTAGCCATTGTGGGTACTTTCCACAATCAGATTTGTCAAAGAAAAACCAAACATCAAAGTAGCCAACAACAAAGCTTCAGAAGTAAGCATCAGGGAAGACGTACTGTACGTAGAAGTATCAATCTGCTCAGGAAGTTCTTTAATATCCACTTCAAACCTCTCCTGAACCTACAGTTGGTGAAAAGCACAAGGAAATGCTATGAATATGGCTAGCATTATTAGGCATAACAGTGAAAATATGAGGGTCTGACTCTCAACCTGATTGAGAACTTCAGAATCTGATGCAGATGACACAAAAGTTATGGCAAGCCCTTTAGTTCCAAATCTACCAGCTCTTCCCACCTATCAATATTATTCAAGAACAAAGAATAAGACTATTTGAACAAGATCCAAACCTAAAACAATGAGCTGCAAAGACAGGCAAGACATACTCTGTGAAGATAAGTATCTGCAGAATCTGGCATGTCATAGTTAATAACAATGTTCACCCTTTCAATGTCTATGCCTCTACCAACCAAATCAGTTGCCACAAGAATTCTCTTGTGCCCTTCCTTGAAACCCTTATAGCGTGTCAGTCTACCAAGCAAAGGCAAGAATTAAACTTAAAACATAACATGTAAATAAAAAAATGTCAACAGCAGCATAACATGATTAATTCAGATAGATGTCAGGTTAGAGGGAATGACATATCCACAAGTTAATAACTCCACAAGAAGAGAGAGATTGGAGTGAGATGCAAAAACATTAAAAATTGCTTCGGGTCCTTGTTCTTGTCACACACAACTAATACCACAATACTTGAGTGAAAAAGTGATCTTGTTGAGAACTGGCAATCAAATTGACACTACACTTCTCACAGATAACGTATCAACATTTCTTGATGCTGATTAAGCATAGACGGCATAGGCAGATAACATAAAGGAGTTGAACACAAAGTTAGACAGACCTTTCTTCTTGACTCATGCCAGAGTGGATGCAGATAGATGGAAAATTACACTCCACAAGTAACTTGTTCAACTCTGCTGCTCTGCTCACACTCTTGACAAATATAACAACTTGGTTGAAGTCCAAAGCATCCAATAGGTCATTCAGCTTCCGGTTTTTCTCCATTTCACTCAATTTGATGTAGTGCTGCCATCAGATAGAAGCAACTTAAGGAATATTGTGATAATTAAAAAATGATAAAAAGATCTGGCTTCGAAGATGTACCTGTACAAGTCCGTGCAGGGTCAACTTCGCCTCGTCATCAACATAAATTTCCATTGGCTGAAAGGAATAAAGGTCATAGTAAAGGATATTAGGAGCTTCGTGAGCTAATGGAATCTGATAATGAAATGAACGATGGATGAAGATCCTCCATCTGTGAATTATCTCCTTGCAGCTTTAGAGTAAAAGCACCCAACTAGTCCCCATTCTTGCTCAACGTGTTTCTACAGCGCTTATCAAAATGCTTCCATAAGAACTCCAAGCATCCAAGCCCAGGTTATCCAATTTCGACTAAAGACCTTCCCCTCCCCTCTTACATCTTTAACTATAGAGACAAGAACATGGAAGACAAAGATTGAAGCACAAACTCAAGACAATGAAGAACTACAAGCTTAAAGGAACAACTAGCAGTTCAGCACAGCAACCAGCTCCCAAGACACCTCATCTTTGTTCTCTTCCCCGGTAAAATTAAGTTTAGACAAAGATTATACCAAATAAATTCACTACTACCGTCTGCAGAAAGCTGAAATTATGGAAATACGGTAGACTGCTAAATTCAAGAACTGGCCACAGGACATTACATCTTGCATGAATTTCTTGCAAACTGGACGAATTTCCTTGCTGAGAGTTGCAGAAAACATCATGACTTGCTTGTCATGAGGAGTCATCTTGAAGATTTCCTGCACGTCTCTCCTCATGTCTGCATATGTAACAGATGTACTTGAGAAAAGAACTACCAAAAGTAAAAAGATGATAGGAATTTTAGCAGGAGTTGGAAAAAAAGGGTTGACTAAAGACATACCAAGTGATTCAAGCATCTTGTCACATTCATCTAGTATAAAATGCCTCACATTCCTCAAAGACAGGTCCTTATCTCTTGCCAATGCAAGTACTCTTCCAGGAGTTCCAACAACAATATGAGGGCATTCATTCTTCAGCAGCTCCTTGTGGATTTTAATGTTGACACCACCATAGAAAACAGCAACCTTGATATCAGGCAGATAAGTGCTGAACCTCTCAAACTCGTGACAGATCTGCAGATAGTGTAGTGAATTAGCAGATTTAACATTTGTCCAGTAAGTCGTGGAAAATTAGGCAATACTCTTAACATTGTGTGAATGTAAAAGCAGAAATTTTCAGATCAGTACACATACCTGATAAGCTAGTTCCCTAGTGTGACACAGAACCAGGGCAGCAACCTGACCAGCAACCGGTTCAATCTGTTGCAGAGTTGAAAGGACAAAAACAGCAGTTTTTCCCATTCCAGATTTAGCTTGGCAAATAACATCCATTCCCAGGATAGCTTGTGGAATGCATTCATGTTGCACTGAGGAAGAACCAAATACATTGGAGGCAACAAGACCTCACTTTCAGTTTAAAAATTTTACCATTGTACATCTCCAAATTAGTAGTGATAGGAGTAATTTACCTGAAAACATATATTAGAAAGAACATGTCAAGAACATCATAACTAAATCATGGTATAGTATAACAAAAAAAGTTGTGAGAACTCCTCAAATTAGCACACTCCAGAAACCCCAAAAAATACTGAACCTAAAAGAAAAAATGGAGACCAAACTCTGCTATAGTATGTATTTCTTACAACTTGCAATAATAGGTTCTCTCCCGTGACATATGTTACGTAAAAAGCTAACAAGCTCAACATAAAATAAAGGATGAGTCCACAAGTGCATAAATGTTAATGCAAGCCAAAATAAAAGGTTCAGTAGACAAGGTTAGACCTGACAATCACAATTGCATTAATGCCAATGTCCTTTTACAGGCTCCAGTTACATAGAAAGATAACAAGCTCAGCATAGCCTTGCATAGGAGATGATCTCAAATAAGAGGTTATGAAGGACATGAATCAGAATAGAAGGTTATTTGTTATTTATGTAGTCAAGTGTTGTCTCAATTTTTGAATACTGTTAGTCATAATATTGAAACGAAGGTTTTCCGAAAACAACCTCTCTATCTCTATGAGGTAGTGGTAAGGTCTGTGTGCATTTTACCTTCCCTGTACCCCACTTGTGGGATTCCACCGGGTATGGTGGTGGTTGTTGTTAGTCATAATATTACTCTTGCAGTTTCTTGTCCTTTGAGTCAAGTTTACTATCTATTTTTCAATTTTTGAGCTGAAAGTCTATCTAAAAGTCTTTCTACCTCCAAGGTAGTGGGAAGATTTGTGTATATTCTAGCCTCCCTAACTCCAATTGGTCGGATGTGTATGATGTTGTAATATATGCATAATAGGGAAGAGTGATGAGCTAATCAAATCAGACGATTACGCCTCAATAACCCAGTAGAAGTCCACTATATGGCTTCTCTATATTCCATAAGAAATATCTATTCATGATGCAGACAAATAGATTGTCATTTAGGGTGTTTGTCTCAAGATGTTTTTGATGAAAACTGTGCCTTCGAAAATAAGTGTGTTTTTAATTCTCTTCATGTTTGGTATCGTAAGGTAAAAAACATACCATAGAAATTTGTATATAATCTAGACAGACAAATATTACGAGAGGACACAATCAATATGAAATGTCACTTGCTAACTTGTTTTTCTTATGCCCCCTAGGGAGTATTTTACTCTTTTCCAAGGAACTTATTTTCCTAGAACATTTTCCATTAAAATACCCAAACGAACATAAAACATTTTTTGAAAAATATTCCTCTACATACCAAAACACCAAGTTTCTCAGACACCTCAATTTTGATGTTGCACCCAGTCGACATGACATGGGTGTGGGTGTGGTTGATCAATCGATTTTGGGTACTTTGACCAAAATCGACGGGAAAAGTATGGACAGTTTTAATAATCTCTGTAATCAATCCAAAAACTAAGGTGAAATTGAAGAAAATGGAATACTTTTTACATAGAAATTTCTATATCACTCCTTTTCCTTTAAACTCCTTCCATGATTTTCCTCAAGTTCTCCACGTAATATCTCATAATTTTGATTTTACCATTCTATTTTTCGATATTTTAATTATTTTTAGGCAAATCCCAGACCGGCATCCACACATGAATCCATATCCTCAAATCTAAAAAATTAGATCATGAAGGATCCGACCTCTAGATCCGCACCCAAGTCCAAGCAACTCGGCCAAAATACACCCTCAATGTAAAATAGGAGTCCAGTAGAACTAGATGTATCTAAATCCTAACACTTACCCATAAGCATGTACTACAAGACAAAAAGAATAGATTTTTGCAAAAATTTTCAAAAAGGAATTGGACACGACATAGAACTAATGTGATCCTGCTTCTAGTGGCTTTTTTCTTCTATTTATCACAGAAAATCTCCCTCCCTTTTTACTTGATTCAGAAACAAGAGAAAGCTACGCATTCCATGCCTTGCACTCAACCTTAAATGCTTGTACTCAACTAGTCCATATACCAAGGATAGTAATATCTTGGTGAAATCAGCAAACAAGTACTTATTTCTTCTTGCTTGTCAGCTTCGGAGAAACAAGGTTACACATGAGTAAGAAAACGCTCAGAACGGTCCATACTACAAATAAGTTTAAAGAATAGTACTCCCTCCGTCCCATTTTATATGACCGCCTTTGATTGGCACGGTGTCTAAGAAAAAAGGTAGTACTCAAAAACTTGTGATCTAGAACAATCCTTAGATATTTTTGTGGCTGAGATTTACTTCTTTAAGGGTAAAAAAAGAAATCTTAAAATTAAATTATTTCCGATAATAGTAAGATAACATTCTTTTTGGGACGAATAAAAAAAAAGAACTGCCACATATATTAGAAAAAGCTTAATATCACTTTTTCACATGATAGTCTGAAAATTTAAGTTCAGAAGGACCAAAATGCCCAGATACAAGGTAACTTGCCTTCGGAAGGATGCTCAAACCCAGAATCAACAATAGCACGTAACAACTCTGGCTTTAGAAGAAAGTCTCTGAAACCTGAACTGTGAATCCCAACATAACCCCTGCATCCGCCGAGAAAGACCAGAAAATTTAACATAAATTAAACAAAATTCCAAGCTTGATGAAGGACAATCAAAAGGGGTCAAAACAAATACAAACACAAGAACATAGAAAAGAACAAAAATCTATCAACCAAGCCTCCTCCAACTATATGAATCCTCCATATTACAAGATACTCTGACCGGTTTCTTTTTATTACTAAACCAAAATTTCTTCCTAAAAATATGTTTAACCCTACTGCAGCTCAATCATAAAAAAATAAGGTTTGGCTATGTTAATCCTCTATATCTCCACTCTATCTAGGCCAATTAGATTACATGCCAATAATGAGAGGACCAAATAAAAGGGTTATTTTGCAAAGCAGTGAAATTTTAAAAGCAGATAAACCACTCTTAACATAAAAATACAGAAATAACCCAAAAAATAAATAAATTGGTGTAGTTACTCATTAAAACCTATATATTTCAAGGATAAGGAAGTCAAGAACACAGACAAACAAATAATGAAGATATAAACAGAACATATTTCAGCAGATAATTCACCCTCCATAAATACGAAAGCAAAAGATAAAGTACAAACTTAAATCAATGAACTAACTAGTGAGAATTAATAATGCTTGAAAATATGCTTCATGAAATTTCAGAAAATAGTACCAAAAAATACAACAGACTAAAAATAATAGCCCTGATATAAGCTTGAACTAAAATTAAAATATTTTCCAATGTATACTAGTTAGGAAAAACAGAAAATTTAATGCTAGCGCGAAGATCTCACTTTTTGGCCGATTCGCCGTTGACTTTTGTGGCGGAATCGGGGATTTTTTCGTCGTCTTCTTCATAATCGAGAAGCTCCTCCTCATAAGCATCGTTCTCCTTGTTTTCTCCCATATTTAGCTGTAATATTACTACTACACATCAAATATACGCCAGATCCAATGACACAGAGATCAGTATTCTAAAATCTAAGTAAACAATTACTAAAACAATATTGAGTACGTGTATAAAAAGAGAGATTGATAATTAAGTTGCTTTTACCTTAGAGGAATCTCAGAGAAAAGTTGATCTTAGTGGGGGAAATAGGGTTAGGATTTGAGAAGCTGCAGGAAAAAAGTTAGGAAACACAAAAATGTACGAGAGCAAAGAGAGATAGGGTTTTGTGATAGTTATAGAAGAAGGGATGCTGAAATTTTGTTGACGATTTTATCCTTGGCTCCTTCAAGAAATACGAATTAGTACCTAGTCGGTTTAGATATTTTAGGAATTTTTCCTTCTAAAGTAGTCCCTTTCTTTTACCTTGGAGATGTTCTTTGGGCCAAAGGAGAGTTCATATATTTATTTATTAATCATAGAAGTTATAGGGAAATTTTACACAATTTTACATAAAATACTCATTAAATGTAATAGTGTTGATTTTTTGCTCTCCGTAAAAAAAGTTTTAGAAATATTTCCTTTTTTTCTTTCAATTTGGAATTAAACTACACCTTTAACGCGAGCATTTTTATAAAATATTTTTTTGTAAGGGGCAAAATATGAATACCACCTCCTATGGGGTATTTTGGAACATAACTTGAAATTTTATATATACAGAAAAAAGTAAAAGATTTACTAAAGAAATAGTCCATATTTTTTAAGGAAAAATTATGCTAATAAGCAAATATATTAGCTATAATTTGAATTAATTACGGCTCGCAACAAATATTTATCTGTAATTACAATTTGAGTTTTGTATAATTCGCATAATTTATACAAATGTTGTGAACGATTATACAAAAGTTATGTGTGAATCAAATTATATAACGAAATATACAAAACAGTATGAATTGTATTATGAATTATGCAAACGTTATGCACGAATTACATAGTAAAATATATAAACACTATACAAAAACTACGAATTGTATAACGAATTATATAAATATATACAAATATTGCGTGAATTATACAAACGCTGTTATAACTATAGTTACAAAATGTAACTATCCAAACTATGACTATGAAGTGTAATTAAGATATTTTTAAATGGTATATACGAAAATTCTTCTTTTTTTAATTACAAAAAGTAGCCTATGAAGGTCATGAGCTCAATATAACTCAAATCAGCCCGAGTCCATTAGGTCCTTTTGGCTCTAATTAGTGCAAGGACGAATTTTACCCTTTTTTATTCCTTTTTTCGGCATTTAAAAAAAATATTTTATATTTTATTTTGTTGTAGTTCTTTTTATATATAAGAAGAAAATTTTTCTTTTTAATTTTTTTTTGTATTTTTTGGTCTGTTTTATTTTTTATTAAAAAATTATTTTATTTTTAT
>JAOTQJ010000102.1:10633101-10659848 GCA_025642045.1 Solanum sejunctum
TGGAATTATGAAATCCTCTTCTAGGCATGTTTTACAACCCCCCACCCCCCCGCCCACCGGAAAAAAATAATAATTTAAAATTTTATATTTTAAAAAATTAAATTTTAAAAATATTATTTTTATTCTACACCTACACTTGACCGTTTGTAAGTTCGAGAGTCAGAATCGAATTCCGAGTTGAAAGTTGTATGTCGGGTCCCAATTTAGAAGTTGGATCATAGGACTGATTTGGGATCAAATCCCAATTTAGAAGTTGAATCTCACATCGAGTGTCTGATTTAGTTTTATGATATAATAAATTAATAAAATGTCTTCAACATTTTTCATCCAAAAATAGACTAAAATATTTTATCCATATTAAATTTTGAAAGTAGAGTACTATTTGCTCATGAAGATCTGGGTAAAATAGTATTTTATCCAACCCACTTTTACTTTTACCCATATAAAATATGAACGGGCTGAATTATTACCCATTTTATGTTGATCCATCTTCAACCTGCCCAAATTTAACCCAATCCATCCATTTGCCAACATTAGATAAAGGGTTCAAATAAACAAGAAAAATCTGGGTCTTGCAGTTTGAATGGCTGCTAAATTGACTAACCTTGATAGTCATCAACTGTCAGATTGCGTGCCCGTAATCCTGCAAATCAAGCATATAAATTTAGGGAAAAACTCCAATTGAAGTTCTGGTATGTCCATCCACTTACTAGTGCAAATGTCCTATCATCAGTTAATTTAGTGCTCTGGCGTACTGTAGTGTTGTGATTTATATTCAATTGATTCACTTTCTTTCAGTGTCATGACTTAATGATCCTTGGGGAAAAAATACATCCATTTCACTCTATTCTGAGTCAACATTTTACTCAAGCATTTGATTTTTTTTTCCCTTATAATGAAGAAATATCCTGTTCGTATCTGGCGCTAACTGAGTTAGCGACTTGGTGCACAGGGTAGAAATTGTGGAGAGCATGGGCTGCACTTCTAGCCTTCTCCCAACTTAAATTCCACGTTTTCTCTACATCAGATTTGAGCCCGTATATGCACCTAAACGACACATGAGTATTGTGTCCTTACCAGTAAACCAAAACCCTGGGGCTACTCAATCATTAGTCTTTCAGGAAAAATTAGATTTCTCTAAAACTAGTGTTTCTCTAAGTTTCACGCATCCTAAAACTGACAAACAAATTACTAATCAAACTAATAAAGCTCTTGGCAAATGAAAAACCTATAGGTGTATCCCTTTGCTTCTCTTGTGCTCAAATCTTATAAATTTTTATGGATGTTGAGAGTGGTAGATCTTGAGATACCTTCAGTAAAAGCAAAATAACGTCTAAATTAAGCAACACTTTGTCAATCGCCAAAAAAATATTTCCAAAACTTAAAAAACAGAAACTACAACTATATTCTTTGATTAATATTTTGGGCCTTTAAATACGTCCACAACAAGATAAAACTTCCATGTACTTATTCCAAAGATATAAAGAACATCAAAATCCCATCATCCTCCGACCAAGTTTTCAATCATAACCCAATGGAATTGCACCATCTTTTTTCACATTCGACATGAAGGAGAGTAAAGAAATGCAAATGAGTGTTAAGGATTACCGTGAGAGATACTAGAGGGACAACCAGATTTACAGTAACCGCATGGGCTTCTACGGCGACCAATATCAACCACCACAGAATCGCTTCCGTTGTTACTATTGTTGTTGCTGCTGCTGGCTTCACTTCTCATCTTCTTTTCCTCAGACATGTTAGACCTTTATTCAATCACCACGATTTCTAGGTTTTCAAAGCAATTACAAAGCAAAGCCAATGAAACCGGATAATTCTGCTGTCCAATATAGAATTGATCTGCGAAATAAGAAAAAACTAGTTTAGATTTGGTTCTCTGAGAAGCTGAGATGGTTTTGGACAGATAAACATTAGCTGGAATTGGAAGTCGTAGGTCCTTCGTTGACAAAAGAAGGATTGGTAATGGAATATGCCTATTTTCGTTTCTCTTATTGCGTGCTTCCTGTGCACTTGCTTCTTCGTGGCCAGGCCAGGCCGGGCCGGGCTGTTACAGATTTTTTTAAAAAAAATATATGGGGTGAATGCGAATTAGGATTTTTCTTTTTAAAATTTTTGTACAAAATTAGAACGTATAGGAGATTAGATATTGTGTATAACCTTGTGGAAACCATAAAAAGAATAGAAAATTCATTTGAAATTTGATTTCCTTCTTCGGTAAAATCCATTTGCAGATTCATTCTCTCTCCGTCAATTTTCAG
Source organism: Solanum sejunctum (assembly GCA_025642045.1). Lineage (NCBI taxonomy): Eukaryota > Viridiplantae > Streptophyta > Magnoliopsida > Solanales > Solanaceae > Solanum > Solanum sejunctum. The sequence continues at coordinate 10,635,378 of JAOTQJ010000102.1, forward strand.
TTTTTCAATATTATTTTTTTCCCAATTTAAAATCTGTAGTTCATGGTTTGATGTTAAAATTGAATTTTTTTTAATGATAATATAGTGTTGTTGGATCTTCCTTGATTTATATGTACTCGAAATGTGGAGTTATGGGGTATGCATCTGATGTGTTTGATGAAATTTCCATGAGAAATGTGGTTTATTAGATGTCATTATAAAAAAAATGAATAGAGAATGGGGAGAGTGGTAAAGGGTTGGAGTCTATTATCAAGTTGTTTAGTCGTCTATTGGAGCCTATTATTTGTACACAAGTTATATTCCACAACCTAATTCAAAATGTCAAATGGCTCACTGTATAATTGTGTGAAGGTACATTACTAACAGTGAATTTATGATTTCCATCATGGGAAAATCTAGAAACATATTGTTTACTGAAACATTTTGGAATATGATTTTACCAGTTCCAATTTCTACATTTGCAATAAATCTTGGCAAGAGCAGCCATGTAATCATCAGACGTTGATCCATAAGCATTTGCAGATATTAGAACCATTGATCACATTGAAAGTAGATTCTGAGATCTTGCTACTCCTTAAATTTTCCTACAAACTATTGTGTTAATTAACATGTTTTTTCTACCATTCATGGTTGTTTCCGTAAAATCAAAGTATCAACTGACCTTTACTTCTAAAATTGAATAAAAGTCCCATTTGATCTAACATTAGGTAATGCATCAGCTTATCCAAGTGGCTTCTAGGAATCTTTGTCCAACTACTATCTAGGCTTTTGCCCTGCAAAGTCCAACTACAGGCTCGACACTTCCATATTCCTTCAATCAGACATTAAAAAATGATTGCAAAAATTGCATGTTGTGCCTAATGCATGATGAAAACAAAGATGATTTAGCTAAGTGGTTCCAAAACAAGTGAAGTTGTTATTTTTTAACACTTCGTATTGGACTACTGGTGGATATCTATGTCTACTACTAGAATATACCTAAACAATCACTTGGAAAAAGCAATGTTATTATAGCATCGGTTCTTGCCAGCAGATGAACACAAGTAGTGGCATATTAGTTCTTTTCTGGATCACCACTATCTTTAAACATGTTATAAGCTTGTCTCGTGACTGATCGTGGTTGTGTATTTTTTGATCTTGAGATTATCCAAAATATTAGTTTACAGTTGCAAAATATTAATACTACATTGTTTAAACATTTTGTTGATTTTCTTATAGGAGATTGTGGAATTTGAAGACAAATAAAATCAAATATGTTCATCTTTTAACGTTGTCTTTATTGAAAGAGATGATCAAATATCTTCACAAGCAAATGAAGATACCAATGAAGTTATAGAAATTGAGCAAGGAAGACTTACTTCTAAAACTTGGCGATATGTTAAAGCAGTGAAGGTTGATGGTGTCCGCTATAGTATATGTAAGTATTGTGGTGGTCGTATAAAATCAACTCAAAATTGTGGGACAAAATCTATGTTTGAATATATTCGTAGATGTCGCAAAAAGCTAAGTAATTTGAAAATTGAGGATGGTTCAAGGATAACTGATGGTAGTACACCACATTACTTTGATCAAGATATATCACGTAGAGAGCTTGCTTATGCCATCATTTTGCATGAATATCCACTATCCATTGTTGATCATGTGAGATTTAGAAAGTTTGTATCTAGTCTCCAACCTTTATTCAAAATGGTGTCAAGAAACACAACCAAGAATGATATTTTTGAAGATTTTGACAATTTAAAATCTAAAACGTCCAAATTATTAGAAACACTTACAAGTAAAATTGCAATAACAAATAATATGTAGACTTCAGACAACAACAACAACAAAAGATTCATGTCTATTACAGCTCATTTTATTGACGACTTATGGAGGCTTCAAAGTCATATTTTGAGGTTTGTTTATGTTCTTACTCCTCATGATAATGATACATTGTGTGGTGCATTGCTCAATTATTTATTAGAGTAGAACCTTAAAAGAAAAATATCAACAATTACAGTTGATAATTGTAGCGTTAAAATGCTATGATGAAAACCTTGTTAAATGAGAAACTTTGTAAAAGAAATTTGTTGTTGATAGGTAAATTTTTCATGTTGATTGTGCTCCACACATCTTGAGTTTAATTGTGCAAGAAGGGCTTAAGGTGATAGAGATAGCATTAAAAATGTGTGTGATAGTGTCTTATATTGGATAGCATCATCAAGTAGAATTGATAGGTTTGAAGAATTTGCACGATTGCTACATATTTCCTGTACCAAAAAGTTAGAGTATGATTGTCCAACTCATTGGAACTCAACATTTCTAATGTTGAGAACAACGATAGAATACAAAGACGTATTTCAGAAGTTGAGTCTAACTTATGTCAATTATCGTTGTTTTACAACTAAAGAGCAATGGAGTGAAGCAGGAGATGTTTGTGATAAGTTGAAGCTTTTTTATTAAATTACAGAATAGTTTTCAGGAATTCAATATCCTACTTCAAGTCAATACTTTTCTACAGTTTGTGAAGTCAAGCTCGAATTAGAAGCATGGGTTAAGGATTTTAATCCTTTGATTAGCAATATAACAGTGGCAATGTTAGTAAAGTTTAAGAAATATTGGGATGATATGCATATATTCATGGGAGTAGCTGCTATTTTTTATCCAAGATACAAAATGAAGTTAGTAGAGTTCTATCTTCCACTAATTTATGGTGAAGAAGCTTCAACGAAAATTCAAAAAGTTAGAACTCATTCTCACGATCTATTTCAAGAGTGTAGGAGCAGAATATTTGCTCCACATGAGTTAATTGAAGTATCTATTTCAAATGAAGGAATTGATCTTCTGGAGAGTGATCGACTGTCAAGCTTCGATATATTTGTTGCTTTGAATAGTGCAAATACGGAGAAATGATCAGAGTTGGATATGTATCTAAAAGAAAGTTTATTGCCTTGAACTCCATCATTTGACAATTTAAGTTGGTGGAAGACAAACGGATTGAAATTTTCTACTTCACAAAAGTGGCTCGTGACCTCTTAGCTATTCCAGTATCTATTGTTGCTTCTGAGTAAGCATTTAGCACTAGTGGAAGGTTGATTAGTTCGCATCGCAGTAGACTTCATCCTACTACTTTGGAAGCTTTGATGTGTGCTCGCACTTGGTTATGGAACGAAATAAATGGTAAATAACTTTTCAATGATTTGTTATTTAATAATTTTTCTATTCTTATTACTTTGACAATATACTTTTCTTCTTAGGTTTGACGTGAAGCATCGATAGAGTTTCATGTCCGACCTTACTTGATGAAAAAGAAGAGCCGGATTCATGTTTGAAAACTTTGCCTCTGTCCAGGACAACAATGGCTTGTAGCAAATGGTAAACAGGTTTATCCTCTAAAAAATGACTATTTGTTCTCAAAGCTTATAGCAAATGGTAAACAATTTGCTACTTTTCTTGAGTTGTATGTGAAACACCCCACATGTGCTTCAGAATGCGCTATATCATAATTTCCATATATCTCAAAATATGTGCGTAATTTCAAAAATTCAACTTTATATTCTCGATCATAGGGCAAAATTGAGTGGGATATGGATATAACCTTAATTTTAGAAGACCCGTAGCAAGAAATAATTTTCACTAATTTTTTATTTCGAGTGGCTATTCGCGCATTGGCCATGACGCGCCAGGTGCGCGGAGCAGTGTATTTGGTCAGGCGCAAGCAAACTAGTGTATTATTTTTCTTGATTTTTTTATTTTGGCCAAGGGCATTAGGGTTATAGCCCCATGCCCACTTAAACGTGAAATCATCTATACTTAGTCATTTTTCAACTCTATAACTCACAAATCCTCTCTCAAACCCCTTTAAGACTCTATCAATTCTCTCATTCAAATCTAAGAAATTCAAGCTCAACTTTGGGACTCAAGAACTCATATTAAGCTATAAGTCTACTTCAAATTCACCTTAAAGAATTCAAAGTTTAAGGTATGTGGGTTTCATCCATTGGGTCCTTTCACCCATGGAGCCCAACCTTCCCTTTTCATGAAAATTACATGTTTTCAAGTTGTATAAGCTATGAGTATCTCTTATCATGGATTACAAATATAATTTATGTTGGGTTTTTATGAAGTATTGATTGATTGTGCATGACTATCTATTTCGAGCTTATCCCATGAATTGATTTTGTTTATTGAGACTATGCATGCTTTGAGCTATGAAACTATAAATTATCATGAGCTTTTGTAATAGATTTCAAGGTACCCTACATAAGGGTTTTACTACATGTCGGTGGGTTGAATTTGAATTAAGTTTATTCATCTTATTTCACTCATGAATTTCATGATTTTGAACAAGTATCAGAACCCACTATGTGTTTGATAAAATGCCATGACAAGAATTCTCAAGTTACTGGTGATCTATTACACGATTTACAAGCCAAGTGACTTCATGATGATTAAGGGCTTTCAAGCATGTATTGAATTCATGAAAAGTATCTATGATTTTACAAGTGTCAAGTTAATCCCTATTTCAAGATTTTTACCTCTTGTGAGCCATTCATGTCAAATCAAGGGTTCATGTATGATTATGATCTACTTAATGTTCAGGTTAGGTTCACTACTAGAGGTCAAGTATGTTTATGAGCTACTCAAGTCATGTTCTTACAATCTATTCATGTTATGATCAAAGTGTGATTATTTCAAGTATTCCGTAGGATTTGACTTAACACCGATTGAGGCTTAAGATAGGGGCTCAACTCAAGGGGTCCTTATATAAAGTCTTTAGTCTCTAAATTATATGCCACCATAGGATTATGATTATTACCCTTGCTATACTACTGGATACATCTAGTTCATGTTATCATGTTTGGTGTACCTTAGCAAGTAGACCACACTTCGCCGGGGGATGTCATGCCCAGTCACCTGAACCGAGGGGGTATCAGGCCTCGGAGTCCAAGTTATAGTTGCTTGGTCTATATCAGTTAAGGTCACTTCTCACATATGTATGATATATATATATTGTGCAAGATAAATGATTTATAAGCATGTTTTATTATGATCATTAATCATGCATGCCATATTTAGATTATATATCCATTGCTTATGATCATGCATTTTGACTATGTTGGCTTATGTCTTGTTGCATTGCATCCTGCATACTTAGTACATTCAAATGTACTAACGCATACTCTATGCCTACATGATATTACTATGTAGGGACTGGAGCTTCTTTTGCACATGGCTATTAGTACTTTGGAGATAAACATTGGTGAGTCCTCAAGTCCGAGGATACTATCTACATTACTCTTGCTATTTTGAGACTTCGTTATGTTGAACACTTGTTATTATGAGGGTGATCCCGGAAAGTGTCTTGGCCTCCGCCCCATTCCAAGTTAGAGGTGTTTTTGGATATTATGATGTACTTGTGCTATGAGCTTGAGTCTTTTATACTTTTGAGTATATCAAGACATCCCTTAGTCCTGCTTCCCTTTTTATTACATCTTGTTGTTACTTATTTTGCTTTCATGACCAAGGATGTGTGATATTCTAAAAGGATTATTTGGGGTTCCTTCGAGTTCCTCATTCACCGTGTCACGTCTAGGCCCTAGGTTTGAGTTATGACAAACTTGGTATTAGAGCAATATGTTGTTAATGGTCCTCGAAAATCCAATACACCGCGTCGATTAGAATCTTATTCATGGTTGTAAAGCGTGCCACAACTATGAATGGGAGGCTATGAGACATTTTAGGAAATGTTTCACTTCTTCATGGTCTATATCATGCTTTAGGTGTAACTATAAGGCTTTTCCACTGATGAATGCTCTTATTTTCTTCTAGATTATGCCAATTCTAAGGGGAAGACTAAGGAGAGCCCATACTCCCGAGGAACAACCGACCCCTCCCGTTCCTCAAGCTCCTCAAGGTGGAGAGGTATCCTAAGAAGAGTTCCGAGATGCTATCACAATGTTGACCCATTCTATGACCAACCAAATGAACCAAGGGGCCCAAGCCCCTCATGCTCCCACTTTGGACTCAAGGGTGAGGGATTTCACAAGAATGAACCTACCGGAGTTTTATGGTTCCAAGCCGAAAGAGGATCCCCAAGAGTTCATCTATGAGGTGTATAAAGTGTTATCTACCATGGGGATGAATTCGGAGGAGAAAATAGAGTTAGCAGCCTACTAACTCAAAGGTGTGGCCTAAATTTGGTTCATCCAATGGAAATTGGAGAGGAGAGATAATGATGCTATTCCTTGGGAGGAGTTCAAAGCTGCATCCCTCAACCGGTTCTTTCCTATCGAGTTAAGAGAAGCTAAGATGATGTATTTTATGAACCTTAAGCAAGGTTCTATGAGTGTGATGGAGTATTCCCTCAAGTTCAACAAGCTTTCTAAGTATGCTTTACATTTACTGTCCGACCCTAGAGCTAGAATGAACAAATTTGTGTCGGAAGTGTTTGACTTGGTTAGTGAAGAGTGTCGTACCACCATACTAGTGAGTGATATGGATTTGTCTCAGATCATAACTTATACCGAGCAACTAGAGGGGGAAAAACTTAGAAAAAAAAGTGGTGAGTCCAAAAAGGCTCATTTTGAAGGTGGTTTCCAAGGTTCCAAGGGTGGTCAATTTTCTCAAGGCCACAAGTTCCAAGGATAAGGGTCTTCAAATGCTCCTAACAAGAGATTATCTAATGACAACCCATGATTCCAAGGTGGTAATGGTGGGATGACCCACCATAAGTGCCAAACGTGTGGAAGAAACCATAGTGGTCAGTGTTTGAAAAATTCTAATTCTTGTTTCGACTGTGGTGAAGTTGGTCACAAGGTTATTGATTGTCCTCATGCTTAAAATAAAGGTAGAGATGGTCATCCAAAAGGCCAAGGTGCTAATGCGAGTCCAAGGACAAAGGGAGGCCAACAAGGGTGTGCTCCAAGGCAAAATAATGTCTATTCTCTTCAAGGAAGGCAAAGGGTGGATGAGGTGCCCGATGTCATCACCGATATAATAAAGGTTTTTGATTTTGATGTGTATGTATTGATAGATCTGGGTGCCACTCTTTCTATCATTACTCCTTTTGTTGCCAAAAAGCTTCATGTGAGTCCCGAATTATTGTACGAACCGTATGAAGTGTCTACCCCCATTGGTGAGTCCATTGTTGCTAAAAAAGTCTATAGAAATTGTCCCATGCTCATATTGCATAAAGTCTTGCCTTGTGATTTTGTTGAATTAGATATGGTGGACTTTGATATCATTTTTGGGATGGATTTGTTACATGCATATTATGCTTCCATTGATTGTAGGACCCCTGGGTTAAATTTTAATTCCATAATGAGCCCATTCTTGAGTGGGAAAGTCGTGATGTGGTGGTCAAGGGTAGACTCATTTCTTGTCTTAAAGCCCAAAACTTGATTTCTAAGGGTTGCCTTTATCATCTTGTGAGGGTTAGGGATGTTGAGTCCAAAGTCCTTCCTATTGAGTCAGTTCTGGTGGTCAATGATTTTCTTGATGTCTTTCCCGATGAGCTTCTTGGTGTTCTTCCCGAAAGGGAAATAGACTTTGGTATAGACCTCCTTCCTGATACTCAACCCATTTCTATTTCCCCTTACCATATGGCCTTGGTGGAATTGAAGGGGTGGAAGGATCAATTGTGAGATTTTTCTGAGAATGGTTTCATAAGGCCTAGTAAGTCACCTTGGGATGCACCAGTATTATTTGTGAAGAAAAAGGATAGTTCTCTTAGAATGTGCATTGATTAATGGCAACTTAATAAGGTTACCATAAATAACAAGTACCCTCTACCAAAGATTTATGACCTTTTTGATCAACTACAAGGGGCTAGTCACTTTTCTAAGATTGATCTTCGGTCCGAATACCACCAAGTGAAAGTGAGGGAGTGTGATATTCCCAAGATGACTTTTCATACTAGGTATGGGTACTTTGAGTTTGTGGTTATGTACTGTGGGTTGAATAATGCACCGATGAAATATTTATGGATCTCATGAATAGGGTCTTTAAACCCTTCCTTGATATGTTTGTGGTGGTCTTTATTGATAATATATTGACTTATTCCCAGAGTGAGGAAGAGCATGTGAATCAATTGAGGGTGGTGTTGCAAATCTTGAGAGAGGAGATGTTTTTTGCTAAATATGAAAAATGTGAATTTTGGTTGAAAAAGGTTGCTTTTCTAGGGCATGTGGTGTCAGGTGATGCCATTAAGTGCATCTTAAGAAGATGGAGGTGATAAGAAATTGGCTTAGACCCTTAAATTTGTCGGAGATTAAGAGCTTCTTGGATTAGCGGGGTACTACCGGAGATTTGTGAATGACTTTTCTTCTATTGCTTCTCGTATGACAAAATTGACCCAAAAGAAGTCAAAATTCATGGGGACCGATGAATGTGAGAACCTTGAAATATAAGGTTATATCGGCTTTTACCTTGGCTTTACCAGAAGGGTTGGAAGGGTTTGTCGTATGTTGCGATGCCTCAAGAATTGGTTTAGGGTGTATTTTGATGCAAATGGCAAGGTGATAGAATATGCCTCTTGACAACTTAAGGTGCATTAGAAGAATTATCCCACCCATGATCTTGAATTAGCGGTCGTGGTATTTGCTTTGAAAATTTGGCATCACCACTTGTATGGGGTTCATGTTGATGTGTTTACTGACCATAATACTCTCCAATATGTGTTCACCTAAAAAGATCGTAACTTGAGACAAAGATGGTGGTTAGAGCTCCTCAAAAACTATGGGATGCTCTAAGTAGAGTGTCTATGGGTAGTTAAACTCATACTGATGATGGTGTATCAAAGAGCTAAAGAAGTTCACTGTTTGGCTAGATTGGGGGTTAGGTTGTATGAAGTTGAAAATGGTGGTGCAGTGGTTGTTGATGGTTCTAAATCTTCTTTGATTGGGGAAGTAAAGTCAAAACAAGATCTTGACCCCACTTTGATAGAGTTGAAGTCCTTAGTGAAGGATGGTAAAGTGGAGGTTTTCTCCCAAGGGGGAGATGGTGCCCTTAGGTACCAAGGTAGGTTGTGTGTGCCTAATATTGATGACTTAAGGAAGTTGATCTTGAAGGAGGCCCATAATTCATCCTATTCTATTCACTCTGGTTCAACAAATATGTATACAAACTTGAGGGAGGTGTATTTGTGGGGTGGTATGAAGAGGGATATTGCCAAGTTCATAGCCGGATGTCACAATTGCCAATAAGTGAAAGCCAAACATCAAAGGTCGGGTGGCCTAGCCTAAGACATAGAAATTCCTAATTGAAAGTTGGAAGAGATCAATATGGATTTTGTAGTTGGGTTGCCTAATGTTAGGAAACACTTTGACTCTATTTGGGTTGTTGTGGTTAGAATGACAAAGTCGGCTCACTTTCTACCATCAAAACCACTTTTTGTGCCAAAGATTATGCCAAGTTGTATATACATGAGTTGGTTTGATTTTATAGAGTGGCCTTGGCTATATTCACTTCTCACTTTTGGAGGTCCTTCCGAAAAAGTCTTGGTACCAAGGTTAAGCTTAGCATGACTTGTCATCCTCTAACGGATGGTCAAGCCTAGAGAACTATCCAAACTCTTGAGAATATGCTTAGAGCTTTTATTTTAGAGTTTAAGGGTAGTTGGGAGAACATCTTGCACTTATTGAGTTTGCTTACAACAATAGCTACCACTCAAGCATTGGTATGACTCCCTTTGAAGCTTTATATGGTAGGCATTGTAGATCCCCTGTTGGGTGGTTTGAAGTGGGTGAAATGGCTTTGCTAGGTCCGAATTTGGTCTTGGAGGCCTTGGAGAAGGTGAGGTTGATAAGGGAGAGATTGAAAACAGCCCAAAATAGACAAAAGTCCTACTCTTGGCTAAAATAGGATAAAATAGAGTTAGAAATCTTTAACATAATGTTTGATGCAAATAAAGTTACTGTCACGACCCAAGACTAGTGCCTAGACGTGACAAGGCGAATAGGAAGCCCGAAGACAACACAAATAAGCCTCTTAGCATATCGTGTACACATCCTTGGTTGCGAAAGCAAAATAAACAAAGACAAAAATCAAATAAATAAAAAAAGAAAAGGGACTAAGGGAAATCATTTATAATAATAATAGAATAGGAAGAGCCAAGCTTCAATAACAAAATAAACTATGACATAATATCCAACGACACCTCTAACATAGAATGGAGTGGGAGCTAAGATACTTTCTGGGCTCACCCTCATTTAATAAGTATCCAACATAAGAATGAGAATCTACAAAGCATGAATTAGAATAGCTATCGTCCTTGGAATTGAGGGGACTCACCAACTAGCTTCTTTAGAAGAACCAACTAGCCACGTGGAGAGGGAGCTCCGGTCCCTACATGGTAACATCATATAAGCATAAAGGATGCATTGGTATGTTTGAATATACTAAGTTTGCGGGATGCAATGCAACAAGAATCATAAGCCATAATAACAAGATACTTAATCATAATCAATGAACATAAGCTCAATATGCCTTGTGAAATCAATTCATAGGATGAAACATGCTTAAGAATAATCGTACTTGCATATCTTGTTTAACACCATAAAGTAACATGAATGGATCATCCAACTACCTTGTACTAGAGGGTGAGGGATATAGCAGAGGTCATAACCCCTTCTAGAAGGTAATGGTTAGTACATAAGGGTAGAGGAGTAACATAGGTTTAGTACATGAGGGTAGAGGAGTAACATAGGTTATAACCCCTACATGTAAACATGAGATAATAAATAGTAAAAGAGGGTAGAAAGATAGCATAGGTCATAACCCCTACATGTAAGCATGAGATAATACAACAGATTGAATCGCACATGAAGGTGAGACGTACCACATAGTTCATTACCCCTATATGTGAGTACATAACATTGAATCACATATGAAGGTGAGGCGTACCACGTAGTTCATAACCCCTTCATATAAGTAAGGTACACAACATAGTTCATAACCCCTTCATGTAGAAATTAGCCTTATACTAGAGGATAAGGCATACAACATAGTTCATAACCCCTTCTAGTAGACTTTACAATTCACAAGAGCATAAACCTTAGGATAAGAACTCAATAACTCATCAACAATTGAGACTTGTGAAAATCATGCAATAGGCCATGGAAAAACTTGAGAATTCTTGCCAAGACATTTTATCAAATACGTGGTGGGCATATATGGACACATGTTCAAATCATGCAAAATGCAAGAGTATGGATCATGAAATAGTGAAATCAATACATCTTAAGGTCATGTAAAACAACCCACCTACATCATGGTAAAACCCCATCATGGATAACATATAAATCATATCAAAACTTTACAGTAGTTCATAGTTCTCATAGCTTGAATCATGTATAGTCTCAATAGACATGATTAATTCATAGTATAAGCTTAAAATAAATATTCATGCATAATTAACAATATTTGATAAAACCCAACATAATTCATGTTCATATTTCATAATAATAGATACTTATAAGAAATATAACTTGAAATTATGCAATTTTTATAAAATAGGAAGGTTGGACTCCATGAATGAAAGGACCCAATGGATGAAACTCACATACCTTAAACTTGAGTTTTCTTTATGTAGACTTAAAGGAGACTTGAAGCTTGATTCGAGTTCTTGAGATCCAGAATTAAGCTTGAGATACTTGAATTTGGATGAAATATTTGATTAAGCCTTGGAAATGGTTTTGAAAAGGTCTTGAGTGACACAGAGTTGAAAATGGCTAAGTATTAGGTGTTTGCATGCATAAGTGGACATGGGACCATGACTCTAATGCCCTTAGGATGACATAAAAAAATAGGGGAAAAACTGTACAGGTCCACATCTAGTCCATGACGCTGACCAAACGTGAAGGAGCATTTTACACACCTTCGCGCCCCTGGCGCATCGCTGCCAAGGCACAAATGCTCTCTGAAATTTGTAATTTTATGAAATTACTTTTTGCTATGAGTCTTCTAAAATTTGTATTATACATATTTCTCACTCAATTTTTTCCCCCATCAAGAATATGAAGTCAGATTTTTGATATCACACACGGATTATGAGATATATAAAAATTACGATTATGGGTATTTCCGAAGCACATTTTTGGAGCATTTCAATATCTCCCCCTTGGTAACATTCGTCCCTGAATGTCAGCGAAACGTACATTAGAGAAGTAATCATGAAGATTTCAGCCCAATATGAATGCAACAAATGCACTTAAACATCATTTCAAAAATCTCAACATGAATGTCAAAAATCACCATAAACTTGTTACCATCAACATGAATGCATACAATATGATATGAGGGCTGAAACTTAAGACTTGAAATCATAGAAGGGACTTAGTTTGCTATATGAGCTTGAATAGAACGAAAGAGTTACAAATATTGCTTCTTCATGTCCACTTCGGCTTCCCCAAGTGATGCTATCGGCTTGTTGATTCCAGCCAAGAACCTTGACAGATGCTATATCTTTGTTTCTCAACCTTTCTACATGTCCATCCAATATCTCCATCGGGACCTCCTCATAGGTCAACTCATCCTCCACAACACCCACAACTTCAAAGAGTTCTTTAGTACTTGACCACCAACACATCTGCTCAACATAGATACATCAAAGACCGACTGAACCATATCAATTCCATAGGCAGTTCCAATTTGTAAGCAACTTTACCAATTTTCCCCATACTCTATAAGGACCTACAAATCTTAGGCTCAATTTCTCTTTCTTATCAAATCGGATCACACCCTTCATGGATAGGACTTTCAAGTGAATCCAATCATCAACACAAGCACATATAGCCTATCTTAGTACCTAAGAACCCCATCTTCCCCTTGGGAAAAAACATCTACCAACCTTCACCAAAGCCTTCAATATTAGCAAGACGGGGCCAAGGTCTTGTTTCGTCTTGACTTCTTAATCAAAGAAGTTCTGGCACCATCCTTAACCACTACACCACCATTTTATTCACTTAATCCAACCTCATTCCCAACCTAGCCAACCAATGTACTTCTCTAACCACTTCTTTGTTAGGGAAAATTCTTACTTTTTATATTTTGCAAGCAACCTCTCAACCCTCAAGATTTGCAACATCACCTTCAAATGATTCACAAGCTCTTCTTCACTCTGAAAATAAACCAATATACCATCCACAAAGCTATTATACACATATAAAGGTAGGGTTTAAAGACCCTATTTATGAGACCCACAAACATAACCGCGTCATTAGTTAAGCCAAAAGACATTACCACAAATTCAAACTATCAGGAAAGACATCATGAAACTCATTAACCATCGGAACCGACTCATAAGAAGGATTTTAGACTCAATACCCCTAACCTTACAAGATCAATTTGGGCCTTAAGACAAAAAGTGAATCTATCCTCAACTACCATTTCACAATTTCCACTCAAGTAAGGATTCATTAGGGAATCGAAATCTAACACTACAGGTTCTATAATCAAAGGAAGCATGATATGCATGTACCAATGCACCCCAAGGGAAATTCTCAAATCCAACTATGCAAATCCCAACAAAATCACAAGATAAGACTTCATGCAAATAGGGCAACCCCTATATACTTTTCTAGCAACAAAAGGAATAATGAAAGAATAGTGGCTCGCGAACCTATCAAAGCATGCACGTCAAGAGAAAAAACCTTTAACATACCGGTAACAACATCGAGCACCTCATCCACTCCTTGCCTCCCTTGAAGAGTATAGAACAAATTATGTAATAGAGTACCCCCTTGTTAGCCTCCTTGAACCCTTTGATCAACATGACTATCTTGACCTTGAGGACGACCACTGTTGCCCTTGTTTTGAACATAAAGGCAATTATACCCTTCTCTTCCACACTCGTAATGTGTATTTGAATCCTTTAAGCATTTGCCATGATGATGCTTCTCACACTTTTGGCATTTTGGAAAACTCACCCCACCATTGCCACCTTGGACCCTTGGGTTGAGCACCCTATCATTAGCACTTTGATAACCACCCTCATACCAAACCCTCTTGGACTCACCACTTCTCCTCTTCCTAAGCTTCTCCCCCTCGAGTTGTTTGGCATATGTCATGAGCTGGGACAAGTCCATATCACCCACTAGCATGGTGGTACGACACTTTTCATTGACCAAGTTGGATACTTCCGATACAAACATGTTCATCCTTAACCTAAGGTCAGCCACCAAATGGGGAGCATACTTGGAAAGCTTGTTGAACTTGAGGGCACACTTCCTCACACTCATGGAACCGTGCTTGAGGTTCATAAGTTCCATCATTTTTGCCTCTCTCAACTCTATAGGGAAGAACAGGTTGAGGAAGGCGGCTTTGAACTCCTCCCAAGGAATAGCATCATGATTTTCTCTCTCCACCTTCCATTGCACAAACCAAATTTGAGCCATACCTTTTAGTTGATAAGCCGTTAGATCCGCCTATTCCTTCGAACTTACAACCATGATGGATAGCACCTTATACAACTTATCTATGAACTCTTGGGGGTCTTCCTCTACTTTGGACCCATGGAACTCTGGAGGGTTCATCCTAGAAAAGTCCCTCCTCTTAAGGCCGGAGTATGAGCATAAGGAGCTTGGGCCCCTTGATTTAATTGGTTGGTCATTGCATGGGCCAACATAGTAATGGCATTGCAAAACTTAACTTCGGTAGCCCCTCCATCTTGAGGAGCAGGGTAAGCCAGTTGCCCCTTGGGTACACAGGCCCTCCTTGGTCTTCCTCTTTGTAGAGGTATGATATAGAAGAGCAAAGTGCATTCGTTAGGAGAAAAGGCCTTATATTACACCTAAAGCATGATATAGACTATGAAAAAGTGAAACATTTCCTAAAATGCCTTATAACCTCCCATTCATAATTGTGGCACGTTTTATAACCATGAATAAGACTCTAATCGACGTGGTACGTTGGATTCCGAGGATAATTATCAACTTAGTGCTCAGATACCAAGTTTGTCATGACCCAAGCCTAGGATCTGGATGTGACACGGCAAATGGAAAATTCGAAGACAATCCAAACAAGTCTCTTAGCATATTATGTACACATCCTTGATTGCGGAAGCAAATTAAACAAATGCAAGAGTCAAATAAATAAAAAAAATGAAAGGTTCTAAGAGAAACCATTCATAATAATAATAATATAGTAAGAATAGTTAGCTTCAATAACATAATCAATCCATGATATAATATCCGATGATACCTCTAACAAAGAATGGAGCGGGGTCCAAGATACTATTCGGGCTTACCCTTATTTAATAAGTATCCAACATAAGAATGAGAATCTATAAAGCATGAATGATAATAGCTATCTCCCTTGGAATTGGGGACTCACTAACTAGCTTCTTCATAAGAACCAACTAGCCATGTGAAGAGAGAGGATGATGAAATGGAGCTCTAATCCCTACATGGTAATATCATGTAGGCATAAAGGATGCGTTAGTATGTTTGAATGTACTAAGTATGCGGGATGCAGTACAACAAGAATCATAGCCACAATAACAACATGCTTAATCATAATTAATGAATATAAGCTCAATATGCCATGTGAAATCAACGCATCGGATGAAACATGCTTAAGTATAATCATACTTGCATATCTTGTTTAACACCATAAACTAACATGAATGGATCATCCAACTACCTTGTACTAGAGGGTAAGGGATATAGGTCATAACCCCTTCTAAAAGGTAATGGGTAGTACAGGAGGTTAGAGAAGTAGCATAGGTCATAACCCCTACATGTAAGCATGAGATAATGAATAATACTGAGGGTAGAAAGATAGAATAGGTCATAACCCCTATATGTAAGCATGAGATAATACAACATATTAAATCGCACATGAGAGTGAGGCGTACCACATAATTCATAACCCATACATGTGAGTACATAACATTGAATCGCATATGAGGTGAGACATACCACATAGTTCATAACCCCTTCATATATGTATAAGATATTGTATAACATCGAATCATACTTGAAGGTAAGGTATACAACATAGTTCATAACCCCTTCATGTAGAAATTGGCCTTGTACTATAGGGTAAGACATATAATATAGTCCATAACCCCTTCTAGTAGGCTTCACAATTCACAAGAGCATAAACCTAAGCATAAGAACTCAATAACTCATCAATAATTGAGACTTGTAAAAACTACGCAATAGGTCATAGGAAAACTTGAGAATTCTCGTCAAGACATTTTATCAAACACGTGGTGGGCCTATATGGACGCATGTTCAAATCATGTAAAATGCAAGAGTATGGATCATGAAATAGTGAACTCAATGCTTCTTATGGTCATGTAAAACATCCCACCAACATCATGGTAAAACTCCATCATGGGTAACATGTAAATCATATCAACACTTTACAGTATTTCATAGATCTCATAGCTTGAATGATGTATAGTCTCAATAGACAAGATTAATTCATAGTATAAGCTTAAAATAGATATTCATGCATAATCAACAATATTTGATAAAATCCCAACATATTTCATGCTCATATTTCATGCTCAATCACCTTGACGAGGGAGTACAAAGCCCCGTTGGCCTTGTTGAGGGGTGTCAATCCTCAATCACCTTATCGAGAGAGTGCCAAGCCCCAGTTACCTTATTGAGGGGGTACCAAGCCTCAATCATCTTATCGGAGGGTGGTATGCCCGTACTACCAATTGAGGTGTATATACCTCAATCACCTTCCAAAGGGTGGTGTGCCTTGAAGTTCGAGTAATAGTTGGCTTGGTCTATGATAATGGTCTTTTTATACATATGTAGTATGTTCTATATAAGCATGTTTTACTACAATCATTGATCATGCATATCATGTTGTTATCACTCTTATCCCTTGACTATAATTATGCATTTTGACTAAGTTGCCTACCTTTTGTTGCATTGCATCCTACATACTTAATACATTCAAACATACTGACGCATACTCTATGCCTACATGATGTTACCACATAGGAACCGGAGCTCCATTTGATCATCCTCCTTCTCCACGTTTCTAGTACTATCCCTAGAAGCAAGCTTTGGTCAGTCCTAAACTCCGAGGATAATATCTATTAATTTCATGCTATGTAAAGACTCTTTTCTTTTGTTGGATGCTTATGACTATGAGGCTAAGCCTGGAAAGTGTCATGGACGCCACTTAATTCCATATTTAGAGATGTTGTTGGACAAGTGATTAAATTATGCTTTGAGTTTTGACGCTTCTATGTTAGTTAAGTATTACACTCTTTCCCTTTGTCCCGAATCCCTTTATTTATGCCTATATTGTTAATATCTTCCTTCCCTGACTAAGGATGTGTGTACGATATGCTAAGAGGCTTGTTTGGGGTTCCTTCAGGTTCCCCATTCACCGTGTCATGTCTAGCCCCTAATTTGGGTTATGACAAACTTGGTATCAAAGCACTAGCTTATTAATGGTCCTCAGAATCTAACGCACCACGCTGATTAGAGTCTTATTCATGGTTGTGAAGTATGCCACGACTATGAATGGGAGGCTATAAGGTGTTTGAGGAAATGTTTCACTTCTTCATGGTCTATATCGTTCCTTAGTTGTAAGATAAGGCTTTTCCCCAAAACAAATGTTCTTTTCTCTTCTAGTTGTTAATCATGCCTCTACAAATAGGAAAGACCAAGGAGGGGCCACATACCTATGGGACAACCGGCTTATCCCGCCCCTCAAGCTCGTTAAGATGGAAGGGCTATCGAGATTGAGTTCAGGAATGCTATCACCATGTTTGCACATGCAATGACCAACCAATTGAATCACGGGGCCCAAGCTCCTCATGCTCTAACTCCGGCCTCAAGGGTAAGAGACTTCACTAGAATGAATCCACCGGAGTTCTATAGGTCTAAGGTGGATGAGGATCCCCAAGAATTCATTGATGAGGTATATAAGATGTTGTCTATTATGGGGGTTAATTCGGTGGAGAAAACGGAACTAGCGGCCTACCAACTAAAGGGTATGACTCAAATTTGATTTATGCAATGGAAGATGGAAAGGGAAAATCATAATGCTATTCCTTGGGAAGATTTAAAGACATTTCTCAATCAGTTCTTCCCTCTTGAGCTAAGGGAGGCCAAAATGATGGAATTCATGAATCTAAAGCAAGGGTCGATGAGTATGAGAGAGTATGCCCTCAAGTTCAACCAGCTCTCCAAATATGCTCCACAATTGGTGGCCGAGCCAAGGTCTTAGATGAACAAATTTGTAATGGGAGTGTCCGACTTAGTGAATAAGGAGTGTCATGTCACCATGTTGATAGGTGATATGAAGTTATCCCGCCTCATGACTTATGCCGAATAACTTGAAGGGGAGATGCTTAGAAAGAGGAGAAGTGAAGGGTTCAAGAGGGTTCGATTTGATAGTAGCTTCCAAGATTAAGAGTCTGACGATGCTACAAACAAGGGATTGGCTATTGATGGGGTGTCTAACTCAAAATGGCAAGATGACAATGGTGGGAGAAATAATCCTAAGTGTCAAAGGTGCAGGAGGAATCATGGTGGCCCATGCTTGAGGAAGACTAATGCTTATTATGGTTGTAGTGAAAAGGGTCACAAGCTAGTTGATTGTCTTTATGCTCGAAAAAGGTGTAAAGGTGGTCGACTTCAAGAATAAGGTAGTCGTGTTGATCAAGAGGCTTAAGGGTCCTAAAGGAGTGCTCCACAATATAATCGGTTCTATGCTCTTTAAGGGAGGCAAGGAAGGGATGAGGTGCCCTATGTGATTACCGGTATGTTGAAGTTTCCTTTGACTTTGAGGTGTATGCATTGAGGGGTACGTGTGCCACTATTTCTTTCACTGTTCCTTTTTGTTGCTAGTGGGCTTCATGTGTGTCATGAATTATTATGTGAACCATTTGGTGTCCACCCCCATTGGTGAGTCTATTGTTGCTAGAAAAGTCTATAGAAATTGTTCTGTGGTTATATTACATTAGGTGTTGCGTTGTGATTTTGTTAAATTAGATGTGGTGAATTTTGATGTCATTCTTGTGAGGGATTAGTTACATGCATATTGTGTCTCCATTGATTGTAGAACGGAAAAGTTAGATTCCAACTCCCTAACGAATCCATCCTTGAGTGAGGAATTGTAAAGTGGTAGTGAAGGGGTAAGATCATTTCTTATCCCAAGGTCCAATTGATCTCTAAGGGTTGTATTTATTATCTTGTAAAGAGTAAGGATGTTGAGCATGAGGTCCTTCCTATTGAGTTGATTTCGGTGGTCAATGAATTCTTGGTGTCCTTTCTGATATTTTAAATTTGGGGTGGTGTCTTTTGGTTTGACTAGTGCATCGTCTATGTCTATAGGTCTCATGAATAGGGTCTTTAAACCCTACCTTGGTATATTTGTGGTGGTCTTTAGTGATGATATATTGATTTATTTCCAAAAGTGAGGGAAAGCTTGTGAATGATTTGAGGGCAGTGTTGCGAGTTTTGGAGGAGTAAAAGGTTCCTTGCTAATTATGGAAAGTGGGGATCTTTAGGTGGCAAAAGGGTGGTTGGAGAAGTACACTGGTTGACTAGGTTAGGAATAAGGTTGGATGGAGTTAAGAATAGAGGTTTACTCCTAAGAGGGAGATGGTGTCTTTAAGCACCAAGGTAGGCTATGTGTATAAGGTTGACATTTGAGCCCAAGGTGTGAGGGTCCTTATAGAATGTTGAGAGGAATTGGTAAGGTGGTCTATGAATTGGGGTTACCCATTGGTATGGATATGGTTCCTCTGGTATTTCAATTGTTTATATTGAGGAGATGGGTTGGTGGCCCAAGTGCTATTGAACTCCTTGAGATTGTGGGTGTTGAGGAAGATAAGTTGACTTATGAGAAGGTTCCGGTGGAGGAATTGGATGGATATGAGGAAAGGTTGATTAATAAGGATGTAGTGTTCATCAAGGTCCTTTGGGAAAATCGTCAAGTTGAAAATGTCACTTGGGAAGCCAGAATGGATACGAAGAAGTAATAACTGTACCTCTTTCATTTTATTCAAGCTTAAGATGGCAAAACTAAGCCCTTCCATGAGTTCAAGTCTTAGGTTTCGGCCCTAATGTTATTTGCATGCATTCATATTTATGTTGACAAGTATATGGTGATTTTGATGCTTATATTGAGATTTTGAAATGATGTTTAAATGAACTGTTACATTAATATGTTGCACTGAAATCATCTTGATTACTTCTCTTATATATGTTTCTTTGACATTTGGAGACGAATGTTCCCAAGGGGGAGATATTGAAACGCCCCAAAATGTGCCTCAGAAATGCCCATATTCGTAATTTCCTCATATCTCAAAATTTGTGGGTGATATCAAAAATTAGACTTCATATTCTTGATCAGGGGGCAAAATTGAGCAAAAAATGGGTATAACCCAAATTTTAGAAGACCCGCAGCAAAAAAAGAATTTTGCCAAAATTTCAATTTCCAGAAGTAGTGTGCTTTGGCTCGGCAACGCAGAGCAGTGTATTTGTTTCTAGTTTTTCCTATTTTGGTCCAAGGCCTTAGGGTCTTGGTCTTAAGCTCTCCTATGGGTAAAAACATATATACTTAGTCATTTTCCAACCCTATATCATTTAAGACATTACCTAATACCCTCTCTAATGCTTACCTAAATATTTCATCCAAATTCAAGTGTCCCAAATTCAATCCAAATCTCAAGAATTTCATTCAAGCTTCAAGTCCTCATTCAAATCTTCATCAAGGAAATCTCCTAAGTTGAGGTATGTACATTTCAACCATTGGGTCCTTTCACCCATGGTGTCGAACCTTCCTTTCCATATAAATTGCATGTTTTCAAGTTGAATTATCTATGGATATCTCTTACTATGAATGTGACTACAAACTATATTGGGGTTTCATAAATGTTGATTGTTTAAGCATGTTTTGAGCTACGAATCTATGATTTATTATAAGATTTGATGAGGGTTTTCAATGTATCTTGTATGAGGTGTTTCCAAGTATTGGTGGGTTATTTTACACTAAGATTTCTCACATGTTTTCGCTCTTGGATTGTGTGATTTTGGACTAGCATTACACACTCACCAAGTGTTTGATAAAATATCTTATTATGGGATCTTCAGTTATTGATGATCTATTGCATGACGTATGAATCAAGTGGCTTTATGATGATGAAAGGAAGGTATATATGTGATGAATTCATGAAAAGTGTCTATGATTTTGCAATATGAACACCCTATTGAGGGGGTGCCATGCATCAATCACCTTGTTGAGAGGGTGTCATGTCTCAATCACCTTGACGAGGAGGTACCAAGCCTGGGTGACCTTGTTGAGGTGGTTTCAAGACTCAATCACCTTGTCGAGGGAGTGCCAAGCCTCAGTTTCCTTGTTGAGGGGGTGGTACCAAGCCTCAATCACCTTGTCGGGGGTGGTATGCCTGCACTATCAGTTGAGGGGTATATACCTGAATCACCTTCCAAGGGGGTGGTGTGCCTTAAAGTTTGAGTAATAGTTGGCTTGGTCCATAAGGATGGTCTCTTCCTACATATGTAGCATGTTCTATATAAGCATGTTTTATTACATGCGTTGATCATGCATGTCATGTTGTTATTACTCTTATCCCTTGACTATAATTATGCATTTTGACTAAGTTGCTTACCTTTATTTGCATTGCATCCTACAAACTTAGTATATTCAAACGTACTAACGCATATTCTATTCCTACATGATGTTACCATATAGGAACAAAGGCTCCATTTGATCATCCTCCTTCTCCATGTTGCTAGTACTATCCCTAGAAGCAAGCTTTGGTGAGTCCTCAACTCCGAGGACAATATTTATTGATTTCATGCTATGTAAAGACTCTTTTATTTTGTTAGATGCTTATGAGGGTGATCCTGGAAAGTGTCATGGCCCCCGCTCAATTCCATGTTTAGTGGTGTTATTGACAAGTGATGTAATTATGCTTTGAGCTTTGACACTTCTATGTTATTTAAGTATTAAACTCTTTCCCTTAGTCCCAAATCCCCTTATTTATACCTATGTTGTTGATATCTTACTTTCACGACCAAGGATATGTGTATGATATGTTAAAAGGCTTGTTTGGGGTTCCTTCGGATTCCCCATTTGTCATGTCACGTCTAGGTCCTAGTTTGGGTCGTGACACCTGATCAAGAATATGAAGTTGGATATTCAATATCATGCACGAATTTTGAGATATATTTAAATTACAGTTATGGGCATTTCCAAAGCACATTTTTGGGATATTTTGGGGGCGTTTCAGTGACATGCTCTTCAACTTAACTATAAATTGGAAAAATGATCAAATACAACTTGTTTCTCAAAGCTTTATTTTTTAATGAAAGAGAAGGAAGAAGGATCACTCTTAAACTGTTATACCATTGTCTATTCTTCTTTTGTGTTGGTATTTTTAAAAATTTCTGTGTTTTATTCCATGATATCCTCACGCTGAGGCATTAGACATTGTAGGGAACCTCACATATGCTCGTAACTAAACTATGTATGCACTTCCAGCTAATTATGTCAATTGTTATGTTAAAGAGTTGAACAGAGGAGTAATTGTATGTTTATGACGTCTTATGCTGTGATTGTTTCTGTTTGTTGCCTCCATTAATGTATAAGCATGTATGGTGCTTAGTGTTGTTGAGCTCGATTGTATTTGCCTTGTCACCTATCAAGGAACTTATTACTATCTGTGATGTTGCACATACTTTATAATACATCTGTACTTGTAGAAATTCACCTTTCTTGTCCGAATCACTTATCTTATTATGCTGCATATTACAAGTTAAATAATAACCTGTCTGTATAAATATTTGGTTTTACAACTTTCTGGTCTTCGTTCCATGCTCTTCAAAATTATTGGACAAAATATCTCTCCACTTCTGTTTATGATAATCCAATGTTTGGATGTAGAACCATAGACCACTGCTACAGGTCAACTTTTTATTCCTTTAATTGCTTGTTGTTTGGATGAAGAACCAACTCAAAAAGGAGGGGACAAAAAGAGAGAGTATTAGGTGAAGCACCATTGTGCAGTGTGTGTGCTCGTTTTTGCCTTTGTCTAGGAACTACCATAGACCACTGCTCAGGGAGCTTTGATGTGTGCTTGTTTTACTAGTTTTTAAGAGTTTTTTTGTATGAAAATTTGCATAACATTTATGATCTTGATGCAAATTTGCTGCAACTTTGTAAGAGTTCGTTTCTATGCAACTTTTGTAAGAATTCTTTTGTATGCTACTTTTGTAAGAGTTCATTTTTTAATCTCTAATGTGAAAGAGGACTATTATATAGCAGTGAAAAACATTCAAGTGCAATTGTTGTTTAAAGTATTTTCTGTGAGTGTATGGTTGGAGCATATTTACCGTTTTAACCATGAATGTCACATTGGTGGCAAAGATTGCAATTTTTGGGAGTGTATGGCAAAGTTTCATGTTTTTTCTCAAGTTAAATCAAAAGTGATTAAGCACATGTGATTACGATATTCTAACTTTAACTTGCCACTCTATATTATTGTGATTGTAGTGAACATGTTTAAAAGTTTTGTGGGGTGGATTATGTAGGAACCAAAAAAAATGATTCTGCAGAAATAAATTTTGGGATTTATAATTGAAAAATGAATACTAAGGAAGAAATATATTTGAAACTCAAACTCAAAATATTACAAACACTCACTCTTGTATTCTAATACAAGTTCTAGAGATGATTTTTCAAATGAAATCCTAACATATATTTATACTAAAAACTTATAATGTAAACAATAATATGAACACACATACTATTACAATGTGAAAACCTAAAAAATTTCATTCACCATTTTAGCCTCCCATGTGTTTTATTTTTTTTTTAATTTAATTTTTCACGCTACCTTCCAACAATTAAAACATATTTTATTTCAATCAATTTATTTTGATTGATTTATAATTTTAACAGATTAATGCGGAGCCCATAAGAAATAAAATATTATGTTCTGCAGGGCGAGGCGGGTAAAATCGTTGTGGGTTTATGCAAGTCTTGCCCCGCACCCGCCCCATTGCCATCCTTAAGGATGGTTGGTGAAAAATTTCTAATTAAAAAAATAAAAAAGGCCTAAAATGCTCCTTAACTATGTAAATTAGTATAAAAATACCCTTCTTCTATCTATCAGATCAATAATGCCTCTCATGTCAACCTTTGAGTTTGTTTTGCGCTTATTTATAATAGCTAAAAATTAAATTCTAATTAAACTTTTTATTAATGATGTGTTATTGTTCTATTGGCTAACGTAATATTTAATCAAAATAAATTAAAAAATCCTAACCCATTCCACCTAAAAATAACTTACCCTAAAAAAATACCCATATCAAACCCTTAATTCCCACAAAACATTGCATTTTCCTCTAACCTAATATTAGGACACTCTCGTGATTAACTCCCAATTCCCCTTGTTCTTCACCTTCAAGAGCTTTCAATGGTTCATCCAGTTTTCCATGTATCAATGCTTCGGAAGTGCATAGGTGACCCATCTCGTATCAC
>JAOTQJ010000102.1:10669796-10697142 GCA_025642045.1 Solanum sejunctum
AAAACAGAGGAAACTCTGCCGAAATTTCTGTAGAATTTCGGGCTAGGTTATAAAGGGATTTGGTTTAGTTTGTGTTCCCGTTCTCCTATCGGGCACTGGTCACGACCCCAGGGTGGGGTGTGACAAAAATGAATTACAATAATGTGTCTACTTAATTTTGCATAGTTATTAAAGTGTCTATCTAATTTTACTATGTCATTTCTATTAATTACTATTAACAAGAAAGAAAAATTATAATAATGTGTCTACTTAATTTTGCATGGTTATTAAAGTGTCTATCTAATTTTATTATGTCATTTCTATTAATTACTATTAACAAGAAAAAAAATAACATCTATTAAAACCCGTGTCTTCAGAAACTAGTTCCTAAAGTAAACATAGTAAATTAGGGGTAAATTTATTTATTTTTTAAAAAATTTATAAATTCATAAAGGGAGTTGAACTTTGATATTCATTTTTTCTTTACCATCAAAAGTAGAAAAAAAGACAAAATAAGAAAGTAAATCACAAAATAGAAAATTCAATCCTTATGATAAAATAAAAATTCAAATAATAAATCAATTAAGCTACTGATCATCTTTATATTTCAATTCATCCCAAACCTTTAGCAAGTGAAATCACGCTCTAATTGGCGAGTGTATCTGATCTTCCCGAAGTACCCTCATCCCCATATTTATTCACTGATCTATCCTTTTTCCTTCCCCAAAATATATTTCAAAACCCTAGAAACGCAATATCCAATTCTAGAAACTTTGTGTTCTCTGGAGCAATTACAATTTAGATTACACAGTACTACACTTGCTCAGCTATTTCATCAATTATTCCAGAAAGGTGCGTTTCTTTAAGCTTCTTATCATTTCATTTTTGGGTTTTTGCAACCCTAATTCTTCGATTTTTGGGAACTTATAGATTGATCTATGTTATATAGGGTTTTTAATTAACGCTAATTGAATAGATTATTTCTGCGTTTAACTGATTTTTCTTAAAATATTTTGGATTTATTTTCATTATTTGCTAAATAGTTTTTGTCCAGGCTGATTTTCCCAAGCTTCAAAACATTTTTAAATTTTTTTTTTAGCTTATGGAATTATATATTTTAAACTGTTAGGTGTTCCATTGATTTTTCTTCATTTCTTGCTAATCGTAGTCCCAATCCAATCAAATATTCTTCCTTTATTTTTTAAGTCATGACATCAGTTCACTATTTCTATGTGTTTTTGTCCGAATCTTTTCATTTTTGTTGTTCTATGGAATTTCATTGGATTTTTAAAAATTTTCAAATCACAACTTTAAACCAATTAAGAATTTCTCCTCTAATTCATAGTGTTTACTGAATTTGTGGGGATTATTTTCCTTGTATGCTAGTCAGCTCCCATTAGCTCGAAAAACAACAATAAAAATCTTTAAAATCTCGTAAATATAAATTGAACTGCTTTTTAAGCTAATGATTTTACAGCTGCACTACTTGGTTCAGTATTGCAATTAATTTGTATGAGACTTGGCATATTAAAATATTTAAGTTTATATGGGCTCCGCTAGTCTATTTCAACTTAATTTTCAGTGTTTATGTTGCATTTTGTAGAATCTATTACAAAATCTTGCTTAGCATTTTATTTTTGGCTTATCACAGGTTGTGGTTGTTGAAAAGAAATTTTGCTTAAATGAGGTTCAAGAAGGGGGATAAGGTGGAAGTAATGAACACATCTGAGGTGCCAATTTCATGGCGTATTGCAGAGATAGTGTGTGATAATGGACACACTTGCACCGTCAGATATGGTTCTGGTTTAGGAACAAGTGAAAATTTCGAAGATAGAGTATCAAGGAAGATGATAAGGCCTTGCCCTGCTGCGGTGCACTGTGTGGAGACTTGGGCACCTGGGGATATTGTGGAGGTATATAATGACTACTCTTGGAAAATTGCCATTGTGCTCAGTGTTTTACAGCTTGATCGTTATTTCGTGAGACTACTGGGTTGTTCTCTGGAACTTAGCATTCATAAATCAGGCATGAGAGATCGACAAAATTGGAAAGATGGCGAATGGATCTTTATCAGAAAGGTACAAATTCTCTTTCATTTATTATCATGTTTTGGCTTTAGAGAGACCATGTCTTAAAAGTTTGTGATAACTTGAAGTTGCTCCCATCATTTATCTGGTCCTTTCCCTGCGTTTGTTTTAAATTAGGAAAAGCTCATTTTATGGCTTATTTTGTATTGCTGTCAATGCGATTTATTATGTTCTGTTTTGAGTTCATGTATTCTTTTAACTAGGTTTTTATTTGAGAACTGACTCACTTGTGTATATGTGTTTCTTTCTCCATAACAAAAATGGACTGGATATGGTATTGTTGATGCAGCTGAGTAATACGGGAAGTGAGTTGGACCATCCTAGTTAAGTGGTCTAGATCATGCACATCAAATCAAAATATAAATTGTAATCCTGATTGGTGATAGGTGTGGTAGTTTCTATGCAAAAGAAGGAACACTTCAAGACAACATCTTAGTTGTCTTTACGTAATGTTTGTATTTGTTTTGCTTGTACTAATAAGCAGGTGAATGTTAGATGGCTTGCATCTCTTACAAAATTTTGTAGAAGAAACTCAGAATCTGTTCCAACCTTGCCTTCCTATGTTTTCTTTTGTAGGGCTGTGTTCTAGCTGGATCCAAGAGATCTAACAAAACTTCAGCTCAAGATTGCTGTCAGAAGATGAAGTCGCAACTGCTGCCACTTGATGCGCCAACTAAAGTTGTGGGAGAAACTGATGGTCTAGTCAACTATGGAAAAAATAGAGGACAAGAGTCTTGTATAATCTCATCAAGATCCCTAAAGAGAATGTCTCCCTACTGTACATCTGGTGTTGATTCACTTTATGGAAATGCTCTGAAATTTCAAGCAATTCAGACAGATAATTGCAGGCTACGAGCACCTCTGGCGACGACCTTACAGGAAAAGGTAGATGCTGTTGCTTACCCAAGAGAAACTGTGGGTGAAAAATACATGCATTCTTCCATTAACATTAGATCTCATGGATTTAATGAATTGGAGAGAGAAGATTTAGATGGTGTCTTTGGCTTTTCCCCTCCAAGAAGCTTGGAGCCTAGTGATTCTGATAGTGATGCCTGCTCTGTTGGTAGTTGTAGTGTCACTAGGGAGAGACCAAACAAATTATTAAGTCATCTTCCACGAATTTCATGTCGAGTTTCAGGCATCCTTTGTAGTTATGCAGAGTCAGTTTGTGGTTCAGGTCCTTCAGGATATAAGGAGAAAACTCTTAGTAATCCTCCAGAAGAGGAATTGGCAACAAGTGTTCATACATTAGAGTTGCATGCTTATAAGTGCACCCTGGTGGCATTATATGCTTCTGGACCATTAACTTGGGAACAAGAAGCATTGTTAACTGATCTTCGCATAATATTGCATATTTCAAATGATGAACATTTGATGGAGCTAAAGAACCTAATTTCTTCTAAAGGATCATGTTATATCAAATAGCAATTGTAATTTTTTTTCTTTCTTTTTATCTCCATGGTACGTTCCTGTCGCAAATGTTGAGCTTACAGAATTGTAAAAAGCCAAATGTGATGTTACACTTTGTAACCTCAGAAGTTCAGTTTGTTAAATACAATTTTTTGACTGTTCACTTTTGTAGTATGGAATCTTGTAACTATATTTTTTCATATTGGAAACATTTATCAATACATCACGGCAATGACCGTACTGATTCCTGTCCTTGTCTATGCATTATTTTCTTCAGTTTATTTCTATCTTATGATGGCAATACCCAGGATAGGAGTACATGCATTCATTAGAAATATCCATCTTTTTCAGAGGTATCATACAGGACAAAATATATGAGATCTGATAGATGTTTTCCCAAAAGCTGGTATAAGAGTGATAATGTACTACAGCCTTCATTGAAATGTGTGTTCAAATTTTTTTGCACCTCTTAAATGATTATACAAGGGGTTTTTGTTGACTTGATCCCTAAATATTTGAAGGGACATGCTCATTTATGGGGATAGTCGAAGACTTACTGATACAAACTGTTGAATAAGCCTGGAAATTTTGTATCTGATTATTTTGTTTGTAGAGTATTCTGTTGACCTTCTGGTGGCATTTGGGATGTCGCTTAAGTGTATAAATATACCTTCACACTAGTAACTTTAAGTTTTATCTAATTTTCCTTTGAATCTGTAAGCTCTAATTCTATATTACTACCCAATGCTACCGAATGGTTTTGATTATTTATTTATGGGCATAGTTTTCATGTTCTCTATAAAATTTGGCAGCATGCTCTGTTTTGAGGGTATTATTGATCAGTCCCATGCATATTTTCCAGGGCCAAAATTGAAGCATGCATGCCTTGCTTCTGTATGTATAAAGATATTGCCGCGATGTGACCATTCAAGTGGCATAAAAAGGGGACACTGTGTACATCTGCTTTCCGTATATCTTGGCAAATTGCTCGTGTCACAGGTTCTCTATTTGTTTGAACAATCTTAATATCTGAGCTTCAGAGCTGCATAAATTCCATCTTATCAAAGGAAATAACAAAGTTGATATTTTTCTTTGTGCATCCTCGTGGAAGTTTGGTAGTTGGAAAATCTAGACATGTAGTGTTTTTGGTTTAACACGTCCTTTATAGCTTTAGTTAAGGCTACAATTGCATTCAAATAATTTGCCTTTCTTCAGTATGGATGGTGGTCAGATTTAAGATCTGCTGCTGTTGCACGTGGTTCATCTCTGTGTCTCTGGGTCAATTGTCAATTATTTCTTTCGCATTTTGAATTCTCCCTTGAGCTCATTTATAATTATAGTAAATTTTAATTTCATGTCTGATAGTATATTCTTTTTCTTATTGTTATCCGTCCATTTAAGCCTGATCATTTTTTTTTAGAGATAATCTTTTGGCATTTGGAATAATAAAAGCAGTTTATTGTTTCATATTGAAGTCTCTTCCTGGTAGGATTAATCTTCTTCTATTAAGAATGCAGTAATCTGCTCCTCATTAAAAGAAAAGAGAGAGGGAGAGAGAGTGCAGTAATATGTGCTGGAATGTTCATAGTTTCATTTTATAAGGTTTTGGGGCCAATAGAAAAAGGACTATGTCATGAATCTGGAATATTGTTTTCACTACTTTTATCAATCCCAATCAGTTGGTAGCACTTTGAAACTGTATGCACGATGTTTCCTTTAATCAAAGTTGGTGTCAGTTTAGTTCTGATAAGAGCCTAAGACTGTAGAATCATATTTTAATTAATCAATCAATTATTTCTGTCTCGAATGTGAATCCTCTATATTTGTTTCCCTTTAGTTGGTTCCCCTAGGCATTCATTACTAATGTGGATTCATCATAAATTAATTAATCTACTACTATGCGTCTCTTTTGGCTGGACTAGGAACCTGCTACACTCTGTGTATACTGTATAGATGTTAACAAATTGTAGATTGATTTTTTTTTAAAAGGATCCATCTGCTAATCAAAAGAAATCGCCGGGATAATGAATTGAAGACTCACTTTTGTGTTATTCTTGAGCTTTCTAATAGCATACTTGATAGAATTGCTGGCTTTCTTTTTTAGGTTTAAATGTTTTCATAGAATCGTGCTTTATATTTGCTAAGCTGGAGTTTGGTTTATGTGTTTTGACAAAAGAGCTGGAGTCTGTAGGACTATTGCTTTTCCTTAGTAACTCTAAAAGGTCTGGGGCATATATTAGTGAGAAAATTAAGCTACAATAGATAGTTTTGGATGAAAATTTCAATTTTTTTAAGTGGCTGAGAATTCATCAAGGTTAAGAAGTTGATAGCTGAACTTGCCGGCGATATTTTTATGTGATGGTCTCTGCAATCCTAACTGCTGCTTTAAATTGAAGTCAATAGGCAGTCTTTTTAAGGAGCCAGTTGAACTGCTCATAAGTGAATGCTTGTTTATTTTGCAGAATCATCTTGACATTTAATCATCTAGTTCAGATTAACTTTTCAGCTGACCTGTTAGTTCTTATTGGGCTTATTCTAGAGGTGTCTCAAGCTAGAAATTAATGAATTGGTCCATGCTTGCTTACCTTGGCTGCACTTTTTCATAATCTGGGTTGAGGTACATTAATTTCGCTCTCATCTTTTTCTGGTTGTATTGGGTTGGGGGAGGTGGGGCTGTTGTGGAAGGGTTGCTTCACTTGCGGAGGTTCCAGTTGCTACCCCAGAAGATGATTCCAGAGGCCTGGCTGATAGTTATTTGTCTCTTTCTGCCTCGGTATTTGATGGAGCCGAGGGTCTATTGGAAAACAGCATTCTCTACGCTACAAAGGTAGGGATAAGGTATGTGTAAACCCCACCCTCCCCAGAGCCCACTTGTGGGATGTTGTTGCCATGTAATGTTTCAATTGTCATCCTGCCAAACCTGATGTTTCTGTTATCTACCAAATTACTGGAAGTGTTTTGGGTATTTTGGTTCCTTTTTGTTGCAAGCTATAGTCATACATTGCCAAAATCAAATAGTTCAAGATGAGAATCTGAGGGATACGAGTGCAATACCGTGGGCTTTGCAGATCAAAGTTTTTTGATGATAACTTTCTCAATCTTTTAAAACCTAATTATTCTCAAGTTTGAGTGCTGTAAATTGCTCTGTTTTATGCTACACTTACTGAAATGTTTTGGCACTTTCTCAGTGTTCCCTGTTATATGAATGGAAGAAAGAACAAAAAGCTGATAGTGTTCCTAATTCCATTATGCTGTTTGAGGTGTTGATTTCCGATCTTTTGAAAAAGGGGCTTACGTTAGGGCAGTCATAGTACTTTGAGAAACTTGATAATGCTTTGAGGTCTATGTTGAGGTTGAATGCAAATTGTACATTGAAATAGGAAAAGGAAAATGATCTTGACTTATTATCTTGAAAAGTGAATTATTGACTACAATGAGTCTATCTATGGAGTCCAAGTCTACAATCCTATATAACTTACCTCTGCAGCCAATACAGGCCTTTTGTTTGGTTTACTCATCTTTCCCATCTCCCAGCACTCGGGGATCCCTTGGTTTAGAGACAAGTTAGGTAGGAACTTGTGAAGCAATGATAAGTTATGCAAGTATTTTCCTTGTATAGTTTGATTTATTACAATTTAGCATACACTGCACAGATTAGAATTTGTTTACTGTTTAAACATGGTAAATTTTTTTGAGGAGGGTTACTGGGTTTGTGGGAACCCCAATAGTTAGATGTAAATCCACCCATGCTTATTACCTTTGATCTGTTGGAGATTCTTGTTTAAGCATTGAGTCAAGAAACATGCATTATAATTGTTCTAGATTCTAGGATACTTTTGCTACTACTAGGAGTTGTTTATGGTTAACACAAGTTCGTTTCTTCAGCTTTCTCTTTGTATCCGTATTAAGTCATGATCTAAATTGTGGGGAACATGATGAACCAAGAAAAATACATTACATGTTACTTCTGCTACTACTTGGAGTTTTTTATGGTTAATTCAAGTACATTTCTTCTACTTTTTTTTTATAAGATATTTGTCATTTCATTAAGTCCTATGGTCTAAAATCTTGCAGGCATGAGTAGCTAAATCTCATAAGTTGGATTGTGGAAATCATGGATTGACGAATATAGGTTAAATAAACTAGTGATTCCTGAATGATGAAACTACATGTATTGGTAATCTCTTCCCTTTGATTACTTTGTAACAAGAACTTGTCATCAATATTAATTTACTTGAAAAACAAGAGTTGAGAAAAGAGATGATTAACAGAGATTAAGGCTATCAATTCATCTAATGATTTGAACTTTCACGATTTAATCAATTGAAACCATTAATAATAAAGGTTTAATAGATAAAACACTTGTATCCTGACAGGATATAAAGGGATATTCATAATAGAACTCTTAGGAGTTGTTTGGTGTGAGGTACAAAATAATATTATTTTACTTAGGGGATCAAGTTGGTGGGTTGGGTTAAAATTGAGTAAAATGGGTTGGGTTATTATTCGTTCAAATTTACTTTGGGTTCAAGTGGGTTGGACTCAAATGAGTTAAAATTCGGGTTGGATCACGACTTGTTCAATTTGGCCTGCTCTATTTTAATAATTTTAACATATTTTTTTATAACTATAATTAGAATTTCTAACTCAAATAAAAATAAAAAGTTACAAATTGATAGATAAATGATAGAAAATATCAAATAGATAGAAAACATATATTATATTAATGCAAGTAAAGAGCCTTAGAATAAGTTGGAGATTGAAAATTAAATTGCACTAAATTGAAGATTCTTTTGATATGAGCATGATTGGAAAAGAAATAAGAGAACTGTGGGATATCATCAAATTGGCAGTTTTTCAAAAAATGGGGGTTTTCCTGGTGGTTACAAAATCATGAAAACAAATCATACTCATACCATACAATATAATTGATGAAAAAAAAAAAGTCGTTCTCTTAATAACCATACCATACCATACAATGAAAAGTCACCATCCAAACAAGCTGTTAAGTAAATTTGTTGGTTAAAATATTCATAGTACATATACAGTATAAATGTTTGTCACTGATTAATGTGTTGTTTGATTTTTTTTTTTGGTGGTGATATTCCTTTTTTTTTTTCTTCAAATGTTGGTTATATCCTTGGTAATTTGTTGGTTACAATGTTGATAGTACAAATTGGTGTATTATTATTAGTCACTGGTTAATTTTCTGTTTGTCCAGCAGTTTGATTTATTTTTTGGTGATATTGTTGATTTTGTTTTGCAAAGAATGATTAAAATCTTTGGTAATTTTATTTGTTAAAATGTTGATATTACATTAACCGTACTAATGTATACTAACATCTCCTTTTACAGTCACAATTTGAAGTGCCCAGCAAAAGACTGCACGTGATTGTTTAAATCTTTGTGTATGAGCAACTTCGAATTATTCAAGGTGTGTAAATTTTGTGATACACATACATGTCTAGTGGAGGGTAGGCTGATGTTGAAACGTTAATGTCAAAGTGGTATTCTTGGTGCAACATTATTACAAAAATGCAATGATTCAAAAAGCAATTATACACCAAGTGATATAAAAGTGGACATGAAGAGAGAACATGGGATTACATTATTTTATATGTAAGTTTGGAGAGGTAGGCAAAGGCGTTTAATGTACTATGAGGAGACTCAACTAAGTCTGATGAAAAAATACCAATATATATATATTGAAAAAGCCATATCCAAGGATAGTAGTGAATTTTAAAAAAAGATAGACAAAGGATGACTTTTGTATACCTTCATAGCAATGTATGCATGCATTAGAGGATAGGAGTATTGTCGACCAATATTGGTCGTTGATGGTACACATATAAGATTAACATTCGAAGTTACAATGTTGATAGCTAGCACTTTGGGTTCCGAAGTTGATCTTTTTAAGCTTTATAAATCAAGTTAACAATTGATATTTTAATGTGTTATTGAAAAAATTGGGTTTATTGAAAGGTTCTGTTTGATTCTAGATCATATTTTGTTACTAGCAACATAAGCACCTCAAGTACTAAATGGAATAGGTATTAATTTGGTAATGGTTGGAGCAGCAAACTCGGATTCGTCAAGAATCTCATTTTTTGGTAGTACGAAGGGGGAATTGGCCCAAAAACTGGATGGGGATCAAGACGTTGTCGGGCGTCGGCGACTGACTCAAGTGCCCCTTGAACTACGTGAAATGGTCGCCTATTACACGACTCACTAACTCTGCCTGGGGTGTGGGTACCTATTATACGTCGGGCAATTTGTTCGCGTATTCCCAACTGTTCTATCTTCGATGAGTGCTATCGTTTCATATTCCGCCAACTTGTTCTTATTGGCCACAATGTACTTCACATAAAGATCAAAAATTTGAGAATTCTTACGATCCAAATTGGAAGAATCATCCTAACTTCTCTTGGGGTGGTAACCAACAGAATCAAGGACAATCTCAACGGCAACGTCCACAAGGAGGCCAACCATACTATAATCAACAAATGCAACAACCGGCGAGGCAGGCCAATTCAAACAACATGTCGGATAGTGAAGTTCTAAGGCAAATTTTGGCAAACCAGAATCGACAAAAAGAGGAGATCCAAAAACACAAATAAAATCTTCAAAATTTGGAGAAGCAATTGGGGCAATTGGCAAGCTTTATGAACCCAAGACTCCAAGGAAGTTTGTAAGGTGATATGGATCCAAATCCAAAGCAAGTTCATGTCGTAAGCATTAGAAGTGGGAGACCATTGATCGAATTTGTTCCTAAAAAAAATGTGGCTGAACCAAGTGGTGTTCAAAATGAGGAACCCGTGATTCCAAGCACGTCCACTGAGAGGTAATTCCATTGCCTAAGCCACCGTCTCTATTCCCACAAAAGTTGAAAAAGAAGGAGGATGAATATTTTCAAAAATTCATTGGGCTCCTAAAGCAGGTACAAATTAATTTATCGCTTATTGATGTTTTGTAGGGAATTCCAAAATATGCAAAGTATGTGAAGGACATTGTGGCCAATAAGAACAAGTTGGCGGAATATGAAACGGTAGCACTCACCGAAGCTTGTAGCTCTAGAATCTTGAATAGAGCGCAATTGCCAACAAAGCTAAAGGATCTCGGATGCTTCACGGTGCAAGTGACCATAGGGAGCTGCTTGAATACTAAGGGATTGTGCGATCTTGGGGCAAACATAAATCTCATGCCAAGTTCGTTGTTTTTAAAGTTGGGACTTGAAAAACCAAAGCCCATTACAATTGTGTTGCAATTGAGGATAAATCAATGGCGAGGCCCGAAGGTGTCATTGAGGATGTCTTAGTTCAAGTGGGATTTCTCATTTTCTCAATGGACTTTGTCATTCTTAATTTCGAACCCGATCCAGAAATTCCTTTCATACTTGGTCGTCCATTTTTGGCAATAGGAGGGGCATTGGTTGATGTGGCAAAAGGGAGGCTCACCATGAGAGCCCATGACAAAGTTGAAGCTTTGATGTGTATATGACCATGAAGTTTCCCACGGTATATGAGGATTTGGCAGCCATCCCAGTGATAGACACGGTTGCAGCAGTAAGCCAAGTGGAGGTTTAAGATCAGCTAGCAAGAGTGTTGCTAAATCAAGGGCTAGTGGATGATGCAAAGGCTCTTGAGATAAAAAGTGTGTTGAACAATAATGCAAGTATGTTCAAAAAGGAGGTTGCACCTTTAAATAGGGTGTTGGGGCCTCCACCTAAGCCCTTAGCCCTTAATTAAAGAACCCCCAAAGTTGAAATTGAAGTCGTTACCGTCACATCTCAGGTACATTTTTTTTTGAGAAAATGATACTTTACCTGTGATTTCGTCTGCTTCATTGACTACAGCTCAGGTGGAACATGTTGTAACGGTGCTTAAGAAGAGTAAAAGAGCTATGGGGTGACAAATGTTGGATATCCATGGCATTAGTCCAGCCTTGTGCATGTACCAAATCTTCATGGAATAAGGTCACAAACTGGTAGCGCAACCACAAAGCCAGCTAAACTCCATCATGAAAGAAGTGGTGAAGAAGGAGGTAATCAAGTGGTTGGATGTGGGAATTATTTTTCCCATCTTCGATAGCAAATGGGTCAGTACGGTACAATGTGTTCCGAAGAAAGGGGGCATGACGGTGGTCACCAATGATAAAAATGAGTTAATCCCAAAAAGAACGGTAACAGGGTGGAGGATTTGCATGAATTACAGGAAACTAAATGTTGCCGCTCGAAAAGATCATTACTCGGTACCGTTCATTAACCAAATGCTTGATAGACTTGCTGAGCAAGAATATTATTATTTCTTGGATGGTTACTTGGGGTATAATTAAATCACCATTGCTTTTGAGTACCAAGAGAAAATCACAATTACTTGTCCATATGGTACATATGTCTTCAAACGCATGCCCTTTGGGTTATGCAATGCGCCGACCACTTTTCAAAGGTGTATGATGATCATTTTTCATGATATGGTCGAGGATTATGTGGAAGTGTTTATGGATAATTTTTTGGTCTTTGAGGAATCTTTTGAAAAATGCTTGCAAAATTTAGACAATGTGGTAGCAATATGCGAGGAAACTAACCTTGTCCTTAATTGGAAAAAATGTCATTTTCTTGTCAAGGAAGGGACAATTTTGGGACATAAGGTGTCAAAGTTTGGCTTAGAGGTGGATAGAGCCAAAATTGAAGTAATTGAGAAGCTACCTCCATCGGTTTCAGTCAAAGTGGTCCGAAGCTTTCTTGGACACGCGGAATTATACCGAAGATTCATCAAGGACTTCTCAAAGATTGCCAAGCCAATCTACGCACTCTTAGAAAAAAGAGCTACCCTTTAACTTTGATGTTTCATGTTTGCAGGCATTTGAGACATTGAAGAGGAAGTTGATT
Source organism: Solanum sejunctum (assembly GCA_025642045.1). Classification (NCBI taxonomy): domain Eukaryota; kingdom Viridiplantae; phylum Streptophyta; class Magnoliopsida; order Solanales; family Solanaceae; genus Solanum; species Solanum sejunctum. The sequence continues at coordinate 10,682,160 of JAOTQJ010000102.1, forward strand.
GAGGCACCTATCTTGCAAGCACCGGATTGGGAACTATCGTTTGAGTTGATGTGTGATGAAAGTAACATGGCGGTAAGTGCTGTTTTGGGGTAATGGAAGGCAAAGGTGTTCCACTCAATATATTATGCGAGTAAAACTCTTGATTCAGCTCAAAGTAACTATATAGTTATAGAAAAAGAGATGCTCGCATTAGTATATGCGTTTGATAAATTTAGTTATTTGGTGGGCACCAAAGTCATCGTTTTCACTTATCATGATGCTGTCCGGTACTTGTTTAACAAGAAGGATACAAAATCGAGGCTCATTAGGTGGATCTTGCTGCTCCAAGGATCAAGGATCGAAAAGGGAGCAAAAATCAGATTGCTGACCATCTCTTTCACTTGGAAAATGATGCTCACATAAGTGAGCAAATGCAAACCAAGGAGGAATTTCCAGATGAGCAGTTGTTGGCACTTGAAGTGGAAGAGTTACCATGATATGCAGACATCGTCAACTACTTGATAAGTGGAGTTTTTCCCCAGATGCCAACCATCAACAACACAAGCGGTTGGCCCATGACGCCAAGACTTACATATTGGATGAGCCCTATCTTTTTAAGCAAGGGACTGATAATATGGTGAGAAGATGTGTACCCGAAGCCGAGATGCAACAAATTCTAGCAAGGTGCCATGCTTTGTTATATGGTGGTCATCACGGAGATGAACAGACTGCTCACAAGGTACTTCAATTGGGATTCTTTTGGCCAATTCTATTCAAGGATGTTGTGCATTTGTGAAATCTTGTGATGCAAGCCAAAAAGATCGGGACCATCTCTCGGAGGCATGAAATGCCTCTTAACAATATTTTGGAGGTGGAAATCTTTGATGTATGGGGTATGGACTTCATGGGTCCATTCCCGCCATCTTTTGGCAACACTTACATCTTGGTAGCAGTTGATTATGTGTCCAAATGGGTAGAAGCAACAACTTTATCCACCAATTATTCTAAGGTTGTAAGTAAGTTCTTGAAGAAGCACATCTTCACTCGCTTTGGTACACAAAGAGCAATCATTTGTGATGGTGGTACATACTTCATCAACCAAATAGTGAAGAACCCTCTTTCTAAGTATGGAGTGAGACACAAGGTCATCACAGCTTGCCATTTGCAAACAAGTGGCTAAGTCGAGGTGTCAAATTGGGAGGTGAAACAAATTCTGCAAAAGACGGTAAATGTCACTCGGAAAGATTGGGCTATCAAGCTTGATGAAGCATTGTGGGCTTACTGAACTACTTACAAGACACCCATTGGCACATCTCCATGCAAGTTAGTGTACGGTAAGGCTTGTCACCTTCTGGTGGATTGCGAACACCAAAGTTATTAGGTAATCAAAAGGCTAATTGATCCCGAGCTTGCCGGAAGAAAGAGGTTGGAACAGCTGGAGGAGTTAGAAGAGTTCCCGCTTTAAGCGTACAAGAATGCGAAGCTCTACAAGGAGAATACCAAACGATGGCATGATCGGCATATCATCAAATGCACTTTTGAGCGCAGCCAACAGATATTACTTTTCAATTCTCGTTTGAAACTGTTTTCAGGTAAGTTGTGATCGAAATGGAGTGGGCACTACGTGGTAGTATCAGTAACACCACATAGAGTAGTGCAATTGAAGGACGAGACCTCCAACCAAACTTTTTTGGTAATCGGACAACGTGTCAAACACTACTATGGTGAAGACACAAACAAGTTTGAGGAGGCCATTGAGTTGGCCAGAGATGAGTGAGTCCATGCTGCGTTGTGCCAGACGTTAAATCAAGCGCTATACGGGAGGCAACCCATGGTGAGGTGATGTTTTTCTAGTTATTTTTCTTTTTGAGTATTTTTTAATTTCCAAAAAATTAAATTAAAATTAAAAAAAATATTTTTCACGACTTTAAACTCCAAAAAATTAGAAAATGAAATTTTTCACAAAATACACTAGTTCGCGACCAAGGGGCGTCGCGGACTAGGTGTCAAAATTGTGAACAATTTTGGAGCATATTTTAGTAAAATCAATTTTCAGAGCATATTTTAGCAAAATCAATTATCAAAACTGGATTGTTTTGTCAAAATCAATTGTTGTAGCATATTTTTGCATGTTTAGGTGTTAGGTCGATTTTTTCAAACCCCGAACAAAAATTTTTTTTTTAATAAATTCAGGTAGAGAGCTTTTCGCGCCCCTATCGGGACGCGGAGGGGACATGTATCTATGTCCAAAATGTTTGACGAAATTTCTTTTTCCGAAGGCACCTTCGTGCCCAAGCAGCGATGCGCCAAGGGCACGCTACCATGTATTTTTGTTTGGTTTTTGGCTTTAACCCGACCCATTACTTTTAAATAATTTCCCTAAAATTGTACCCCATTTTAAGTCCCATACCTGATCCCCTCTTCCATTTTCTCCTTCTCCTCTTCTAAACTCTTTCATAAGAACCTCCCACAACCATTCAAATTCGCGACGCGCACACACAAATTTCACAAGCTACACACCAAGCTTTCAGTCTTCTTTAGAACACTTAAGTTCCTCTTTCTTATTTTCTTGTTCTTAAGGAAAAGTTGCTTAATTCTGTTGATTTTTATGATGACCTGTGAAGTGGGTTTAAAGTTTTTGCAAAGATTGTTTTTAGATTATTCATAAGTGTGCCAAATTTTGGGCCTAACATCTTATGTTGTGTGAATTGTTATTCTTCTTCATGCTTCTTGAAATCCTAGGCCGAATTTTTCTAGAAGAAATTTGGGAAAATTTGACAAACTTGGACCTTGATGTTAAAAGTTAATAGATACGGAATGTTGTTGTCAAATTGTTCCATAATTTAAGTGTGTGGTGCTTCGTAGGATCTTAATGCTTGAAATTGTACAACTATGGGTTGAATCGTTGTAGTGTAAGTTCTCAAATCCCTGTTTGTTATAGTCTGAGAAATGTTGAAATGCGAACATTGTGAAAAAAGGGTTGTATATCTGCTGCAAAATTCAAGGAAGTGAACTGTCAGTCGTTTCAATTTAAGGATGGAGACTACAGAGTCTCTCTTCTTGTTAAACTGTAATGAGTGTTTCGCTTTACGTCGTGCTTTCATGGATTGCCCTGGTTGCTATTATGTGCTTGAGAATTTGGAAATCATGATTATAGTTACTCAGGGCCTGATCCACTGTTGAGAATGAGGAAATAGGGTTGTTTCTGTTGTAATTGTACAAAATGGAACTGTTCAACTCTTGTTTTATCTTTAAGCATTACTTCCCTTACTTGCCAAGACTGCTTGATAATAAATGATAAGAGGATACACTCACTTAAGTGTAGGCTGTGATGTCTTTGATTGTCCCTGCAAAGTGATAAATCTAGAAGTATAGTGTGACGGCGCACCACTTGTTCTTAAAAATAAGGAAGAATATAGGGTCAAGGAGAATAAACTAGAGTCTTGGAGGGGTTTCTGGAAGACTCTAGAACATTGTGGATAACTCTTGAAGTTCTTTGGAAGACTCTAGGAAAGTGTGGAATTCTCTAAAGATGTGTAGAAGACTCTAGAGATGTGTAAAACTCTCTAGAGGTGTGTGGAAGATTCTAGAAATGTGTGGAGCTTGAAGGAGGATTCTGGAGAATTCTAGAATTGTATAGAAATATCTTGTGGTCTTTAGTTCTCTCTAGAATAGTACGGAAGATTCTAGAGAGGGGACTAAAGTGTAAATAAGTGAGGCACTTGTAAGTAATTATTAATTAAACTTTGGCTCTTAAGTCCTAGTATAAATAGGAGGGTCATCCATTTGTACAAACCATCCAAGAAAGTTGTAGCAACCTTCCAAGCATTCTAAAGAGTCTTCTTTCCAAAGCTCTCTTGTCCTCTTAATCTAACATTCCCTTAGTGATCAAGAGTTAAAGGCTTACTAGTATTTGCAAGATCGTGAAAGAATCATGAGCAAATTGACTAGTATCGCACGGAAGTCTTAGCAAAGCTCTAAGTCCGTGACGATAGGGCCTGTTAAACTGTTGAAACAAGTGAGTCAGAACTGTTAGCCGGTGCATTTTTGCTAACTAGACAGTAAATGAGTTGTTGCTTAATGATTAGGAGTAATGTTTCCTAAATTTAAATTGATGGAATGAATTGAGTTGGGAAGTCTGAGTACCTTCTCACCCACTACGTTCAATTTAAGTGTGGGGTTGCGTTTCTCCTCCTAGACTGAATTTGGATTCTCATGGCTTGTGTTGTTTGTAACTTTACGTCCTAAATTCTGTTTTAGTTGTAATGCTTCTCCTGTGCTCTCACATCTGCAAAATACTCGGTATAGGCAATGTATGGGCCTATTTCCATGAGGAAAATGAATTGACAAAGTTGTGTCCTGTTTCTATGCTAGCAATGGTGAATTAAGGAACTGTTCAATGCTTGAAATTGGCAACAAAACTTGAAATATGGGCTGTTGAATTCTGATAACTGAACTGGAGTGCCTAGATAACCCCGTGGAGCTGCAACTTCAAGCAGCAGACGGAGGTCTCAGGATATTCCAAAAGTCCCAAGAGGCCCCGTACATAAAAGGAGGGTGCTCAGATTTGGGTTAAACTCGATTAACCGGGAAGGGTACAAATGGTATAAAAGCCACAATGAATCCAAATACTTTCTCGACTTCCCCATCGATGCAAAGTTATTAGTGAGCAGCATTTTGGACGGTGAAAGGCAACAAGGCTCTGTCTCGCCTCGTGGCAAGGAGTTCGTCTTTTTGAAAAGGCGCCAATTTATACTCAAATTTTAAAATATTTAATTGCATATATAAATATTTAGAATCTCAATAGGAATAATATATATTGACAAATATTTTAATCCAAAAAGGCAAAAACTAATAATAGATAGCAAGATCTATTTCAATCCAAAAAGGCAAACCAAAAACTAATAATCGATATCCAGGCAAAAAAAAGTCTAGATTGGCAAACAATACTAGAAGTCTATTCTTCTTCAAGATTATCAAGATCTTCAAGATCAACATTAATTTCATTTTGATTGTATTGCTCCTCATCTTCTCCCTCCTCGGATTCTACATTCTTATATCTACCGATCAAGTGTTGCTTGTGTCGACTAATTCTACCATTATATATACATTTACAGAATGTACAAATAATAGAATTTTTTGTCGGTCCTTGTATGTCATAATTTCATCCAATATCCTTTTTTTTGCTATGATCCGCCTCCATTGAAGTCACACTATTACTGGACGACAATTAATATTATATAAATTAGTATGTAACATATTATATTATTAAAGAAGGATCATAATTTTTTTTTAAAAAAAAATTATGCTGCTCCAGCTAATAGAGGATGGAATAGACTCACAGAGCAACCGGGAACAGAACAGAAGAAGAAAAAAAAGGGTCGCTCGGGTTTGGAACAAAGCTGTGAAAGAAGAAGAGAACTGAAGAACAAGAAGAAGAAAGAAAGAAAAAAAGCGCAGTTCAGACTCAAGATAACAAAAAGAGTCGTGCAGTTCTGGAACTGAAGAAGAAGAAAGAAGAAAAGAAAGAAGAAATACCAGAATGGGTTGCTGGTTGCGCAGCAATAGAGAAGAATCACAAATCGCAGTGGCACAAGTTTGAACTCTGAAGAAGAAGCGTATGTTGGGTGGCTGTTGCATAAGTTTTTTGAAATAAACCCAAATAAGTCTTTTTTATTTTAATAAAATAAACCTACAGTTTATTAATAAAATAAACAATCAGATTTTTTAAAATAAACCCACAGTTTATTAATAAAATCATATTTTTTAGTTAAAAAACAAAAGGCGACGCCTCTAGCTCCTCGTCATAGACTGTCGCCCCTCGCCTTTTTGGCGCCTTACGTTGCCTTTCGTAGGAGCGTCTCACCACAGCCTGTCAAGGCGACATTGCCATGTCTCGTCGCACCTCTCGCCTTTTAAAACACTTTTAGCGAGGGACTATCGCCACATACACCAGCGGTGCCTGGACTACCAGTTGTATTTCTTGTTCGAGCAACCTCGACCATGTAACTTGAGCATAGTTCGGGAGTTCTGTGCTAATATGAACAAGGATGCACACACTCGGCAAGTCAAGGTGCGAGATGTCACCGTTGACTTCACTCCTCTAGCTATTAATGAGATCATCGGCATCCGCTCGGATGTACTTCCAGATGCATTCGACGAGTTATCCAAGCATCCTCCTTATTAGTCCATTCGCCACACGCTATCTGGACCACAGTCGACTGCACGCTGGGACAACATGCTTATAGAGGATTCCACCAGACCTTCCCGTTTGGGCATCTTAATAAGGATGCTCATGTTTGATTGAAAATTGTGACACACGACATCTTTCCAGGACAACATTTTTCAAAGGTCACAAGGAATCGGGTCTACTTGGTGTATGCTTTGATGACGGGGATGGAGCTAAATTTTGGGTCAATATTGAAGTCGGCGATGAGAAAGGCCAGGAACACAAGGGCCTCAGGTACGCCTTCGGGGGTATTATTACTGAGTTATGTTTACATGCAGGTGTGCCCACAGATGGTTTTGATTATTACCCCCACATCGAGGCATCTCCCTACGTAGTCAAAAATGTTCAAGGGCCGAAGACTTGCACACGCTCTATTCTTACTGCCGCTGAGCGCGCCCACAGATATGAGTTGATCCAGGCACAAATGTTTGGACTAGAGATGCTAAGGCACCGAACGGGTGGCCACCCATCCACAACAGACTAGCTTGCCGAGGTTGAAGCCTAGTATCCCACTGTGATCATATCCGCGCATTATTGGGCCTCGGCCTCAGTTCGTGGAGCCTGTTGATGATGATATCCTCACCGACCCTGATGCAAGCAAGAGTGATACAGAGGATGATGATGAGCCACCCGCACTGGAGGATTGAGCACCCACTCCTCATTCCACAGGTTCATTATGGTTAGCACTGAGGACAACGTTATTATTTAAGTGTGGGGTGGGGAACTTTATGTTATTGATACATGCTACTATTTGCTACTCCACTTGTTTATTTTGATTTGCTGATTTTTGCTTTTATTTTTGGATATCTTTAGTTTCTTCTATTTTTGTGATTATTAATATTTGTCATGTTTAAAAGTAGCTGAGTATGTGTTATTAATGTCACATAGTGGAGTGGCATTGCCCTATGACGGATGGATGACGACTGCCCTAAGGATGTGTCAAATAAAGTCTCATTTTAAAAAATGTCGGTAGTATATAGAAATATTCATTATATGTGAATCATGTGAACTAACATAACATAAATTCTTGAATCTCTAGTAGCTAATACTTGAAATTCGTAAATCTAGTGTTACCTTATGATGAAAATATGCCATGTGATAGTGAGTTAAATTGTTAGTCTATGTTGCTATAGCTGCTAGAACTTGTCTGGTATATTAAATTAACTTAGTAGATATTGAATTTAAGGGAAAGGATCTAGACATTTCTTTGGTAACCATAATATTGTGTGACTCTTTATCCATGAAATATCCTTGTTGGTCCCTTTGAGCTTTAAACTTTTTCTTTGATTAGTCAGATTTCAAGCCGAATTCCTTCTTTGACTAATCCTAAATCTTAAGCGCTTTAGGACAGAAAGTTACGGGAAATAGAAGTTTGAAATGGAACCTAAGCAATTAAAGGTTTATGGTATATGAGATACTATTTTAAAATAATATAATAAAAATGCAAAAAAATAGAAAAATAAATTGTCTGTAAATATTTGGTGATGCCTTTGAATATGTAAATCAAAAAACAAATAAAGGATGTTGAAATGAGAAGGATTAGAGTTCAAAAGAAGTGAAAAATGGGGGTAGTATAAACTATAAGCGCTTGGGAAATGAGCCTTGACAACTATATCCAGAAAATATATCCCACCAGCCCTAAACCTACATAACAATCAGATAAAAGACCTAAGTGATCCTTTAAAGGAAATTTCAACTATGTTAAGTTTAAACATTAAGGACAATTTTATAATAATTAGAAGCAACATAAATTTTCTTTTGTGAGAGGGAGAGTTGATTGTGTACCCAAATATAATCTTCTTTTAGGATTTTAATTGTGTGCATGAGTATTTCTTCTAGTGACGGCACATGATCATCTAAAAGGCAGGCAACTAGGGGAAGTTGTAACTAAATTTCTGCACGAGTCTGCATTAACTCATTAAAGTACTTGTTAAAGTGGTGCTGCTAGCAATTTGGGGAAAATGCTTGTCTTGGTTTGAAAGGTTTGTTAATATAAAGTTTATTATACATACTATTTAGATTTTTGCATGCATGTGTCTTGATTTGTTTGAGGACGGACAAAGCTTTAAGTGTGGGGTGGTGATCTTAGGCCTATTTATATGCCTAACCAAGCAAAAGTCTCATAATTAGAGTTAAGTTAGAGGGTAAATTCGTAGAGTTTTATGTATTTTAATAGGTTTTTTTGTATATTGTGCAAGTTACAACCGTCTCAAAAGCTTCTATTTATCAAAACTTAAACAAGAATTAGGTTATACAAGCTACTCATGACTTTTACAACCTAGAAATCTGACTTTCAACGCGTTTTCTTTTAAGTCCGTGATGCGGACTAGTATTATTTTAATCAATCTTTGCATACAATGTTGACTGGATAAATTTTTTCTCATTTTCACACTAGTTTGCGATGCGAACTAGTGTTAGTTTGGTCGATTTTTCACCTAATGCTTGACTTTAACAATTTTCAGCATACACGTACTGGTCCATGATGCGCCTTGGTCGCGGACCAAGTGTTGTAAATTTTTTTCTCTTGTTTACTTGCAAGGGTTGTCTTCCTTTACTTCGAGTCTCATTCCTGAACTTCAAATCTGATAAAATCAATAGAAACAAAACCGCGAGGCGTATTTTGTCCAATATTAGCACAATACATAAAAAAAAAATCCTATTAAAATACTTAAAACTCTATGAATTTACCCTCTAACTTAACTCTAATTATGGGACTTTTGCTTACCTAAGATCAGTGTATAATTGCTTTTTGGATCATTGCACTTTTGTAATAACATTACACCAAGAACACCACTTGGACATTGACGTTTCAACATCAATCTACCCTTCACTGAACATGTATGTGTATTGCAAAATTTACGTAGTTTGAACAATTCGAAATTGTTCATATACAAAGATTTAAACAACCACACGCAGTCTTTTGCTATGCGCTTCAAGTTGTAACAATAAAAGGACATGTTAGTACACATTAGTACGATTAATGTAATATTAATATTTTAACCAACAAAATTACCAAAGATTTTAATCAATCTTTGCAAAAAATAAATTTAAAAAAAAGAATATCACCAGAAAATAATCAAACAACTGGACAAACAAAAATTAACTAGTAAATAATAATAATACAACAACTTGTACTATCAACATTGTAACCAACAAAATTACCAAAGATATAACCAACACTTGAGGTTAAAAAAAAAAAGAAGGAATATCACCACAAAAGATCAAACAACTAGGCAAACAACACATTAATCAGTGACAATATATCAATATTTTAACCAACAAATTTACTAAGGATTTAACCAACCTTTGACAAAAAAAAAATCACCAAAAATAAATCAAACAATTGGACAAATAAAAATTCAATCAGTAACAAATATCAATATGGTAAATGTACCATTAACATTTTAACCAACAAAATTACTAAGGATTTAATTAACCCTTGACAAAAAAATTCAAGTATATCACCAAAAAATAAATCAAACAATTGGATTTAAATAAATTTCTATTTTCTTTGATAAAGTACACACCTTGTATGACCTAATAATAGTGGATTAAAATCTCCTCAGTAGTGCGTAATGCCTCATCACCTCTACAAGAGTGTTCTTGTTTTTATAAATTTGATTAATTATAACAACATCATTTTGAGTGTTGTGAATTATTTCTACTTTTTCGTTGTCTTCATTGATTATTGTTTGCAATCAGGCTAAATACATTGTATTTGCAATGGTATAAGATTGTGTTTCATCTTGCATACCATCTTCATATAAAATTGTTACACCACAATGGATACTTCAAGAAGAACTTCATATTGTATCTTTTCTGGTCCGAATATATCTGCATACTCATATTGTTATGAATGCACATGGGGATTCATCTGTAACTTTATGTTGTAGCACCATTTTAAAATTATTGTATCCACACTTATTTGTGAAGTAATAATATCAACTAAACCTTCAAATCCATTAGGTCTATAAAAAATAATTCTAATTTTATAATTAACATATCTACCTGTATTGTTCATTAAAACAAAAATAATACGCAAATCATATACCAACTATAAAACAAATAAAAAAACAATCCACAAAAATAAACAAATACTCAATTCACCTAAATAATACGAATACATACAAAAATAACACCAACTAATACCATAATAACTAAATCTCAGCATATAAATACCAAACATAACAAATACACCAACCAACCAATTATCATATCAACATTTCATCATTCAGCCGTTAACTATTTTTTAGGTTATTATAAATACCAAAAACAATTAACAAACTTATCATCCTCTTTACTTATATATATATATATGAGGGGATGTGCATTCCGCTTAAGTGGCGCCACCAGATTTCACCAATTCTTTTTAATTTTGAGAATTACAGTTCTATCCTTGCCTCCCCAAAATATTGCACCCTTTCCCCATCAGAAGTAGAGAAGACGCGACTTCTGTGTTGCTATTGATATATTTATCTTTTCCTAAAAAATCTAACCCACAAAGGCCGCTTCAGAACGTTTCTTCTTCCCTCGCACCGGTGTTTCCTTCGCTCTCGACTACAATTATTCCTCAACTTTCCATTGGTCTCTTCCCTCGCGCCAGTTTTTCATTCACTTTTTCCTGTGCTTCTTCGATTGCTTGGTCAGTTATTATTTTCGTGTTTCTTCTTCGATTTGCTTCTCCGCAATTGCAGTGTTTCCTTCACTTTCCCCTTGGCTTCTTTGATTTACTTCGGAAGTTATTACTTTCCTGTTTCTTCTTCTATTTGCTTCTTCGCAATTGTTGCAAGTAGCCTTAAGTTTCAACACAAATCATCAGAGGTGTTTCTTTTAACCATGGCATTAGCAAATTCACGGAATGGAGTCAACTTCAAACACTTAATGTAGGTTGAAAGAGGTAATTTCAAATTTTGAAGCGACTTCTTCATTTTCTCGTTTCTTCTTCGGTTTGCTTCTCGGCAATTCTGGTAAGTAGCCTTAATTTCACCACAAATTATCAGTAGTGTTTTTCTTTAATCATGGCATTAGCAAATTCAGGGAATGGAATTAACCTCAAGCACTTAATGTAGGTACATTCAAATTTTGAAGCGTTTTTCCCCTTTCTCATATTCAAGAGAATTATATTGCTTTCCTTGACTTTGTAAAATTTGCATTTTCAATATTCTCTACTTTATTGTCATCATATATTCAACTTTTTCAATAATTTTATGATTACGACTAATGAAAGTTGACAATTCTGATTTATTGATTTTATTATTGCAGAGGAAGTACAAAATAAAAAGAAACAATGAAATCATAATGATGGATAGTTTTGAGGGTCGACTTAACACAAGAATGCTGATTTCCAACGTTGTGAGTTCTTGCTTTGAATATGCACGGATCGTGTAGTTTAGCAATCAATATTTCTAAATTCTGCTGCAACAGTGGTACAACCAATATGTCCACGATCTAGGTAGCCACCAGGAAAAACAGTTATTGAAAAGTAAATGTATATAAACTTTTGCTGATTGTAAGGAAAAAACTATCTTATGGCCCTGGCCTAGGATTCTCTCCTGGTTTAAGCCTTTTGCAGGTAGTTTTGCTCATTTCAGTTTGTGTCCTGACTATTTTTGTTTGGAGCATTTAGATCTAAATGAACAAGAATTGATTGCTGTTGATTTTGAAATCAAATTTGTTATAGTCGTACATTGTCTATTAGATGAACAATTCGATACCATCTGGCTTTGATGCTATAATGTGGAAGTCGACCTATTCTTAATTCATTCCTTTGAGTTTGAGTTTGTTTCATTGCATTGCTCATTTACTAGTTTGTTCTTAAAATCAACACCCAAACATCAAACTATTGGGATAATTACAACAATTTTTCTCAATATTTTATTTTTATTTTGTATGTTTGACTAAGATCAATCATTTTTCATTTGTCTTTGCCAAGCGCAGGCTAATCTTAACACTAACAAATATAACTTAATTTCTTTACATACAAAAATATAAAGCAAAGCCAAATTAATATCCAAATAACACCAACTAACTAAATCTTATCATAAAAATACCAATAAATTAGAAACTGAATAGATCAGACCAAATAAAGCAATTAAATAAAAAATGATTTTCCAAATAGAAATCTAGTAAGTATTTTTGGTTCTTACTAATAACTATCTAAAATAGTTGAGATATTAGATTTATTTGTCAAATCTCAAAAATAACAAAGAGAGGGAGAGAGAGAGAGATTATATTACTAGTTTCACCATCACCAACAATCACAAGTTTGAAACTGGGATAATCCACCATTTCTTGATTTGGAAGAGCCTGCAAAAAGATTCAGACTTTAAAGCTAAAATCAACAATCTATATACACATGAAAAACATAACAATTCAAACTTGAAAAAGTCAGAACATATACAAGAGTGAAATTCAAAATATCAATTTGATCACAGCAAGCAAAAACAACGCAGAAACAAAAGAAACATGGTTCTAACCATGTATGTTGTTGGAGAAATGGAACGACAATGTTGTGAGGGTTTTGAATTAAGGAGAGGCGGATATCTCTCTCTTGAACTCGGCTCTTTACTTAAAAAAAATGTGTCTCTATATTCATTTTCATTCAGAATAAGCAATGGCTAAGCTAAAAAATGGCGTGAACAAAATATCGAACAAACAAAGATAATAAATAAAGACTAATTACAATACAAATTTGTAAAATAAGCTCATCATAACTAATATATATTACCTTAAAAGAATCAACTTCCTAACTTAAATATTAAATTACTATAAAATGCCCAATTAAAAATACTTCCAAATTAAACTTGAATATAAAATTACTATAGTATTCCTAACTAAAAATATCAATCTATTTCTATTTGAATAACTTCTTTTCACCTGAAAGTTGTGACTTTTTTGATAAGTTATGACCCTTTTTTTTCAATGAGTTATGATTTTCTCAAAGAGTTGTGACCTTTTTGAAGGGTATTCTAATAAGGCACAAAGAACACCTATTCATACTACCTTTTGTTGGCTATTAATAAAAGAGTTTTCTCTCATTTTTCAATCAAACAAACATTCTAATCTTCTACTCTTCTTCTTCTTTCACTTTAAAAGTTCTCCAGTGATTTACTGTCATTCATTGAGTTCAAAGTTCAGGTTAATTTGAGATACTACTATTCTAATTAAGTAAATCGTTTAATGGGAAATATATGAAAAGTTAATTTATATTGTGATAGACAAAATACATATAGATAGTCAAAGAATATGCCTTTTGACTCCATTCAATAAAAGATCTTAAGATTATACGAAATTGATGCTAACTTTTGCTATATCTTAATTTATAATTAATCAATTATTTTTCGAGTAAGCACATGTTATATATATAATAAATAATAAATGATATAAAATATGGGTGCAAAAGACAATGTGTGATAACGTTGTGAAGGTTTTTGAATTAAGGAGAGGAGAATCTCTCTCTTTCATGAACCCGGCTCTTTACCAAAGAAAGGTGAATGAGGATCTCTCCTCACTTCACATGTAAGTTTTAAGTAAGTTATACATACAAATGAGACATCAATCTTACAACATGGCATGCCCAATCTCATAGATATACAATAATCACACCAATAAAGCTTACTTCTCATATTTTCCATGATAAGAAAGAAAATTTTTACACTCCACAGACCACACTAGCATATCTCTCTCTCATTGAGGAACTACTTATGATTTTTGATGTGTACCATAAAGCACAAAGAAGATAAAATCCAAAGTCTACAAAGATAAGTATGGCTAGAAGGCCATAAAAGCAATCAAGTCTACCCTTGTTAATACTCTCACCTACCCACCCACTATTATTATTTGTGGTGGTCACCTTCTTAACAATGGATATCAACAAGCTACTAAAGAAAAAACCAAGTGCCATAGTAGTAAGGAAGAGGCCAGTGCTCATTGTTTTCATCCCTTTTGGTGATTGTGTGATGAATAAATCCAATTGTCCTGTATACATGAATCCCACTCCTGTACCCACCAAAAAGAATTGTGGGATCAACAAAAAAACACTAGTAGGTGTCTCTTGATTTGCTTTTACAATGGATAGTCTTTTAGCTTCTACTATTGCTGCAACACCCATACCCAAACAGGATAGAAATAGAGCTATTCCTATCTTTTGTAAGCTTGTCAAGCCTGCAAAAAACATAAAGTCATCAAGCAATTCTTGTAATGGATGCACAAGTAGAAATGTAAGGTAAGACTGTTTACAATAGACCCTTATGATCGAGCCCTTCCGCAGACCCTGCATATAACGGGAGCTTTAATGCACGGGTTTGCCCCATTTAGAAGTGTGGTACAACAAGGAGTGTCAAGGTCAATCTCAATTCATTCAAACCGTACAACCGATTCAAGACCCACCCATTTTAATCCACTAAGAATTGAGTTGATATGCAGAACAAATTAACTTATGAGAAATCTTGTCAAAATAATTTAAAATAACATATTTTTTAATATGATATATTATATGTAGTTATAATAAAAATAATTAAACTTAGTAAGTACAGGGTGAGTTGGGTAATGACCCACATTTGGAACCATTTAAGACCATGTAGCTTTTAGGCATTTGACTCGCCCAAATTCAATTCAATCCGCTCATTTGACACTTCTGGATACAATAATGACTTACCTTTTATGGATTAAATTATTTTTTATTGATGTTCGATACTAAAGAATGAAAATATTTTTCTAAAAAATAATCATAATATTTATTTTTTATTATAGATTGATAATAATGTCCAAGTAAAA